>CM063597.1:10686565-11334156 GCA_032356905.1 Salix exigua
TTCTATTGCTGACTGCAGATCGTCCTCCTGAGCTTCTTGATGCTGGGGCAAACCAAGCAATTAATCAGGTATATGATTATGAATTTTATCCAAATTTGTAATTTATAACTGAATTTATTTTTTTGTGGTTAAAATCTCACGTGCCACATTGTTGAAATGGATGGCAGGTGAACCATTTTGGTTCTTTTGTAAGGTTCACCTTTAGTCTTCCTGCACCTACTGATAATATCCCTGCCCGGATGGTGCTTACGACAATTGACTCAGCTGTGCATTGGGCAACCTCTTTGCCATTTGGCCCTGTTCATATTAATTGTCCTTTCAGAGAGCCTCTCGATGATAGTTCAGACAATTGGATGTTAAGTTGTTTAAAAGGATTGGATATTTGGATGTCTGGTGCGGAACCATTCACTAAATATATTCAACTGCAAAATTATCTTGCATGTAAAGCTGGTGCATGTGTCCCAATGGCAGAGGTTCTTGAAATAATTAAGGGGACTGATACAGGGCTTTTACTTCTTGGTGCGATTCACACAGAAGATGAAATATGGGCAGCTCTTCTCTTAGCTAAACACCTTAATTGGCCTGTTGTAGCTGACATCTTATCAGGGTTAAGATTAAGAAAGCTCCTTCCTTCTCTACCAGAAATTGAAGAGAATGTTTTGTTTGTTGATCATCTAGACCATGCTTTATTGTCGGAAGGGGTCAAGGGTTGGATTCATTTTGATGTGATTGTTCAGGTATAAACAAATTGTTTATTTTTTATTGTTATTGAGTCTATTATATGTAATTTTAATTCAAATTACTACCTTAGAAGTGCAAGACATCTTAAAGGAAGGTGGTTACCAAGATGATAGCGGTCAAATTTGAGTACTAAATTTACTGCATTTGATTCCATTCAAATTGCTCTTCGATAAATTCGGGGCAGCATGGGAAAGTGCTCTTCGATAAATATATGATGAAAGAGCTGACAAGACATGAGTAAATGGTATTACTCTGAAATTCACAATAATGCCAGTCTTATCTCCCCACATTTGCCTAAGCATCATTTTTTGCATGGAAGAAAAAGTTTGAAAAGCTTGACTGGAATTAGAAATCATGTGATTACTACCATAACATGTCTCCAATAAAGAAAAAGACTTTTATGCACATCTATAACGAAAACAGTACTCTATTTGGACTTTTGCTGTATGCACTAATTTCATAACAAGTGAATCTTCTTTATTCATCAATTATATCTTCTTGTTCCAAATAATATACAGATTGGAAGTCGGATAACAAGCAAGCGTGTTAGTGAAATGGTGGAAGATTGTTTTCCGTGCACATATATCTTAGTTGACAATCACCCATGTCGTCATGATCCATCACATTTTGTAACACACAGAGTTCAGTGCTCCATTCGTCAGTTTGTTGATAGCTTAATGAAATCTCAATTTTCACACAGGAGCAACAAATGGTGTGTTTATCTACGAGCTTTGAATACAATGGTATTTGATTTAACCTTATGATGCTATATTTTACTATTTTAAATTTGTGACAGTTTGATGAACATGTGAGTGGTGCCTGTAAACGTAAGCAAATATTCTAGTTGACATTCCTCATATGGCAGCTTGCTGTATTTTATTGTTTGTTTGTATGTATGTTTTCTTAAAGGTTCTGTCTTTTTTCTTGCAGGTTGCCTGGGATATATCATTTCAAATTAATGCAGAGTACTCAATAACCGAGCCTCATGTTGCACATGTAATTACAGAAGCTCTTTCAGCTGAGTCAGCTCTCTTTGTTGGCAATAGCATGGTAATACGTGATGCAGACATGTATGGACATGGCTGTAAAACTCATGCTCAAAGCATTGCACATATGATGTTAGACTTAGAACTTCCGTGTCTTAGTATAAGAGTGGCTGGAAACAGGGGAGCTAGTGGTATTGATGGTTTGCTTGGCACAGCAATTGGTTTTGCTGTTGGATGCAATAAACAAGTTAGTGTTCTAAATTTGTTTTCATTGCAGTAATAGTATGTGCTTTAACTCTTTTATTTCTCGAGTTCAAGTATGTATTCCTTTTCTCCTTTTCACCTTATAAGTTGATATATCTGTCTGCACTATTTTGTTTTTATAATTTTCATGAACATACATCTTTTCATATTTTGGTAATCATGTGTAGGTGCTTTGTTTGGTTGGAGATGTATCTATGCTTCATGATACAAATGGCTTGGCAATTTTGACCCAAAGGTCCATGATATACTTTTGTTTTGTGGATTTTTGTTATTTTCTTGATATTTATTGATCTTTTAAAAAGAATGATTTTGAAGTCCTCAAGATCTTACTGCAGCTAACTTCAATCACTATGCTTTGAAAACCAACATCAGTTTTTCTTGTTGTCAAGAAAATGTCTCACCTAAAAGTTTAAGCTTTTAAGTGAAACCTCAATGTATGATTTATATTATTTTCTTAACACATCTCCTTAAGTGAAAACCTTTTGGGTTTGAAAATTGAAACTTGTACACAAGTCTATATTACCTTGTGCTTAATTTTATCAAATAGAATGAGGGTGATGAGATTCAAATTCGTGACTGTTGGGTCAACAAAGCTCTGATACCATGTCAAGGAACCATTTCACCTATAAGTTTAAGTTGTTAGGTGAAGCTCCAATATATGATCTATATTATTCTCTAACACTTGTGTGGCATTGCATGAGGCATGGTAAACTATGGAGGAACTAAAGTTCTGCTGCACAGTATCTCAGGAACAATTCTGTTAGTTTAAAGGGACTATAGTCACAATTTAACCAAACTAGAACCTCAGGAACTTAAAACAATTACTCGTGTAACAATGTCATTAACAAGTCTTCATATATTTAACAACAGTTGCTTTGGTTTCGTTCTCAAAGTAGTCTTATGATACACCTAACTCATCATTGATGTTCTCTCAGTTATCTAATTCATACTAAGGCAACACAATGTTACATGCAAAACAATACACATGGCCAAACCCTACTGGTTTTTTCAAGGATTTGACTTTCTGAAAAATGTCATTTTTTATACTAATTTTTAAAGGATTGACTTTCTGAAGGGTGTCAAGGAAACCAATGAGGATACTTGTGATAAACAATCATGGTGGAGCAATTTTCAGTCTCCTTCCTTTAGCAGATAAAACTGACCCTCGAATATTGGATCAATATTTCTACACTTCCCATAGAATCTCAATTCAAAAACTTTGTGAGGCACACAGGTAAAAAAATCAAACTTCAACTGGTTGTATTTGAAATATGCTTGTCTGAGTTTGCTCCTGTTATGTATCACTTGGCTTTATATGTAATCTGAATTTTTGCTAGTTTATTTAGATGATTTTAAATATTAAAATGCCAAGATACAGATTTATTTTCTCTGAAACAGTGATGGCCATATGGTTCATATGTGACATGAAATGGAGTTCTGAAATATACATATTCATGCTTAACAGTCTCAAATTTATCTAATTTTATGTTTGAGAAATGAAGTTCTTGCTTCTCTAAGATTAGGGGTATCACTTTTTTGCCTGTTTCTTCATACAAATTGTCAAGTGTATCTCTATAGTTTTTTTTCAAATCTGGAAATGATATTTTGTCGAATATACCATTGAAACTGCGTGCAGACACACACACACATGTAAATGGTTTTTTTTAATACAATTTAAATTCACTGAATGGATGCAGCGTGAGACATTTACTAGTGAAGACAAAGGTGGAACTTCAGGAGGCTTTACTTAAATTTGAACATGAGAAGACAGATTGTGTAATTGAAGTGGAGAGCAGCATTGGTGCCAATTCAACCTTCCACAGGTAGAAGTTTGCTTTGTGACTCTGCTTTATAGTCAAATTCAACCTCAAATTACTTGTGCAGTCCACTGACAAATGATTGTTCTTATTTCAGTACTTTAAGAAAATCTGCAAAGCAAGCAGCGGATCATGCTTTAAGTATTCTCTCAAGGCTTTCTGTTGGGGTTTCCATTTCAGATGGGTTTTTTCTCTACAAGATCCATAAAATGAATTTTTCACTTTACAGGTTAGCCTTTTTTTTTAAGACATTTTTTTTTTTAAATTGCTTCAACATTATGAACTTTACATTATTAGGCTACAAGCTTCTATTATTTTTTGTGACAGAATTCAACTCTGTGCTCCTCCTACTTCGAGCTCTGCTGATCATCATCATAATGAGTTCCACAGGGAAGGTTATATCTTATCTGTGTATCTTGAAGATGGAAGTGTTGGGTATGGTGAGGTTGGTTTGGGGTTAAATTTTCAGTTGTTCACCTATTATTTTCTCTTGTTCTTCTCCTCTTTGTCTCCATGTGAAAATCTCTACTTGTGATGATTGTAATATTGTATTTCTGATGTTACCATATCATGCTAATTTGTTGCTGCTGTTTACACAAGATGTTTGGCGTTTTCACTGTTCTAATTGAATGTATAGTATATTGATAAATATCTCATTCATATGAGGTTGAATTAGTTGGGGGAACATGAATGGTTAGCAAACAGAACTTGTGTCTGATATTGCTAGACATAATTGGTGGATTGTGGTCATTGAAAGATAATGTTGAGCAATATGATCATTTAAATGGTGATACATTTTCAGTCAATGAGCAATTGATTCTGAATTTCTGTTTTGCTATCTCCTTGTGACTCTGTGAAATGCGATTTATCTAATTTTTGGGAATTGTATAGTATTTCAGTCACTTGAAATTAGAAAACAAATGCATTAAAAGATTTCTTTACCTTGCCGTGAAAAAGCAAACCACATATTTCTGCTCATAAAATAAATAAGTAGACCTACCATGTGGTTTATTTAGACGTTTAGAGTGATCTGTTTTTCAAACATTGCTTGGATGGTTACATTGCTGTATAAAATATGGAATAGGAAATCATATATTGATATGGATTCATTACGTCCTTAATGTTTTTTTCCTGGTTCTTTGGTCAGTTTGATGCTAGAAAATGTATTCAAAATTTTTAGCAGTATGCATCTCTTGTGAAACCTAGTAAACAATGCCGGTTCAATTTTCCTTCCTTGAGATTGATGTTTGACACATGGAAATAGCACAATCTTCTAAATTTGCATATTGTATGCGTGAAAAGTCAGAGGGGAGAAAATTTGTAGTGGGAGGAGTATGCATGTTCACCTTTCCTGTTTGTTAGATTGACAGGGTTTGAACACAATTATATCTCAGAGATGATTGCAAACAATGTCAATACCCCTTCCCCTGCTCTAATATGTTTTTTTTTTTTCTTAAAAAAATCTCTTAACTTTTTTGACATTCATATCATACAAGTCCCTAACCCTATGGTGTTTCTGTACCTTAGAAGAAAAGGATGTTAAATGTAAAATACTGTCTTTTTTTCTGTAACCTTTTCCAAATTTGGAGGTTACTTAATCCTTCATTACTGTCATTGAACAGGTTGCACCTCTTGAAATCCACAAAGAAAATCTGGTGGATGTAGAAGAGCAGCTTCTATTTCTTCTTCACATCATTAAAGGAACCAAAATTGATGTTTCTCTTCCTACTCTGAAAGGCTCTTTCACTTCTTGGATATGGAGCAATTTAGGAATTACGGTAGGTCTATTTATCTCCAATTTATATGTACATATGTGCATGCATAATGCATTTAGTCTCAAGCAAACCAGAGGGAAAAGGTAGTTATAAGATGATGTCATGCTCCTTCTGTGGTGGGCTAATGAACATTTGATCCATTGTTGTTACTCAGGAATGTTCAATTTTCCCAAGCGTTAGATGTGGTCTTGAAATGGCTATCTTGAATGCCATAGCAGTAAGTCAAGGTTCCAGTTTTATAAGTATGCTTCAACCTCAAATGATAAATGAAGAAATTTATGAAAAGTCAAGTGTTAAGATATGTGCCCTTGTTGATTCTAACGGGACTCCCAATGAGGTTGCTTATATTGCTTCCTCACTTGTTGAAGAAGGATTCTCTGCAATAAAACTCAAAGTAAGTCTTGGTGGAACTGCTAGAATGCTTTTAATAACTACAAAACTTTTTATCATTTCACAAAGCGAATTTTGCTTCATGTTAGTTTATTGTTATTGGTAACTCAATTTAGATTACCACTAGATTACCACTAGCTTACAAGTTTGAACTCTTTCCTAACAGGTTGCACGTCGGGCAGATCCCATTCAAGATGCTGCAGTTATATGCAAAGTACGAAATGAGGTTGGTCCACGTGTTGAACTCCGTGTGGATGCCAACAGAAAATGGACCTATGAAGAAGCTATCCAGTTTGGCTTTCTTGTAAAAGATTGTGACCTACAATATATTGAGGTACACTTCACAGGAAAGTGCTACGCTGCCTCTTTTTCCTGGGGATTCAGTATTGTAGTTCATGGTATTTTGTACAAAACTCCCTGGGAAATCTCGGTGCAAAGTTTATAGTCACTTTTGACAATTTAACAATATGTTTCTTTCAATACATTCGATTTGGGCCTTAATGGCGCTTTGACAAGTTATCTGTAGGGAATATTTGTACTTTTTTTACTGATTGATTTCAATATTTCAGGAACCTGTTGAGAATGTTGATGATATTGTGAAGTTCTGTGAAGAAACTGGCTTACCTGCAGCCCTTGATGAAACTATTGACAATTTTCAAGAAAGTCATCTTAATATGCTTGCAAAGTATACTCACCCTGGAATAGTTGCTGTGGTTAGTGGTGCTGAATATTCATTTTTTCTTGACCATCCTTCATGTGGAAGTAGAGATACTGGTAGCTTAGCTTTACTGAGATGAAGCGCTCACTTGAGAAGTTTAGGCAGATAATTTCTAGATGTGAAATTAACCTGGCCAGATATGTTTGATAGTAATGAGAGAAATATATATTCATGAATGATAGGTTGTGTTTTCAACAATATCAATTACAGGTTCAAATTAGTTTAAGATGGCTGAATGACTGACTTTGAAAGATTGACTCGCAGCATTATGAGAGCATTGTTGTTTTTAGACTGTTTTATGACTGTTACCATTGTTGTCTTTATGGTGATCCTCATCATCGCTGTCACCAATAGTTTATCCACGATTATCAGTATCTGCTGTTGAAAATTGATATTTTGTTAATTTTGGCATTTATATATGGAAACAAAACCATCTATACAGCTTCAATCAGATGAATGCACTAAAAGTCCTCAGAGACAAAATGTAATATTTTAGTTTCATTCTTTAAGGATGTTTTACCCAGAATTCTACAATAAATCAAAGCAAGTTTGTTGGTTTGATCCTGAAGTGATTTTGTTTTATGGTTCTGTTAGGTAATCAAACCAAGTGTCATTGGTGGGTTTGAAAAGGCAGCATTGATTGCACGATGGGCACAGAAGCATGGAAAAATGGCTGTTGTTAGTGCTGCATTTGAAAGTGGCTTAGGCTTGTCAACTTATATTCTATTCTCCTATTACCTGGAGCAGCTAAATGTTGTTTATACAGTTATGAACCGTGAAATCAGTCCATCTATAGCCCATGGTCTCGGAACTTATAAATGGCTTAAACAAGATGTCACAGCTATACCTCTTGGGATTCATTATGATCCATGTAAAGGCTTTATGGGAGCATCTGTTGCTGGCGCCATTCAACTCCTAAAGAACTTTAAAGTCAATAATAATGTTATTCAAAAAACTTTTAATGAAGAGCAAGTTCATAGATATCATTTGACAGTGAATTCAAAGAATTTCTCCTACTCCATCAAAGTTCATGAAGTTGGACAAGAAAGCAATGTAAGGACATGGACTTCATGATTTCATTTCTCACATGGCTTTTATTTTTTTCATTCTCTCTTAAAAATTATGCGTGGGCTGTTTTTGGTGTTCTCTTTACTGAGGTGGTATCTTCAATCTTGAGTTGCGAACTGTTTTATGGTATGTGTGGTTTTCTGCTATTAAAAAACTTAAATACCATTGTTTTCTCTTTAATTGTATTTGTGGTTCTGCTATTGAAAAACTTCAATACCATTGCTTGCTGAGGTGGCATCTTCAATCTTGAGTTACGAACTGCTTTATGGTATGTGTGTGGTTGTCTGCTATTAAAAAACTTCAATACCATTGTTTTCTCTTCTTATGGTTTCATTGCAATTACCAAGGCATTGATGTAGGCTTGAAATTGCCTTCATTTTATCCATGTATGAGTGCTGACTCTGGCATTATTTTGCCTTGCAGGATAATGTTGTTATATTTCTTCATGGATTTCTTGGAACTGGTGAAGATTGGATCCCCATCATGAAGGCCATCTCAAGATCAGCAAAATGCATTTCAATTGATCTTCCTGGACATGGGGGATCAAAAATACAAAATCATGGGTGTAAGGGAGCCCAAGAGGGAGCAACTCTGTCAATTGAAATAGTTGCAGATGTATTATATGAGCTGATTCAAGGCATAACTCCTTTTAAGGTTACCCTGGTTGGATATTCTATGGGAGCTAGGATTGCGTTGCACATGGCACTGAGGCTTAGTCATAAGGTATACTCTTGTTAACGGAGATTTCCTTCCATTTGAGTTGAGGATTTTGTGTTTATTTAGTTGACACAACTGTAAACATAAAATATACAGATTGATGGGGCTGTTATAATATCTGGTAGCCCTGGCCTGAAGGATACAACTGCAAGAAAAATCCGTCAGGCTAAAGATGATTCTAGAGCAGACTCCCTTGTTGCCTATGGTTTAGAACTCTTTCTTGATTCCTGGTATGCTGGAGAGCTCTGGAAGAGGTGATTTCTTTTCCGCTCTTTACAGTATCCACTTTTTATGCCTTCCTCATCCGTAAGGGCTCTATGCTTTCATCAATTATGATCTTAATAGCACATTTGTATTTACAGCCTGAGAAGTCATCCCCATTTTAAGGAAATAGTTGCCAGCCGCATTGTGCACGAGGATGTCCAAAGCCTTGCAAAAGCCCTGTCAGGCCTCAGCACTGGGAGCCAGATGTAAGTTAATCTGGACATTTTCCTTTTTGAGGAAGGATTGAGTCTACTTGTGAATTCATGTTCTTGCTTTTTATTATTTGATGATTTAATGATGTGCTTCATAAAATGTAAATCATCACCATATAAATCTGGCTTCAGTGCCATGGGAATCTGAGAAGCAGAGCCTTGTTTGGAAGCCAAGCTCCACAGTTGTATGTTAGAAGATAATCATTAAGCTGATGCTTTTTCCATAGAAATAAACCAGTGATCTAATGGAAAAATCTTATCCTTTTGTTCCTTTGGTATGACATGGCTGATAAACCCCTTGACTTGGATAGGCTCTTGGTTTTATTTCACATGAATATCTGAGAGAAATTCTTTTGAGTACTTCATTAGGTTTCATGGAAACATAAATTCATTCTTGATTTTTCTGTGTGAAAATCAATTGCAAGCCAAATTGATTCCTCCCAAAATTCAGTATTTGAAATCATTGCTATATGAAATCTGAGCCTTGATTTGACAACTAAGGTGTGTAGATGAAGTCTCGATTCCTTAAAAAATAAATTAGATGTAGGATACCCTCTATACTGATGTGGACATTTCTCAGCAGAAGAGTCTTCTCTGTGATTTTTCTACATTTAAGCTTGGTCAATTGCAGGAAGGTCCACCTGTAACCTGTATTATATTCAAATCTGAGATCTTTAGAGCCCTTTTATATCATGAAGCCCTACTATTATCACTACTTCTATGTGTTGTGGAACAGTAAACCTGTGTGCTGACTATTGTCTGGCATTTTCATGGATACCGTTCCTTATGCTTATAGTTGGCCAAATGTTAGAAATGTAAACTTACTGTTAAGGTCTCTGACCTTTGAGCTCAACTTTAGACCCTTCTAAAATTATTGCTAAAAATAGTGTCAACTTTGGAACTTGAATGTATTTGACTCAGGAATAGAAATGTCTCACACTGAAAGGTGACTGTTAGCGCAAGTAATGAAGTGAAATATGAAACCTCAAACTGTATCGACATAGACAGAAACACAAACAGAAGACAGTGAGCTAAAAAGACGTATTTGAAGCTGAATAGGGTTGTCACATACAGCCCTAATTCATTATTTTATCACTAAATATTTCTTTTCAAGTAGTTTGCCATTCTAGAAGGTTTACATCTCCATCAATAAACTTAAAGTCTTGCCTAGGCTAAAAATGAAACTTGAAATTAAAAGAAAAGTAATGAAAGTCGTAAACAAACTAGAAAAAAATATCTTAAATATAGCTGGAAAAATAATAAAAGAGGTCTAATCCAAATAGAAAAAAAATTCTAAATCAATCAGGAAAATATAATAAATCCTAAACATTAACTTGTAGGCCTTATTTGAAGGCCTCTACAAACTCTGATGGGTAAGATATCTTAACCTCTGAAGGAAATAAGGTTTCTGGAATCGTTTCGCAAAATATCAACCCATTTCAATGGTTGGATTGAAAGTTATGCTCATTATATAAAGCTGCAAACTATGGAAAAAACTCCTGCATCATGTTCCTTCTCTAATTCTCTGTCAGTATACCCGTCCCTCGGTGCTCTATTGTCAGCTTGATCCCTTTTATCTTAAGAATGTCCATTGGAAGATGAGTCAACTTGTCAAAACAGCTTGACATGAGTTATTTGTACTTGAACCATGACAACCATTCTTGAACACAAATTTCTTAACAAATGACTATATATTGTTAGAACCAGTTGATTTCTCCTGTCTCATGTTAATTTTTTCATTGCTTTTTCTTTCCTTGACGATTATCCTCAAACAATAGGTCATTGTGGGAAGACTTGAAGCGATGTGATTTGCCCCTTTTACTCATTGTTGGAGAGAAAGATGTGAAGTTCAAGTCGATTGCTCAAAAAATGTTCAATGAAATTGTCCAAGATAGGAAGGGTGAAGACGGCAAGGGGAGCAATATTTGCGAGGTACTTGAGGTTCCCGACTGTGGTCATGCTGTTCATCTGGAAAACCCTCTTCCTATTATTAGTGCCATGAGAAGATTTTTGACCAGAGGAAGGAGTTCCTCTAGAGCACAGTAAAACGGTGTGATGCTCTACCCGGTAACAGCAGATGACTGCCTCTGATCCAAATACGGCCATTGATGCCGAATCCTATTTTTTCTAAGAAATCCACGGTCCAGGTTCTGATGCTTGCTTTAAAGATATTCTGAAAACAACCGAAATGAGCGTTGCAATCAGGGTACAGTTGAAGATTTGATCTGTTAGAGAACACTGCACAAGAGGTACAACTCTTATGAGCAAAGATGAGAGAGGTGGAGTTAGGGCTGGTGCGAGCGTGAGAATCCTTTTGTTTTCATTTTGAATTGTTTTGCTGTTGAAACACATTACAAGGAAGAGGTCTTCATGAAAAAACCCATCTTGGAGGCAAGGCTTGGTTTAGCGGCATGATATTTTCCTCTGGCCATGATGCAAATAATCAAAAGATTCAATCCAATTAGTTTGAAGAATTGAGTGATGGGCTGTTTGGCCTTTTTCTTTTCTATTTTAATTCTGTGACTGGATATGAGCGGTGGTTCAATACGTCAGTTGAGTTTGGATATGGAATGTCTACAGGGACAGATACCCGTTGCCTTCAGAAGGGTCATGAAACATACCAAAACGGAGAGGCGGCGTGAAAGAAGTCCAAGTTTGAACGGCAGGACAACGAAAGGTATTGTAATTTCACCATTGCGTTCAGCTCCCCGGATTAAGATGTTTTTATTATAAATTAAATCTTTTGATGTTTTAAATTATTCATATCAAAAATAAATTTAAAAAAAAAAATGATTTATTTTTTGATATTATTATTGCTGCTCCTATTTTATTTCCATTAGTTAAGATAATTGATTTATTTTTGTGTGGTATGTGGTTGGTAGTTGACAGCAGGCAGTGCCTGATAAATCAAGGTTGTTAATTGGTGGTAATTATAATCCATGAAATGACTTTTTCAGAAGATATTAGTAAATTGAGACACGTCTCCGATAAACTGACTAGCAATGCATCCCACGCATGCACGTCCATCATCTTGTTTTATCTGAAACGTTCACCGAGCTTTATTTAGTCTAGCTGGCGCTCTGCCATACATTTCTGCCACAACTTTCGAATTTGTTCAGTACTGCTCTTTAGAACTGAGCAACTATGTTGGGTGTACGGTGCATCATTTTGGATTTCAACGTCATTTTCTCGGGATATTATTTTTTTAAGTATTTTTTTATTTAAAAATATATTAAAATAATATTTTTTATATCAATGCATTAAAATATTTTAAAAAATTATGAAAAGCGCAATACCAAAAATAACAGAGAGAGAGAGAGAGTAATTTAAGCAATACATAAAAATCTGTTTGACACGATTGTTGTGGTTGAGGTTGAAAAGAAACAGGTTTATGAAAAACGTTTTTAGCCGTGGTTCGTAACTGAAATTTGTGTTTGGTTAAAGTTGTGGTTGAGGTTGAGTTTAATGAAAAATAATTTTGTGTGTCTGGTTATCATGCTTTTCATATTGTTGTCAATTTGTGAAATTAATTAAAAATAAACATGTATACACACACACACATTTATATAAATATTTTGTTGGAGTAATTTTGTATATTTATTAATAATTATAATAACAAAATATTTGAAATAATCGAGGTAAATTAATCACTTAATTTTATTATCTCATTAAATTACTTGCAATTTTATCACGAACTAAATCCATATGTGAACACGTTTGTGACCCCTGACTATTTGATCAAGGAACAACATTTGGTAAAATATTTTTCGGGAATAAAATGATTTTTCTATGAAATTATCTTGATCATCTCACTTGGTTTTGAAGGATTAATCCAAGGTCAAATTAATAATTATATGACGAATCAGAAATAAAAATTAAGTTTAATAACTTAATTAGATTTTTAATAAATCAATTTATATTAACTAAAGTTCTAGCCCAACAAAACCAAAAACACTATCATATTGAAAGCTCACATATTTTCTATCTCTGACACGAGACATCCAATTAAATTACTATTAGTTTAACTAAAATTCCAACCCTAAATTATTGCATTAACAATTTTGTTTTCCAATCGAGAATCTTCTCTATACATCAACTCCGGACTGAGAGCACCAATATCAATCAACTGCTGCATCTCCTTTCCACTACTCTAGAAATTTCTGCACAACATAAAAATCCATAAATGAAATTCATTTCAGTAGCTCCATCTCACTATTAGCAGCAACGTTTCATTCCAGCAGTTCTTCTAAACTTTAAGCAACAATTGAAACAGCGGCGATGACAGCACTGGTTTAAGCCGAGAAGCAACAACAACTCTGATTCAGTTGCAAAAGCAGCTCTCAGGTGCTTTTGCAGGCTCGACGTGTTTTTAATTTGTGGACCCCACATCCAAACGCGGGGAAATGCATGTTGAACCACGATGTCAAACATCAACTGTATATGGTCCTGAGCCACTACATATGGTCCTTAGCCACATACCAAAGTTCTTTACGGCTCACATGTGGCTAGTTGCCAGTAGACTCAACTCACCAAGTGAACCAAGCTTCCAGAGTTGCAATTTCACACTTTCGTCCGAGATTTTCTATCTGCCTAATTTGAAACTCTCTATATATTATAACCCCCATCTCTCATGAGCTCTTGAACAGTTCTATAAAGCGACCCTATTGATTTCCTCTATTAGCATTAGCAATGGTTGGGAATTCACGGGTAGGAAACATGCTCAGCCGCTTCTTCTCTCTTGTTTCACATTTTCCCTTTCTTTCTCTGAATTCTGGAGCACAGCATGGCGATCAAGATCATGATGTTGAATCCAACCCAGACCAATCCACAAGAGCGAATAACTCAGATCAAAACAGACGCTTCCATGATCGTATCCAGCAAAACTCGAACACGATGCCCAGCACCTCGCCTGGCCCTCCAGCTTCTTCTGTAGAAACAGAAAGATCATTAGTCGAGTTAACCACCACCATTTATTCTTCATCACCCTCAGCTTCGACACGAACACCAACGCAAGAAAACCTCTCAAAGGAGAATCGGCCCTCCCATCGAATAATCGAAACACTTAGAGAGCAGGAACTAGGAAGGCATTTATTGATCCTAGCAGTTCCCATGATCATCGGCTTGTTCTCTGTAGACAACCCGGATAGCGAGCCTTTAGCGCTGCGCTTGATGGCGGTTTCACTTGCTTTAGGGGTTGTGGGGATTTGGAATGGTATTCTGCTCCGAACAACTTGGAATGAAGCATCAAACATGATTGAGTTGCTGGGGGTAGCGTTCATGCTGCTAGCATTTTTTGGATTCATTGCTTGGTTTTTACCAAATAGTCTTGTCTGGATCCCCTTCCTTTGCTGGGTTCTATCACTTCTTCCTCTTGTAATTGCCATCTGCTGTAGGGAGAGGGCCAGCAAAGATAAGGAAAGGTCGTTAACAGAGCAAACACGCAGCAGACCAGAAACAATAACACTGGCTCTACAAACAGTAACAGTTACAGAAACTACAACAAATCAACATTAAAAGTCGAAATTCTGCAGCTCATGAGTTTGCAGAATTCTGTATGTTTGTCTGGTTATTTTTATTTTATAATCTGGATGGTATTGAAAAATTCATTGTGGCATGTTTAATTTTTTCTTCATACAATCATGGTGGTCAATAAAATGTAGTATAATTCAGCTCCACTCTATTACTATAATTAAAGAAATCATCGTCGCCGTTAACCGAGCCTTGTTTTCTAAAAGAATGCAATCACGTGCACATCTTTCTTTCTTTTTTTGGATAAGCACGTGTTGTTGGGAAAAAATCGGGAACCAATCATTTTCTCTCTTTGTACAATCAAAGAACACTAGTAAAATTAAATGGGTCCATCATCATATAATTTATTATTGTTGTTGTTGTTGTTAAAAAAACACCAGTAACGACTAAATATTATTTTCATATAATAAAAAATTAAACCAGCAAGAGGAAGCAGGTTGAGGAGGGACATGGTCGAAGAATAGCGCTCTCAAAATATCCAATATAAACTATTATAACATTAGATACTTGTGTTGTGTTCTTGCTTCTCTAAACTATAACATTAGATACTTGTGTCGTGTTCTTGCTTCTCTAAAATGCCCATAATTAAGAAATTGTCGGATTCTGTGATATGGTTGCTTGAATAGGTATTCAATTCTTGATTTGGAATAGTCAAATATACCAGGGTGAGAGTTTGTCTTCTTCTACACACGCATGCGCATGTGTCTGAGTTCTGAAATAACATGGATCAAACAACTCGATCGTTCAGAATTGCTCTTACTTGTATTTAACCAAGGGCTACAAACAACCAATTATTAGAATACATGTAATAATCACGTTTTCTTCTTCTCTCGGACTCCTTTCTCTCTCTCTTCACAACAATCACCCTCTCCCTGTCTTCATCTCTTTACTCCATAGATACATGTAATAATCACGTCCTCTCTCATCTTCTTCTTCTTCTCCCTCCTGCCGCTTTCAGATCAACTTCCATGACCCCTTTTTTCTCTGTTAGGTTGATTTGTAGATTCGATTATTGCTAAACCCCATCAAGTCCGCTTACTGTCTCTCTATTTTTGGAGATGTCAGCCGGGGTTGAACTAGTCAACAAACGTCATGCCTACTTTGAATTTTATTTTACAGAATTAGTTTTGCATGGATCTTTTAAATAGGTTTTGTATATTCTTGTCATCTGTTGAAGAATTAGGTCAATTGGCACTACAAAAAAAGGGTGCTGTTTGCAACGGGATTTTGCAAGGGCAAAATCCCGTTGCATATTTTGCATCCGGAAATTATTTAGCAACGGCATTGCCGTTGCTAAAATAATTGCAAAAATAAGAAGAAAAAAAGTAAGTACTGTGACGGAACATCCGTTGCAAAAGATATTTGCAACGGATGTCCTTTTTATTTGCAACGGCAATGCCGTTGCAATTGCAACGGAAAATCCCTTGCAATTGCAACGGCATTGCCGTTGCATTAGATTTGTTTGCAACGGCATTTCCGTTGCAATTGCAACAGATTGTCCGTTGCAGTTGCAACGGTATGGTCCCTTGCAATTGTAACGGCATTGCCGTTGCATTAGATTTGTTTGCAACGGCATTTCCGTTGCAATTGCAACAGATTGTCCGTTGCAGTTGCAACGGTATGGTCCCTTGCAATTGCAACGGCATTGCCGTTGCAAATGCAACGGCAATGCCGTTGCAAATGCAACGGCAATGCCGTTGCAAAGTTAAACGCACCGTTTAATGAAATATAACTTCATTTCTTCCTCTTTCCCGGATTGCTCTCCAAAAATCCCTAGCCTCCTTCTTCCTTAGCACTGCGCGCAACCAACACACCAGCCTCATCTTTCCATTCTTATTTTCTTCCGTACGCCCTCATTTTCTTCCCTTTTTTTCTTTTTCACTCACTAAAGCGTAAGACCTTCTCTCTCTCTCTCTCTCTCTCTGTTCAGCAAAATCCTCCATCAACTCCGAGCACCACCTCGTCGGGATCCTCTCTTCGCACTGAAACCCACATGCAACGCCACCGTGGAACACTTGCTTACTGATACGGTCACCATTAGTTTAATTTCGCTTAGTTTTTGTTAATTTTCTTAGTTTATTATTGGGAAATATTTGATCAATAACATCTGTATTTTTGTATTTCAAATCAACTCAGTGACCTTGAAAAGAAAAAGAAAAGAAAAATTTATGAAACTCTAAATCTCTTCTTCTTTCTCTGACGATGACCACGCCACCACCACTTAAAGCGGCAACTGTTCCAACCTCCTCCGTTGAAACGCAATCTCGAGGTAAATTCAAACTTTTTGTTTTTTTTTTTAAATAATACTGCTGATTATTTTTGGACAGGGTCTTGTTGACCATTCTTTGATTTGTTTTAGCTTGTTTTGGTGCATGTTTCGACTACAATTAGTTATTACTAAACAATGAATGTTTTGAGCTGACATTTTAGGTGCTTGATTGAACTGGACTTTGATTTATGCTAGCTTAAGTTAGTGTTTGAAGTGGTCCGATTAATTAGTTGATAACGTTGCCGATGGAACAATTAGAATAAAGGAATATACCATTAATGATTTCATCGTTAACATTCCACTAGCAATTCTATTGGTGTCATTTTGTCAATACAACCATTGATAATTGTTGTATTTTAGGTGGTTTCTTTTGAATTCTTTGAAAAATATCAACAAAATATCATGTTAGTATAGTCATGATAAGAGTGATATTTTAAGTAATTTATATCTTAACTTTCTAGAAAATACCAGCATAAATTCTCATTGATAAAGCCATCAATAAGAGTCATTTTTTAAATAATTTTTGTACAACTCCATCAGTAAATCATTTAGGGAAATGAAAGGTGATGTGTATCCCAACAAACAATTAGAATAAAGGAATAACTTTGAAATTTTAGCTAGACTACACAGCCATAATAATTATGATGACTATCTTTACCTTTTGCTAAATTGATTGTATTTTAATGGAATCATCTCTATCCTTTTAAGAAAAAACAATGTTAGTAACTTATAAAATTCTTTTTTTTCTCTAGAGGTTGATGTGTTTGTTTTGTTTTTGTAACAAACAAATGCTGACACATGAAACATCAAAAGAGATTTATTGTTTGTATATATCAATTGCTGAGCAGGATAAACACATTTTATGCATTGTACAGTAAAAAAAAAGGAAAAGGGATAAAAGATCACAGGATTTGATACAAGATGTTTATCAAAACACAAACACGTATAAATCATTCTTCTTTGAATTAGAGTGGGAAATAACTAGCTAGTGTCTATTGTGCATTTTAAACTATATTGTATTTACATGTCAAGAAATTTGAATATATATATATATAATTGTGCTAATTTATGGATATGTGTAATAATTCAGCTAATTTTCTCTTCTCTACTTTCACCCTCAAAATATTTGTTTGTCAAAAGGGTATATGAATTATTGGAATGAGGTTTCTCAATTATTTCCCACCTCAAAATACTGTATTATGACTTATTTTTTTCTCACTCTTTCTTTAATGAATGAACTATTTCTTGCCCCACATCATACCCTACTGGGGTTGGAACTAGTTTAATGAATGAACTATTATAGCACAACAAAGATAGGGACATGCACAATTATCAATAACTAGTACTATTAATAGACCGATTAACCCAAACTAATTCATATCTTAAACAATTCCAATGCATATGTAAGGATGATTTCATCAATATTAGAATCAAAGGAAATTGTTTTTAGAGGTTAATTTGAGCAACTTTAAATCATTTAGGAAATGAAAGGTGATGTGTATCCCAACAAACAATTAGAATAAAGGAATTACCGCATATACACATCAATGAAGTATTTCCCATGATGTCTACAAAAACTAGCTAGGTGACTAGTAAATTGTTCAATGAGGAATGTTGAAAGTATCCCACAAATTGTTCAATGAGGAATGTTGAAAGTATCCCACATACGAAAAGTTGCAATAGGTTTTGTCTCACTTTCTACCACCTGAAAGATCTGGAATGTGTTTATATTTCTAAAATTTGAATCGAAAATGTACAATTTTCTGCTAAATCTCAACGATTACAACATGTAGGGGGGTCGATTAACATTTGTGAAAAGATCCCATCTCATGAAAATAAATAAAAAAATTTGTCCCCCCCTAATATAATTGACTGAAACATGAATATGAACAAGGAGGCATGCACTCTTATTAAACACAAATTACATTATATATATATATATATAAATAAATGCAAATCCTTGATTTGTAGGATTCTTAATTTTACATCAAATAAACAGTATATACACAACAAGATTGAAATAAAATACCAAAGCAATAGAATTTTCTAATTTCTTCATCTTTTGACTTTAACGTCCGATCGTTCCCTAGATTCCCTCCACTTGGAATGCTTTTCATATTTGCCGGGAACGACCCTTCCTGCATCATCACGAAGCTAATCCAAGCCTTTCAAAGTAGAATGATATTAATATTTCAAAGTAGAATGATAAAATATATAAATAAGATTTCATAGTAGCACCTTTCAAAGTAGATTCTATTTTTATTTCCTATTTGTCAGTGTAATATTGTTGCTGGTTGATATTCAATTTTTTATTGAATATACTAACAATATCTCTCTACTTAAGGATTTCGAAAGGAGCATCAAGCATTGATCAATATACTTTGACTTCAAATTCTATTGAATTCGCTTGAAAGGTTAGTGTAATTTGTTTATTGTGCCTTTTTAGTATTAATATCGATTCAATGCATATTGTTGTGTATGCTACTGCTGTGTGTGTTGTTCCTATGTTTTTGTTGTTATTTGTGTGATGTTTTTATAAGTATTTGTGTTGTTGGTTTTTGTTTTCGTTGTCTTGGACAGTAGTAATCCGTAAACTAGAGATAGAATTTAAATTTACATTCTAAAATGTTTCTATGATATAATGTTTTCTAGAGATAGAGTTTTAATTTACATTCTAAAATGTTTCTATGTTATAATGTTTACTAGATTAATATGGATGATCGAGAGTGGATGTATCATCGGATGAGAAGTGGTCGTATGAATCCTGAATATATTACAGGTGTTAGAAGATTTATCAATTTTGCATATTCAATTGAAAGAAATGTATCCGAGTGTCGGAAAATTAGATGCCCTTGTGTGAGATGTAAAAATCAAAAGTTTCAGAAAGAAGATGATGTTTGTATTCACTTATTGAGAAAAGGGTTTTACCTTATTATAAAAATCATTTGTGACAATTATTGTTCCATTAACGGTAGTTACATTAATTTTTCAGGTTCAATAACGCTTCATGTGGTAGAGAAATCGGAATAATTTTGCGAGCTAATTTCAAGGGGCCATGGTACTCTTGGGATAAAGTTGATGCCATGTGTAAAGATGAACTATTTAAGGAGTTCACGGTATGTTTATCTGTTAACTATTTTTTATGGAGATTTGACAATCATGTTTAACAGTAGTTGAAAGATTATTAATAACTAATTTGCCTTGTTTGTTTAATAGTTTTTTGTTAAATGATGCGGTTGTTTGAGATATGTGTGTTTATGTTAACTTTTATTAATTGTCATATGTATTTGATAGAAAAAATATTCCTTCCCCGAAGAAGACGAAGCAATTGTTCGTAAAATATGGGAAGACAAATCTCGAACTTCCTTGAACCAACAATTGGCAAGAGCTCGAAATAAAGCTATGTCAATAGTAGGTACGACAAATATCATTGATTGTCTGGATAAAGGACCTATATGGATCCAAAATGAAGATTGGAATACGATGATCAACGATGTTTGGTCTACCGATAGATTTTGCAAACGATCCAAAACATCAAAACAAAATAGAATGAAGCAAACAGATGGGAAAATAAGTACCCATTCTGCTGGCTCTGTGTCATTTGCATCGTATCGAGCTAGTATGGTACGAAATGTTGTTGTTCAACACTTGTAATTTGCTTTGTTTAATATTTTTGTTTCTAACTTTTTTTTATGTTCAGTAGCAAGAATAGCCGTGGGAAAGAACTTCCCTGGGATGAGGTCTTTTCTGCTTTGCATCAAAAATCAAATGAGACCGGCACATTTGTAGATAACCGGTCTAAAATAGTGGTGGTGAGTACTTATATTTTCTTTTATATATATATATATATAATATCATTCATATTCAAATTAATATATTTTGACACGGACTTGTCTGTCTGCAGGAAAAATATAGAAACGAGATGGTTGCAAAATATGGACTGATTCGAGACAATCATCCCTCATTTGATGGAGCGACTTGGTGTGAGGCTTGAGGGAGTAAGCAAGGGTCGAGTATATGGTGCACCCCGTATGCCTAAATCTAAAGTTGATGTGAGTTCTTCTTCCCAAACCTACTCGATAAATTCATCATATCCAAGCACAACAACTAATAGACGGTATGAAGAGCAATTGAGTAAAATGGAATCTAAAATTTCTTCCATTGAGGACTGTCTTAAGTTATTGGTTGGACATATGGGTCTAAGTATGCCAACACCCGGAGCTTCGTCGATGCCATCACATGTGGCTCCGACGATACCATCACCTGTGGCTCCGTCGATGCCATCACCTGTGGCTCTGTCAATGCCATCACCTACAATGGCGTCAAGACCTCGACCTCGACCTCCAACGCCATATAATGGTCCATCTTCCTCTCATCAACAACACCGTAGATCATTTCCGCCTTAAATATGTATTTTTTATTGCATGTTTTTTTACTTAGTCATTTAATGTAATCGAATGATTTGTGTATTGAGAATTTTAATTTATAATAAATTTTATTTCCACCATGTTTATTTTATTTTCAATATTAATAATATTTCAATATTTCCTAGTGCTTCTAAAAGATTTAGTTGTAATTAATTTAAAATAAAATATATTAAAAATAAAATTTAAATATTTAAATATTTAAATAATTCTACTGCCGTTGCAATTGCAACGGCAGGACCGTTGCCGTTGCAACGGGTATACCGTTGCAAGTGCAACGGCACACCGCTGCCGTTGCTAGCGGCATTGCCGCTGCATTTGCAGCGAGTGAACCGCTGCATTTGCAGCGAGTGAACCGTTCTCGTTGCATTTGCAACGAGTGAACCGTTGCAACGGCAACGGCACCACCGTTGCAACGGCAACGGGTCAGCCGTTGCCCTTGCAACGGGAGTCCCGTTGCAACTGCAACGGCATGCCCGTTGCAACGGCAACGGCTGGCCGTTGCATTTGCAACGGGATACCCGTTGCAAAAGTTGTATTTGCAACGGGACCCATTGCAACGGCTTTGCCGTTGGAAATAAGTTTGCAACGGGATTGCCGTTGCAAATGAATTTTGAGTTAAACTATTTCTAACGGGTGTTTCTTAGCAAATGCCGTTGCTAATTAATATTAGCAACGGCTGTCTTGTAATTTGCAACGGACGCCGCCGTTGCAAACGACCCTCTTTTTTGTAGTGTGGTCCTGAGATTTAGACATCTTGTCCTCCAGTACTGTCTTCGTACGAAAATCTATTCTCAGACGGATAAGATTGGAGGCTTTGCAAAACCTCACTCGAGATAAAGGGAGGACGGTGCGAGCAGAGAAGAATTGATGGCGGCGAGGAAAGGTTGGAAGGGGTGGCTGTTTTTTTTTAGTTTAATGGCAAAACTGCAATATTTAATATAAGCCTTTCTAATTATTAAATAAAATAATAGTAATTACTAATTAGCATGCAAAAAGATATTGTTCTTCCTGATTAATAAAATAGACATGTTTTATCAATAACAAATTAGGATCCTAGCATCAAGCTCTTTGGAATATTTATTTTAATTCATGCGAAACTAAATAAAAATGATCTTGCAGTCTGAACTGCATCATCGATTATTCATCTAATCAAGAGAGGAGGATAACTAGCAGCGAGTCTAGCTGGTGACTACAAATCAAGGCTCAATTTCTTCTGAAAACGAGTGAATATACGGCAAAGATGCTTGCATGTCCCGTTCTCATGTGGAATCATCGCTTCGATTGTCTGATTTATTGCCGGGTTGAAGCGGGTGGCCGGGGAAAAACCTCTCCGCCACAGATGCACTTGCCGTCAACGCACTTGTAGGGGAACCCCTGGCACACCGAGCCGCAGTCAATCATCCGAGGACAGCGAACCGGTGCCCTTGCATCGACTCCTGGCATCGTCAGCAGCATACCTGCTCATTTTACATACAAATAGATATAATCATTGTTCTTGCCAGGTGAACAGCAAGAAGAGGAGTAAAATAACAATACTCGAGCATGTGAAACAAGTGGCTAACCAGCTGTGATGAGGAAGAAGATGACCGGAAAATTCAATTTCATCGAGGTATTTACCGTTGTTTCGTGACGTACTGAGACTGCAGAGTAATCACATCATGGTGGAGCTCATTTATAGCGGATTGAAGGAGATCAATTTCATTCTCTGGGCTGAAATGGCGGCCTCAATTAGGTATACCGTGTAAGGTAATCAGGCTAGTTTTCCGATTCTGGATTAGCAGATATAGGGACCATCGAATTCAAATATCCTTGAAAAATAATACAGATTACATGAGAACTCTCCATCATGGCAGCAATACATTATACACTTCCATATCAAAATCTATATAATTGTCTTTCCTAGTTAAAAAGAGATTTCTTTCTAACAATACATTAAATTAAGATTAAAAAACCTAATCATAATTTACCTTCCTAATCAAGAGCGTTTCAGATATCTTTCTATACAGGTGTATAAAGAGATTCTATGCAATAAGTCAACACCAAGCTGGCTGGCTCAAAGATGATATTCAAACCAACCTGGTCAATTAAATTTGGTGTTCATCCCGGTAAGAGCAGAACACGTGATGTTTTCCACCGGCAAGTCGCGTTGGCAGTGAAAATCAAGCCATTTTCAACCTCCATCCTACAAATCTACAGCTTTGAAACTATTTGAGATATTTAAAACTGTCCTGTCCTGTGGATGAAAAAGGTAGATTGGAGCTCTAATTTAAAAATTAGAATCGGATTTAGGGAACGCATGGAATGCTGGGAAGGTTTTTGAATATGAAAATGGATTTCTGGGTCAAAAAATCAGCAACTAAGAAGATATAGCAGTTGATTTGTTTTTTCCTGCTAAACAGGCTTTCATAGTGCTTGGCCCACAATCTCCCTAGCCTCTGCCAAGTACATGATAGGCCCGCCTCACTACTGCTTCTTTTGTTTTCTAATCTGTGCTCTGCCCTTTGTTTTGCCCAGCGGCGTAAAGTGGGCGGTGCTTCATCTTCACAGCGGCTGAAAGGGTATCAAAATTGACCGTGACATGTTGTCAATTGATCTGGTGGTGGTGGAATGGGTTTATACAGAGCTCGATGAAATTGCTCATCTTTCCCAATTGCGTCTTGATAGATCGAGATGTCATTGTCTATCTTGTCTAGATCTATACGTGACACTTTTTTTTTCTTTTTTTTTTAAAAAAAAGAGTGTTTTCTCGACAACAGCATCGATTTTCTTGAGGAATGGTCATGGTCTCTATCAAGGCAGATTGTGAACATCAAGACAAATATTCTGCAAATAAAATATAGCACAATCCCAGCATCACATTTATCATACCTTTTGTATTTAGAAATGCTACCGTTGCAATATTCAAAGCCATCATACATTCTTTATTTAGAATAGTTTACCGTTGCTTTATACTTGTATAAATCAATCACAGTGCAATATTACAAAGTGTGGAAAAACACTTATTCATCACCCCTGTGTCTCTAGCTTCTTTATGGTATCAGAGCAGATTATCTCCACCGAGAACACGATCCTAAACGCAGACATGGCTACTGTCAGTACCCAAACTCAAAACAATCAGCCAACATCACCCATAGAAACACCATTGATAGCACTCAACATTGTAGCTCAGATCAATGGGAAACTAACCTCATCTACCTTCTCTCAGTGGCGAGCACAATTCGAAGCTCTTCTAATTGGCCATGACCTTTTAGACTATGTTACAGGCAAGACAACATGCCCAGTCTCCGATGGCACCCTCACCACTATCTCAACTGTGAATCACTGGATTCGACAGGACAAATTGATCCTCAGTGCAATTTTTGCATCTACCTCCACAGTTGTTACTCCACTGATCTCTACCTCAAAAACATCTCATGAGGCTTGGAAGAAATTACACCATATGTATGCTAGCAAATCCCGAATGAGATCTATGCAATTGAAGGAAGATATTACCTTGATCAAGAAGGGAAATCGGTCAATTTCTGAATACCTTCATGCTGTCAAAATTCTGGCAGATGAAATCGCCATAATCGACCACCCCATCTCTGACGACAACCTAACCCTTTACATCTTGAATGGGTTAGGCTCTGATTTTCGTGAAATCACCGGACCGATCCGAGCTCGAGAAAAATCAATCACCTTTGAAGAACTGCATGACATGTTAGTTGGTCATGACAGTTACCTTCACTGCTTAACTCGACCCAATTTTGACCAAATTCCATCGTTTCGGCCCCGAAATCATCATTTTTGTTATTTTAGAAAAGTTTCGTTTTTACAATAACTTTTGAATTAAGAGTCCAAATTGACTTTAGTCAATTGGTACTCTCTCATAATTCATAGGCCTTTCACATTCTGCATTTATCTCAAATTTGCCATTTATGGCAAATTTCATGTTTTATGTTATTTCCTAGGGTTTTATCTTTAAGTATCAATGTAAACCTTGCAGTGAGTCAACTATCATATTATTGAATAAACACTGAGTTTTATTGAATTTCATTCTCGTTATTGTTGATTTACGGAATATTGACGTTGGTCATATTCCTTTGTGATTTTCTGCTGCGTCAATTGGGGGTGAGTATGTGGGCCTCAAAATTTCCTTTCTCAACATGGCACAAGTCATTTGACTACCGCACCCCATACACCACAATAAAATGGTATTTCTAAGAGGCGTCATCGTCATCTCGTAGAAACTGGTCTTACTCTAGTTCATGACTCTAAGTTACCTCTAACTTATTGGCCTTATGCTCTCAATACAACCACGTATCTTATAAATCGTCAATCCACACCACTACTTCATAATATGTCTCTTTATCAAAAACTTTTGGTAAAAACCGAGTTATTTCAAATTAGGAAAATTTTGCTGTTAATAACTACGAAACTTTTATCATTTCAAGCGAATTTTGCTTCATGTTATTATATCATATTGTTATTGGTAACTCAATTTAGATTACCACTAGCTTACAAGTTTGAACTCTTTCCTAACAGGTTGCACGTCGGGCAGATCCCATTCAAGATGCTGCAGTTATATGCAAAGTACGAAATGAGGTTGGTCCACGTGTTGAACTCCGTGTGGATGCCAACAGAAAATGGACCTATGAAGAAGCTATCCAGTTTGGCTTTCTTGTAAAAGATTGTGACCTACAATATATTGAGGTACACTTCACAGGAAAGTGCTACGCTGCCTCTTTTTCCTGGGGATTCAGTATTGTAGTTCATGGTATTTTGTACAAAACTCCCTGGGAAATCTCGGTGCAAAGTTTATAGTCACTTTTGACAATTTAACAATATGTTTCTTTCAATACATTCGATTTGGGCCTTAATGGCGCTTTGACAAGTTATCTGTAGGGAATATTTGTACTTTTTTTACTGATTGATTTCAATATTTCAGGAACCTGTTGAGAATGTTGATGATATTCTGAAGTTCTGTGAAGAAACTGGCTTACCTGCAGCCCTTGATGAAAATATTGACAATTTTCAAGAAAGGTCATCTTTGTTGATTTTCTGTCAATCGATCAATTATTGTGTTCTTAATTGATTCAATTATGTTTCACGTGTATGGGCTTTTGTTTGGGAGAGAAGGATTTGAGAGAATTTGAGGCAGAGAGAATTTCCAGAAGAAGGTAAGTTTGTATCTCTTTGTTTTGCTTACAAAGTGCTCGACAGTATGTCTATTTATACTGTCAATATAAGAAAGATATTTTCTTTTCTTTCTTGTGTAGTTAGCTGGATGGATTGTGTGTGTTAACTACTTTGTAACTACCTATGAGAGTCCAGATTGACTTTCTCTTCCTATGCTAGGCTTAGTTACATTTAACTGAAATTCAACTGCATTAACAAAAATCTGTTGTAAACATTTCTTCCTTCTGTTGCATGCTCTGTTGCTTGTCTTCTTCTCCCTCTGTGACATAATCAGTAAGCAAGCTTATTATTCAACAATCTTAATATGCTTGCAAAGTATACTCACCCTGGAATAGTTGCTGTGGTTAGTGGTGCTGAATATTCATTTTTTCTTGACCATCCTTCATGTGGAAGTAGAGATACTGGTAGCTTAGCTTTACTGAGATGAAGCGCTCACTTGAGAAGTTTAGGCAGATAATTTCTAGATGTGAAATTAACCTGGCCAGATATGTTTGATAGTAATGAGAGAAATATATATATTCATGAATGATAGGTCGTGTTTTCAACAATATCAATTACAGGTTCAAATTAGTTTAAGATGGCTGAATGACTGGCTTTGAAAGATTGACTCGCAGCATTATGAGAGCATTGTTGTTTTTAGACTGTTTTATTACTGTTACCATTGTTGTCTTTATGGTGATCCTCATCATCGCTGTCACCAATAGTTTATCAACGATTATCAGTATCTGATGTTGAAAATTGATATTTTGTTAATTTTGGCATTTATATATCGAAACAAAACCATCTATACAGCTTCAATCAGATGAATGCACTTAAAGTCCTCAGAGACAAAGTGTAATATTTTAGTTTCATTCTTTAAGGATGTTTTACCCATAATTCTATAATAAATCAAAGCAAGTTTGTTGGTTTGATCCTGAAGTGATTTTGTTTTATGGTTCTGTTAGGTGATCAAACCAAGTGTCATTGGTGGGTTTGAAAAGGCTGCATTGATTGCACGATGGGCACAGAAGCATGGAAAAATGGCTGTTGTTAGTGCTGCATTTGAAAGTGGCTTAGGCTTGTCAACTTATATTCTATTCTCCTATTACCTGGAGCAGCTAAATGTTGTTTATACAGTTATGAACCGTGAAATCAGTCCATCTATAGCCCATGGTCTCGGAACTTATAAATGGCTCAAACAAGATGTCACTGCTATACCTCTTTGGATTCATTATGATCCATGTAAAGGCTTTATGGGAGCATCTGTTGCTGGCGCCATTCAACTCCTAAAGAACTTTAAAGTCAATAATAATGTTATTCAAAAAACTTTTAATGAAGAGCAAGTTCATAGATATCATTTGACAGTGAATTCAAAGAATTTCTCCTACTCCATCAAAGTTCATGAAGTTGGACAAGAAAGCAATGTAAGGACATGGACTTCATGATTTCATTTCTCACATGGCTTTTATTTTTTTCATTCTCTCTTAAAAATTATGCGTGGGCTGTTTTTGGTGTTCTCTTTACTGAGGTGGTATCTTCAATCTTGAGTTGCGAACTGTTTTATGGTATGTGTGCTTTTCTACTATTAAAAACTTAAATACCATTGTTTTCTCTTTAATTGTATTTGTGGTTCTGCTATTGAAAAACTTCAATACCATTGCTTTCTGATGTGGCATCTTCAATCTTGAGTTACGAACTGCTTTATGGTATGTGTGTGGTTGTCTGCTATTAAAAAACTTCAATACCCTTGTTTTCTCTTCTTATGGTTTCATTCCAATTACCAAGGCATTGATGTAGGCTTGAAATTGCCTTCATCTTGGAGGCGAGGCTTGGTTTAGCGGCATGATATTTTCCTCTGGCCATGATGCAAATAATCAAAAGATTCAATCCAATTAGTTTGAAGAATTGAGTGATGGGCTGTTTGGCCTTTTTCTTTTCTATTTTAATTCTGTGACTGGATATGAGCGGTGGTTCAATACGTCGGTTGAGTTTGGATATGGAATGTCTACAGGGACAGATACCCGTTGCATTCAGAAGGGTCATGAAACATACCAAAACGGAGAGGCGGCGTGAAAGAAGTCCAAGTTTGAACGGCAGGACAACGAAAGGTATTGTAATTTCACCATTGCGTTCAGCTCCCCGGATTAAGATGTTTTTATTATAATTTAAATCTTTTGATGTTTTAAATTATTCTGATGCAATGATACCAAAAATAAATTTAAAAAAAAATGATTTATTTTTTGATATTATTATTATTATTATTGCTGCTCCTATTTTATTTCTATTAGTAAAGATAATTGATTTATTTTTGTCTGGTGGTTTAATATACAAAATCTATGTGGTTGGTAGTTGACAGCATGCAGTGCCTGATAAATCAAGGTTGTTAATAGTTGGTAATTATAATCCATGAAATAACTTTTTCAGAAGATATTAGTAAATTGAGACACGTCTCCGATAAACCGACTAGCAATGTAGTCTAGCTGTCAAGGTAGTCAAACTCGCGAGTCAACTCGCAAACTCGTATGAGTTTGCGAGTTGGCTCAGCAAACCTGGTTGGACCGGAAAGAAAGATCGAACCGGTCAAACTCGGTCAAAATCGGGTTGACTCGTAAAATCAGGTTGACACGTTCCGATTTTACGAGTTCGGTCGGCTTTGAGTTTTCATCTTCAGATTTCAATCTTTCTTTTCAAAATAGTCATTGAAGATGAAGATTGAGAAAGAAGAGAAGAAGATGAGGGAGGGAGGGAGGGCGGCGTGAGAGTGAGAGAAGAGAATTGGAAGCCTTAGGGTTAAGTTAGTGGGGCGGGGGGGGCTGGCTTTTATATTACTTATAATAATAATAAAAAAGTGAGGTTTCTACTTTCTAATGGGGGTCTAGGGGGGATGGGTTATAAATTATTATTATTAATAATAGGTTTATACGGGGAGGGGTTATGATATTAATATTAATAATAATAATAATAATAATTAGCATAAAAAATAATTTAAAAAATCCTATTAATTTAAGATAATAAATAACATTAATTAATTTCAAATACAACAATCATAAAAAATATACAATTACTTGAAAAACATAAAATAAGTAGTTTAAATTTCAAATCTCAAATACTGTGGGTCTTTTAATTATATTAAATTCATATTTTTAATTTAAATATAATTAAAAATAATAATTTTATTGTTGGAGGGTTTTTCAAAAGTAATTATTTAATTATATAACTTACTCCTATTAATTGTATAATTAAAATATATATAAAAAAATGTCCATAATTATGTTATTTTGTATTCAGAAATATTTTACATACGATTTTACGATTTTGCTTCTCACACGATTTTAGTTGTGATTCAATGATTTTTGTACAAAAAAATTCAGGTACGATCTTACGATTTTACGATCCGATTTTACGATCCGATTTTTCGGAGCTCTTTCCGATTCGTGTCAATATCTCGATTTTGACAACCTTGCTAGCTGTGTATTAAAATTTCTGCCACAACTTTCGAATTGCTCGGTACTTCCCTTCTAGAACTGAGCAAGTATGGTGGGTGTACGGTGCATCATTTTGGATTTCAACGTCATTTTCTCGAGATATTATTTTTTAAAGTATTTTTATTTAAAAATATATTAAAATAATATTTTTATGATGTTCTACGTTTGGTCTCCAGGCATCTACCAAAGTTCTTAACGGCTCACACGTGAACGGAACCGAGCTTCCAGAGTTTCTAGTGAACCAACACTTTCTCCTAGATTTTCTAGTGAACCACAGACTTTCGTCATATTATCTAGTGAACCAACACTCTAGATCGATATTTTCTAGTGAACCAACACTTTCTCCTAGATTTTCTAGTGAACCACAGACTTTCGTCATATTATCTAGTGAACCAACACTCTAGATCGACTCTCTATATATATTATGACCCCCATCTCTCTAGAGCTACCCCCATCTCTCATGAACAGTTCTATAAACGAACAGTTCTATTGATTCCCTCTATTAGCATTAGCAATGGTTGGGAATTCATGGGTAGGAAACATGTTCAGGCTCTGCTGCTGCTTCTCTCTTGTTTCACATTTTCCCTTTCTTTCTCTGAAATCTGGAGCGCAGCATGGCGATCAAGATCATGATGTTGAATCCAACCCAGGCCAATCCACACGAGCGAATAACTCAGATCAAAGCCGACGCTTCCATGATCGTATCCAGCAAAACTCGAACACGATGCCCAGCACCTCGCCTGGCCGTCCAGCTTCTTCTGTAGAAACAGAAAGATCATCAGTCGAGTTAACCACCACCACTACATATTCTTCATCACCCTCAGCTTCCACACCAACACCAACGCAAGAAAACCTCTCAAAGGAGAATCGGCCCTTCCATCGAATAATCGAAACACTTAGAGAGCAGGAACTAGGAAGGCATTTATTGATCCTAGCAGTTCCCATGATCATCGGCCTGTTCTCCGTGGACAACCCGGCTAGCGAGCCTTTAGTGCTGCGCTTAATGGCGGTTTCACTTGCTTTAGGGGTTGTGGGGATATGGAATGGCATTCTGCTCCGAACAACTTGGAATGAAGCATCAAACATGATTGAGTTGCTGGGGGTAGCGTTCATGCTGCTAGCATTTTATGGATTCGTTGCTAGGTTTTTACCAAACACTCTTGTCTGGATCCCCTTCCTTTGCTGGGTTTTATCGCTTGTTCCTCTTGTAATTGCCATCTGCTGTAGGGAGAGGGCCGGCAAAGATAGGGAAAGATTAATGTTAACAGAGCAAACACGCAGCAGCCCAGAAACAATGACACCGGCTCTACAATCAGTAACAGTTACTGAAACAGCAACAAAGCAACATTAAAAGTCAAAATTCTGCAGCTCATGAGTTTGCAGAATTCTGTATGTTTGTCTGGTTATTTTTATTTTATAATCTGGATGGTATTGAAAAATTCATTGTGGCATGTTTAATTTTTTCTTCATACAATCATGGTGGTCAATAAAATGTAGTATAATTCAGCTCCACTCTATTACTATAATTAAAGAAATCATCGTCGCCGTTAACCGAGCCTTGTTTTCTAAAAGAATGCAATCACGTGCACATCTTTCTTTCTTTTTTTGGATAAGCACGTGTTGTTGGGAAAAAATCGGGAACCAATCATTTTCTCTCTTTGTACAATCAAAGAACACTAGTAAAATTAAATGGGTCCATCATCATATAATTTATTATTATTGTTGTTGTTGTTAAAAAAACACCAGTAACGACTAAATATTATTTTCATGTAATAAAAAATTAAACCAGTAAGAGGAAGCAGGTTGAGGAGGGACATGGTCGAAGAATAGCGCTCTCAAAATATCCAATATAAACTATAACATTAGATACTTGTGTTGTGTTCTTGCTTCTCTAAACTATAACATTAGATACTTGTGTCGTGTTCTTGCTTCTCTAAAATGCCCATAATTAAGAAATTGTCGGATTCTGTGATATGGTTGCTTGAATAGGTATTCAATTCTTGATTTGGAATAGTCAAATATACCAGGGTGAGAGTTTGTCTTCTTCTACACACGCATGCGCATGTGTCTGAGTTCTGAAATAACATGGATCAAACAACTCGATCGTTCAGAATTGCTCTTACTTGTATTTAACCAAGGGCTACAAACAACCAATTATTAGAATACATGTAATAATCACGTTTTCTTCTTCTCTCGGACTCCTTTCTCTCTCTCTTCACAACAATCACCCTCTCCCTGTCTTCATCTCTTTACTCCATAGATACATGTAATAATCACGTCCTCTCTCATCTTCTTCTTCTTCTCCCTCCTGCCGCTTTCAGATCAACTTCCATGACCCCTTTTTTCTCTGTTAGGTTGATTTGTAGATTCGATTATTGCTAAACCCCATCAAGTCCGCTTACTGTCTCTTTATTTTTGGAGATGTCAGCCGGGGTTGAACTAGTCAACAAACGTCATGCCTACTTTGAATTTTATTTTACAGAATTAGTTTTGCATGGATCTTTTAAATAGGTTTTGTATATTCTTGTCATCTGTTGAAGAATTAGGTCAATTGGTCCTGAGATTTAGACATCTTGTCCTCCAGTACTGTCTTCGTACGAAAATCTATTCTCAGACGGATAAGATTGGAGGCTTTGCAAAACCTCTCTCGAGATAAAGGGAGGACGGTGCGAGCAGAGAAGATTTGATGGCGGCGAGGAAAGGTTGGAAGGGGTGGCTGTTTTTTTTTAGTTTAATGGCAAAACTGCAATATTTAATATAAGCCTTTCTAATTATTAAATAAAATAATAGTAATTACTAATTAGCATGCAAAAAGATATTGTTCTTCCTGATTAATAAAATAGACATGTTTTATCAATAACAAATTAGGATTCTAGCATCAAGCTCTTTGGAATATTTATTTTAATTCATGCGAAACTAAATAAAAATGATCTTGCAGTCTGAACTGCATCATCGATTATTCATCTAATCAAGAGAGGAGGATAACTAGCAGCGAGTCTAGCTGGTGACTACAAATCAAGGCTCAATTTCCTCTGAAAACGAGTGAATATACGGCAAAGATGCTTGCATGTCCCGTTCTCATGTGGAATCATCGCTTCGATTGTCTGAATTATTGCCTGGTTGAAGCGGGTGGCCGGGGAAAAACCTCTCCGCCACAGATGCACTTGCCGTCAACGCACTTGTAGGGGAACCCCTGACACACCGAGCCGCAGTCAATCATCCGAGGACAGCGAACCGGTGCCCTTGCATCGACTCCTGGCATCGTCAGCAGCATACCTGCTCATTTTACATACAAATAGATATAATCATTGTTCTTGCCAGGTGAACAGCAAGAAGAGGAGTAAAATAACAATACTCGAGCATGTGAAACAAGTGGCTAACCAGCTGTGATGAGGAAGAAGATGACCGGAAAATTCAATTTCATCGAGGTATTTACCGTTGTTTCGTGACGTACTGAGACTGCAGAGTAATCGCATCATGGTGGAGCTAATTTATAGCGGATTGAAGGAGATCCATTTCATTGTCTGGGCTGAAATGGCGGCCTCAATTAGGCATACCGTGTAAGGTAATCAGGCTAGTTTTCCGATTCTGGATTAGCAGATATAGGGACCATCGAATTCAAATATCCTTGAAAAATAATACAGATTACATGAGAACTCTCCATCATGGCAGCAATACATTATACACTTCCATATCAAAATCTATATGATTGTCTTTCCTAGTTAAAAAAGAGATTTCTTTCTAACAATGCATTTAATTAAGAATAAAAAAACCTAATCATAATTTACCTTCCTAATAAAGAACGTTTTCAGATATCTTTCTATACAGGTGTATAAAGAGATTCTATGCAATAAGTCAACACCAAGCTGGCTGGCTCAAAGATGATATTCAAACCAACCTGGTCAATTAAATTTGGTGTTCATCCGGGTAAGAGCAGAACACGTAATGTTTTCCACCGGCAAGTCGCATTGGCAGTGAAAATCAGGCCATTTTCAACCTCCATCCTACAAATCTACAGCTTTGAAACTATTTGAGATATTTAAAACTGTCCTGTGGATGAAAAAGGTAGATTGGAGCTCTAATTTAAAAATTAGAATCGGATTTAGGGAACGCATGGAATGCTGGGAAGGTTTTTGAATATGAAAATGGATTTCTGGGTCAAAAAAATCAGCAACTAAGAAGATACAGCAGTTGATTTGTTTTTTTATTATTCCTATTAAACGGGCTTTTGTAGTGCTTGGCCCACAATCTCCCGAGCCTCTGCCCAGTACATGATAGGCCCGCCTCAATAATGCTTCTTTTGTTTTCTAATTTGTGCTTTGCCCTTTGCTTTGGATTTTCAGGATGATATACAATTTTTATTATATGAGTCACCATATGTATTTAGGCTCTTAAATAATTTTATATTATAAAATTAATCATGAATATATTCTTAAGCCTTCAAATTATAAGCATGATTGAAATTAAGATTAAATCTTTTTTTTATTATAAACCACGCGGTATCCCAGACGTTGGTATAGATTAATTCACATTCGTACCGGGTAGACCCTGAAAAGGTGAAAGTGCTCTCTCAATAGCCAATTTCATATAAAAAGAGAAATTGAACCTTACTTTTTTTTAAGTACGCCCCTTGATATTAAATTATTTTATATCGATGATCAGAAACTCTTTTTTAAAAAAAAAAAAAAAACAAACCAATCACCTCCATGCCCCAGCGGCGTAAAGTGGGTGGTGCTTCATCTTCATAGCGGCTGAAAGGGTATTAAAATTGACTGTGAAAAGACCCCATTCTTTGAGGATGACATGTTGTCAATTGATCTGGTGGTGGTGGTGGTGGAGGAGGAATGGGTTTATACAGAGCTCGATGAATTGCTTATCTTTCCCAATTGCTTCTTGATAGATCGAGATGTCATTGTCTATCTTGTCTAGATCTATACGTGACACTTTTTTTTTCTTTTTTTTTTTTAAAAAAAAGAGTGTTTTCTCGACAACAGCATCGATTTTCTTGAGGAATGGTCATGTCTCTTGAAAAAACTTGTTTCAATTATTAATAAATTGATCGGCACAGTTTAAATAACAACCAAGAACTACGAAAAAAATTCCCGGATGAACAGTTACGGGAACTTGACGCAGTCCCCGTCATGTTTGCAATCCGAAGCTAAGATGCTTTCCACCTTGGAGTCGCAATGGCAGTTGTTGTTAACACAAACGGCGGCGCCTTCTGAACACTCGATAGCCTGGCAGTCGGAGTCGCTTTTACACGGCAAAAACACGGTCCCGTCAGCTCTTGACACCGCCGCTGAAAATGCCATAACTGCAGAAATATATGTGCTGTTGCATTAGCCCCATTTTCAAAACGTAACAAATTGTATTTGATCTTGATGGTGTCTAAAGAATCCCACTTGAAGAAAGCCTTCTCCATTTTCTTACCCTCGTTGGAAACCAGATGATTACAGAGACTAAAGAGAAGAAAACAATTATAGGTTCTATAAATAAAGAAAATAATTAGGTGAGGCTAATCATGGATAAAGAAAATAAAGGAAGCTTTCATGATTAAATTTCATCGGGAAAGCTTACGATGATATTTCGCCGGGAAACATTTAAGCGGAGGCTGGCATCGGAGATGGCCTTGCTGTTTCACGACAAATTGTTATATGATAAAGGAGTCATCTTTCCCTACAAAAACTTTAATTTCACCGGAAAACCTTTTATGGCAGCTACCTAGATCACGAACTTTTCCTTACATATTTTCATCAGAAAAGGTTCTCTGCGAAAAGCAGTGCTTTTCCAGACGAAAAGTCTCATCAACCACCGTCTGTCGCAGTGTGAGCAAGACTCGGTAAATAATCATGCATTCGTAATATCGAAGAAGAAGAAGAAGAAGAAGAAGTTACCGGCTGCGAAAACGAGCACGACCAAGAAAGCCAACTTGATGGAAGACTTGCCCATATCTTCTTGTCTGATTAATTAAATCTTCGAGAAAGAAATATATATATTTATATTTGATCTAGGAGGGTGTTCTCCCTGTTTAATTTTGATGGGAGTCTGTGAAACCTTTTCAGGCTTATTATATAGATGAACTCGCCCATGGTTGAAGCCAGGTATGAACGCGCGCGGGTCAACCAAAACCTGCCCAGTATGGAAAAACAACAGGAAGGGCTCTCTACCTTGCGGTTTATATTTAATTGAGCTTCCAAAAATGGGTTTAAAACTCCAAAACATGAGGGAACGGTTCAATCAAGGAACGAGAGTAATTCCACAAGCAAGGATTAGAATACCAAGAATGTTATAACGGATGTGCATTGAAATATCACCATGACAATCATTGGCGAATGATGGCACTCAAATTACAATAAAACCTATCCTCTCTCAAAAAGCCAAGATGAATGAGTGAAGAAAATGGACAACAGCTAGAGTCCAGACCCCTCTCCACTTGGGATCTTAATGAATAATTATTTTCTGAAATCTAGAAAAAATGAGCAATTGACAAAGAGATTCGAGAGATGAGGGCGATTGAGGAAGGTGGGGTCTTTTCGTTGTCGGATTCAAACTAATTTGCTTTTAGGGTTTTTTTAAAATGGACAAACAGTGATGGGAACAGTGGACATTTTGATCATCTCAGACTCAGAAGGCTGTGCCGTTCGTGTCAATATCACCTCGCAAATCTATTTTGCAAATTCATGTATAATAAAATACAATTTAATACGTTTATCCTATCGTCAGGATGGGCGAGGAAATCGCCAGGTTCCTGCTGATCCTTAAGATTCTCAGATGCCAATGGATGGTTACGAGGTACCCTCTTGTCATGTTGAAACTAGACTCCTTGTCTGTTTGTTTTGGCAATCCACGGCAAAGCTCATGTACACAATAATTTTAATTTAATGGATAAAACCAATTTTATTTTTTTTTAAGAAAAAAAACAGAACACCAACTAAAGTTCAAGTATAAGACTGTTTGATTCATTTAATAATTTTTTAAAGATCATCCTCGAGTTTATTCACCTTTTTTTTATTTTGGGATGTCTAAAAAGTCAAAAACTATTACATATTACCAAAAAGTCAAACTATAACCATTTGCTTTTAATGTTTCACACCTAACAAATACTCGTTGATCTTTAATCCAGAGTGACAGTGCTACTTTGCTAATTTTCAACATTTACATATCATGAAAGGAATTCCCAGTAAGAATACAATGAATTTACAATTTCGTGAACTGGTTCGTGGAAGCCGGAGCGACGCTGCTTCAATAAATCTGCAGTCCTTGTTGTCTGATGCTGGATAAAAGGTCAATTAACAGTGCAAGTGAAAAGGGTTCAACTGGTCCCAAATAAAAACACCCAGAAAAAGGTTTAACTGGTCCCAAATCAAACAGAGTTGTAGGAAATGCCAGATCCTCAAGCCAGAAAGAAACTGGCAATTGGTAAACCTGGTATCAGAAGTTCAAGGTAATAGCTCTGCAGAGCATACAGACCACAGAAGAGCAGTTCCAATCTCTCCAGAGATCAGAGAACTCCAAACTATTCTGTTTTTATTACATTTCAAAATAATCAAACATGAACAGCTAGCATATTCTGCTGGCATAAAGACTCGTCATAGAACATATCACACATTCATAAGAGAATTGTACAAGCAAGGAATGGGTATTTAGTCATCAAGGCAGAATGTATTCTTCAGAGTTCATGCTCGACCAATCATGTGATAAAACCGGCCAAGATGGAAAGAATCACAAGAATTTGCTGTTGCACCATGCTCGTACAGCCTGAAACATATATGCATCCCAGGCTATGAATTTTGGTGCCTGCATTTATTGATACCCTTAATTGGCAAGTGAAAAAAGAAAATGGAAAAAGATTCTCAGCAGACCTTCCTCCCTCACGGTACAGTTAGATAAAATGTTTTTCAATACATTAAAAAAAACATGATGATCATACAAGAACCAAAAAAAATCAAGACAGCAAAAGCACATTAAATAACACAAACAAAGCAAATTATAGAAACATTGGTTATCCTAGTAACGAAAGTATAACGCGGAGAATTGGAATGAGAATTATTAAACAGAACGAATTACTGTCAAAATAAAATGGAGTATTTTTTAGATAAATAAAAATAAAGCTCAACTGCCCTCAACTGATTGCATACAAAATCTTGCAAATAGGCAAACATTCAACGCCTTTAGCACAAATTTATTTCACCAACAGTACTACTCACCAGCAGTATACACAACACTACAGTGCAGTAAAAGCGATCAGAGAACTTTGAAGACACAGTATGACATAGAATTCAACATCAGATTCAGTCATCTTAATCTCATCATTTTGCTTTTGCACACCAGCTCTTCAAAAAACTCAAAAAAAGGACACAGAAAAAAGAAAAGAAAATCCGCTCGTATCAGATGTATAATACCAATATGCTAAATTCTTCAAGACCCAGTAAACACGGGAAAAAATGAAAACTGGGCCAGTCCCAAAACAAAGAAGGAAAGAAAGAGCACAAGAAAAAGACAAGACAATCAACAAAATAAGCAGAGAGCAAAGCGATCAGAGAACTTTGAAGACCATTATGAAAATGTGATTTCCACAAAAATAACTTCGGATCAAAAGAGCTCATCATCTATGCTTTGCCTGTTAAAAAACAAATGATATGTTTTTGGACAAAACAGACTCCAGTGCCAGATTTATAAAAGCTTAAATAAAACTGCACAAAGGGAGAGTTTTGTTTTAGCCCAAAGTTTGGATTTTGCACCTCTGATACCCATTTTCTCTTTAATTCCTTGTAAGTCTGAAACTTTAACAAACAAGGGGCTATCTGGTGCATCTCTGGACCTGAAATTAGATAAATTATGGTCTCCGTCAGAGTAGTGTTTCTTTTTTTTCTTCCCTTTCTTTCTTTTGGGTGGTGGCTGCGGTTGCGAATAGCTATGATGGGTTTTGAGAGAGATTTATAGGGTGTTAGATTAGAGAAGTAGGGCTTCGGTGGATGGCTAAGTGATTAATACTACATTGCGTCCCTGTGCGACTGACATATTTTAAATATGGACCCTCTAATCTTTTTATTATTTAAATGGTTTCTGCTACTCCATGTTGTTTCCATCTAATTCATGCTAATTCTCAACACAAGGCCTAGAATGATCTAAACAAGCATCTTTTGTTTTCCTTTACATGTTAAGAGCTAATAGTAAATTGGATGGAAAGACATCAAAAATGTTTCTAGAGCTGAAGGATGGAGCAAGTAACACAAAGAAGGGTTACAACAAGAAAATACCAAGATTTCAGGGACCAAACACATAATTAATCCACTGTCAAAACAGGATAATAACACAAACTTCGACAGTCGCACGACGTACCGTCATATTGCCCCTGAAATGTTTAGGTGTTGTTTATGCAAACAAGTTGAATATTTTCAGGTGAGGTTTTGAGAACGAATTTACTGGGTTATTTTCGTATAAATGTTCCTTTCCCAGTATGGATAACCGGGTGTGGGGAGGACCTGATGGCGTGTGTAGAAGAAAAGCAAAAAAAATAAAAAAAATAAAGCCCACTTGTATGTTTTATTAGTTAATCTTTTATTTTATTATGCTCAATTTGCGAGGCTTTATTTGTTTGTGTTTTGTGTCCTTCCAGCAGGTGTTAGACCTGCGATTGACAAGAAAAAACGGAGGAAAAACAAATCTAATTTTTTTATTTGCAATGCATTCAACACCATAAATACACTCACACCATCAATCCACTCGGAGAAAGCCATTCCAATCAATCATGATATGCAAAACAGTTTCTTTCACCACGAAAAATGGCAGCCCTCGGATGTAATCAAGTAGGAAACCTATCTAAATGTAACAAATATAGAACTGCCACTGCAGTAGCTGCAACCAAAAACTGTTTTCACATTTAGCTGTCCTGCAGCCTGTTTTGTCCTCCCTCCCTCCAATCTTTGAAACACCATATCAGCTGTGGGATGGGAAATCCCCACTTCATTCTGATGCTGTGGTGCATGCTTTGATTCTTTAACCAGCTGATTTAGAAACAAAAAACGAAACACGTTTTGAGCAAAAACTCTACATTATCCAAAGAGATAATAAGAGTGAAAATCTAATCAATATCAGGAGAAGATTTCTGCATGTATCATCATGTTCACAGGGAGGCCAAATAGGATAGGCATTAGCTGAATAATCAAAGATATGATGAGCATTTTGCAGAAAATGTTGGATTAATACCCAATCAAGGTCATCAATACATACCTTCAAGTGCAACAAAGAGCCCCAGGTGCTGCATAAATAATTAGACTTTCAAAAAAGAGGGTTTTTTTTTTTCAAAATATAGACCCTTTACAAACAAGAAGGAACTCATATCAAAAGTAAGAGCAACATTTTCAACTTCACCGTCTCTAAACAAGAACTTCAAAATTAGTTAAATGTTCTCTCTCTTCCATCCTAACATTTTGTCTATAAAACCAGGAGAAGAGAATAGCTTTAAACTTAGATGAAGTAAATCAGCGCTACGAAATAGAAAATACATGTCTGAGATAACTGCAATCACACATTCAGAAAAGCATAGATCGACATAGAAGAATTTCACTATCAGGAACGAGGAAAAAAAAACTTAAAACGTACCAGTCTTGAGACTTTTACTTGAGGGGATTGCTTCCTCGAAAAGTTATTCACAGGCTTCGCTCAATGAAACATTCTTGGACGGAACCAACTTGTTGTCACCACCATGTCCATTATTGAACATGGTTAATGAAGCAGCTCTTAACTTAGCAGCCAGTATTTCATTCTCCTTTGTTAGTGAAAATAGCTGCATAAAAATATCATAGCCAAGGAATTTGAGATGGATATTCTAGTCCTGTAAGTATTTTATAATCGATCATCACCGAAGATAATGCAGTCTTTCCAAAAAAAGTGGGTCACGTAACTGAACAAAAAAGTCCCATAAAGAAAGATGAAGCGTTTTAATGGTTATGTCATGGAAATCTAATTTAGGGCTTTGGGAAAGACAGGAAACATATGGTAAATTACCTGATTCTGGATTCGCTCCCTTTCTCTGGTTAGCTGCATTACTGTATCCATGATAAGGTCAGTCCTTACACTAATTTCTTTTGCCTTTTCATCTTTTGAGTAGTTAGCTTCAACCAGAGACATCTCCAAGGCATTCACTCTAGACCTTAAGAAACTGATCTCTTTATTAAGTTCCATGTTAGACTCGGATAATACAATGCATTGCTCCTCCACACCATCAGTGTTACTCTCAGCTTTCGAAACCTTCGATCTCAGGTCATCAATTAATGTTTCCATATCCCATATTGCAGAGTATAACATGTTTTGTTGCTCTTGACTTACTTCAGATGACGCTTTTGCATGCTGAAGTTGGATTTCTGACTCCCTCAACTGCTTCTCAAGTACAGTCACTTTCTTTGTGCTACTATCTCTGCTGCCTTTAAGAAAATTAATTTCCTCCACAAGTTCCACGTTCGTATCTGTTAGCTGTGTGGCCTTTGTCTCTGCAGTCTCAGCCCTCGTTTCTGCTTCATAGATGCTTTCTTTCAGAGACTCGACCAAATTTTCCATTTCACTTAGGTGCTCTTGACTTTCCGCATTTAAAGCATTGGCATTCTGCAGTCGTAACTCTGATTTTTTCAGCTGTTCTTCAAGTGATTTCACCTTTTCCATCAAAATGGGCACTTGAGAACTTATGGCAATGTGTTCTGCAATGCTGCTCTCAAGCTTCTTTATAACAGTGTCTTTGGCATCCAGCTGTTTTATACAGTCTTGCAGTTTCAAACTTAACTCATCTTCTCGTTGGATTGAACCGTTCAAAGTGAATTGAAAAATCTCAAGTCGACCAGCCATTTCTTTGGAAATCCCCATGAGCACTTCAGAAGCATTTTCAGCCTCTAAAAATCTTCCCCAGACGACTTCTGCTGCTTCCTCCATGCGAAAAGACACCTGTTTTGTATAGTGCAGCTTCAATTCCAGATGTTCTTCGTTTTGTTTTAAGGCATAAATTTTCTTCTGCACATCCATTTCTCTTTTAAGAGACTTGTCCAACATCCTCAGGACATTTCTTTGTTTTTCAGCTGTCTGCCTTTTTGAATTCGCATCCATATTTGAAATCTGCCCATTGGCTGGCAACTCGGTGGCCTTGTCATCTTTCCCTGTCAATAAACAGATGTCAGACAGGTGATTGCTTAATGACAGCAAGATTTCTCATGTATTTATATTGAAAAGCAAACTGTGTAACTTACAGTTCTCGAGTATGGATGCTGAAAAGGCCATTGGCAATTTTGCTGACTGTGCCTTCACCTCCAAGACATGCTCTCGAAACTTAATCAAAGATTCTTCTGAATTATGCAATTTATTCTCCATCGCATTGAATAGATCTGTTGAGTGTCTGCAAGAAGATATTTTATGACGGGCATAAACAATCTCTGATTGGATATTTTCCATGAAATTCTCCACCTCTCTTACCTCAGAATCTAAAATCCCAGAGAGAAGATCAAACGCCAAAGCCTTCTCAATGGCTATTGCCAGGATATAGCTATTTTCTGTGGCCATTCTTGCCTCAAGATTATTATCTCGTGCCAATAGATGCACTAAAAGTACATGCAAGTTTACCAGCTTCTCAGAAGAGTATGCCAGGTCGCAGTCTACCCTGGTTAAAACTTCCATGGTACTTTCAACCTCTTGCATTCCTTCTCTACTGGATGAGTTTCTTTCATGCACATAAACTTCACTTGATTCTGGGTTGCTGCTGTAAGCATCGTCAATGGCATAGCTCGCCATTCCTACCACTCGATTCCACAACCTGGGGAAGGAAGGAGATAAGCAAGACCTTGTAAGCTTTCTGGTGGATCTTTCGTGAATTGCCACTAATCACCATACGAGTGGGAAGTCAAAGAAAGCAACAATTAACAGAGTTATGTCCTCCAAGTAAATATTTCAGTCAGCTTTAGCATAGATAACTTCTTGTTTCATCCAAATAGTAAGCAACAGACACAATATCATGACCAACAGAATACAAGCACCACATCACTTACAGTCTGGTATCAATAAAGATAAAAAAGAAATCTGATCTCCTAATATCTGGTTTGCCAATGGAAGCATTGCAACCACTGGACCTGGGAGGTTGTTTCCCTCATTACCGGAAAGTTACATCAAAAGTCAAGGTAGAAGGGTAATTAGTAACATGGTAAGGCTTTCGGATCTCTACCTTATTCTTCTCAACAAGATCTATATTCTTCTACAGCATTACCAGGCCACATGTTGAACTTCTATCAACACGCACTGATATTTTTTACATGGAAAACATGTTTGTAAATATCCCGCTAGATTTTTTGTTCAATTCAGTATCTCCATAAGAGAACAACTCTCAGCAACGAACCACAAAGCATTCAATAGAAATGATAAGTAGTTATCTTACTCACATAACTCACTCCCGCATCTCATGTTCTTAGCAGAGCTCACACACTGTCTCAACCCTTTGGAGTACATTGACAGATTCAGATTATAAAAAAAAAAAGGTTGAAAACATTCCCAGCATCCCATCAGCACCCCAGCCTCACCTACCTCGGATACAATTATGGAAAACCTTCAAATTTTCACTCTCACAAGACTCCAGCAGACAAGCAGATGTTTTGTTTTCTATTTTCTGTCAACCTTTTAGTTCCCATTGAAACCTTGATTGTTCTAAGAAAAATAGCTTTACCAACCCAAGCTCTTGAAACATGATATTGATCGGATGAATATGAACTCCATTAATGAACCCCCTTTATAATCACAGCACCAGTTACCAGCCACCATCATTGAGCTATGTCTATCTCTTAAAGACAAAAGACCGATCTCACAATTCTTGTCACCCCAGAAGCTCATAAGAGCATAAGATTCTAGTGAATCAAACCCCAACATGTTGAAGCGTTGTGTTAAAGACTACAGCATACAAGATTCACATTTCATCTACAACCCAATAACCTACATATAAAAAAGAATAGGAAAAAAAAAGTACCTTTGAGAGAGAAATCTTGATGGAATTTGAGGAGGAATCAGGACAAGAACAGAAAGCCTCGTGTGTCTGTCTGCCTTTACCTCTGCTACCACTGCCCTCTCGTTTCATAAAACCGTTGATTTTCCTGGGATCTGTGTGGCTGATGGTTAAGTCTAAAATGAGCCGTGATGAACTGGCTAGTCAACGTCTATACAAACTGTTGATTGTGGTGGACTGGTTTAAGACAAGGCTCCCCCTTCTGGCGTACGTTAGATGAAAAGAGCAACACCACAATCTAGTTGAATTATTGTGTTCAGACAAAAACAATATTAAAAGACGAGATCCTGACAAGGCATGTATACACGTACAAAATACGTTCGAGTCGGCTAATTATTTGACAGAGGTAAAAGGTAAAAGCAAAAATGAAAATTGCAGTGGGGTACTCTACTCGATGTGAGAGTATCAACTTTTTTTTTCCCAGTGGGCGCGGGGTTGAAGGAGGCCAGTATGATTTTATGAACTCTGGGTGGTCGTGATTGAACACCATTCATGCCATGATTTGTTCATTATTGTGAAGAATTATTGCCACTTTCCCTTCATTTTTCTCAATTTGGTTTGAATTTGGATGTATATTGTTGATGAATTAATACAATTAAAAATATCTCCACGACCCGAGAGACCATGGATGTGATATAGTAAAACACTCAGCTTTGCTGATTGCATGATTGTTGCATGTTAACTATCTAGTTTAATGGCTAGCGTCTGAGAATCGAGCTGACCACATACCAGATCCTCTGATACATGGGCTGGAAAGATTCATCTTCGGGAACGTGCACGTTTATTAAAATCTACGGATTAACTTCTACTTCTTTTTTAATTTGAGAGTAAGGAAGTCATTGGTGGGTTAAGATTAAATATCTTGTCTCCGTTTTAATGTCTTGACTTTAAGAACTGAGCAAAAGTTTTTGCCTACCAGTATACATCTGAGTGTAAGAAACACCGGGCCACGGCTGATGTTTTGAAACTCGGTGGAATGGACATACTTCCGACGATGAAATATCGGCGCATCCGGTGGCCATGGATATGGCAATTCGGTGGTTGCTGGGCCAATGCATTCGTTACCGAGCCGGGCTCTGCGAGGCCTCTTTCCCTGGACCCCATGTATCTGAATCTTCGATACCTTGTATCTTCCACGTATCACCAATCAAAAGTGCTTACTTCAATGTATGATAAGCGGTGGCAGCCGACTTGTGAAAGAGAAGAAGACTGTGATCACGGTATGAAGAGGCGAATTAAAGTCTATCTTTTCCCCAACGAAAAAAATAAATAGTTTTTAAAGAGCAAGGCTTAAGACCCCGCACCGTGAATTTTACCCCAATCTCTCCGTCACTGTGAGTTCACGGAATATCCCAAACCAGGCGAAATAAAGGGTCAGGTTTCGATAATGAATATTCCATTTTACAGCTACCCTTCTCGCCTCTCCCAGCTTCGATCGCGTCTCCTCTTCCTGTCAAGTCCTGGTCTGTCACGTCACGAGGATGATCAATGTTGGCTTGTGTTGGTACAGTGTTAAAAATGTTTTTTTATTTAAAATTATATTAAAATAATATTTTTTATTTTTAAATTTTATTTTTTACATTAGTATAGCAACAAATTGAAAGCATAAAAAATAATTAATTTAAAGCAAAGGGAAATAAAAAAAAACTACAAAAACAAATATACTCTTATGGAATGTGAACTGGCAACACCTCCTCTTTTGATTGCTCGAGCATAAAAAGAAAAGGAATTGTGCTCTTGGTGGGACACATTAAAATGTTTTTAGGGGTATTTTAGGATATTAAATTTTAGTGTTTCTAAATCTAAAACACGTTTTTTTTCCTGTTGTGTTTTTGTGAAGGTGAACAAACGACTCCGTTTATGTTTTGAATAATAGGATCATATTAAAAATACCAACACAGGAAAGAAAAGTTGAACAATTAGAAATTATCATTGTGTTTTTTACTTGAGAAAAAATCGAATATGTAAATTGAAAATTTTATACACATAATTACTCAAAAAAAATCAAGAACTGTTGTACAGATATAATAATAAAAACATCAATAATAATTAAAAACAATGTGTGTAGATTGAATATTTAAAATCACAACGCGAGTCATTTATTCAATTTTATTTAATGAATTTAATTATCAAAAAATGGGGGAGTAAAATATAAATTTCAAATATACCACATTTGTTTTTATTTGTACCCCGGCCCCTTGTGTAGCCTGTCTTTCAACTCAACTTTTACTTAGGAAAATTTACAGCCGAGTACCGATTTGGACTCGAAATAACTCGATCATGATGTATAAAAAATTGAGAGCTATGATATTTTATTTAAAAATCTTTAATTTACATTGATTTTCGAGACAACGAGTATAACATGAAGGCAATTTTAGAAATTTTTTTCTATTTTAAAGGGTTTTTGAAAGCGTGGTTCATTCATGATTTAAAAAAAAATGTTTTCAATTGTTTTTAGATTTTTTTAGATTTTTTTTTGTATATTAATGTTAAAACTAATTTTAAAAAATATATTTTTAAATTAAAAAAATATTTTAAACAACAATTAAAAAAATTTGATAGCAATCCCTTAATGTGAGTATGTACATCACGCCTCGTAGTATCCAGAAATTCGATACTCAACAATTCGAGCAAAAAACAGCTGCGATCAGTTCCTAACACGATTCAAAATTGTTTTTGAAAAAATTAATTAAAATATTTTTAATTAATTAAAAAATGAAGATTATATAATATTTATACCATTAATAAATTAAGGTTATCAAAAATCATTTGAAAAATGAACTGAAGGACACACTGCCCAGCAGAGCGTAAATTGCCGTGTTTCTTTATGCCTGGGTTATCTTGAAAAAGATATTATAATAATAAAAAGCTAGCTAGGGCTTTGAAGAATCGATCGCTATCCACCAGATGTCTGTTTTTTCACACATCCACGTGTGCAGTGCAGTGTTGATCATAAACCCTTTGAATTTATTTATATTTTTCTGTGGGACAATCATAGACATGGAGGGGACGGGAGGGAGTTTAGAATAGCAGGCGCTCTCTTATCGCAATTCTCCATACCTAATATAATAAACATTTATCTTTCACAGGAAACATGATCAGAAACTTGGTGATCAGAGGAGATGGAGTGATTGGAAATCTCCAGAGAAATTAAAAACAAGAGAAAGGTCCTTCCATTTTCAGCCGGAGGCATCTTCTGACGACAGTGATGATGATGATAATAATAATAATTAAAAAAAAAGCTGAGTCGTGTGAACTTGGTGTTTCAGAAAAGTGGACCAGAAGAGACTTGCAAGAGTTTGAAAACTTTACATGTACTCACCTCATCTATTACCAGAAAAAAAGAAGAGAAAAACATCTCATCGTGCTTTGCCATGATGTTTGCATGGAATTCATCAGCTTTTAGGGGATTTTATCATTGTCTCTGTGGATCCAGCTGAGACTCCTCCCCCTCCTCTACCATTCAAGATCTTCACGTCGATCGCAGGCATGGCTCTAAAACTTTTGCAGTGTGGTGATGAACCATTTTACAAGTGTCACGACCAGAACACCTGCTGCATGACAACAACAATAAATATATATTCACTATGTCGCGGGTATTGGAGGCGTAATGGCCTGCACGCAACATGCATCTTTGGTCAAGTTTTATCATCTTTCTCTTCGTGCATGCTGCTCATTCCCCATCAAAAAATCTAATATTAAATCCTATGAGAAGAAACTATAAACCCTAATACACCATGCATTTTATTTCATCTAGTCAACACATGTAGGCGTTTGATTTTTAGAATACTTTGTGTGTGACATTGCTGTGACCATTACCGAGTACCTGGAGGCCGTTTGGCATTGTGATGCCACCAGCATTTTTGGTTACATAACAAATGGAGGTTTGTGGTATGTTCCACGTGAATTTTGCTTTCAAACGTCGGTGCAAGAAAAACAATAATTTGCTGATTTTCTTGCATCGCAATGCCTGGGCATGGGAATATAAAATAAAAGGGAAACGATGATTGGATGGGGGATTATATATATATATATTAAAATTAAAATTAAAATAATCTAAATATTAATTAAAATATACATAATATATGTGTATTAATATTAAAAATATATTTTTACTAGATATTGTAGCGCGCTAAAATAGTCAGGGATTGCAGAGGCCTTCATATATGAATATTGTTCGTGATAGCATTGCAAATAATTTGATAAGAGAATAAAAAGAAGTGTTTATTTTACATGAATTATTCCTTATATTATGAAATTATGATTATTAATACAATATACATAAATATATAAATAAATATGTGTGTATATATAGGTCTTTTGAAGTAATTTCACAAGTTAAAATCAATACGAAAAGCATGATAACTAAACACACAAAACTGATTTTTTTCAACCTCCAACTCAATCATAATTTTTAATTAAACACTTTATTATTTATTTTGAACCGCAGTAAATATATTTTTTTAAAATTAATTTCTTCAAACCTCAACCATAAAAACAAAATCAATATCAAACACAGTTTTTGCTTGCAGACCTGAGGAACGTACGTACGCCGACCGGCTGCTGGATGTTGTCAGTCTGATAATTACTTGAGCTATTATCAGGAGTTGCCTGGCGACATTATTTGAAGCCAGCATGCTTTGAGTATAATATAAGATCTGAGAAATCGTACGATAAATGTGAACACGAGGTAATTTAATTATTTTCAAGTACAGTGATAATATCATGGATTGGTGTATTAATATAAAGTCCCAAACGTGCTTGCTTTAATTGATTAAAGCTAGAACCGGAGGCCACTTTGTTAATTATTGACATCTCCATGTGGAACAGTAGAGAGAGAGAGGAACAGTGTAGAGAGAGAGTGGGGGGGTCATTCATTCACAATGATGCAGTGTTTGATTTGGGTTAAAGAATAGTAAAGCTCTGCTGCTCGGGAGATTTGGAATCCCCAGCTATCCCATCCCATGTCATGTTGCTTTGGATGGGATTTGGTCGCTGGCTTTCCCAAAAGGAGAGCCATCGCCATCCCTTTCCCGGCCATTTTCTATACTGAGAAATAATATCAAGTTTTGTTGAGAATAAAATAATGTAAAGCTTTTTGTCTATATATTTTATTTTATTTTCTAAAAATATAACTGGACTTTTTAAAAATAATTTTATTTTAAAAAAAAACCCGTTGAAAAAGTGATGAATTGACCGGATCTTAATTTCGGAATGACTTGTGCTATGAACTCGACTAGGTTTAATAAATTTATTTCTAGATAGATTTATTTTAATTATGCTCGATCACAATTTATCTATCGGTCGATCTAATATAAATTGAAATGTACTTCACCAGCAAATGTGAGCGAACCACCTGCACTCCAACCACCTGGCTTGCAAATCAACCCTCGCACCTAAAAAAGACAGTCGATTGTAAGACCAAGAAATCAAGGGTAAGATTATTTTTCTCCGAAACTCTACCATTTAACTTTTCGTATATATAAACACAAACCCATCAGCTGGTCAAGCACACGTGGCAGGGCCCCATTCGCCAGCTTCCTGTATGCCCTTCTCAAAATCCAGAGGGAGAAAACAGTGCCATGGAATCCGATCCCATGTTATCTTTCACAGGGTGGCAGTATTTCTTGCAGCGTACGTACGTCCGCAGATTTTTGTTCATGGTCTCTCTTGCAGGGATATGATCTTACATCTTGAAACGAGGAGAGAAAAGGAAAAATATAGTTCGGGGCAGCATGCACGTCCAAATTTCATGGGAGCTCAATACAAACCTGTGTTTTGTTTTCGTGGTCCTTCTTCTCTAACATGTTTCCAGACCTGGTAAAACCAACCCAATCAAATCAAATCAAATCACTTTCACTCCTCGCATGGTTATTTTTTAATGTTCGGACAGCTCGGTGGGAAGTGAAGATCAGGATCTGGCGAAGAAAAGTGGGGGAGAGATTGCATTATTCTACCGCTCGGGTCTTTGAGATTGCAAGCCCCGAGGCTAACTAATAATGGCATGAGAGAAAGCGAAAGGGCCAGTCCATCAACAGTAAAAAAATCGAAACGAGTTTGGAGAATGATAAAAATATATTTATTTTCCATGGATGGCCTCTAGCCTCGCTAAAACTTCAAACTTGACGGGTCAACTCTGAGAATGCAAGGTGTGATATCACAGCCATTCGAATCATTTACTTTTGCAGCTGGTTCCCCGACTTGTCAGAGAAAATATATCACTGCGCCTAGCAAATCAGTTCATTTTTAACCAGGCTAGCTAGTAACTACGAAAGAATATTTTGCAGTTTCACAATCCAGATTTTTAACTATTTCTCTAGATCATTTGACCAAGAAATATCTAAGCCACATATATTATATATCTCAGTTTACATCAAGAGATTCTCTCGTGAAACATCTACGGGACAACATAAATGATTTCTTTTTGCTATACCTGTTTAAGACGATCAGTACTTGTGGCATGAGTTGCAAGAAGAAAATGATCTTCTCCTCGAGGACGAGCTGCAAGATGCCAACAATGGCATGAGCTGGTCCACTTTGTTAAGAGTAGCACAACCAACAAATAATTTACTGGTTGCGTTGCTAGTTATGAGTAGGGCAACATGCTAAAATAAAATAAAAAATTAAAATATTACGCTTCCATAACTTTGATGGTATCGGTGCAATTCTTTATTTTTTAAAGAAAATATTAACAGCACCAGTTTAGTCGCACGATAAAAAATGCATTTTTATGGAAAAAAAAACTAGTCGCGTTTGCCAATTTCTTTTATTGTGCCATTTTCTAATGATAATTAAAAAAAACAGTGAGAAAATGAGGGGAAAGTAGTAGCTAGATCTTGGATCCTTGACCAAACAAACCCCTCATTAAAAAAGCTCTTCTCTCAATAATTTTTTTAATGAAAGGACAAGCTTACATAAGATACTTTATCTCTGATGAAAGTTGGCAATGTCAGTTGCTAGCTAAGCCAAGCAAGGCAAAGCCAAAACCGGGTATTGTTGTTACTCACAGCAAGTAATTAAAGTGATGAACCCAAGTGGTGGGATAATTGCAGTGATAAAAGAGATTAGCTCCAGCCATTTTATTTTTCTGAACACAATCTAGAAAAAAAGAGAGTAAAATATGAATTAAGAGAGTAATTTCAGCTATCATGCAAATTAATTTGAGAATGCTACAGTATTATGAAAAGTAATGAAAGAGAGGAGGTGGGAATAGATAAAGGTGTACTAATAATTTAATTTTTTTACAGTAGCAGTGGCGGTGGTTAATCATCAAGAGCTCTCTTTTTGATGCAAGCGTGGGTATAAATGCAGGACCTTTGCCATTACTCTTTCGCTTTCACTCTCTCTTCAAAGTACACGAATACCCATCTTTCATTTTTCTCTCCGAAGTGAAAAAGGTTGCATCCTTCTCTCTCTTTCAACATCACTTGTTGTGTCTGGGTGTAAATGTGTGTGAGAGCTGAAGCCTTAAAAAAAGCTGTGGATAGGAGGGTTTTGAACAGAGCAGAGCAGAGCAGAACCCAAAGAATTCAATAAAGTTTTGTTTTTGAGTGGAAAAGGGCTTGAATGAAGAGCGGAGTACCAAAAGTAGCACATAATCTGAAATGGGTATCTTTCTCTTGCTACTTTTAGCTTCTCTGATGCTGCCACAACTCTGACTAGGGTTTTGAATGGCCTATTTATTGTACTGAAATCAATGTTCTTTTGTTTTCTTTTTTGACTGCCTTCTTCCTCCACACTTTGACAGCTTTCCTTTGAAACTTTTTTTTACTGCTTATCTTGTTTCTTGTGTCCTTGGCCAGTGGGGTACTTTCCTTTGTTCCATTTTTTAGGACACTTCTAGTTCTTAGGTGGGTTACCTTTGGAAATGGTGGCAATTCAGATTCTTTGATCTTTTCATTTTTCTACTGGGTTGCTTCAAGTTCAGCGCCTTGGTGTTTTCAAGGCCATTAATTGAAGGGGGTCTTTCTCGTTTGTTCTAATAATTGATGTCCTTGTAGTTAGTTAGCTACAGATATGTTTGGCTTTGGGTAATTTCTTTCTGTTCAGTGGATTCAGCTTTCGAAGCAATATCTTGACACCACTGTGAATTGTGAAGTATCTTACGCTGTAAGTTCAATTTTTGCGTGTGTTTGGTCTCGGTTGGAACTTCTTTTTATAGATGGAAGAAACTAGAGCTTCTTGTTAAATTTATTTTCCAACTTCCCCTGCATCCTTCAGCCTGTCTTTTTTTATCTTTGGCTAATTATATTGAGGAGAATTCGGGGGCTGGTTAATTTTGAGATTCTCTTTCTATTTGACCAAAATTCTGAAGACTAGTTACTGACATTTCAAGTGTATCTGCGAGAGGTGTTGCTCTTGGCTACTTTTGTTTATTTTTGCAAAGGAGAGATGGATACAAGTGACAAGGATAAATTTGAGTTAGAAAAGAGCAATGATAATCCTATCAACTACCATTCATCTGGTGGCATGTCTTCAGACTGGCGATTTAACAGTACCAGTATCCCAAACTCATCTCTGGGTTTGGTTCCCACTGATAATCTGATGTCAGTTTGTAGAGGAGATCTAGTAGGTGCTGCTTCTTGCTCTTCTTCTTCCGTGATAGATTCTTTTGGGCCAGCCATGTGGGAACATCCCACCAATTCACAGAACTTGGTTTTTTGTGATATTAATGCTCAAAATATTGCAAGCAGTTCAAACACAGTAGGGATCGGAAAAGGATTCCCATTTTCATCGAGAAATGGTATTGACAGAACACTAGAAATGGGGTGGAATCCACCTAATTCAATGCTGAAAGGTGGAATTTTCTTGCCGAATGCCCCTGGGATGCTCCCACAAAGCTTATCACAGTTTCCTGCTGATTCTGCATTCATTGAGCGTGCTGCCAGGTTTTCGTGCTTCAATGGAGGGGATTTTGGTGATATGGTGAATCCTTTCGGAGTTCCTGAATCTATGGGTCTTTTTTCGAGGGGCGGGGGGATGATGCAGGGACCAGGAGAGGTGTTTGTGGGCAGTGGGATGAAATCAGTATCTGGCGGACAAACTCAAAAGAATGTCATTAACGCCGGCGAAGCTTCCAAAGATGTTTCCATGTCTGTCGACCACATGGCTACTGAAGGGAGCCCTCTCAAGAACGATACAAAAAGAGAAAGCCTTGCAAGATCTCGTGATGAATCAAAAAAAGGGGCAGGGGGGTCTGGTAATGACTCTGACGAAGCTGAATTCAGTGGTGGTAGTGGTCAAGATGAGCCATCAATGTTGGAGGGCAATTGCGGGGAGCTTTCAGCCAAGAGCCTTGGCTCAAAGAAAAGAAAAAGGAGTGGACAGGTAGCAATCGTGTTTCCTTATTTGGTGGTATGTTGATTAAATTGCTTGTAACGATCGTTTTTTGGCGGTAGGATGACGAGCTTGATCAGGCCAAGGGAACCCCTCAATCTGCGAAGGGTAGCCCTGAAACTCAACAGAAAGGAGACCGAAAACCAGCTTCAACTACCAGCAAGGCTAGTGGTAAACAAGGTAAACAGGGGTCTCAGGGTTCAGACCAACCAAAAGACGACTACATTCATGTCAGAGCTCGAAGAGGCCAGGCAACTAATAGCCATAGTCTCGCGGAAAGGGTAAGTTCTTTTTATCAACTCAAATGGAATCTAAAACAAATTCTATTTCAGTGATTGGGCTCTAGATGATTGATCCTGACTGCAGGTAAGAAGGGAAAAGATCAGTGAAAGGATGAAGTTTCTACAGGACCTTGTTCCTGGCTGCAGCAAGGTTGGTTTGTTAGATTTGATAGCTTCAGGTGAAGCATATTCTTCGGAAACTCAATTGTTAATTCAGTTCTTGTCATGATATGAATTGGATCTTGCAGGTCACAGGAAAGGCAGTGATGCTAGATGAAATCATTAACTATGTGCAATCACTGCAGCGGCAGGTTGAGGTAAGACATTGAGAATCTGTTCCTTTCTCCAATTTGATGGTTCTTGAGTAGTCCACTACATATGCATCATGCACAATCCAATGTCATCAAAAGTTTGTTTGGATAGATGAGCCTGGTTATGTGAACTTTTTTCTGGTTTGTTGTAAATGGAGCAAATTACTAGTTTATCTGGTCTTCTCTTAAGCTCTTGCTGTCGACATAGGGACAAACAATTGAAATAACAGTCTCTCTGATGCTGCTGTTTAACCTCTCTTGTCTTTGCTTCTGTTGAGATTGCTTTTTATCTCTATGCAGTTTTTATCAATGAAACTTGCAACGGTGAATCCAAGGCTGGATTTTAACATAGAAGGACTCCTCGCAAAAGATGTGAGTATTAGTCAGTTGTTTTTATTAGTCAGTTGTTTATTCTGGTGCGTGCATCCAATCCATATCCAGGGTTTGCATGACCGAGAATTTGCTCTTGGATCCGTAGATGCAACTTAATGTGCTTTATCTGAGCCACAAAAGTGCTTTGTATTGTCAGATCCTTCACTCACGTGCTGTTCCTCCATCCTCCCTGGCATTTTCCTCAGAAATGCCGATGGCCTATCCTGCATTACATCAATCTCAACCAGGGCTTATACCCACTGCTTTTCCTGGAATGGAGAGTCACTCTGACATTCTCCGGAGAACTATTAATTCTCATTTAACACCCATGACTGCAGGATTCAAGGAACCTGCTCAGGTACATCTATATCTGTTTTATTTATTTACCAATAAAACTTCAGGAACAGTAGTACATGGTGCTGGAAATATTTTTGAATTTTGATGGGTATCAATTAAATTGGTGCATTGCGTATAGAAGTTAACCAAGCCCTGAGGTATAGAGGTCTCTAGGATTTTTTTACGCTACACAGATAATTATGAACTCAGACCATGCATGCATATTTCTGTCCTAATCAAAATACCGGTGATATTTTGAACTCAAATGTCAGTGGACATTTTCTAAAGATAAAACACCAATAAACTGGAATTATTGTTTCCACTTGGCCTTCTTCAAATCCCTTGTTACAATTTGTTTTCGGTTAATATTCTTGACAGCAGCTACCCAATGTGTGGGATGATGAGCTCCACAATGTTGTCCAGATGAGCTATGGAAATAGTGCTCCCCAAGACAGCCAAGATGTAAATGGTATGGCACTTTTAAGTTTGCTATGCAATATCTCCCATGCTATTGATCTCATGTTGAATACATATATTTTGTTGCAGAGCCACTTCCACCAGGCCATTTGAAAGTTGAACTTTAATTATTCTACTTGGCCTCAACGCCTTATATTCAGGCACATGGTTGTATCGATATTCTTGAGGATTAAAGCACTTGTGCTTCTCATCAAATCTTGAAGATGGTGAAATTACAGATGCTTCTGGCTGATCAGTTTGAAGCTGGAGGATAGTTGCAGGTGCCCAGCAGGGTTTTGAGAGCGTGAATGGCTGCTAACACTACCGCAATCTCCATGCTTCTATCACTTGATCATTATAATCCCTGTTAACAAGAAATGCGAATGGATAATTTTGAGGCTATGAATTTAAAAATGTATAGGTTGACCTTCCAAAAGATAGGCTAATGGGAAACTATGTGTCGTCTAGACTGTAATTTACAAAACCACGGGAATCATGTTTGTTTGTTAGTCAAAGACAGAATGTAATGCAATTCTTTTTCCTTCCTAATTATCCTGTTCTGGAGCAAGCACTGAATTACTATGAGTTTTGGGATGCAAATATCCATTTTTCATGGTGTTAAATGTTAGAGAATAACATAATTTGTATTTTGGATGATTTTTAGAATCTTATTGACGAATTTTATTATATAAATTATATTCTAAAATCTTGTTTATTAGTTTAAATTTTTAGACAGATGAATTTTTAATATTAAAAAGTAATGTCTTCCTAAACAAGACCTAGTAGAATTATTTCTGATTTCACTTGATAAAGAATGTTAATTTCAAAATAGTTTTTTTTTTTTTTTTATAAAAGTTATTATCAAGTATCAACAGCTGGTCTAATGAATTTTGAGGAGCTGCAAGATCCTTTATACATACATTTTCATTTCTAAATCCCATCACATCCCTTATATACACTGCAATTACACGCACACAGGTAATTGATCATCAACTTGACAGAACATTGCACTACACATTTAAAGAGATGTTCGCTGTGTCTACGTCTGAGCTAAAGCTATCCGGACTGGTTATGTCAGGACAAATATGCCATTAACAAAATCCTTCTCCCTCCCTCCCTCTCTTTTAAGGATTAGTAGACAAAAAGAGTTTCTGCGTATGCATCATCGTCAAAAAGGATGTAAGCTGAACAGAGACTGCAGAATATGAGTTTTACCACTACTCGCCAAAAACCTAATCACTATGCTTTCTTCAAATGTTTCATTTTATATGCTAACAAGTAAAGCTGCATTCCACTCTGCAACCCGTTTCTTTTTCTCCGTTCCCGCCAGAAATAAATAGTCAATTAAACAATGTCGAATTCCTCTAACTACTACTCTTCCCTGCTAAGACTTTGCTGCGAAACCCGAAACCTGACACAAGCCAAGAAGCTCCATTGCCTCATAATCAAGTCCCTAGAAAACCCAGAAACCTTTCTCTATAACAATCTCATCAACACGTACAGTAAAGTAGGCAATATAACCTATGCACGCCATGTGTTTGACAAAATTCCTCAACCTAACTCATTTTCATGGAACACCATGCTTTCTGCTTATTCGAAATCCGGGAATTTATCAACAATGCAAGGGATATTTAGCACCATGCCAAATCGAGATGGGGTCTCTTGGAACTCGCTTATTTCTGGGTATGTGTGTTATGGCTCGGTCGTGGAGGCTGTTAAAGCTTATAAATTGATGATGAAAGAAGGAGTTTTTAATTTGAATAGGATTACATTTTCTACCATGCTTTTGTTGGTGTCGAGTCAAGGGTGTGTCGATTTGGGTAGGCAGATTCATGGGCAGATTGTGAAATTTGGGTTTGGGGCTTATGTTTTTGTAGGGAGTTCTTTGGTGGATATGTATGCTAAAATGGGGTTAATTTCTGTGGCAAGTCAGGTTTTTGATGAGGTTCAAGAGAGGAACGTGGTAATGTATAATACAATGATTACAGGGTTTCTGAGATGCGGGATGGTAAAGGATTCGTTGAGGGTGTTTCATGGTATGAAGGAAAGAGATTCCATTTCGTGGACAACAATGATCACAGGGCTTTTACAAAATGGATTGGAGGCCGAAGCTATGGATTTGTTTAGAGATATGAGGAGAGAAGGGATGGCGATGGATCAGTATACGTTTGGTAGTGTGTTGACTGCATGCGGGGGGCTTGTGGCTTTGAAAGAGGGAAAGGAAATTCATGCTTTTATAATTAGGAGTGAATATAACCATAATGTCTTTGTTGGTAGTGCTCTCGTTGACATGTATTGCAAGTGTAGAAGTGTACGATACGCGGAAGCAGTGTTCAAGAGAATGACAAATAAGAATGTTGTATCATGGACTGCTATGTTAGTGGGTTATGGCCAGAATGGGTTCAGTGAAGAAGCTGTCAGGGTTTTTTGTGACATGCAAAGAAATGGGATTGAGCCAGATGATTTCACTTTAGGAAGTGTTATTAGCTCATGTGCAAATCTAGCTAGCTTAGAAGAAGGTGCCCAGTTTCATTGTCAAGCCCTAGTTTCTGGGTTGATTTCTTTTATAACAGTCTCCAACGCACTCATTACTTTGTATGGTAAATGTGGAAGTATAGAAGATTCCAATCAGCTATTTGATGAAATGAACTTCAGGGATGAAATTTCTTGGACTGCTTTGGTTTCAGGATACGCTCAATTTGGAAAAGCCACTGAGACAATTGATTTATTTGAAAGAATGCTGGTCCAAGGCTTAAAACCTGATGCTGTTACATTCATTGCAGTCCTCTCAGCATGCAGTAGAGCAGGGTTGGTGGAGAGAGGACAACAGTATTTTGAATCAATGCTGAAGGACCATGGAATACTTCCTTTTTCTGATCACTTCACCTGCATGATTGACCTTTTTGGGCGAGCAGGAAGGTTAGAAGAAGCCAAAAATTTTATCATCACGATGCCTTTCAGTCCTGATTCAATAGGCTGGGCAACTTTGCTGAGTTCTTGCAGACTTTATGGCAATGAGGAAATCGGCAAATGGGCAGCCGAGTCTCTTCTAGAACTAGATCCCCAGAACCCTGCAGGCTATATCTTGCTCTCCAGTATCTATGCTGCTAAAGGAAAATGGAGCGATGTGGCCCAACTAAGGAGAGGAATGAGAGAAAAGAGAGCAAGAAAGGAACCAGGATTCAGTTGGATCAAGTATAAAAGCAAAGTTTATATTTTTTCAGCAGATGACCGTTCAAGTCCCTTTTCTGACCAGATATATGCTGAGCTGGAGAAACTAAACCACAAGATGATAGAGGCGGGGTATGTGCCGGATTCAAGTTCAGTTCTTCATGATGTTGAAGATTCAGAGAAGATGAAGATGCTTAATCACCATAGTGAGAAACTTGCTATTGCTTTTGGGTTATTATTTATTCCCCATGGTCTTCCTATACGAGTGGTAAAAAATCTGAGGGTGTGTGGGGATTGCCACAATGCAACTAAATATATTTCCAAGATTTCTCAGAGAGAGATACTTGTAAGAGATGCTGTCAGGTTTCATTTATTTAAAGATGGAACATGTTCATGTGGAGATTTCTGGTGATATGCTTATGTTACAGTTCAAAGCTGTGTGAACAAGATTAAAACCCAGCATGCACCAGAGGTTAACCAAGATCAAGATTTTTTGAGAAGTGGGACCGTGATGATGCCTGCTCTGCAGGAGTATCACTAGAGTTCTCGAGGACTCCTTTTTTCTCAATCAAGGTTTCTAGAAGAATGTATCTTGAAAGAATCAAGGATCCGTGAGAATAAAAAATGCTGGTATGTCTAAACTCAAAGCTACATTTTTTATATCTTATTTAGTTCCATTTACTATGCCATGGACGTTATTCTCATGTACACTCTTATGTCATCTGTGTCCCATCCCTTTCTTCTGTGCATCATAAGTTCTATGACATCACACACACACACCCCAGAGACACAAAACTCTAAGTGGGATTCAGAAAGTATTAGCTCCAAGTTGCAGCTGATAGCTCCATTTATCATCGATTTTACCATGTTAGTGACTAAACTGTTACTTTGATCAAACTGGTGAAGCTGACAATTGCCATATTGCTGTCAATGTTTCTCAAGACAATAATAAAATTGCACCTCCATTTATTTGATTAAATCAAAAGATTCTTTTGGGCTGAGAGCAGATCCTGAACTGCGTTATTAGTCGGTCTGCAGAACTCAATTTGAAAATTTGTTTAGGCATGCCATACAAAGTGACAACCCACATCTGTGACAAAATAATCAGTAAATTATTAGGGTGGTGTATCCCTGCTGCATCATGGAGTCTCCCTGGGCTAACACGCTGACAACAACAAATTACCTTTCAGAAATAAAATAATAAAGAAATAGGAGTATTTCCCATTTTGAAATCTGAAGGAATAGACATATGCAGAAGGTAAATCTGAAGAACACATGGATAATGAGGACAGACTTCATTCATTTGCAGTGATGTTTTGATGGACTCCTCTTTACTTTGTTTCTGGTTCTGCATCCGATTGAAGAGAAGCTTGTTAAAGTTAAAAAAGAAAAAAAAGCATGATGGATGGCAACCCCAGTATGGGATTAGAGAAGCTAAGAAACCTGCACCTTGCTTCATATGGCAATTACTTCAGCTACAGGAGCCCAATCATCAAAGTTCCTTTCAATAAACTGATAAGCAATGTCACTCTTATCCCTTCCAACTATAAAGAGGCCACCCTTTTTCTCCTTTGAAGTTTTGATCAATTCCCATAGCTTTTGCACGCTTGTAATTTGCAATAGCTCGGGGTTGAAAATAAATCCTGATATAATTTTGTCCTTAAGCAGCTGTCCACCGCCAAAAGGGAACTCCATACTCCTATCGAAGAGCACAACACCACCCCAATATCGAGGCCAGAAGCCTTTCACCTGCAGACCAATAACACATCAATTTTCCACAGAGAGAGAGAGAGTTGATACGATTGTGAAGCTGAAAGTTCACTGGATACCTCTGACTCTATATGTTCATGGAGAACTGCAAATAATCAAATTCCCAGTGCATCAAATATGGGTTTCTTGGCATATAACGCTGGTGAGCTTCAGCCCTGCACATGATGCACTTGTTTTGAAATTCACAAGTCAAACATAAAGGACAGCTGACCAATCTTGAAAGTTGATTTATCCATGTTATTGGGTAGCTGTAAGACATTCAAGTTTAAATATTTTTCTATACCTATTGAGTGAGGTTCTCATTTCCCAAGTTTCCTGCTTGTTACCCTCTCATCTGATTGTTTTATGTGTGATTACTCTAATAAACTCAGACAGCTTGCAAATATGTGTTATATCACACAAGTTTAGCTGATGAGGCAAGGCTATATACACAAGAATGCTACAACAAAGCGGAATACAGGTGTTTACTCAGGTTGCCTGATGCAAAGAATTACAGCTGGTTTATCTCGCCATAATTGTACAGCCTTCATTGGAGGTGTCTTCGTATTCACCAAATGCTCCATCCCAATTTTATACTCTGGTGTTAGTTTCTGAACCAAGATTTTTTCAATAGAAGAATAAGGGTTCACTACTGGAGGAGGTTGTACACAGCCACATGCTCTGGGCTCAGCTGGCCCTGCAGCTGCAATTCCTTTGAACATGTATCCATCTTTAAGCTTAATATCAGCGAGTGATTGTTCAAGTGATTTATCAGAATTCATACCAATAGAAGTTTGGCAGAATAAGTTGTTCTCTATTGGATGTGAAATGGCCTATTTATAGCCTTACATCTTACACCTTTTACCAAATAGCCCCTAGACTTCTTCCATATTCCCTAATTACCAACTTAACCCTTTATTTATTATAATTCTCAACACTCCCCCTCAAGATGGGCAAAAGATATCCACCAAGCCCATCTTGTCACACAACTTAGATAAGTATCCTGAACTAAGTCCCTTGGTGAGGCGATCGACCACTTGATCTCCGAGTAGGCACATGACTTAGCTTCGATGAGACCGTCATTCAATTTTTCCTTGATGAAGAATCTATCAATCTCCACGTGCTTAGTCCTATCGTGTTGTACCGGATTATTAGCAATGTTAATTGTCGACTCGTTGTCACACCACAACTTCATCTGGGCTCCTTGGTCCACCTTGAGCTCTACCAATAGGGCTCTCAACCACAACATCTCGGCAACTCCTAAAGCCATGGCCCTGTACTCTGCCTCTGCAGTCGATCTCGAAACTACCGACTGCTTCTTGCTCTTCCAAGAGACTAAGTTGCCCCCTACAAACATGCAATACCCGATGTAGACCTCCTATCATCGGCCACAACTTGCCCGATCGAGCATCACAATATCCCTCAATGCCCAGTGACCATTCTTCCTAAAGATTAGCCCCTTCCCTGGTGCACTCTTGAGATATCGCGAGGATCCGGTACACCGCTTCCATGTGGCCTTTCCTCGGATCATGCATGTAGCGACTCACCACACTTCACGCAAATGAGACATCGGGACGAGTGTGACTCGAGATAGATCAGCCGGCCTACCGACCTGCGGTACCGATTCGCGATCAAGCGGCTCTCCAGCTACGCACTTCGGCTTGAACTTCGATCAATCGAGATAGCGAGGTTTGCATCCCGACATACCGTCTCTTTGAGCAAGTCTAACACATATTTTCTCTGGGACAAAACCACCCCCTCTTTTCCACGAGCTACCTCAATCCCAAGGAAGTATCTTAGTTGCCCTAGATCCTTCACCTCAAACTCCTTGCCTAGTCTTGCCTTGGTGAGCTATCTCTCCCTCATCATCCCGAGTAATGATCATGTCATCAACATATACTGCGAGCATCGTGGTGTGACCTCCATGTTGTCGAAAGAATCTTGTATGATCTGCGTTGATCTGTTGATAGCCCACACCTATCATAGCTCTCTGAACTCGTCAAACCAAGCTCGAGGAGACTGTTTCAATCCATCTGATGACTTCCTCAACCTACATACTTTGCCTACAGTTTGTTTTGTCTGCGAAGCTTGAGGGTATCTCCATGTACACCTCCTCCGGTAAGTCCCCATGGAGAAATGCATTCTTCACATCCGGTGGTGTAACTTCCATCCCCATTCACGAGCAGAGAGGCGAGGGTCGGATTGTGCTCATCTTACGCCACCGGTGCAAAGGTCTCATCATAGTCGATGCCATATGTCATTGTACCGCTTTGCCACCAATCGTGCCTTATAGCGGTCAATTTTCCCTTCGGAGTTTGCTTCACCGTGAAGACCCATTTGCACCTAACCGCCTTCTTGCTGCTGTGTAGCAGTACTATCTCCCATGTCTTGTTCTTATCAAGGGCCTCAAGCTCTTCATGCATAGCCGCCTTCCACTTTGGATCTTCTTTAGCGACTGCCAAGACTTAGGTATAGAGACAATGTCCAATGATGTAATGAATGCTCCATGTACAGGTGATGTAATGTTAGAATATGAGACAAAGCTGCATAATATCATGTGGGAAACCAAAGCGGTCGGGAGGATGTCCGCATTGCTTGCGAGAGGTCCTCCTTAAAATCATGGGGTCGGGAGAAGGTGCAGGAATCATATCACTGTGTAATTTGAGTCCGAGGTGGATGGTGTAGGTGACTCGAGAGTCGGGGTAGGCGGGACAAAGGACTTGCGAGCCTGGCCGGCACTCTCGGCACTTCTACATCATTCTGCCTACTCCTCCTCGTATACACCCTTAACTACCCCTGACCTTGATGCTCACCACATTCGGGTTCAATCTCCTCCTCATCTTCAGGTCCCTCCACCACAACTGTATAGGGTACATGTACACGTCCATCTCTACTCTTGCTCTCCCCTCTCGCCTCATGCACGAAGTATCAAGCGAGTCGCCAAAGGGTGAGTTCACCTTCAACGTGTGGTATGGCTCGAATTCTCTAAATGTCACATCCATACTCACAAATAACCTCTTCTCAAGCTGGGCTCCGAGCCACGTACCCTTTACGGGTAGCGAGAATATCCCACAAAACACACTTTACCGCTCTAGGATCCGACTTTCCAGCCGAGGTAGTGCATTATCCTTCACAAAGCACACACACCCAAACACCTTTAATGGAAGGATCCCACCATTATCTCCTTTCGAGCATCTCACGAGGGATTTCCATTCCAACACTCTTGAGGGCATCCTGTTGATCAATTGAGCGGTCATCAATCTTGCTGCCTTACAAGTGCTTTGGAACATTCATTGAAATCATCATACTACGGGCTACCTCTAGCAAGTGTCTATTCTTCCTCTCGACTACTCAGTTACGTCTTTGGTGTGTATGGACATGTGGTTTGGTGATGTATCCTCGAGGCGATAAGTATTCCCCAAGCGCCTTGTTGGTATACTCTGTCCCATTATCGGACCTCAATACCTTCACTCTTGCCCGTATTGAGTCCGAATAGCCACTGTGGAAATCTCGAAGCAATTCAATACATCACTCTTGTTTCTCATCAAATACAACCATGTAACACGAGAGAAACAATCAATAAAAGACACAAAATAACGATAATCATTCATAGAACTAACAGAATAAGGTCCCCAAACATCAGAGTGTATTAAATCAAAAATACCAGAACTCCTATTCCCAGAACTAACATAAGAGCTTCTAGTAAGCTTGCCAAACTCACAAGCATCACACACTAGCTTACGTTTATTTGTCTTTTCATACAAAGACGGATACAAGCGACTCAATAAACTAAAAGAAGAATGATCAATGCGTCTGTGATGTAGCAGCAACACATCCTTCACACTCTGCCCAACTCCTCCTACTCCAGCACTCTCAACCATGGATGTCAGGGCTGAGTCCATCCTTTCTCTATCCAGGTACCACAGTCCACTATGCCACGTGCCAGTACCAAGTCTCCGACCACTCCCCTTCTCCGGGAAGATCACCTTGGGAATATCAAAGATAACAACACATTTTAGTTGGAGAATAATGACACTAATGGATAAAAGGTTCACTGGAAAAGGAGCATGCAAAACATTGGACAAAGTCATAGAATCGGTACATCTCACAGTACCCTTACCAACCACAGTCGTGATGTACCATCGGCGATCTGGATGCTCTCGGCATCGCTAGATGACTATAAGGCGAGAACTCACTAGCGATTACTGTCACATGTCGAGATGCACGGAATCTACTATCCATTCGGTGATCTTGAGGTGGATATAGAGGCAAGAGCATGTGTATCGTGAGTACCTTTGGTCGAGTGAGCATAGGAGCGAAGTTACCCCTAGACGATGTGGATGTGGATGTATCTTCACTCGCACCCTTCCTGTCTCCATCATTGCCACTCTCTGCTTCCTCTTCAACATCTCCGACAACTTCGTGATCTTCATCGAGTAAAGACCACATCCGCCTCTCCTCGTCAGTCGACTACCATCAAATTTGCCGGTAGCCTCCTCTTCCACCACCTCTACGACCTCCACGCCGCGACCACGACCTCCAATCGGCCCACGACCACCCGAGTTCCTCTCCTTCGGTGGCTTAGTGCATGCTTGCTTCAGGTGACCTACCGGCGCGATTGTAGCAATCACGAGTTTCAACCCTGGCCTCTGTGTTTCCCAAGTTGGAGACAACCAACGCAGACTTTACTCCGGGAGGTCCACTGTCACCCGCTGTAGCTTAATGCGGCTCTCTTCTCGTATCATAGGCGATCATGCCTCCTCAAGTGAGGGATCTTCGTTTGGGCTAACAACATCGCGATCCTCTGCTCAAGCAGCTGAGGCCAACCCCTGGAGAAATAACATAGTTCGCTCCTGAACCAATGCCTCTCTCTCTTGCACTCGGGATCTTTGCGGCTTGCTCGAGGTGAGAAATGATCATGCTCTCAACCACTAGCGCTCCGGCTCTATGGAATACTCCTGCACGTCCTATCTCCCTGGATTGCGACATAGATTTCCCTTTTGATCCGGAACACCCTCAGATTATTCCCCACCCCATCATAAGTCCTCCTCGACTTCTCCCGGACATCCTTTATCTTCTCAATACCATCCACAGTGGCGACAATAGATGGGACCATCGAGTTCGAAGCCGGATGTACACCAACATGTGTGTAGACTTCCACTCATCTCTCCCTATAGCACCCTCAATCGGCTCTACTCGTCACCCGTCGAGAAAACCCTCAGATTTCTTCTGTCGAGTATACCTTACCAGCGTGACCGGCTCAAGTATGTGGTGGCCCATCGAGTTCGAGATCAATAGGTGGAAGTTCCACCTTCACAAGCAGTGGCCTCGTGACGCTTTCACCCATCGACATCCTCATAAACTGCATCAAGGTTGCAAGGTCTGCAGGACCTAACTTCTTCACAATCTCCTCCATCGGATTCTTGCTAGCCTCCATTAATCCGACTTGTATTCAGGTGTCTAAATCGCAACCTTGCTCTTTTTTCTCTTCTTGACCCGTCTCTTGATTCTCCTCACATCAAAGTCTAGGTCTTTATCCTTTCATCTCTACCCATCCTTGGGATCCGTGGGTTATCACCCCCCCCCCACAAGGGCTCCCTTCAATAGAAGATCAAAACAGAGAGTCTGCTTTTTTTCGATGGCGGCGCTACGTGATGGCGGCGCTTACGATGACAGTGGCGCTACTGATGACGACGCTTCTGATTCGACGATACGATACCGTGCTACTGATGCTGGGTATCATGATCGCGTCGATGCAGTACCACTGATACAGATACCCGACTACTGATGGTGGCGCCCTCCTCCTTTCTCTTTTTTTTTTTTTCTAAACCCTAGATTTGGAGGCTCTGATACCAAATAGAAGTTTGGCAGAATAAGTTGTTCTCTATTGGATGTGAAATGGCCTATTTATAGCCTTACATCTTACATCTTTTACCAAATAGCCCCTAGACTTCTTCCATATTCCCTAATTACCAACTTAACCCTTTATTTATTATAATTCACAATACCACTACTGGTTTGCATCTTTTTTGAACTGACAGATGCATAACTCTTGAAATTGCTATTATTTCTGGAGACTGCGCTGTTCATTTTCCTTGCAGTGAGAGGAGCATATGATTTAAGCCATGGATCTTCACATGCAACGGGCCATGTGATCTCTCTTCATCCCAAAATGAGAGGAGAGATCCCCAGTGCTTAGGCTAAGAAGCTCGGGCAAACATTTCCCAGAGGCCTCTAGCTTTTCCCCATTAGCAGCAGAGCACGATCATGCAGGTATGATCTGATTTCCAACGCCTCCTAGAGTAAGAGAGAATTAGAAGTTGATAGTTTAAGATGAGATGGGTCAAATTTCGACATGTTCCAGTAGTTGACAGTGAAGAAGCCAATGTATGTTGAATAACATATTTTGATCAAATGAAAAGCGAGAAGCAAATTCCAAGTATTGCTGCTGTGTCATGTTCATTGCGTCTGTATCCTCTGAATTCATAATCTTCAAAGTCGGTATATCATCCCAACCTTCTTCCAACAACGTTGGAGCAGGTCCTTCAAAATTCCATTACCTGAAAAATCCTCCACTGAAAAGAAGCCATTTTCCTCTGCAGCAGAGGATAGTGTGATTCCCTGTTGCTGAACGGGGCCTGGATGAACAAGCTGGTGGTGTTGTCCTCAATATAAAATACACACCTTGAGTGTCTAGATGAACTGGCATAAACCTTCTATACAAGTTTTCATATCTTCTGACAAGTTCAAAACACCTTCCCTAGTTGATGAAAGTATTTTATAAAATCTTCCTACACCTCACAGTTTGGTGAACTTGATTGACCAAGTGCTTTCATATCATCAGTTATAGTTATTTTTTATTTTTGTATAGCATTGAACTCCATTTCCTTGTCTTGTTTACACCAACATTTGCAATCAGGTGGTACATGCCATGAGAAAGTATGCCAAATTAGAGAGAGAATGGAGGATGAAGTACATGAGGTAGAGACAATGGGAACACTACGAACGTTGCTTGGAGAAGGTAAAAAAATTCCCATGGAAATTGAGAAAGGAAAATGAAGTAGCCCAGGAAGAACCCAAGAGTTGGACGACGATAGAATATTGAAATTATAACAGAATTGACCACCAGTGGCGGCGGGTTTTCCCTTGCCGGCCGAAACCTACCTCATTTGATAAAGTTATGCCATTTCTGCGTTTGTCTGTACCGTCTGTAAACTACTTCAACTCTCCCTCCCTCCCTGCAACACGCGTGTCCTGAAGATAGAATTTGCTCCTGAAAATAAATAAAAAGCCGTACGTCAAAGCCAATATCTATTTCTTTTTTCAAAACAAAAGGCCAGTCCCAGCACACTTTTTTTTTTTAAGATATGAAACCATATCTTACATGCTTTTTCTATATTATCTCATCTTTTCAACTCTACCAAGTAAGAAAAAAAAGGAATAAAAGATTTGGCTATACATTAATAATTTCTCAGCATTCCGTAGCCAACACTGAATACTTCACATAATAACACCCAAATGATTGATGTTCATTTATCATAATGAGATTACACTCAAAACCAGAACTTTGTTTGTTTGCATTCAAAAGCAGCAGTATATTACACTAGGATTCTACATAGTATAGTGGGAAGTACGGAAATCAGGCATCTTATTCAAATGCTTTAGGATCTTCTCAGCCATCTGCCTTGTATCAATATCTCCATGGTGGAAAGCACTAGCCAAAGTGGAAGGTAGCAGCCTGTCCCGTGATATATCTGAAGCAGACCTATTCCCTCCTTTCACCAAGAATCTATCAATTAACCAGAAGGATTTTTGCCACAAACCTTCTCCCTTGTGTTCTTTTACAACGTTCAGAACATGCTGCATGGCATTCACATCACACAACATGCCAACACTCTTGTCGACGTCGACTTTGTCATCTACCAAAGTACATATTGCTGACAATGCAGCTTCAACAACCTCAACATTCTCGTGGTCCAAGCATGCCAGCAATCTCTCCACTGCTTTTGCATCAACTAAGCAGAATGTGTTTTGCGAGGAACAAGCCCCTCTATGGACCGGGCAGACTGGTTGTTTTCTCTTCTTTGATGAACTGAAAGATAGGAATTTTGGTGGGTAGAAGAGTTTCAAGAACTTGGTTTTCTTTATTTCTGGTGCTTTTGATAAATTTATCGATTCCAATGAGAGATTCTCCAGGCCAATTGCTGATAACCTCTGAACTTCATCACATGATGTTTTCATGAGCATTTCTGTAAATATTGAGGTGAAGTTGTACTTTCTTGCTAGAAACAGAATTTGAGGTTCGTAAAGTGTGGTTGTGAATCTGACTAGAATGCCCACAAGCCCTTCCAAGTAAGGAGTTGCATACCTGCTTGTTCTCATACCATTACTTTGGATTTGATTGATTTGTTGTAGGATTGCAGGGACTGTGTTCTTTCTGAGAAGAGTGAGGTTTAGTGTCAGGCTCTGGCGGGGGAGTTTAGCAAGAAATTTTGCTGAAATTGCCTGCTTCTGTGTGATCCGTCCTGTTTCATTTTGGCCAAGGATTAGGTTCTCAGGTTGACCTTCAGTTTTGCATAGTCTCTCTACTATAGAGTGTCCCATGTAAGGTATGAGCGCAATGAGTAGCTTGATTGCCACGACCCCAAGTTCTTCATGTGGATTATTGAGGAGTTCAACCAGGGTGTAGCTTGCTTCAATCTCTTTGACCATGGAGGCCATGGTGCCCATTGATTTGGGAGACTTCGTCAGGCACAAAAGAACTCTGATGAGATTGATGTTGAGTTCATCAGGAGTGGAGTGTTTAATCATGTCAATGATGTTATACAGAACATAGTCTGAAGCTAATACACGTCCATGAGAATTTACTTGGAGGCTCTCAAGGTCGAGCCCAGCCTCAAATAAATTTGCAAGTATTGCAGCAGCTTCACCTTTTGAGTTAATTAGTTCACCATTGATTCTTCGAGTGAGCATCTCTTCAACCATGATTTGAGTAGTTCCATATTTTGCAAGTATTTTGGCGTTAGGATGGTAGGATGAAATCTGTGCTAGAACTTTGAATGCCGCTGATCTGGTCAGAGTGTTTCCACTACGCACCATTTTGATGAGAGCAGGTGAGGCCCTCTCAGCCACATAGGTTTTGCTGTCTTGTCCCAGTGCAATTTCCCCAAGGTATTCTGCCATTTCTGTCTGCATCTCACCAGCACCTGTTTATTTTGAATCTTCGTTGACATTGTTGTGAGAACATATTTATTTGTATGGAGATAAGGGAATTCTTTTTTTATTATTTAAAACCATGCAGAAAACCAAGTCTCTTGAATTTACTAGCGATTATCTTAAGAAAAAATCAATGAAAAACACTTCTGCCATTCTGTACTCGCTTTGCTTTTGGTAGAGTGAGAGTTTTGGACGTTACCTTCAATGAGATGCTTTAGAAGGGGTTCCAAGAATCCATTTTCTGCCATCAGCTTGATATTCTCTGGAGACCTCTCTAGATTCTTTAAGATCTCATCTGCTTTTTCAGAAGAGAAGGCATCGACAGACAGATTGTATTTACATCTGATTAGCATCAGAATTCCTCCAGGAACTGACCCAATTTTCTTCCATAATGATTGGGACCTTGATATCTCAAGTAAAAATAGTAACGCTGCATGCCTCACGGGCTGGTGACCACTTGACACCATCTTGATTACTGTTGAAATGTCGACCATTTCAGAAATCACCATCTGCGCAAAAAATCACCTAAGTTGAGTTATAATTCCTGAAAATTGTATTCTTTGATTTCACTGGCTTATTTCTAGACAAAATTGTATTCACTCATATTCAGATTCAATTCAGACCAAAGAGAACAATTCGAATTACCGAAGCTTCTTTTAAAGTTTCAGCAACGGTTTGGTCAATTATGGTAGTCTTGTAGCTAAATAATTGCAGGTGAGGTTCCTTACAGGCCAGTGATTGATTCACATCAAAGCCCTACCGCCAAGGGAATGACTTAGTGGATCATGAGTTGGCCAGTGATTAGCAGACCTTGAGCAAAATAGGGTGGAGAAATCTAAGCTTGGTATAGAAATTGATCATTTTCTGAACCAGATAATATTAGCAGGAATTGGTTCATTCAACCAAGTAAATTTCTCTGTTTCTACATCGCACCATTCTCGAAGTTGTGAGAAAGGAAACTTACGTGTGACTTCAAATTTCCTCCTGATGACTTGCTAAAAACACGACACATGCCCACAAACACACACACATATTCTTATCCTTTTCTTTTATTTATGATATTACGTAAAAGATTCAGGGAAAAAGAGCTGAACCTTGGAATCATCATCGTCTTTTGTCAATTCTCGTAATAGCTCCAGCACTTCGTAGCGAACATCTCTATCTCTGTGCTCCAGAAGCTTAAAAAGCAATGGAAGTATTCCAGCATTGTGAACTTGTATCTTGTTATGCTGTTTCCTTTTGCAAATTTCTTGCAAATCCCTTATTGCTTCAAGAACCATACCTGGTGAAGCGGACAAAACTAAAGCTGAACGGTAACATTTTATCCTTGCCACTTCATTTCTTTCTTTCCATTCCTCTATTGTGGTCTTCAGAGCGACGTTTGTCCTTAGAACTCTACTCAACAGCTTCTGCCCTGTAATTGGGCAGAAAATTTCTTGTGAGTTCTCGTACTCTTCCAACCACTCGGTAATTGCTTTCCTATCATATGTCACTCCACTTTGTACGGTAACCGGATCATCCATAATCTGCTTTGTTAACGGACAGAAGAAAGCTCCATACATTGGCTCTACGTACTCGGCCATCTTTAGCAATGATGTTGATGAATTGCTGCTGCTGCTGCTGCTGCTTTTTCTCCTTTGCCTGTTGAGACTTGTGGGTTTCTGGAATTCTATGAAGTGTGGGGTATTTAAGCCCAGGGAATTATCTCTGGACACTTCAAGAGTGACATGGTAGAGATCTGATTCTACCATTACAGGTTCTTCGTTTGGTTCCTCCTCAGAGAAAGACTTGTGTGGATCCAGCTCTTTGGTCTGCAATACTTGGCTTTGGCCAACTTCAAAATGAGCACTTCGCATTTCATTTGAAAGAGCTTGGACAGCAACTTCTGCATATTCTTGGTCCTGAAATGCTGATGAAGGTATCAAGCTCAAACATTCGCCCATGTCTTGTATCGCCCTTTCCAGCAGTGATATGGTGTTTTTCAATTCAGAATCAAAATTTGAGTTGGTCCCTCTTTGACATTTGCTTACAAGATACTTGACCTCAGTGATGCTTTTGGATAGGGATTGAAGGATCTCCATTACATTTTTCGGGGCGTGTTCAGTTGTCTGCAACTCCATTATGACTGGGAAAACTCGGTAGAGGTAGCATCCAATTTCAGCAAAGTTTTCCTTTTCTTGCTCTATGCATGTTACAGATTCAATTATCTCTGAAATTGATTTCAGCAAGTATTCAGCAACACTATCCATAGCAGTTGAATCTTTGCTGAGCTGGAGAAAAAACAACAAGAAGAAGAGAAGATTAGCATGCCTCTTAGATCAGATTTTTTTCAAGTTTGATTATCGGCATGAAACTTCAATTAAGAGCTTGGGAACTCAATTCAAGATGAGGTAAATTTGTAGATTCCATTCAAGCAGGAGACTGAATATAGAGAATATTCTTAACCAGGTAATAGTTTAAACTTACCCCCAAACAGGGGGGGTGGGGAGAAAAACACTATCACTTCGATGCCGTGGTATATTTATTTTGAGAAAACATGCAAATGGAGGCCGGATGTCAAAGAATTTATTCTATCCTTATTTTCAATGAATGAGAATAGGACAAGCATGCTCTGGTGCTTTGCTGACATTTTTCTTCCTTAAAATCTAAAGATTCTATGTGATTATGTTGTCTATGGTTCTCGACTTGCTGCACAGATCGTGCTTCAAACAAACGTAACTAGCAGAAGTTTAAGTTAACAGATTGATGTGCCTGTAAAAAAATCTGAATTTAACAGCTGGCTCGTATTTTTTGACAGAAAAAGGATGTACAAATTTGGCAGGCCACTCCCTCTTTTCTTTGAAAATGGACATATGGAAGCAAAAATATCTTGCACTCTTTCCAGCCAACTCTAATCCTGGAAACTAGATCAAACGCAGTAGTTTATGCACATGGAAGTTGATTGAAAACTTAATTCAGTTCAAACTTTTAAATACTAGACAGAAGCAAGATACCATTGACAATCACATACCGACATCCAACCAGAGCCACCACTTCTGATGCCTTACAGGTACATGCACTTGATCGATCTCCACTCGGAGAAGTAGCAACTTAGTCTTGTTGCCGAAGGCATCCCATAAGACAATATATTTTATCAACGAACAAGTCTCCGATAACTTATTTATACAATTGCTAATCATGCCAGCAAGTGATATACGTTTGCAGAATGCTATAATTTGCTGGCCGACTCCAACTCCAACTACTGAGATATAATAATACTACGTATTTTTGAGCGTGACAATATCTTTTCTATTTCGGTGCTTGAATAAACAGCTTGAAAAGGAGGCTAATGGCATAGAAAAAGAAGACTTTGTCAACTGGCTGTAGTGGGACATGGGGTGCTGACAAATTGCCTGCAGTTTGGTTTAAGGTCACTATCAGACTTTAGCAGTCAGCTTCAAGATGTAAACTTCAGGAATCAGTATTCGCTGGAACGTGGACATGCGTTTTCTCTGTCAAGCAGACCTCTCTATTTCCAGACTTTGCAGCATCAAGTAGGTGCACACTTTCATTGAAGTTGGAGATGATTTTATGCTGTTATGGCAGATATATCTGCTTTTAATCTCCCTTCTTTAGTTCATTCTAGGTATTGATTTGATCAGGGCGGCAATCTTCTGATCTGGTGTTTGGATAAGGATTGGCCCTGGAAAAAAAGAAGACTTGCTGCGGGGGATTAAACTACTGCTTTGACTTTAAGTACCGTATAAAATTTGTTAGTGGTGTGATTAGTCAATCTTCTTGGTTATAACGCTAACTTCAACTTGATTGTGATTCAGATTAATTTACTTTTTCTCTCGTACGTCATGGGAAGCACTAGAAAAAAGAAAATCCCTTTCTCTTCCCAGAATTTGTAGCTGATCGGGTTGCAGGCATGCACGGGTTAGTTTCCAAGACCCACTTAGGGTATGGACTGTTCCAAGCCTGAGCTTATTATATAGCCATTTCCAAGCCTAGAAGACACGATCTGGGCTTGACTAGGGAGGGTAATTTATTTAAATCATGGAGCTAGTAGCCTTGGAGAAGCTCGATGAAAGCCCAGGTTTTGAACTTTGATACCCAATCTGTTTGCCTTTTTTCGTCAGCACAGGCTTTAATTTCTTTTCGTTTTAAAACACCTTTTTCTTTATGATATGAGTTATGACAATGGATTTTCATTGATCGTCAAAGCACTCGTTTCTCACATCTTCTTGGGTGCAAACTTTATACCTAAAGAAAAAGAAGAAACATAACAATTCTGAAAAAATGATGAGAAGGCTTCTCTGTATTTGTTTCTTAACGTGAGAAGAGAGTAGTATGTGATTACAGGTATATATAGACTTTTTACAACATAGGAAAGATTTAAAATAAGAAAAGGCTCTAGTCAAGGCAACATATTTGTCACTGTCTTTGTTACCGTTAAACTGCTAGTTTCTAGAAGAAGATCACTGGATTTGTTTCCTATTGAGTTTTGACAGAACTTCTTGAATTCCTCTTCATGATTCTTCTATTTCAGGAATGTCAACCATATCTTCATCTTCTTTATTTCTCCATATTGTAGACTCAGCGAGATGATCTTTGTGGTTGCTATATTTAATAATACCCAGCACCAACATCTGGGTTGCTTTCCAGTTCACTGAAGCAACTTTAGCAGCTTGCCTTGGATTTATTTTTCCAGCGGCCATTGCTTTAAGGTGCTTAATTTAACTCTCTAGCTCGAAGTTGTGATTACGCATATATATATAGTTCGAATTTCAGATCAAAAGCGAAATACATTTCACATTATAGTGCTTAAAAATATTTGATATGAAGGCCTTAAAACCTCCAAGATGGGATTCTGGTGCATTGATTTTTTTTTTCCATTTTTCTCCAAGCATGCGAACACATTTATCTTGGCTGGTGGGTCTGATTCTATGTTGCTTACCACATATCCCAAATCCGTATCCATTTCGAAGTTTCAGTGCACTTGAATTGCATTCAAAACTAAAAGCCGATATTGCATCCAATTTGTAAAGTGGTCTATCCAATATCTTGTTCATCTGTTGGTTCGAACCTACGATCTTTCAGGGATCCCCATTTCGTAGCAACAAAGAAGGATAACGATCATGTCTGACGACGCTATTTTTCTTGCTTTATTCCCAGGTTTGGTGGCCATAAACAGTGCTTGTGTCCTATCCAGAAGAAATCCATCTCCACATACATGATTTCAGTTTGTTTTGATATGCAGCATAAACATGGTCTTCTCATTATCTGCTTGAAGTATGAATGGAATGCAGGCGCTGTAAAAGATGCAAATTTTTTGGGTACTGCTTATGTAAAAACCCAGATCTTTCCCTCACTGTAGTTTTCTGCAAGGACGAAGGTGCGTTTGCAGTTCGTACAACTTTTGAGTTTTGCTTAATTACACCTGGACCCTTAAAGCTTGTTATGGTTTAACTAAGAAGATAATAGATTGGTCTTGCTATGCTTGTAATAAATTTTGCGGCTTTGGATCCAGCTCATGGCAAGAACAAACCAATAGCCAGTCTATGCATCCATTTATAGGCCCTATAGAACAATTGGTACAAGGGTGGCAAAATACCACGAAAGAGACATGCTTGTCATCCACTAGGTTGCTTTCCCTGTGGCCGTGATTGTTATAGGAAATCTATGTTAAATCTGTTGCAGTTAGCATCTCTGAAGATATGGCAACCGAAGCTTTCATCCATCCCCAACCTGTTCAAATGACTTCATCAACATAGTAATCCATTCCCACACGAAGCTCCATTTCCATTTTGCACCGAGCCAGCAAATGACAAAGCAGCTTAATTAATAATGAGTGTCGATCCTTCAAGCCATTGAATATCGCATCGTGCTATTTCTGTCTTTTTACAAAGCAGATGCAGAAGGTGCCATTTATTAGGCGTGTACCAGGATGGTGTCAGAGGGTATCTTCAGCTAATAATTAACCAGTTCCTGTGCTTGGATATGTACAAAGATGCCCATTGGATACCAAATGAGGGGTAGCCATGCCTCGAGCTTATTTTCTTCTCCACCTTTCTGCTCAATGCGGTTTAGGGTTTCTTTTGTCAGAGACTAAACCCAGTGATAAGCGAGTACAGCTGCCATCAACTTGGGACCAAATGTCAGAGCCGCAGAGAACGATTTCAAGGTAACTGGCAAGGTCAGTTTTCAGTTCAGACTAGTTGAAGAAATAGGTTGATTGCAGGACATCTCTTAGATCAAAGTCTCCTCGCTCAGGTAAGGGAGGGAATTTCAAGTCGGGGAACGAACTTTGGAAGCTTTCCAATAACTGCAAGCACATAAACAAACCAATAAATCTGATAGTTAATATCATCGCTCAGCATGTAAGATTCTCGGTTTTAAAAAAATAAATTTCAAACCACCATGAACATGTTGACCAGCACTGTTAAGATCACAGCAAATGCATCAAAGTTTGCAGTAAAGAGAGGATAAATTTCTAGAAAGCCTTCCCATGTAATTTCTCGCCCATGGAAGAATTCTCAAGCTTCAGAAAACTATTTCTTTAAAGCGCATAAAAGAGAAAATAGCAGGTTTAAATCGTAATGTACTTCAGTTCATGTTGGAAAGCTAATTGACGTAACCAATTGAAAGGTCTGCTCTCTCCCAAGGACATGAATCTCATTGAAATAGGTGTTAGCTCATGGTTAATAGATAAAGATATACGCAGAATTGTTTAAAGAACGATTTACCTACTCTGGATCATGGTCGTCAACTACTGTCTTACATGTCAAGTCATTTAAAAAGAAAACAAACAGTGGCAGTAAGATCTAGTGTAGCACAAGCTTGACCCATTTTAAACCAAGAAAAAAAAAACAATTGCTTCCAAAGGGGCACTCTGCTTATATAAGGTTTGATGAGCATATAGATAAGATACTTTACATTCTCTAGAATCGGTGTCTCATAGAGTTCAACAAACTTTTCTCTCAAAATCCTGTTCATCTCATCAACATCGCATGCATGTGTCCAGTATGAATCATGGACCCCTGTAAATGGACATCAAAATGAAACAATAAGACTTCTCAAAAAAATGTTACCAGGTGTCTGGAGGGAGGGAGGGGCTACTAGGCCCGCACAAACCTGCAAAGTTCAAACCTGCCTCTTTGCAGGCAACTGCGGTCATCATCATGTGAGAACCATCAAGGGAGTGGACAAAATTTGGAGGAAAGGCTGTTCTTTGCCGCCTGACCATGACCTATACCAATCACAAAATTTTGGAATCATTAACTGAGTGCAACATGAAGCTGTTCTTTGCCACATCTCTTGCTTTTTTTTTCTAAGGATTAAGATCAAAGAAAGACATGTACACAAAACGGGGGGGGGCTTAGAATATATGGTGCCCTAACCAAAGATATGATGCCACAGTTAAAAAATCCATTACACTACCTTGTCAGTTTCTCTTTGCAGCGTCAGCACCTGAAGGGAAGTCTTAATCTACATATAAATCAAGAAAGCATCTTAGTCACCTTCAAAATAGACTTTGGTTTTCTACATTCATTACATAATTGAAAACAACAAATCAATCAATTAAAATTAGTATTAATTTCTTAGAACATTACAAGCTGCCTTCCCAACTGTCGATAAGGCTGTACAACAGGGAGTCCAAAAGGAGTGGTCCACTGCACAGGCTGATTCTCTGAAGCTATCACCTGTTTATATTAATTCAGCAGTAAGAAATTTCAGAACACAGCAAGATATTCTCAAGCAGGGCAAATTGTTGGTGAGAGCAAACAGCTATATTTAACTGAAAACTCAAAAGTTACTGAAAATGAATTAAGCTTGAGGGCTGATGATACAATAAGTATATTATATAGAACATTATCCGATGGGCAAGTAACTAAGTTCTATACTATCTTTCCTCTATTCTCTTCCCTTTACATTTAATCTCAAAACATCCCTTTGATAAGACAATCCAAGATAAGGTGGATTGAAATCAGGATTCAGGTGACCAACTTTAATGAGTCTAAAAGTCTGGAGCTAAGGACAATGTTGAATTGAATATCACCACATTGACTATCCAAATCCATTAGAAGTGGAACTAAGGGAATTGTTGAATTGAATATGCTTAATCCCACATTGAATATCAAAATCCATCAAAGCCCATTAATGATATAACTTAAGCAGAAGGTAATAAATGAGATCCAAAGTGGGGCCAAACCTTTTCCAAGCCATTAAATGAATTACCGGGTCAGGATATTAGGGGATATAAGGAAAAAGGGCATGACCAAAATGAAGCGTCATATCAGGATTCTCACTTGAGCAGACCCATATGTGGACCCATCAAATGACTGGGCAAAAACTACCCTTCTTTGCAAAGCAAATGATAGCAAGATAAATGAAACATACCTTTGCGCATTCTCCAAGCCAAGCCATAATCCCTCTTGCACCTTCAAACATCTCTTCTAAGGCTGTCAAGGTGGTCTGTTCATGTGGCAAAATAATTAACAAAATCCTCCTTTACAGGCACACACAAACACGCACCACTTACTTTTGCTGCATAGCAGGCTGCAGAATACAGCTGTGGATCATCAGCAATGATACAACGCTCTTTTAACCTCCTTTTGATTTGGTCACGGGCACCAATATAAGTAACCCCATACACTGATGTCATCACTGTCTGCTTCACCAACTTCCTGTCCACCTGGGTTTCCAATTATGAAGGAAAGCTGTTAGCAACACATCATAGGTAGTGTGTAAAAGCATGCCCAAGAATGTTTGGCTACAAAATGAGCCACCTGATCCTACAACATCATTAATTATGTGGGTGTATATTGTTGAAATTAAGGAATCATTCATAATTTTAGCAATTCAAACAGTGTTAAAATTGAATAATCTAAGGCATATTTAACACCATTAATAAACACAAGGCAGGCAGAAACCTGATCAACTAAAAGCTTCGCATGCATTGAATTTGGATTAATTGCAGGGTCTATTTCTGCATCTCTTCGCATGATATCAAGAACTCTACATCAAAAACAACAGTTGAGTTAAGCATTTGATATTCTAACAAAACAATACAAAGTAACTATTAAGGATTTTCAATGTATAGTTGAACATGAGTTGCTGGCAATTGTTCCGGAAGCAATACATACAATGAAATTCCAATGATTCCTACTACATTGAATTCAAGTGAAATTTAAAAATCATAGATACAGGTTGCTGTCATAACCATATTCTGGTAATATGGTGTTACCCTATTTTTTCAGACAGTCAGCCTGCACACTCCTGCAGATACATGTTCACATCCAATTTAAGGAAAAAGGTTCAACCACTGCCCAACCATAGTAAGGGCTCCTAGTCATCATATTGTAGTTGGCTGTCCAAACCACCTTTACTATCCCTACCCCAATTTCCACAGAGGTGCAGTAAGAGAGAGAGCCCACCTGGCTGCAATTCCTGAGTAAACATCAGCAGGTTTTCCTCCTCCAACTAGATTTACTGCAGCTGCTCCCAACTGATTAAAATTTCAATTCAGTTTATTGCTTTATATAAAACTGAAGAGAAATACAACAAACTCACACCATGCACTGCAACACTTGAAGCTTCCAAAAACAAGATTAGAAGTTGTGAATTCAAAAACACTTAAATCATTGTTCTGGAAAAGCATAAGTTGTGTACGAAAAAATTATGAAACTTGATGCAATATCTAAGAAGTATCAGATTTTCAAATTTAGGATTGGGGGATGTTTTGCAATTTTCTCAAGTCAACATGAACAAAAATTATTTTACCTTGTCCCTTCCAAGGGCAGCATAGTGCTGCAAGCCATTGCATGAACCATCCTTCAAAAAGAAAAGAAAAAAAAGAGGAAATATAAGAATAAATTCTTGATCATGGTATGTCTCTGTACTGCACATTCAATATGAAAAATGATATCACAAAGAAAGCAAAGATTTGATATAAAGCCTCTAAACTTCTTCGAAGACAAAACAGCAAGCACCAGCCAATGAATAGCATTTAACCAACAAATCTGTTCCATAGCTCATTGCAACTCATCATATGCAGTCATCAACTTGATTTTATCACAGAACTCAAAAGTGGCAGCTACAGAGAGAAAAGGTACCTGGTGAACAGGCGTATGTGAAATGGCAGTCTCTGGAGAAGGGCTTCTCAAAGCTTCTGAGAGATTAATGCATACTGCCAAGCATTGAAAAGGATCCTCCGCACCCAACCACCAGCGTTTTTCTTCAAGAGGTCGGTCAGCTGAATCAAAGATATCATCCAGATGATTCTCAGTAAATGATATTCGACCATCATAGGATAATTTGTCAACACCACCGGCATACAGATTTGCTAAGTGTATCTTCAGCCAGCGCAAACCAGACTTCCCAAGAGGTCGCCCCTCTGCAAACTCCAGGATGCCCCGGCACACATCAGAGCCAAGATGATTCAAATATGGGTGCATAGGGTAAGCACAACCCCGAAAATCAAGGTTGTGTGGATAGTAGAAACCTTCCTCATCCTTCATCTTCCTAGCTACCTGCTCAAATTATAGCAATTTAACAAGCCATAAACAAAAACATGCACACTTGTTTTTTCCAAAACAAGATAGCTTCTTACAGCGAGTTTTAGTTCCACATCACAACGCTGTGAATGTCGCTCACTGTTCTCCTTTTTCACACTTTTAACTTTCCACCTCCATTTCTTAATTTCATCTTCATCTTCTGTTTGTGGCTCCTCAGGCAAATGAACCTATCAAGTTTCTATAAGTGAAAACAAAGGAGTTTGAGGGATGGGGAGGGGGGGTTCAATAAAAGAAAGGAGGGAAAGAGGTACGAATTGGCACAAGCAGTGTTGTATACTATTTTAAATGAAAATTATATGAACTTCTGCTTGTATAAATAACTCACATCTTCACGGTCAACCAGGCCAGCAAGATTACCTCCACTAGCCCATATTCTATCAATTACTGCAAGAATCCTTTTATTTACTCTCCATTTAGTATTTCCAAGAGTATCCAAGGCCTAATTCATAAAAAAAAAAAATAACAGAATTATTGCAACAAACAAATAAATAAAGAGTGGTATGAAGTTGGATGCAAGTCATCACCATTCATCAAGAAAATGTGTCGATTGTAGTGACATGGTTGGCGGTGGAAAATAGATAGAATCAACTCAAGCAGTGATTTCAAACCTTAAAAACAGGCTCTAATTGATTCCTTGAAGCCCTTTTAATTGCAACACGTTGTTGTTTTGCTCCATGTATTCGCATAACATAGGATGGTAAGAAAAAGTATGCACCTTGGTCATACCTTCCAAAATATCACAAAGGTTAGGAGGAAAGAAACCAGCAGCCCAATCATATTAATGTCTAGCTAGTGTCTTAAAGAAGATTTGACAAGGTTGGCCTTGTTATTTTATTTCATGAAGCAGTTAGATTGACAGCACAATGTTTGACCAAGAACAACTGAAATAAAACAAATTCTTTTTAACAACTATTCTTGCAAGGAGAACATATCACTACTTAGAACCAGGTTGTTCCATTAAACCAGGTTTAACTAGAAACTTATGCATATGGATTGGTATAGACAAAAAGAAAAAAAGGTCAAAAGATAGAGAATTGAAACTCATACCCTGTCCAGTTTAGAGGAGGCACCAGCATTGGCATATAAGGGATGACCATGTGCCTGGCCTGTTCAGATGACAAGAATTAGTATCATCACAATACCTAAAGGAAGATATAATCATTAAACATAATCAAAGTAGATATTACCAGAGCCACAATAGCATAAACAAGAGTAAGTTACTTACAGATTTCTCAAGGCCTTTGCGAACAAGTGGATCACATTCAATAACACCGTATCTCCTGCTACTTTTCCTATCCAAATGTAAGCCAGAAAACATTTAGATGGTGATATGCGAGAGAGAGAGAGAGAGAGAGTCATTGATTCAATTTCTCACTGTGTATCCTTTGTGATGGTTTTGAGGGTATGCACAAATGCAGGGCGAATATCAGGCGGACCATCTCCTATTTGATCAGTTGGAGGTTGTATATAGGCAGATTCTATCATTAATTGAATCAAGCGAGAGCCAACCTGGGATAGATAAGCATCAGAATAAATGCAGAGAAACAAATGTCACTCCTATGTGACTACATTTACAGCAAGGGATATCACAAACCTTAAGATGTGCTTCCTGACCCCAAGGCATTGAATCATCATGACCCTTCACAATTCGCCTTAATTGCTGAACCTTTTGTTTTTTCATCAGTGTAGTAACTTTTTTCCTCAGTTTCTCCTGTTCCTTGGTTAGTTTCTCTCCTTCATAAATAGCAGCACCAGACTCTCCTTCAGATATCGTGTCCGTCAAATTCTTCCTCTTCTTTGTCTTCTCCAAGAACTTGTTTATCTTTGCCTGATCCACATAAGACATAATTGCGCAAAAACTCTCAATAAAAGACAGGAAATACATCATACTGCTTAGTAATAATCATGAAGTCATTAAATTATGTCTCTAAACAAGCAGTTGTTTGCTATGTTATGTGAATAAGAAGTGCAATTTGCGTATTTCTTAACCAAATGTAAGTGCATTTTTAATTAAAGTATATCACAAGAAGAATATTAGAAATTCATGCGGAGATGCCAATCTTGAAAGCATCTACCTCCATTGGTTGTACCTTATGCTTAAGCAGGAACAACAATTAGATACTAAGAAGTAGACAGTCTCCCAAAGAATTTTATGCTTTACCATAAGACAGACAGGGAAACTATGTGAAATCATTCATTCATTCAACAAAAGATTTGAAAGCGATGCAAATCATGCTTTGGGCCTCGACTCATTTGTTTGGTCACCATTGATGATTCTTAGTTTTGACTGATTCTTGGTTCTTTGGCTTGATGTTTTCTGTTTCTTCATTTCTTTTTTCTAAGAAAATACAAGAATTTTTTTTATGATGCTTCTATTGTACGATCCTTCCAGGAAAGGGAAGTACCCCATTCCTTTATCTTTTATCCTCTTTTTTTTTGTTATAACTGGTCAAATCTTATTCTTCAAAAATATGGTCTTTATATTCTGTTGCAGACGATTTACTGGAGTTCAAGAAATTCCTAGACAAATGACAACTGGCACCTTAGACGGTACCAATAATAATGATTTTCATCTTTAAATCTTTTTTATAGCATATTCTAATAAATGTAGAATTATACAACAAATACAAGAAATCAATTTAATAAATAATAAGAAATATCAGAATCCTACACAATGTAGCTATCGCATGCCATGTGAACAAGATGAACAAAAATTTAGTAACAATAGCAAAAAATGAAAAACAAAACTGCCACGCAAGCTTGTCCTAAACACTAAAACAAGTCTATCATGAAAATTGAACCAACTAAAATGTGTGCTACCTGAAAGATATACTGATGTTATGAAGAAACATGAAAAGGTATTTGAATATCAAAATAGAAGCATAGTGTCCTACAGTTTGCAGAAAACATCTAAAAGAGCTTTAAAGACACAATTGGAGGTATTGAAGGGATGGGTGAATAGAAGATGAGTTATCTAATGGAAGTCCAACTAAATGACCAGATTTACACAATCCATAAAAAACGAAAACTTCTAATGAATTTCAATCTAACATTCCTACAGCCCCAGGCTTTTGTGTTCTCTTTACCAAACATTTCCAACTTAAACTAGAAACAGAAAAAACAGTATTATGATCCTAAATATATAATAAAAGCCAACTAAAGTACATAAACAAAACACTCCGCTGAAAAAAAAAAATCGAAGTCAATCACCTCATTTTCAATTGCTTCTCCAACAACAGATGCGGCTTGAACCACCCTAATACTGGCAGCCCCTCCATTACCAGTCATCAACAACCCCATCAACTTATGCATAGTAATAGCTGCCATCACAACAGCCGGCAAGTCATTAAAATAGGCTCCATGAGGAATCCTCAAGTTCACCTTACGCAATTCTTGCTCTGCAAGAATTGCATCCCTCAAAGGCTCAAACCAACCAAGAAACAGAGACTTTACATAAGGTAAATTAGGTGCCAGTTTCTGCTCGCACATGTCCTCTAACATCTCCTGATACTCTCGTGCCGTCTGTTCCCATGCTTCTGTCTCCATCTTTACTTGCCTCCTTTTAAGAATTGTATACTTTCCAAACCCCATACCTGCCATCATTTTCTTCTGTTGTGGCATAAACTGTGACTCCATTTTCCGGAAATGCTTGTCAATTTCATCCATTGATCCTTGAAAATCATCAGGCCCAGAAATGTATGATTCACCAGTCAAAGAAATCACCTCTGAAGCTGCCGCGGTTGCATACCCCTTGAAGAAACAAGGGGTGATACGAAAAGTGTTTGTTAAATCACCATAACTAGGATTGCCCAATCTGTTATTTTGAGGTAAAACGCCAGTCTGACGAGAATCCAGAAGAGAAAATGTTGAATTTAGGCATGTTTTGGTATCTGGGGATCTGAATTTTTCAATAAAAATTGATTCTTTAAAGAGATTACGAAAGCTTGAGGAATGTTTCAGCTTTTTAGCAGGAGCATATTTGGCTAAGGTTCTCCACATGATGTAGAAAGGAGAGGACTTTAAATTGTAGTAAAAAAGGTGAAATAGCAGTGAAGATAATAATGGGCATGGACAAGAATTTGAAGGGAAGTGAGAAGAACTGTGAATTAGACAGAGAGGGGGTAATGGCGGGGATGAGTGAAGCCTAGCCGCCTTTAAACCCTCCTTTAAACCTTTTGTGGGATGGGCTTCTTCTATTATGTTGTATGAATCCATGGGTTTTAGAGCCTTGTGTCTTGTGATTTATGGAGCCATGGACCATTACTTCCAATAACACGTTATTATATTAGCTTGTCATCTGCCCCATTCCCAACAACATCAAAGTGAGGTGGGATAGCGGTTTAGTTCATGCAGATTTGGAACTTCATTAGTCTGAACTGCTCTAGCTTGAACTCCATCTGCCAGAGGAGAGGTTAGGATCGTACCCTATTCTATTCGGTGCACTCTTTAAAGCGAGTCGTGTTGCCCTAGTTATTTTCATCTCAAGTATTATTCAGTACAAGGATTTTAGTTTACCTATTCTCATCTTTTTTCAATATTTTTTCCCTTTATTCTTCATTCTCTTCAGAGCTACTATCACGACTCTACCATTGTCTTGGCATATTTTAAATCGGACAGTTTCGAAAACCCCAGCAGTCTTCAAAGAACCTTGAAACAATGGCAAGGTATATATGAATCTGCTCTCTTGCGTTGAACCATATCTCCTCGTCAAGCTTGCCACAAGCAACTGAAAAGGATACCTGTCGGTTTCTTTGGATTAAATAATGAATCTCGGTTCCCAATCATTTGTCCGAGAGAATTAAACAAAGCGAAGGAAAGGACTGGCGTTCGTGGCTAAACAAGTTAAGAGTTCTTGATGAGTAACCTGACAAGACAGGAGAAAAAAGAGACTCGACAGAAGACTACTAGCTCTACGAGTCCTGTGAAAGGACAGTCGTGTGATGGAGGCGTGCTTTAGGGTTCCACTTATCCTCTTACGAAAACAGAAAGTGGCAGCTTGGGGTTTCACTGTCACAGAAAACAAGCAAACATGATGATGCAGTAATTAAGCTTCACAAATATGGGAGATCATGAAATACGCCATTATCATCCATCCAGCTACTCTCACTGCTATTGCTTATCAAATCAACTCATGAAGAGCATGGTAAAAAGCAGTTACAAAAGTTATTTTGAACCATGAAATGATTCGATCCTATAAGGATCCAAAACCTCAATCCAACTCTAACGTGTATTTTCCTGTCATGAATTTATCGGCACCTGTCCTGCTCCAGTTCACCCCACTTCTCTCTTTTGTATGCACTGTTCCGCATGAGGGCAAAATAAAAATGCCTAATATTCTGTCAAGATAAAAATCAATCTTGCCATGGATCACTCTCCGTCCTCACTTCTGATGGTTCAATTACTTGTGGCTCTGCAACCTCACTGGCATTTGCATCAGATTCTGCAGCATTACCCTCTGCTGCCTCTGCCTTATCTCCATCTGATCTACCCCATCTCCCTCCAAGTGCCATGGCCATCATCTCATATATTTTACCACCCAGATCAGCTGGGCTGTCAGGCTGCAGCATCAAGGGGAAATTGTGAATAACAAGAACCTAATCATATGCAAGCGTATGTTAAACAATTAAAAGAATTTCTTTAAGAAAAAATATTGTTAATTCTTACAGTGAATCCACTGGAGATCAACGCTGTGTCATATAGGAGGTCAACAGCTCTCCTGGCATCATCGCTGTCAGGTGCATTCTTGCAGGCAGCCTGCATATAAAAACAAGCTGAGTTTAAACTGCTCTCCTTTTGTATTAAAAATGCAAGTATCATCTAATTTATTTGGTCCATTTTTGGTGTGTTTCACAGATAAACATCATAACTTGCTTGAGAAAATTAGACATGGCATGCTTATATTCTCGTGATACAAGAATTATATAACCTTCCATTTCCCATTTGATTTGATATGTCACATAATGTCCAACAGTTCTTCAAACTGTTTTTAACAGGTTCTGCATTACTTCCTCAGTGATTAAAGAAGAAGAAGAACACCAGCAACAACATAGTACAGCTTCACCAAATTAATCAGTGTTGAGAAGAACTGTCTTACATTCAAGTCTTTAATGATCGGGTGATCTGGGTTAATCTCCAATATTCTTCTTCCCCTCATGAACTCCAAGCTAGATTGATCCCCGAGGGTTTGTGCTTTCATCAACCTTCAAAAGTATGAAAGTATTGAAATAAGTTCAACTGAATAAGCTTTGAGCTTTGGCTAGGTGGGGTGGAATGGGGGTGAGATTGGTGTTATTGAAGTCCATTTCTAACCTTTCCATGTTGGCCGACCAACCAAACTTGCCAGAGACAAGCACACAGGGAGAAGAGCTCAGACGCTTTGAAACTTGGACTTTGGCCACCTGTTCACCAAGTTGCTGCTTCATCCAATCACATAGGAGATTGTATTCTTGTTTAGTTTCCCTATCTTTAACCTCATCATCATCACCTGACATTGGAATACTATCTTGTTAGAAAGATGGACACTAGAGCCCCAAGAAAACAGGAGCTACGCCAAGAAAAACTTTTGAATTGCTTCTATGAATAATACAATAGACAGAGAAATTGCTAGTCCTAACCGAGTTCTAGATCTTCCTTGCTGATATCAACAAATTTCTTCTCTTTGTAGGTTTGCAGGTTCTGGATGGCAACTTCATCAATTGGCTCGATCAAATAAAGGACCTACAAACAGTGAAACAACCAACAAACCACATCAGACATCCAGGAACTTAATGGAATACCCGATGTCTGCCAACAAAAGAACCTGAAACAGCTTATAAAGTATAGAAGAAGAAAAGGTACAACAATAAACATTATCATAAAAGCACCTATAAGGAATGGCCAGGTAAAAGAAGACCAACTATACAAGCGTGCATGCCAGTTTGTCTAGAATTAATGGATGTGAATTTCATTGGCCAAATCTATAAATTTATTTAAACCTACTTCAGATAATTTAATTCAATCCCTCCTTTTATTTAAAGTTTCAATTATTTCATTCTTCTTCTGCAAAAGCGAATGTCATAGATCTACATTCTTATAAAACACGTCATCAAGGTTGTGTGTGTCTGCCTCTGTACACATTGTTTTATTGAGGTATTAACAGTTTTCCATATCAGACAGCTAAAAAATGTATCACGGAAAAAACTTACCATTACCATGTGAATTCAAGAGATGATACAACAAAATATGCAAGAAGCACATACCTCAATGTCCTTTTGAAGCAACTTCTCCAAGAAGGGCGCACTCTTGGCACTTTTCAAGCTGTCAGTTGCCAAGTAATAGATAGCCTTCTGGTTTTCTCCCATATTTTCAATATATTCATCTAAGCTTGTGAGTTCTTCCTCGCTTTTGGAGGTGTAGAATCGCAAAAGCGGAGTTATGCGCTTGTGATTACCAGAGTCTTCAACACATCCTAACTTCAGAAACTTGCCAAAGTTCTCCCAGAATTTTTTGTAATCCTGAAAATCAAAAGCATACATAGGCCTAATTCATTAGTAAATCACAGGTTGAAGAAAGCAAAAAATTTACACAAACTACTTCGCTACTAACCTCTTTGTTTTCACTTTCTGAAAGATCTTGAACCATGTCAAATGTTTTCCTAACTAGCCGTTTTCTCATAATCCTTACAATCCGACTCTCTTGCAGAATCTCCCGAGAGACATTAAGAGGAAGATCATTAGAGTCCACCACACCTCTCACAAAGCTTAAATAACGTGGGAACTGCCCAGAAAAAAAGAGAAGACGGCCAACTTAGCTTGTTGATAAATGAAAAATATACATTCGTTTTTATTACTTTTACACTATGATTTTTAATGTGTTCGGAGCTTATTGAAAATTATTTCTATGAGTTTGGTATGCCTAATAGACATTGTGAATTAATTGCTAAAAGATAAAGATTTTCTGCATTATATGTTCAGACCTTGCTTCTTGTGACAGGTTTTTCACCATGTTATAATTATATAATGTGAATGTGGGCTGAATCAAAGTTAAGGTACACATGCCGAGCTTTCCAGGAAGGTATTATTGAAAGAAATTGGAGTTCATTTGAACTACTAACTAGACTTGCAAATCGTGTCAAAATCCTATTACAGCAGGATTTTCAGCTTTCGCACTAAATATTCAAACGAGCATATCATGAGCCTAAGATATCAGAATCAGGTGATTCAAAAGTCCAAGCTCATCTACACATCAAGGACTACGACTCTTATGCAAGACTCTTGGCCAGATAAAATATTTTTGAAGGAAAAAATCAGGACTCAATCTGGAGGATGAGATTGATCCTCTGATCTGATGAGGAAACTAATAATTGAGTTCCACTGGTGATGAGAGTCAGGCATAGAAAAGATGGATTTTAGAATCCAAAAAAATGTGCAAATCGATCCTATAACATTCATGAATGAGAGGATATAGATGGAGTGGTTGGATATTGCAAGAAACCAAGTCAGAAATGAAGTCCAAGTTGCAACAAAGCCTAAATTACAGCAGATTGGTGACAGCAACAGACTTGGTTTTCAGCACAAATTCTGAGGGTTTTATCAACCTTAATGACCAGATAAAGAAGGAAGATTTAAGTAATATTAAGGAATTCTAATAAAGAGTATAATCCTAATGAAATACAACTAGGGGAGGAAATAAAAGGAAGTAAATCACATTATAAATAGCTAACCTCTCCTTCCATCAGAAAATCTTCTTTTTTTTCTGTGTTGATTTTCCAGCAATTATGAACTATACTTTGGTCTTCAATTCAAGGGGAATAGACATTATCTTCATTACTAAGTTGTGAAAAGTAACATTATCATTATAATTTTTTTATATTCAAATACTTATTTATCTGTATTTCAGAATTATATCATTGACTTCTATTCATGTTTATTCAATTGTTTTGAGATAGTATATATATGCTTTCTAGATTCTTTCAATTCGTAATTGTTGTTAGAGACTAGAATAAGCAAAAACAAGTTTAATTTGATTGTTGCAACTATCACTTTAATTTATTAGAGAAGAGAAAGCTAAGTTGAATTGTTCAAGCTTTTGAATGGTTGCTTAGAATAAAAATAGACTTTGTTCTTAAGGATGCTGCCAAGTTAATTAGAAATGCTTTTCAATATTTAATTTTATTGATGGTAAGGAATTAATTAAGAAATTTTATCTAATTAATTTACTCATTCTTTTTTATTTCTCTTACTTAGCTTGAAAGGACATCAAATTTATTTACTTGAATTGAAAGAATACTTATTTTACTTCGATGATCAAGATATTTATAAGAATGAATGTCTAGAACTTTGAACTGAGTTAACGACATATCGATTTATCATCTTTATTTTCAGAATTTGGTTTCTTCAATTTTGATTAAAAAAAACCCTAACCTTTTTTGAGTTATATCTTGTAGGAAAATTAAGTAAAAATTTCTCTTGGGTTCAACTTGGTCTTCACCATCATACTATGAGATATTGTTTATGTAATAGTAACCGGAGTTACTATTTGGAAGTTCCGATGACAGACCAATTGTTCTTGTATAAAATTGCAACTTCATGACAACCTTAGCCGCCCAAAACAGTGTATTGAATCCTTGTAGAAACTATAAAAATTTGCACCAAGAGTAGAGTACAGATTAAATGGATATGTACAAAGATTATGCCTAATTAAAATTCAGATACAATAACCAAGTATGATTGAATATGAATGAAAAAAATGCAGAAAACATTCAAAAATTGGATTTAAAAAAATTGTTACAACACTTACCAGCTCCCCATCAAAATCATCTGAGATAAAAACACGCTTCACATATAAGCGAATGTTCTTGGTTTTTGGATTTATCACTTCCTCATTGTTGAGAGGCGCCATTCCTGGAATGTATAGAACACTCCTAAACTCAACTTCTCCCTGCAAAAAATTTCTAAGTAAATTTCAGACCCTGAACAATTGATAGTAAAGTAAGAAGTATGAATATTATGGTACCTCTGTGGTAAAGTGTGTGTATGCAAGTGGATCCAAGAACTCATTAAATGTCTTCTTGTAGAACTCCTGATATTCATCCTTTTCAACTTCTTTTGCACTCCTCATCTAAAACAAAAGGAGGAGGAGGAGGAGGAGGAGAGAAATATAAAATACATCTTATGAGAAATAGAAAAAAAAACAAAGGTAATACATATGTTAACTATTGACAATAGACCTGCTACATGTATACTCACCCAAATTGGTTTTGTTTCATTTGCTAATTCCCAATCCCAATACTTCTCAGTTTTAGTTTTCTTTGTCTTTTTCTTCTCACCCTGTAGCAGGAACAAGAACCAAGTTAATGGACCAGTTAGTTAGACAAAAATCATAGAACCTTGTTAAGATTGTGATGGCATTTACCTCTGGCACCTCCTCCCCTTCTTTTGGCTCTTCCTCCTCTTCCACCTGCCAATGTTTCAATTTAGTAAAGACACTTAGTTGGTATTGTCTTAAATGTACAAAGAGCACTAATAATGACAGAAGGTATATTCAGCTCACATTACTAATCACGTTCAAAATTGTAAGATACAGAAAACACAAGTTCTTACAAAAGGTTCTAAGAAACCAGGTTGAAGAGAAATACAGTTTTTAAATGCTAAGAGTAATGGACTTCCTCTCAAGAATTCCAAACAAAAATGTACATGCAAATCAAAGTTCCGTCCACCCATAGTTTTTCAACTTTTATGTAATTTTGCCAATAAGCAGGATGATAGAGCTGGAAGTGTTCTGACCTCAACAGTTCTTGATTTTTCAACCCATGTATAGATGGGGAAAGCAACAAACTGAGAGTAATTCTTCACCAACCCCTGGATTCTGACCGCATCTGAGAATTCATACTTGTCATCTTCCTGCAATAGAACAATAATGTATAAGCCTGCTTGTGATCACAATTACCAAAATTGGAAACAACCCTACAAGGTCCCCCCAAATCCCAGAAACAAAACAAGTCAGCAAAGAGAGAATTTCCAGTTTTGTTTTGGATTCATATGCAAACAATACTGCCTTTCAAAATAAGGTTGAATGCCTGTTTTGTTTCTAATTTGTGAATATATCCAAGAAGCAAGTATACCTTTAAATAAAGTTTGATTTCAGTACCACGGCGCAGGATCTTTTCAGGGTCAGTTACTTCCTTGATGACATATGAGCTACTTTCGGCTTCTGATTCCCAAACATATTGCTTATCTGACTTTGGGCTCTTTGTAGACACAACAACCTGGTTGCAATAATATAATTGATCAGGTTTGATCAGGACCTTGCCACAAGACATCCAGTCACAGACGCTTCAAATAACAGCAGACAGTGCAATATATAGACCAAAAAAAAAATTAATATAGGAAACACACTGCACCTTCTCAGCTACAAGGAAAGCAGAATAGAAACCAACACCAAATTGGCCAATCAAACCATTGTCTGCCCCGACATCTTTGTTTTCCTGTAAAGATAACAGGCTAGATAACTTAATTTTATGTCCAGCAGAATCTAAGAACGGTTGGTGATTTGATGTTATCTTAAGGATAAACAGACACCTTAAGAGCCTTGAGGAATTTTGAAGTACCACTCTGAGCAATAGTTCCGAGACAGTCAACAAGCTCCTCTTTTGTCATCCCAATGCCAGTATCTCTGAAGATTCAGAAAAACAGATCAAATTGCTTCCCAGCATACTTATCTACAAAGAGGAGGTGAAATTAAAAGAATATTTGCATACGTTACAGTAATGGTGCCATTGTCTAGATCAGCTCTGATGCGTATCTCAAGGTCGCCAGCATCTCCAAGCAACGAGGGCTCAGTCACACTTAAGAATCTCAACTTATCCAAAGCATCACTTGCATTGCTGCATAACAGTAATAGAATTAAGTCAATGCGTCTACTAAAATGGGAAGCACTGTGACAAAAAATATAATATCAACAGAAAAAAAAATAGTAAAACATTTCGTTTGAAAAATGGGTACCAAAGGGGGAAAAGCTGTTTTCTCATGTAGCCTCACACAAAAAAATGAAATGCTCGAATTAACAAACTAGATAGAAAATTAGCAAACTCATAAAGCCATGGATAAGGAAAGATTAATATAATAGCTAGCTATCAATACAGTAAATGCTCACCTCACAAGCTCTCTCAGGAAGACTTCCTTGTGGCTGTACAGACTGTGAACTATCAAATCCAACAGTCGACTAACCTGAAACGATTAAATTTCTCAACTCTAGTACTTTTGAAACAAAAACTTGTTTTCCAAACTAAACATAACATGAAAAAGATAAATTATGTCAACACAAAATCAATCATTCGCCAACAAAAATGCTTCAATGGGTCAAACTGAGACGAAAACAAAACTAGACTAAAACACTAGAAAAATCAAGACCCGATTCGCAAAACCCAAAATGATTCCAAGTTTCACAAAACAAAAAGAAACCCACCTCAGCTTGGTACTCAAATTTCTCGCCTGAAGTATCAGCGGCTTCCTGCTCGGCCACAGCAGCCTCACACCGAACCGAAATCTTGTCAATTCTCTTCTCAGGTTTCCACTTTAAGCCGGAACAAGAAAAACCCTTTCTGAGACCATTATTTTGTGGCAAAAAAACACTTCTGAGATTGAAGACTTTATTATTCGGATGTCTAATAGATGAGGAAAGGGAGATGAAAGAGGCAGAAGAAACCAAGCTTCTGCTTAGAACTGGAGCCATTAGAGAGGTAGAGCTAGAGCCTGTGCGAGTAGAAGCAGCAGGTGTTGAAATGAGAGGATTGTTTTGGGCTTCCTCTTATCTCTCTATTGGTGTTCTTGAAAATAGGATAGTCCACGAGTGTTGCGAAGAAGGAAGAAAACCCTTGAGGGGTTTAAGGAGAAGAGAGGGTTCTCGAATTTGAAACAAAAACCAAAGTACTCTTCCAGGGTTTTGTGCTTGGAGTTGCGTGTGTGGGGATTGTGAGGCTTAGATGCTGTCATCTCAGCATCCATAATATCCTCATAATTTTCCTTTTCTTTTTCGTTTTTTATTATTTGAACTTGAACGAAATAAAAATCATTGTGAATAGGTGCCTGATTGGTGCATGAAATGTTTTTTGAAATATATTTTTATTTTAAAATATATTTCAAAAAACATAATTTTCAATATTAAAACTATTTGAAATTATTTCGTATAATTCATAATTCAGATTTTGAAACTGAATTATAGATTGTACGTAAGTTTAATAACTTTGTATTTAAATATAAAATAAATATAACAAATAATGCATTGCTTGAGTTTTTTTGAAAATATCAATTATTATTAAAATAATTAAAGAATACTAAATAAAACCAACCGGTCGATTACTCGATAGAATAGTTCTGAACGGCATTGAGGGATACAAAATTAGAGGGCTTGAATTTAGAATTTTCCAATGTATGGGCTGAAGAGTATGCAATTGCAATACATTGGTTAGGCTTCTCGGCCCATGCTTTAGTGGGCCATTTTTGTCTTGGTCTTTTGGTGATTTCAAGAGCAATATTAAATTAAATAAATAAACAAAACCACTCCACTATTCTCCAATTTCAATGTAAATAATATTCAAAAGCATTTGTAAACGCCATTGGTTTACTCTCATTTATTATTGTAAAATCCCACTTTATCCGATTTATAAGTATTTAAAAAAAAATGTTTGTTATTTAAAAATTTATTAAAATAATAAATTTTAATTTTTTGAAAAATATTTTTAATATAAAAATTAAAAGCATCAAAAATATATATTTTTAGAATAAATAAAAAATTGTTTTTGAGAGCCACTGAAGCTGGAAGGAATATTGTCGTTGTCACTTCTCTTCCTTGTATTCACTTTCTGGAATAAGAGTGTTAAGTGCTGAACCATTGCGATGTCTCTTCCTGCTTCACAACATGCAGTTAAGGGAGAGGAGCGAGGAGGAAAAAACAGAAATCATCGACCCTGCCGCTGCTGATTCCATAACACTGTTTGGCTTTAATTTCTTCGTTGTTTATAACAATTTACACTAAAATCCCATCGGATTTACTTGAATCTTTTTTCTTTGATAAAAATCTAATCTTTTTTTCAGCCCCTGTGATTTGCTATTTTATGCTTAAAATGGAAGGTTGGATCGAGAAGAAACTGTTCCCTGAGATTGGGTTCGGGCCTATCGTCCACGGCGTGGGTGGAAGGCGAAGAAAGCCACCTTCGGAGGTCCCAGCCGTCCCAGTTTTGAGTCACTATGCTTGTTCCTGGTCCTCTTATAATCTAGCTTTGGGTTCAATGCAGGTGACGAGACGAGTTGTAGTAGATATAAAAGGAGTGATTTCGCGACAACAAAAATGTAGTTTGATTTTATTAAATCTTTTTTATAGACCCACATGATTTCATGAAAAGTTTTCACTAGATTGCCAAACCACGTATGATCATTTTAGTTACAGGTATTCACATAGAATATCAACAAGCAAGCAGTAAAATGTAGTAGGAAGGTTATGAAATCCAGGGAAATAAGTAAACAAATAAGAATCTACTAGTGATCAGCTGACTAAAAAGTTGTGGGGAATAGTTGATGATTGCCGGCTGACCAAGCTCCAATGGCTGCAGCTGAGGCATTTTCCATTTTTGCAAGGTTCAGAATGGTTGGTGTATTAAGTGCCTCTCCACGTTTCAAAAAGAGTTACCACAGCCATCCGATGACTGTTTGGTTATGCAAGAAACGGGCTTAAAAAAAAGCAAAAAATTCAGTGGTCCACCATCAAATGCGTTCCAAGTGCAGTTTTATCAAAAGCTTTGATGCCGAGCCCTTATCAGTGAAGTGCAGAGGAGTTTTATGCTGAAAAGATAAATCACAGACAATATTATTGTTGCCCAGGAAGCCATTCATTCCATGCTCAAGATGAAAAGTAAAAAAGATTTTATGGCGATTAAAGTGGATCTTAAAAAAACCTATGATAGGTTGAGCTGGAAGTTTATCAGAGAGACTCTCATTGATGCTAGGTTTCCTAGTGATCTAATAAGAGTCATCATGCAGAGTATAGAAACACAAACACTTAGTGTTCTGTGGGATGGTAGTGCAAACCAGAAATTCAGTCCTAATAGAGGTATAAGACAAGGAGACTCGTTGTCTCCATATATATTTGTTTTGTGTCTAGAAAAACTTTCTCAGCTAATAAACATACAGGTGGAGGATAATAGGCGGAAGCCTCTTAGAATGAGGAGGAATGGGTTGAAGATTTCTCATCTATGCTTTGCAGACGACATGTTGTTGTTTACAGAGGCAAGTATGGATCAGCTTGAGAGAGTTGCTAAATGTCTTGATACTTTTTCTGCAGCGTCGGGGCAGAAGGTTAGTATTACAAAGACAAATGTATTTTTCTCAAAGAATGTTTCAGCCTCCTTGGTTGAAGATATTAGCAGGAGAAGTGGTTTTCAAATCACTAAAGATATGGGGAAGTATCTAGGGGTGCCTTTGCTTTACTAAAAAGTAACTAAAAATACATATAGTTACTTAATAGAGAATATGCAAAAAAAGTTGGCAGGTTGGAAAGCCAGTAATATGTCTCTGGCAGGGAAGATAACTCTCTGCAAAGCTGTGTTATCCACGATTCCTTTGTATCTGATGCAAGCTGTTGTTATCCCCAAGCATACTTGCTATGAGATAGAGAAAATATACAGGAGATTCATATGGGGGCAACAAGAAGGAAGAGATAAAATCCATCTTGTGAACTGGAACAAGATGTGTCAGCCGAAGGAAGGAGGGATGGGGTTAAAGAAAATGAAGTCAATGAATAAAGCCTTTTTAATGAAATTGGCTTAGAGAATGATGAAGGAGAATCATCTGTGGGTAAAAGTTCTAAAGGACAAGTATATGAACAATAGGAGAAGTGACAACAATCTGGTGGCAATATCATCTAACTCAGTGTTGTGGAAGGCCATTTGTAAAGAATGGGACACGGTGAACCAGAATGCAACCTGAAATGTAGGGAATGGCAAAATGACTCTATTTTGGAGAAACAATTAGTTGGAGAGTTATGGGCCCATCATTAATCATATAGAGCGGGAGGTGCCAATAGAGATTCTGGATCATACGGTGGCTGATATGGTGGACTCTAGGGGCAATTGGAAATGGGATGTGTTTGCCCATTTAATTCCTATGCAAATTGTGATGAGCATTGTACATTCCACCAATTCAAGATGGGTTAGAATACATGGTGGGTCGGGATTATTCTTCAAATGGAAGGCTTACAGTTCGAACTGCTTATATGGTGCTAGAGGAAAGAGAGGTGATGGATCAAGACCCTATTTGAAGATTGATTAGGAAGTGGCAAGGCATGGAACGTATCAAAATATTTCTTTGGATGGTGGCCCATAATTCTATTATGACCAAAGATCTAAGATGGCGGAGACATTCAACAGCTAATAGATTTTGTGATCATTGTGTTACAAGTGGAAACATTAACCCATGCTTTGCGCGATTGCCCTAAAGCTCGCAGAATTTGGGAGGTTTTCGTAAAGTTAGAGAATAAAGAGTTCTTCTTCAGTCAAAATTGGTATGTATGGCTGGTATCAAATTTGTCCACCGGAACTAGAAATACGGATCACGGGGATTGGCCGTTGGAATTCAGAATAGCTCTTTGGTATATTTGGAAAGAGAGCTGCAATAGAGTTATTGGAGGAGATCAGGGTGATTGGTTTGGGGTTGTTCTTGCTATAAAAAGAATGGTTCGGGATACTAAGATTACTCAAAGTAATGGTAATGTTGCTGGAAGAAACAGTACAGAAGATGCTCAAGTTGGGTGGAAATACCCACAAGAAGATCAGATCAAACTAAATGTGGATGGGTGCAGCAAAGGAAATCCAGGAGTGGCAGGTGCTGGTAGAGTGATTAGAGACCATATGGGGACTTGGATAGGGGACTTTGCAAGGAACATTGGTATTTGTTCGTCAGTTAATGCAGAGTTATGGGCAGTCTATGTTGGGCTTCAACTTGCATGGAATAGAGAGTTTAGGAAGGTGGATTTGGAATCCGATTCTAATTGAGAAAAAAATGTTAATAGATGATGAATGAGTGGGACTAAGGACTCCCAAAAATATATTCAAAGTGGATGAATGAGTGGGGCTAGTTTAGATGGGAACACTTCATACATGTGTGTGCGCTTTAAAATTGTGCCTTTTTTAATTGAGTTTAATTCTAAAAGTTAAATTAATCAATGTGTTTGGAGTTTTTTTATGAGGGTATTGATTTGGATTTTAAATGGATTTCAAATCTAGGTAGTTCCAAATAAATAAATAAATACTCTTTCAAAAATACCTTCTTATTCTTTTCTCTCGAGAACTCTTTACTGTCTTTCCTTTATTCAACGAAAGCTTTGGTTTTTGGCTCAAGAAAATTGTCTTCATCATCAAATTGTTTCGTGGAGTGTTCCTGTTTGTGTTTGAAGTGATGATGGGGGTGAGTGGAAAACAAAAACGAGAGAGAAGCAAAGCCATGTAAATGACAGACAATTTTTGGATTTTATTGGGTGAAGTAGAGTGAATCGAGAATTAATTATTATTATTATTATTATTATTATTATTATTATTATTATTATGAAGTAAGAAATAACCTTCAGGGAAAGTATATTGTTATTGTTAGTCTGTAATCGTAAATATATATATATATATAAAAAAAAAACTTATTGAGACAATTTAAACATCATTCTAACTCTAAACTCTAAAGGGTTCCATGACAACATCAAGAGAGACTATATGCACCATGAAAGCAATAATTCATAAAGTGAACGAAACATAATATTACGAGATAAACATTCAATGTTTATATTTATTAAATTAATTTAATATAGTTGAAAGTTAAAAATAAATAGAAAGAGCTTAATTTAACAAAGAACAGGTGATAATTTTTTTTTTAGATAATTAAGGTTATTGTAATTAGTGAGAAATTCTTTATAAAGTAAAAAAATAATAATGAGGTCCAATTTTCAATTAAATTGATTTTGATGGATGAAATAGAAAACTATAATCTTACAAAATAAAAATAAAAATAAAAAAGAAATTCCAAATAAATTTTGTAAATATGAGTTAATATTTCAAACTCCAATATCCGTGAAATACTAAATTTATATTCAATAAGCTCAATTTTTAATAAAAATCTAATTTTTAAAAGTTGTCAAGGTATAAAAATCAAAATCAAAATAACAAGTATCAAATTGATAAAAATAAATAAATAAATCATAAAAACACTTTTAAAAATATCTATAAAAAATCAATTAAATCCATCATATGATCACCGCACGATATTTTAAGAGAAGCCTAGATGACGCAGAGATAATGTACACGCTGGCGTGTAACCATGCTTTTTTTTCCAATAATATTTTTATTAAGTTAATTAATAAAGAGCCCCTCAACAACCATTTTTTTTGGAAAAAAAACACAAATGTCTTGTACTTGTTTGACTAAGCAGTTGAACCGTCGTTTGACCAAATTTTAAAGAAAAAAATTTATTATAAATGAATTTTTTTTGTGTGTTCTTAGATCATTTTGATGTACTGATATCAAAAATAATTTTTTAAAAACATTTTTAAATATTATTTTTATATATTTCTACTCAAAAATCATTTTTAAAAGCAATTACAACCAAACTCTTAAACACTATCAAGGTTTCATCTGAGTTGTGCGAGGAATATAAAATTTGGTGCCATGTTACAGCAACCCTGCGAAAGAAATCCTTGAAGACTATTTTTTTCAACAACTTTAATTAATATTTAATTTTAATATAATATTAACAATAAATACTTAAAAGTAATTTTTAAAAACTGACAAGGTATAAAAATCAAAATCAAGATAACAAGATCAAATTGATATAAATAATAAATAAATCATAAAATAAAACTTTTAAAAATATGTAAAAATAACAATTAAATCCATGGTACGACCACCACACGATATTTTAAGAGAAGCCTAAAAGACGCAGAGACAATTCAAACGTTGGCGTGTGACCATTTTTTTCCCCAATAATATTTATATTAAGTTAATTACTAAAGAGCCCCTCAACAACCAATTGTTTGGATATGGGCCAAAGACACAAAGGTTCTGGACTTATCTGATAGTGTTTTTTTTTAATAAACCGTTCCGGTTGTTGAACCAGTACAAATCTTCGTTTCCTAATCAGAGGAAAAATACAGTTATGCGTTGACTGGGATTCCGTTATATTCCGGAATATAAAATTTGGTGCCATGTTACAGCAACCCTGCGGAAGAAATCCCTGAAGACTATTTGTTCAATAACTTTAATTAATATTTATTTTTAATATAATATTAACAATAAATACTTAAAAATAATATTTTGACATGATAAAAATCTTATAATTATGATAATTCTATAATTTTTCTATTGATAATAAATATATTTTACATTAATAAAATCAATATAACATATAACTAACTAACTTATTAATTATAAAAAATAAATAATAATACTGAAAAGGATGATGGAAGAAATAGAAGAAACATGTTAATTTATCTCATATTATAAATTCGTGTCCAGTGTGAAAATTAAAGTCTCCGTTTTTTATTTTTTAAGAAATGGCCATCCAAGCAATTCTTTTATCATAACGTGTAATTAAATAAAATTGGTTCTTCCAAAATTGGTTGCCGAAGACATACATTTATAATTATTATCTTATAATTTCCAATCACATAGCATTTATTTTGATTTTTTTGTTAATTTATTTTAACTATATAAATAGAAAAATAATCTCAATTAAAAAACTTGTGTTCATTAAGATAAATAATAGATATATCAATAAAAATATTATCCTGACGAAATTATTTTTTTAAAACAATATTGTTTTTTAGATTTAAACAATGCCAGAAGAATTTTGAAGACCTGGATATTTATTTTCATATTTTAAAAAAAATATAGTACCCACAATATATAGTGCAAGCATATAAACCAGAATCACGCTCCAGAATGTTTTTTTAATAAATTTTTCAATAATTTTTAAAAATATTTTTGACAAAATTTGAATTTATTTTTATTTTTAGTTTTTATATTAAATTATTTTTTTGATATTTTTATATCGTTTTTATATGTTGATATCAAAAATAATTTTTTAAAATTAGAAATATAATATTTTAATATATTTATAAATAAAAAACAATTTTAAAAACCATGTAAGCCAAAAATTTAAACGGTCACCAAGAGCATTCAATTCAAGAACATGAAATGCAGCCCGGGGTTCAGCTTTTGACAGAACAACACATTTCCCACAAGTACGAAAATGACTACACCACTCCCTCTGTGATTATTACAAAAAAAAAAGGTACAGTTGGATGATAGGTCTCGAAAATAGATTGAAGTTCTTAGTTGCAGAACCACACAAAATGTAAGTGGTTGCATGGATACACTATTGAGCCTAGGTACATTGAACCAGCGCACGTGGTTGTGTGTATTATTGAGTCTAGACCAATGTAAAAATCTTTTTTGAAAAAAATATGAATTATAAAAATATCTGCAATAATCAAATAAAAAATAGTTAGTTTTTTATCCATAAAAAAATAAAAATATAAATTTAAAATCTATCTCTACGTTATCGTTATTTTTATTACTATAACAGTTAAAATTACTATCAATATTATTGCCCAAATAATTAAAATAATTAAAATCATTAAACCGACCCGAAAAATAAAATAAAAAACATTTTAACAAAATATATTGATATGCTTGTTATGTAGTTTTAATTTCTTTTAAATTATTTTATGATCATAATTATATTATATTGTATTCGAAAATATTTTACTTATAATTTTTTTTTTACATGATTTTAGTTTTGATTTTACGATTTTTGTACGATAAATTTGAAGTACGATTTTATAAGAAACTTCCAATTCATGTCAAAATCGCAAACAACCTTGATCTCAACATCTCATTCATCGTTCATGAAAATATGTATCAACATAAAAGTTACCGTGGATTTTCCAAGCAAAGTAAAAATCTATAGATAGTTTGAATCGAACACACGCCCTGTAAAATCATAGCTTTAATTTTAGGCATTGGACCAACTTGACCATTTCAACATCTAGTTCATAGTCCACGATAATATATATTAATAGAAAAATTAATGTATATTCGCACAGTAAAGTCGACACACATTTTTATATTTTAGTGTGTGTGTGTGTATTAAGGCTGTGTAACTTCAACCCTTAATTTTATAGAGTTATTCTATTTTGATATGTTATTAGTGTTGTGATAGTGATTATTTATATAAATAGTTTTTATTAAAATAATATATATTTCTTATTTTTTAAATTTAATATTAATATATTAAAATAATATAAAAATAAACTAAAAACTTGATTTTGAGTAAAAAAAAAATAAACAGGTTTTTATCGGTGCAATTTTGAATTATTAATGGAAACATATATATTTTTAGCATCTATTTAGTAATGCAATAACAAGTATTTTTATAAAAATATTTTAAATTTAAGATAAATTAAAATATTTATTTTAGAATTATTTATATTTTTATATTAACATATTAAAACAGTAAAGATATTAATTTTTTATTTTTTTAAATAATTTTAAAAAACAATTTTACCATATTTAACCTGCTTGGAATCGCGTTTCAAAAACGTTTTAAAAAAAAACTTGAAAATTTTTATTTTTATTTTTTAATTTAAATTATTTTTTTTTGCTCATTTTGATATGGTGATATGAAAAATAATTTTTAGAAATTAAAAAAAAACACCATCCTGATATTTTTCTAAGTAAAAAACACTTTAAAATACAAACTTAACCACACTTTCAAAGATGTCACCTATCTACATAATTTTTCATGCTATTCTTAAAAACAATAAAATCCACAAGTTTAATATAATTATGACATTGTTTATGAATATGTCTAGAAAGTGTTTTAATTTTATTTGTTATTTTAATTTATGTTTTTAGTATTTTTATTTGTATTTTGATATATTAATATAAAAATATACTATTTTCATATATTTTTAACTCTAATACAAGTTATACAACAACTCCTATATATACCCCAACCTCTCCCACCCAAGAGATGAAACCTGAAAGAGTCTTTACCTTGGCTGATTGCCGCTTCACTCCGCCACAGTGCTCCCCCTAGCTACAGCAAACCTGCTAGCCTGCTGATCATCAATCCACTATGACCACCACCACCAAGCAACGGCCGCACGTCCTAGTGTTTCCCTATCCAGCCCAAGGCCACACCCTCCCTCTTCTAGACCTAACACACCAGCTCTCTCTTCATAACCTCACCATCACCATCTTGACCACACCCAAAAACCTCCCTACCGTCTCTCCTCTTCTCTCTCTTCACCCACAAATCCACACCTTAGTCCTTCCCTTCCCATCTCACCCTCTAATCCCTGCAGGTGTTGAAAATATCCAAGAGCTTGGTAATTCTGGAAACCTGCCCGTTATTGCAGCATCTACCAAGCTCTATGACCCCATTGTCACGTGGTTCAAGTCTCACACCAACCCTCCGGTTGCTATCATCTCTGATTTCTTTCTCGGCTGGACCCAACAGCTGGCCCAACACTTAAACATACCCGGTTTTGCTTTTTATCCATCCGGGGCGTTTTTTACTGGTATTATGAATTATTGTTGGGCTAATCTGGAGATTGTAAAGGATTTGGGCGTTGTTGATCTTGTTGGTTTGCCTAGAGCACCGTCTTTTAAACAGGAACATCTGCCTTCTGGGTTCCGTATGTACCAGGAATCCGACCCGGACTGTCAGCTTCGCAAGGACAGCCTGGTTGCAAATAAGTTGAGTCATGGGTTCATTTTTAATAGTTTCGAGTCTCTGGAGGGTGATTATTTGGGTTTTTTAAAGAGAGAAGTCGGGCACGAGAGGGTGTATGCGGTTGGCCCTATTAACTTGCTGGGTCCGGATAGCACCGATGGGGGCATTCCGGTGACGAGCTCTTCTGGTAATGTGTTCGAGTGGCTAGATGGGTGTCCTGATGGGTCGGTGCTTTATGTTTGTTTCGGGAGTCAAAAGCTGTTAAACAAGAAACAAATGGAGGCATTGGCTGATGGGCTCGAAAAGAGCATGGTCCGTTTCATTTGGGTCGTGAAAACAGGCACGGCCCAACAAGTTGAGGACGGTTACGGGGCAGTACCCGACGGGTTCGATGAGCGGTTGGCGGGTCGGGGTCTGGTCATAAGAGGATGGGCCCCGCAGGTGAAGATACTGCGTCACAGAGCGGTTGGTGGGTTCCTGAGTCATTGTGGGTGGAACTCGATGCTGGAAGGGATAGTAGCTGGTGCGATGATACTGGCCTGGCCCATGGAAGCTGACCAGTTCATCGATGCTAGACTGCTGGTGAAGGAATTGGGAGTGGGCGTGGCGGCCTGTGAAGGGGCCGCCGCGGTGCCTGACTCGGAGGAGTTGGCAAAAGTGATAGGTGAGTCAATGAGGGAAAAAGGTACGGGCGTGAGAATGAAGGCGGAGGAGTTGAAAAGCAAGGCGCTGGAGGCCGTGAAAGAGGGCGGGAGGTCCTTGAATGACTTGAACGGGCTAGTAAAGGAATTATGCAAATTAAACATCCAACAAGGAGGGTGATTGGAATTATTGCATTGACTATTCCATGTAGGCATTCTCCAAGCTCCGTATGCGACGTTTGGGATCCACAAGAATAAAGATAGTGTTCTTTATATATATATATATAAAATACTTCGTTGCCATAACTGTAAGCAGCTCGAATTAAATAAAAAGAAAAGTCGGCATAAAATCACAAGAAAGCCTGGTTCCCCAGCTGGCGTCCGATTTGATTCGTACTGATAATTGTCGGGAAAATATCAGAGATTCTCCGCCACTCAATTCCCATTAAGCAATTGACTTTACAGAGAAATATCCAAGAGAGTTCATTGCGTTTCTTTCTATGGTTGTTTTTCTTTCATGAAACTACGAGGCGATGGTGTTTTAAGAATTCAAATGCCTTGGAGGCGAGGCAAGATTTATTTATTTCTTGAATAATTCGTTCATATCGTGGCTCTGAAAATTTAATTCGTTCTATTTAATAATTGATGGCTGGTTCTTTATTTAATGAATTTAAAGGTTCTTTAATATTCAAGTATTTTTTTTTAGATATAATAGAGAGACTTTGAAACTAAAGAACCTTCTTCCTTTAAAGATTTAATTAATTTTTACAGTCCGTGATCATAAATATTTGAAAGGGCTAAGAAAAGATGCAAGTGAGGAAGAAGTCATTAATTAGATGCAACTCAGCTCCAGCTGATACGAGTTGCATAATATTCATGGGAGTGCATATCGATGACTCGTTAAAACAACGAGTTGCAAAGATCGAGTTAGTAATCTGAGACGGGTGAGCTGAATCGAAACAGATGTATCTGTCCCGCTCCGGGCATGGATCGTGTTTTCCCTCCCAGCAAGCGTTCTGTGTATCTGGTATTCCTGTGATCGATCGAAGAACAAAAGGTCGTTTGAAGGACACAGATGAAGAACATTACGAAGATGCAAGAAAATGAAGTATTACCGTATTTTTCTTTATTTTCCTTCAGTTCCTGTAAGAACTTGAAAGTGTCGGTGTGCACGAAGAAGGAGCCATGGAGTTGAGATTGCAGCTTCGATAGCTTCATGAACAGCTCCTTGTTGTAGGATAGCAGGGCTTGGTTGATTGACTCAGCGCAGTCTCCTTCATGTGGAGCTGACTTGGAAATTGCCGGGATGCATCCTACTGGTCCAAGGCCAGTCACCACCAACCTATCAACCTTTTCCAACACCAGCCGAGAAGGAGAAAGACGGAAATCCCCTAAACAAGTAAGCTAATTACTGTAGCTAAAGCGCCACTAGATTTTTATCGAAGAGCAGTAGCGTTTACTTATGGATTAATTACCAGTGCTATGCTGTGAAAATTCTGAGACAACATGGAAATAAAAGAAGCCAATAAGCCTCAAGCCTTTAATTCAGCAAGATATATGTCCTCCATCAAGATAATATGTTTTGCTACTCCATCCTATCCCACCCAGGAGGGGAAAGAGTTTTTCCCTTGGCTGATTGCAGCTTCACTCCGCCACAGTGCTCCCGCTAGCTACAGCAAACTTGCTAGCCTGCTGATTATCAATCCACCATGACCACCACCAACAAGCAACCGCCGCACGTCCTAGTGTTTCCCTATCCAGCCCAAGGCCACACCCTCCCTCTTCTAGACCTAACACACCAGCTCTCTCTTCGTAACCTAACCATCACCATCTTGACCACACCCAAAAACCTCCCTACCGTCTCTCCTCTTCTCTCTCTTCACCCACAAATCCACACCTTAGTCCTTCCCTTCCCATCTCACCCTCTAATCCCTGCAGGTGTTGAAAATGTCCGAGAGCTTGGTAATTCTGGAAACCTGCCCGTTATTGCAGCATCTACCAAGCTCTATGACCCCATTGTCACGTGGTTCAAGTCTCACACTAACCCTCCGGTTGCTATCATCTCTGATTTCTTTCTCGGCTGGACCCAACACCTGGCCCAACACTTAAACATACCCGGTTATGCTTTTTATCCATCCGGGGCGTTTTTTGCTGGTATTATGAATTATTGTTGGGATAATATGGAGAGTGTACGGGGTTTGGGCGTCGTTGATTTTGTTGGTTTGCCTAGATCACCGTCTTTCAAAGAGGAACATCTGCCTTCTTCGTTCCGAATGTACCGGGAATCCGACCCGGACTGTCAGCTTCTCAAGGACAGCCTGGTTGCAAATAAGTCGAGTTATGGGTTCATTTTTAATAGTTTCGAGTCTCTGGAGGGTGAGTATTTGGATTTTTTAAAGAGAGAATTCGGGCACGAGAGGGTCTATGCGGTTGGCCCTGTTAATTTGCTGGGTCCGGATAGCACCGATCGGGGCATCCCGGTGACGAGCTCTTCTGGTAAAGTGTTCGAGTGGCTAGATGGGTGCCCTGATGGGTCGGTGCTGTATGTTTGTTTCGGGAGTCAAAAGCTGTTAAACAAGAAACAAATGAAGGCGTTGGCTGATGGGCTCGAAAAGAGTATGGTCCGTTTCATTTGGGTCGTGAAAACAGGAACGGCCCAACAGGTTGAGGACGGGTACGGAGTAGTACCCGACGGGTTCGATGAACGGTTGGCGGGTCGGGGTCTGGTCATAAGAGGATGGGCCCCTCAGGTGAGTATACTGCGTCACAGAGCGGTTGGTGGGTTCCTGAGTCATTGTGGATGGAACTCGATACTAGAAGGGATAGTAGCTGGTGCGATGATACTGGCCTGGCCCATGGAAGCTGACCAGTTCATCGATGCTAGACTGGTGGTGGAGGAATTGGGGGTGGGGGTGGCTGCCTGTGAAGGGGCCGCCGCGGTGCCTGACTCGGAGGAGTTGGCAAAAGTGATCGGTGAGTCGATGAGTGAAGAAGGTACGGGCGTGAGAATGAAGGCGAAGGAGTTGAGAAGGAAGGCGTTGGAGGCCGTGAAGGAGGGCGGGAGGTCCTTGAATGACTTGAACGGTCTAATAAAGGAATTGTCCAAATTAAAAATCCAATGAAGAGGGTGATTGGAATTATTGCATTGACAATTCCATGGAAGCACTCTCCGAGCTCGTAGGCCACTTTTGGGATCCTCAAGATTGGCATTGGCAGTTGGCTTTTGGGGTTGTCAAGGCAAAAAAAAGAGGATTATATTAATGAGATTTTTAAATTATCACTCTCTATAAATAAAACTCCGAGAGCATCTAGTTGTAAGGTCTTCTCCTGTGGTATTGTTTTTTTTTTTATATATATATATATATAAATATTCTTGCCTGGTGTAAATTATTATTTTTAATATTTTGAAAAGTATAAACAACTCGAATTAAATAAAAAGAAAAGTCGTCATAAATTAAAAAGAAAGCCTGGTCCCCCCCACTGGCGTCCAATTTGATTGGTTCTGATAATTGACGGGAAAATATCAGAGATCCTCCTCCGCCACTCGATTACCATTCAAACATACATTTTACAGTTATTTGCCACCTCAGCTGCCACCAGTGCCTTTTACCCAATACTCTCTCGTATTAGAAAGGCCCAAGAGAAGACGCAACTTTTAGATGCTACTGATCAGCTCCAGCTGATACGAGTTGCTTAATATTCATGGGAGTGCATATCGATGGCTCGTTAAAACAACGAGTTGCAAAGATTGAGTTAGTAATCTGAGTTGGGTGAGCTGAATCGAAATAGATGTATCTGTCCCTCTCCGGGCATGGATCGTGTTTTCCCTCCCAGCAAGCGTTCTGTGTATCTGTTATTCCTGTGATCGAAGAACAAAAGGTCGTTTGAAGGACACAGATGAAGAACATTACGAAGATGCAGGAAAATGAAGTGTTACCGTATTTTTCTTTATTTTCCTTCAGTTCCTGTAAGAACTTGAAAGTGTCGGTGTGCACGAAGAAGGAGCCATGGAGTTGAGATTGCAGCTTCGATAGCTTCATGAACAGCTCCTTGTTGTAGGATAGCAGGGCTTGGTTGATTGACTCAGCGCAGTCTCCTTCATGTGGAGCTGACTTGGAAATTGCTGGGATGCATCCTACTGGGCCAAGGCCAGTCACCACGAACTTTCTAGCACCTACCAGATAAAGTTTCTGCCAGGATAGAATATGGCAACTGTTTCAGTCTCGACAGAACAGGTTACAGGTCAGAGGTCAATTCATTTTTTTTCATTTTATAAAAAATTAACTATAACTTTATTTAAAAAAATTAAAAAGTCAAGGGATTTTATCAGGTTTTTCTCGATTGACCCGAGTTGTTTTAGTATCACGGTGACTGCCATATCAGGATTTTACAAGCTTCCTCACCAACCTATCAGCCACCCGGGCCGAGCCGGAGAAAGACAGAAATCCCCTAAGCAACTAAGCTAATTACTGTAGTGAACCGTTACTAAATTTTTATCGAAGAGCAGTAGTTTTTTCTCAAGGATTACCACTATGCTCTGATAATTCGGGGACAACATGGGAATGAAAGAAGCCAATAAGCCTTTAATTCAGCAACATATATGTCCTCCCATCGTAAGATATCTTGAAATTAAACTTCTTTTTTGTAAGAGAAAAACATAGAAATACAAGATAGAGGAGAGGAAACCAAACCTTGTAGAAGCTCTTAGTGTTAAGATTTAGTAGTCGAAGATAATTCAATGAAAGAAATGAGTTGGAGAGAAACAAATTAAGAAAACCTTCAAGCGTTTGACGAGTTCCTCTGTTAGTGATTTGGCAAAATAATCTGGGGAGAAAAGCCTGTTCATTTTAGATGCGATGTTGCGATAATTCACGATGTAGTCATTGGAACCGGTGGAGATAAAGAAGATGGATTTGGCCAGATGCATTTTAATGTTCTGCACATCCAACGTCTTTGCAGTCATTTTGAATAAATCTGTCTGGTTGTCGAGGGTCAAGGGGGATCCCTGCACAAAAACCAAAAGAAATAATCATGCCGACATAAGTTGTTCGGACCATCCAATTTACAAGGGCTACGTACGTGCAATCCAGATAGTCATCTCTTTTATTCTTTCTGTTGATTTCAATGCCATAAAGTGTTTGAATCAGGACCATCTTTATACAGGTGGGGTTTTTTGATTGTGGACAAATGATAGAATGAATGCTAATCTAAACACCCCAGTTCATACGAGCACAGTACTGTAGCCCAGGGCTTGATTAGCAACTTATAATCACGATGCAAATGACGTGATGGTTTTTACCGTAAAAGATCCAGTTTCCGGCAAGATACCAGACGCGGCGGATGCGAAATTCAATCCGGTAGTTGTCGTACGCCTCTCGAGTTCAGAAAGATTCATATAAGGAGGTGCAAAAGGTAAGCCAAGAAATCTAGCTGCAAAGAAAAGCAAAAAAAATGTTCTGTAGCAGAAGGGATAGAAAATGATAAATCTAGCAGTTTCATGAATGGTGTATACAGAAGAAACTGGCCTTAATTACCATAATAGTCAGCCACAGTCATGCCATTCGTGAAACGACCAGTTGCTGTATAATTGAAGTCAATGCCATAGGGAAGAGAATTTGCTCTGGCTGTTGTTGAAAGATTATTATTGTTTCCTGCATCTACGGTGGAATCACCAAATACATACAGGGCCGGTACGAGCTCTGTGTTCTTAGCATTTTCACAGATGGAGAAAATCTGAAAGAGAAGGAGAAAGGAGAGAGAAACAGAGCACAGCATCAGAACCTCTACCATGGCCGGCCGCGACGAAAAACCCAGCATTGTATTGTATATATCTCTAGTCTAGAATGAAATACATTACCAAACACCTTTGCATCAACACAAAAACAATGGCGCCAGGGGCTGCAAAAAGAGCTACAATGAGAACACCAAATATTCCAAGACGAACCCCCTTCATAATTCTCTTTGCAAGCAACCACCAAGATTAGCTATGCCTTAAATTCGACTCTTGTAAGAACAAAAAAACTTCCGCCTTAAATTACCACAGCTCTAAGTGCACTTTTAATTCTAGGCGTTCATGTTCTTCTCCCACACAACTCTCATTCCCATAATTGATTTAATATGTTATTATCTCAATATTTATGAATAAAATATCATCTTGAATATTTATTGAGTAAGACTCTATTTGACGGTTCTATAAAGTTGTTCTTAGACACATTAAATCATCAAAGTTATTTTCAAATTAATTTCTAAATATATTTTTTTCTAGAAAATCTTCTAGATACTTATTTATTTATTTATTATTTCACAGTGAAAATAATTCGCTTGCAGCGTAATGCATGCGAATTATCTAGTGCAATCACTAAAGGTTTTCATTTTCATACATAACCGATTGGTGCACAAAGTTTTCTAAGAACCGACTCAATAAAAGCTGTGGCTTTCAAAAAAAACAAAGCCATTTTCTAAACTGATCGATCACCGAAAGTTACAAAAATATGTATGAATAAATACAGAGAATGTTGACTTAAATCTGATTTTAATTTGAGAGTTACAAAATCTAACAGTAACTCCTAGAACACCATAAAGAACCCACAACTGTGAGCTTTTAATACACCTCGAACTCGAACTCAAACTCAAAGAACCATATATAGCTCTGTTTAAAATGATCGATATTAATATATTTCTAAATTTATTCAGTGAAATGGTGCAAGCCATAGGGTCTGTGTCCGATCATCTTCTGACTGTTTTCATAGTTCTGGGTTTCATCTTTGTGATTGTGGAATATAAGGCAAGTATTGACCATTAATCACGTGTATGTAAGCCCAAGCTTTTTTGTCTTGCTTTCGAGAGAGATTTTCTGATTTCTATTTTTGTCACTGTAGAGATGGAAACTGTACGGCACCGTGGGTGTACACTGGTCTGATAAACACAGCACTGCCAGATATTGATGGCACCAGGACAAGATGATCGGCTCATGCTGCACCTCAAGACGGGGTTTTCTTGTCACTTTTCTAGTTTTTGTTTAATTAAGAATCCATTCAAATGTGGGATCGAAAAAAATGATTGTCTTGATGCTTTTACCGGAATATACGAGCAATTTTTTGTACCAAAACGAGGAACATCCAGCCATGAAATGCTTAGAAAGGCGGGAGAGATGTACTTCAACTAGATGAACCATGTCTAGCTAACACCATTTCTCCCAGCCTTTACAATCTTGTTGGCACCACTACTACAAAACCTGAGATCTCTGAGAAGGTTTCTTGATATCACCGAGTTTAAGGCCTAAACTGGCTCACGCAATTGATGGGTAACCTTTGACACAAATAAAGCATGCATTATCTTTTTGCGACTTCTACCCCGTTATGAATCTTTGATTATGCAGTTACCTTTTCCATCATCTCATTGCGAGACATCGCTAGCGACAAACTCTGTTGAGGTCTTGAAGATGAGGAGGCTAGGGAACCTGAGGAGAGAACACAGTTTTAAATCTTAGAATTGTTGGCATAGAGATTATAAGGAGATTGTAGACCAGGAAATAAAAATGAAAAGCATAGTTTCATTCTTGTCCAAAACTTATAGAGTGATTTCTAAACATCATGCATTTCAGGCAAACACATTTCATGTAAAAATGAGAACAAACAGACAAATCTAGAATTTTACACACCACTGTCGAAAGCTTAGAAGTAGAAGCTTCATAAAATTAAATGATGCGCACAAGGTTGAATCTTTGCCATCAAGTGCCTGATATATTTTCAGGAGCTGCTTCTCAATGCCAAGTTGTATCTCAGATGAGCTACACCTTGCACGTAACTGATTTAAACTCCAATGCTTGCAAGCATGCAACGAAATTGTGCCATTCAAACCTAGGATTGGAGGTGGGTGTTCAAAGAAAAGAATTTGTTGTATATTCACTTGCTGGATACGCATAGAAATACATCAGGAAAAGAGAACTCAGAAACATAGAGTCCAGTATTTCTTACCACAGATGTTTCAGATCCAACAAAAGTCGAAGATTTCAGAACCAACTTGTAAGTGCAGTTAAACCCAGAAAGATCGCTACTGAAAATGCTAACCAACTTGTTTATTTTCATTGAGCATATTATCTTCGGCTTTTGCAATTATCCAAGGTTCACAAACAGACAATATTGATGAATGTCAAAGACAGACAGCCTTCTTCCAGCTGTTCTGAACAGGGAGAAATAAATAAATCAAACATGCATAGATACATGAAAATGCTGGTTTTTATGCTTCATTTATAAAAATATGCTAAAAAAAAGAAAGAAAAAACTGAAAAAATATCAAAACTAGAAAGAAATAGGATAGCATTTTTGTGATTGCCAGTAACAGCATCATTCTATTCTGACTAAAGCAATTACTGAGAAAACTTGATCGTTCCAATACCTTCATGCACTTTCAAGTTTCTTTATGAGCTCTCCACAAAACATTCACTCTAAAGTGGCAACTGGCATTGTAATAATTTGCTGGATACAATTAACCTAGAAGGTGGACTTACGGATGCTGCCAATGTTTTCCTATGAATTTACCTTTCCACAGCAAGAATCTTTCTTGATAATTTTTGTGAACCCAGCTATTCTGGTATTTACTTCCCAATCAAAACATAAAATGAAAGATAATAATCTATATAAGCTTAAATTTGGCACAGCCTAAGAAGCTTCATTTAAAATCTAAAAAGGTGCATCTCCTATCTTAAAGCATCTGCAAGATACTCTTTAACATTATTGGTTGTCAATCATCCATGGCAATGAATTTCATGAACACGCTTTTTAAATTAATTCCATGGTTGAAAGTGACCATAAGAGATATGCAGGTACCTGGTGATTCCAAACCTTCTATATAAATGTGCACAAACTTCTAAATAAACCAACAGCTCTTGCATGGATGCAGCAAACCAGATTGGCAGCGTTATTTCATGGATTAATCATGTAGTAACCCAAATTTGATCATCACAGCAAGTAGTTCAAACACTGAGTGGACATGGCCAGCTCTGTGAAAGCAATTAAGCATCATTTCAAATATTTCTTGATCAGGGGTAACACCATCAGATAACATGATACAGAAAAAGTACTTCGCTTCATTTGTTAGACATCTCTTGCATAATCTATTAATCACAGCACTATAATCTTTGATCGAAACTTCAAACCCCTTCTCCACCATTTGATGGAACACCTTCACTGCTCGTTGCACATCACCCCTGACACAATGTGCTTTGATCATTGTGGTGTAAGCAACTTTTGTCAAGTTGATATTTCGTTCCTGAAGAGAAACCAGTACACAGTCAGCATCCTTTACATCACCATATCGACAAAGGCCATCGATAAGAATATTATATGTAGCAGGAGTAGGCTCTAGGTTATGAATCAACATGTCATCAAGTAATTCAAATGCTTTTCTCATGTCTTTAGCCTTGCAGAAACACTGAATGATTGTATTGTATGTAATTTGATCCGGAGCTAGGCCTTTAGCATGCATATCCTCTAGTAATTGGACAGATTCTTCTACTTTCCGTTGTTTGCACAGTCCTTTGATTACTACAGTGTAGGTGACAAGAGTAGGTTCTATGTCTTTTATATTCATCTCAAGCAGCAATTCATGCAACTTGTTTATATTACCCTCTTCACAGTATGCATTCATGAGAGTGGTATAAGTTACAGCACTTGGTTCCAATCCATGCAGCTTGATTGTATCCAACAACCTTCTAGCCTCAACAACCTTTCTGTTTTTGCAGAATCCATAAATAAGAGAATTAAAAGTTACTACACTAGGAGTTATAGCTTTGTCTCTCAACTTTTTGTATAATCGGGCAGCCTCTTCAATATCACCAAGTTTTACATACCCATCAATCATGATATTATACAGAATGACATCAAGCTTCAAGTTACTCATTATCAGAGAGTCAAAATACATCCTGGCTTCTGATAACATCCCTTTCTCACAGAGACCCTTCAGAATACTGCTGTGGGCAAAAGAATTTGGAAAGATTCTGTTGAAGCACATTTCTTTATATAGTTGTATAGCCTGCTGGACTTTTCCTTGCTTGCAGAGGCCATGAATGAGGATCGAATATGTAACAAGATCTGGTTGCAAGCTGTTGGCTTCCATTTCATAAAGCAATTGCAATGCTTCATCAACTAGTCCACGTTTACACAAGCTGCTGAGCAGCACACTGTATAAAATGACATTCAACTGAAAACCGCTTGAAAGCAGATCCCTTCTTAGCCTTAATGCTTCCTCAATATTTCCCATTTGGCAATGCCCACATATTAGTATTGTATAGGTAACAAGATCTGGCTTTACCTTTTCATCAGTTAACATCTTCTGAATGATCTCCCGAGCCCCACTCATCAAGCTTAGTAGATGGAAACCTTTGGCAATAATTTTGTAAGTTACCATATCAGGCTGCAATCCCTGCTTCTCCATGTCATTTGTGAGCTCCAAAGCTTCTTCCATGGAACCAGCTACAATCAACCCATGAATAAGTATATTGTAACTGTATGTGTCGGGAAGTATTCCATATTTGAGCATCATACAGAAAAAAGATTTGGCAACATCAGCTAAACCTAACTTACAGGACCTCGAAATGATGGTGTTAAAAGAAACAACAGAAGGTGCAAGCTCCTTCCCGTCATTCTGCCGCAGGAAGAAAACTGCATCTTGAAATCTAGACTGCCCGCATAGCCCATCTACAATTATGGAGCTAGTGCGAGCACTCTGAGGAGCGCCACTGTCTTTGATATCATTGTAGACATCCCACATAATATCAGTGTGCCTCAAGTTGTACAGTAAACTGTTGTACGTCTGTATCGATGCTCGCAAATTTTGTTCTTTCATCTTCACGAGAACAAAAAGAGCATCATGAACCATCCCAAATCTCGAATAAATAAAAGCCAGCATATCCCATACCACATTGCTCGAGTCCCAACTCTTGAAGCTACTGAAAAGCAGCTTACAAAGCAAAGGAGCTGACCCAGTGCCTATCAGAAATCACAAGAAATCTATAAACAACAAAATTAGCATTTTTCAAAACTTAAACAAACAAAAAAACTGAACCCGGATTGTTAAAATCTAGAAAATGCCAAAAAGACATCAATTGACCTTAACAAATTCATTAGTCTCATAAAAAAATAAACTTTTCAAATCAAGAAGCCAGAGAGATAGTTTTCTGACATTAATTCGATAAGTAAAAAACCCACCTTCCTCTTGAAGCATTTGACCCAAAACCAAACGCAAGTCCTTAAACCTTCTCTTTCGCGCCAAAACATGAGAAACCACAAACCTAGAACCCCTCGAATGTTGGAATCCAAACTCATTCCTCAACAAATGATAGAAATCCACCACAAAATCCGCATTCCCAACGCTCAAACTCTGAATCACATCATCCATTTGAGCCTGATTTAACATCAAAACCAAGTCTTTGAAGTAATGACCACTGACAAATTGTCTAAAACCCAGGTCCCTGAAGCCAGAGAGAATCGCGTGAACTGGGTCCGTTGAAATTTGAGCAATAGGGGTGATGGTGGCGGCGGCGGCGAGATTGGAAGCGGAGGAGACAGGGAGTTTAGAGAAGATGAGGGATGAGAGAGAGGTAAGAATTGGGGGTTTAATGGGAAAGCGGAGTGACCTGGTCCATTTGTTGAGCATGGAAAAGAAAAATGATTTCAGATTTTTGAGGAGATGCCGTCTTGTTTTGGTTCTTGGGAATTTTTTTTTATAAAATTTTTAGGGTTTTAGAGAGGAAAAAACCGTTAGCTTCCTGGCAGTTTTGAGGTTTTGACTTTTGAGAGGGAGAGGATGAAAGGTTTTGACTTTAAGAATAAGGAGGGAGATTAAGGTTGCATGTACCGAGAGTGATTACTTCTCCATTTACCGACCAAAACAATCTTTTCGGACAGCACATACCCTTAATTCTCAGCGAAATTTTGAATTACACACACCCACACACACGACTATTATGGTAATTACAGATATCCCTTACGTGAACATTTTGACGTCATATATAGCTAATTAGGGTTTTTTTCAAGCTTTAAATCGTATAAAAACCTCATGATCTGGAATTATAATTTTAAATTATAGAAAAAAAGTAAAAATTAATCAATGATTATAGTTATTGATCAAGGGGTACCACATTAACATTTAATTGGATGCGTTAACTAAAAAACAAAACATATCAGAATGATTTCATTTAATTGGTTAACATGTTACATATTGTAATATATAAGATTTATTTATTTATTTTCTATAAAATTAATTTAATATTTTAAAAATAACAATGGTTGCCTAGATTTTTTTATCTTTGTTAAATTTAGATTCTTCGGTTTTTTTATTTTTTTAATAAATTAATTTTTTTCATCTTTTGATTTTTAATTGGTTAGCTGTCAGGTTTATTGGTTGAACCAAAGTATAAGATTTAATAAATTGAAAATTTAAAAATTTAAATTGGATTTACAAGGTTCATCGAGATTACTTTATTTTTATTTTTTTTGTTCCATCCATTAATATTTTGTCATTTTCTATTTATCTCTTATGTGATTTTTTTCTATCGTTTTGAAAGTAACAAAGGTTAAATCATTATTTTGGCCTTTGTGAATCTATTTTTTTTCAAAAAAAATATTTTTTAATTAAATTAAACTAATTACAGGAGTATAGGTATGGAATATTTGCTTTATGGTATTTTATTTTATATGTTTTATGACTCATGAGACCTTTTTTTAGTTTCTAAATTTTTCTTACTTTTAAAAAAAATATCATTTTAATATTTTTTATATATAAAAACATTCACACAACAATATGACACGACTTATCTATCTAATATCTAATTAGGTCCCACATCAACATTCAAGTTGATGCATTGATTATATAAAAAAAATCATATGAAAATTATTTTGTTTAATTAGTTAGCTCGATTAAGTTTATGTAAGAAAAAATATTATTAAAAAACACTTATTCACAAAACTTAATTCCTTGTAATGTGAAGATAAAAAAATAACAATAAAAATTGGTTGATTAGTGGATATCCTCTGTATATTAACAAATAATCATAAACTAAATATTTCATATTAAAAGATGTTTGAGAAAGTGGTGTTTGCTTTTTAAAATATTTTTCGCTTGAAAATACACTAAATATTTTATATTAAAGAGTGTTTGAAAAAATGGAGTGGTTTTTTTTTAAAATATTTTTAGCTTGAAAATACACTACACTAAGTATATTTTTATTTTTAAAATTTATTTTATATTAACACATTAAAATGATTTAAAAATACTAAACAAAAAACATTATGAAACAAAATAAAAACTATAATCCTTTGCAATAAAAAACAAGAACAAGAACAAGAACGCTCATGAATATATAAACTCTGGCTCATAATAATTTCTTAAAAGTCATTTCTTGTTATTTTGTGTCTTATGATAAACACTGCTGTTCTAGAATTCAAATCTAAGAAGCACAGAGTCCAAACACATTTTTGTTTTGCAGATCAGGAGGAAGGCAAGCAGCAAACCAGGCAGCTGGTTTTGTCTGATGCTATAAGTTCATCAGCAAAGTTCCCTTCTTTGAATTCCCTATAAAATCGAAACATTACTATATATATATATATATTATTAATCAGTGGTGATGAACTGGAACAGAAAAACTCTTCCAGATGGAGCTTCTCTTCAACAACAATCTACGAAATGACTTCCTCTCTGCACAGGTTTGGAGACAAGGAGAGAAGCCGCTATCACTTTGTAATCAGCGCACGTGTCCTTTCCATAACGTATGCTAGTAAACCACACCTGTCTACAGTTTCTCACCTGAATGCCTGTGCAATCTGGGAAAGAGTGATGATATGAAGCAGGAAGTGATGGCACGGGATGGGATTTCTCTGTCTGTGCAGGCAACAGGTATACTTTCAAGGCACAAGAGTGCAAGTTAAGAATAACTTGGCCCCATTACCACTTCCATTGACACCAACACTACAACTAAAAGCAAGTTCTACTGTTAAATATGTTGAACATCATTTAACATTAACCCAATGACTGAACGTGCATTTCTTCTTCAAGCTATTGTTTTTTTTGTTTTGATTTGTTGATGTTTTAACGTTTCCGAGTAAAAAAAACATTATTTATCATAGTGGCAACTAATTAGACCAGCAAAGAAGAAAAATCTGCAGTTAACTTACAGTTATCGGCAGGGATACCAGAATGAATCTAAGTATTGATGAGATTGTTTTAATTAGTAAGAAGAAAATTGAATTTCATTACTCAACAAAATATATCAAATAAACACAAGCAAGCATAGATTGATTGGCTAGCTAAACCACCAGCTTGCTTGCCAAACTATATCTTGAGTACTGATCCACATAAGAACTCTGATGCATGCCAATTTTACTCTCCATGTTTTAATCACATCTAGAAATTCATATATATATATATATATATATATATATATATATATATATATATATATATCCCATAGCCATATTGATTATACTTAGAATCCATAATGAAATTCACATTTCACCTACTTAGGTGCCTCACCTATAAAGTCCCCCCACTTTTTATAACTCCAGACCTTTTATAGATACCTCGACCCAACTTTTTCCATCTACCCCAATTTAAGACAGCAACTTTCTCATCTTCTCCAGACTCCAGGCATGTATAGGGAAAATGTAAGAAAACCAATTCTGGAGAAGAAGAGCATTTTAATCAAAGAAAAAGAGAGGCCGATAAGTAGCACTCAAGGGCTCTTCTCTAAACACCTCAAGAGAGTTTATCCAATTGGGCTGCATAGAAGCACTTCCTCACTATCCTTATCCTCAGTGTCATTATCTTTGTCACAGAACTCAAATGATTCTTCCCTCACAGATTCTTCAGCTGTTCCATTGGAAAAGAAGATATCCTTAGCACTACGACTAATTTCTCCGCTGGAAAGAAGAGAAGTCCCGGTGGCTAGAAACTTCCAACCACAGCAGCAGCTGCAGAATCAGGATTCTAATGATGGGGAGCTGAAGAGGTGCAACTGGATTACGAAGAACAGTGGTATGATACATCAAAGTTCATGAAATTACTATCTTATTTTCTCATACAAGTATACAGCATCTAAGGATAGGTTAATTCACTGAGATACAGAACTGTTCTTTTTCCCATAATTAATAAATGTATGTGTGTATTTTGTAATTGTTTCTGGTTGATGACATGATCATGCTTCATTGATAACAATATATATATATATATATATATAATAATTGGCATTGCTGCAGTAGTGGTTAGGACGTGAAATATCTATCCACCTGAAAATAATTAAATAAAATAAGGTCAAACTTAATAAAGAAGCTCATGAAGTGGAGAGTAACAACTTGAGTTAACAAGAATCACAAGGTTCTCAAAATATTTTGTTATTTTTATCATCCTCATGTGCAATTCAAAACAATGGCATTTCTCTACCAAACTGGACAGCATCTTCGATTGTATATGTACATGTATCCATTATATTTAATGTATACAGTGATTGCTATCCACAGAAGGTTCCAATATGTATCCCACTGTATAATCTCGTATCAACTTTTAGGTGAATAGTACTAAAAATAGACACGAGAGAAGAAATTAACTCTGATGCTATATATTTAGACAGTTGATTCCAAGGTTTGGTGCAGATAGAGTTTATGTGGCATTTCATGATGAATGCTGGGGAGTTCCGGTATACGACGATAAGTAAGTGAGTTTATGTTATTTAATCTAGTACTCTACCGGCATAATCATTGTTGAGAGTATCGTGCCAATTTAATAAGTTCAAGTTGTGATTAACTTAATGAACAGTCAATTATTCGAGCTGCTTGCGTTGTCTGGTATGCTGATGGACTATAATTGGACAGAGATTCTGAAAAGAAAGGAAGTATTCAGGTAAGGTCTCCTCGTCAACTTGTCAAAAAAAACAAAAACTTCCACGAACCACTCTGATTAACTATCGTTTCTTATCTGGTTTCTTACATGGCTTTTTCCGAGTTATTTTGTCCTGACAGTGGCTTGTTGTTCTGCTAAAATATAGAGAAGCTTTTGATGGATTCGATCCGAACATTGTATCGAAAATGGGAGAGAAAGAAATCATGGAGATAGCCTCCAACAAGGCAATCATGTTGGCTGAGAGCAGAGTGAGGTGCATAGTAGACAATTCCAAATGCATAATGAAGGCAAGTCTGAGAAAATGAAATATTAATGGCTTCATTGGCATCCCTTTCGAGTTGCTCGCTTGAAATTCTGGTTTTCTGATTTAAAATGCAGATTGCAAGGGAGTTCGGATCTTTCAGCAACTACATGTGGGGCAATGTGAATTTCAAGCCCACGATCAACAGATACAGATATCCGAGAAATGTTCCCTTAAGGTCCCCCAAAGCGGAAGCCATTAGCAAGGATCTGCTGAAGCGTGGATTTAGATTCGTTGGGCCAGTGATTGTGTGTTCATTCATGCAGGCAGCAGGGTTGACAATTGATCATCTCGTGGATTGTTTTAGGTATAGTGAATGTGTAAGCCTTGCAGAGAGACCATGGAGGCATATATAATAATAATAATAATAATAATAATAATATATTGTCAATAGTCAGAAGGTGTAAATAGAAGATCAATGCCCTTCTTTATTTAGCATCACTCTTCACTCGGTTTGATAATTTAATATTAGATTTATTAGAGATTGGAATATATGTATTTTTAATTTATTTTTTATGATGTAATCATAAACTCATTACCGGACCGAGTTTGATGGATTAACTTGTTAACTTAAGTTTTTTTTTTATGATGGATTTTTTTATTCAATTTTATTTTTCAATATTGAATTAATAAGAAATTAGACATTGTTATTTATGAGATTGAGATGAAAAAAAATTGAAAAACAATATGTAGTTTAATCTCCAATAAACTTAATGTTGAAGACTGAATTAAAATTAAAAAAATAGATTGGCAAAAAAAAAGGATAAAAAAAATCATTGAAGCGAAGAGGGCCAAGGTAAAACTCTATCCTTCTTTTTTTTTATTATTATTAATTATAATAATAATTTTGGTATGTTTTATATGAGATTATTATTATCATCGCAACTCAAAGTTCAACCTTCGTGAACCTGAGTTGTATTTTTGTGTTTTTTTTAATTGATTATTTTTTTTAACTTCATCTTTCAATACTAGTTGATTGAGAATTGAATTTAATATCTCATTTTGATATGTTTTTTATTGAGTTATTCTCATTTTATGACCAAGATCATAAGTTTGACTTATTAACCTAGATTAACTTGGGATATCTCTCAGGACATTGTTTTAATTGGTTTTTTCATTTCATCCCTTAACATTGAATTCATCGAAAACCAAGCTTTTTAACTTGTTTCATTTTATTTTCTATAGAGTTACCATAATCTCATGACTTGGTATGTAGATTAATAGATAAATCAGATTCGACCCAAATCGACAAGGTAACCATGTCACATCATACCAATTTAGACATGGTTTTTATCTACTAAAAAATATAATCACATTAATCCGCCCCATGAAATATCATTCTATGTTAAAGAATTTTAATGGGATATGGTAAAATTGTAAGGATCTTCCCAAAATTAAATCTTAGGCTTTTCCCAAATTATCAGGAAAATAAATTGATATAAAAAAACTTATTTGAAAGCAAAATTGATGTCAGCCGTCGAGGTATTCTTAAGGCGTGTTTGGTATTACTTTTGCTTTTGTAGTTGACGTTTTAAAAAAGCAGTTTCATGAAGAACATTTTAGATGCGATTCAAAATAAATTTTAAAGTGTTTGGTTAAAACTATGGTTGAGTTTGAGGTTGATGAAAAATAGTTTCAAGTGTTTGATTATTAAGCTTTTCATATTGCTTTCAACTTGTGAAATTACTTTAAAGTGTGTATGTGTGTGTGTGTATTGTTTTCTTAAATATTTAATAATTATAACAATAAAATATAATTAATAATTCAAGTAAATTAGACACTTGTTTTTATTCTCCCATCAAACTAATTGTAATTTCATTACGAACTATAAATCTATATATGAAGGTCTCTATGATCCCGAAATAACATATAGTAAGATATTATCTTAAACAAAATTAGAATTGCAAAGCAAAAATTATATTGTGATCTCCTTCTGATAAGTTTATTTATATTTTAATTAATTTTTACATTATTTTAATATAAAATATATATTTTATATAAGAAAATATAATAAATAATAAAGTAAAAAATACTACCACCCCCAACCCACCCTAGCCCCCCTTTGGCAATTGAGATTGAAATAAGAATAGTTGCTTTTTCATGCAACCAAGTTATGATGATTTTTAGGGATAGGGTTCCACATCCAAAAATCAGCTTATCAACAATTAACAAACATCAAAACCACAATATTTTCTCAAACTCTGGTGCAACCTCAATCCCAAATACCCTTTTAGGCTTTTCCCAAAATCCATCGAGCCTCTTTGACCTAAACAACCATTTCTTTCTTCTTAAACTATATATCAAATCTCCTCCCTGGAAATCTCTTTCATCCTCATTATAACCCTTGAAGTTATTTGGTAATTGGACACTTTAATTATCTTCCATGGCTAGGAGTTGAAAACACACATGGTCTTGATTTTCATAGCAAGACCACCCTAGTTTTGTTTGTTTCAAAGTAGGATAAAATTATTTTTTAAAATGATTTTTTGTCTAGAAATATATTAAAATAATATTTTTTTATTTTTTTTAATAAAAAAATGTATCTTAAAAAGAAAAAAATACTATTTTTTTAATTTAAAAGAAAAAAGAAAAAGAAAAAGAATTAATTTTCTTAAAAACGTTTTTGTAACTGTAACGCAATGTCAAAAAATTGTATCTTAAAAAGCCGTCACCCACCCATAGCTATAAGACCCAACAAAGCCCGTTATTTAGAGGGGAATGAATGGCTTGGATGAAAAAGCTAGGGAAGATCCATAATCCATGCAGAGCAATTATCTTTCAGGGAGCCCAAAACATTACAAAGGTGACTACAGCTGTACTTCTCTTAGGCCCTGTTTGGCCCCGGTGGTGATACTTATGCTCATAGTTTTTTTTTGTACTAATCGGAGCGTTACGCCCTTTTAAATATCTCGAGGAATAGTAGACCCAATGAGATCAAAGTATAGCAGAGGATAAATTCCGGACGGAGGATCGGTTATAACATCCGATCCTCTGTCTAGCAACTCTCTCCCCAACCCAAAATTAGCCAACCATTCAGCCACAGAATTGGCCTCCCTATAAACATGGACAACTTCAACATCCCAATCCCTCCCCAACATATCTTTTATGTGCATAACAAGATTATAGTGCCTATCCATCTCTCCACTACCATGCTTAATTAGATTCACCACAACCTTGGAGTCAGACTCCAAAACCACTTTCCGAAAGCCTTTGTTCCATGTGAGTTGCAATCCATCATGAACCGCCCATAACTCCGCAGTTACTGAGGAACAAATTCCAATATTTCTTGCGAAACCTCCTAACCAAGTACCCATATGATCTCTAATCACCCCTCCCGCCCCTGCCAAACCCGGATTGCCCTTACTGCATCCATCAACATTTAACTTGATCCATCCGTCCGCTGGATATTTTCATCCTATATAATTAGTCACTGCATCTCCATTCATATCCCCAATACCCCTATTCTGCATCATCTTACTATCTTCCACCATTCGTCGTATAGCTAGTACAGTCTCATACCAATTTCCTTGATTAGCTCCGAATGTTTTATTACATCTCTCCTTCCATATGAACCATAATTACTTGTGCTCATAGTTGATGCTCTAGCCTTCGGAATCGAATCAACTCGATGGTCACGAGCCAGGCTGCACTTATGATGAAAGAGATGATCTTCACAGCACCATGATTTGATGTCTATTATTGTCATTTCAAATATACAGAATCCAATCTCTTTCCCCAGCTCTCATCTTCATGCCGAGGTTCACATGCATCATGTATTCAATAGAATTTGCTGCTTTTCTCGATCAAGTTTCTTGAGGTCAAGTTTCTCTTTTCTCCCCCTCATCATCGATCTGCATGTGCTGTAGCTTTCCTCTCATTTACGTAATTATCACACGAGGGTAGGTCGGGTCAGAACACGTACGTTCCACCAAACACACTGGTACTTTATTATCATTTTGCTCAAAGACAAAGGCAAGGCTATTCATTTCAAGCAGAGCCTTTGCAGTAAAATGGCCAGGAGATTTTTCTGATCACGTGATCAGATGTCCTTATTCGACCTAAATAATCAAATATCTCATAAACATCACTATGATTTTGCTTCACAATGTGACAAAGGGAACAGCTTGACAGACAAATCCATGTAGGCCCACTTCTAACCATCTGTCGTTGCTCCTCTCGTACATTGATTCATCATTTTAGCTTGAACTTTAATCTGTTCAGGAAAAAAAAAACAACAGCAGGCTGGACCCCTGCACCAGGAACAAGTGGGAATTTAAAAAGAAAACAAAGAGAATCTGATCAGATTAGGCTGCCACCATGGTCACTGTCCATAACCCGTTATTCTGCTGTTAGTTTCGTAATCCTCTTCTGTTAGATGATCAGACCTTCACCAAACTTCAATGCCTATCCTTTCGAAGATAAACTTGATTTGGTACACACGACTATGACTGCTAAAACTAAGGCCCACCGCATCGATAGCTGTGTTTACTGAATCCATTAAAGTAGGTACAGTTCAAGTTAGGTCTTTAGAGGTGTTGAATCCCTCTCAAGACTTGGAAAAGGTGAACCATTGGAGCCACTATTTAGCGAAAAAGGTATAGTATGTCTTGAACAAGTTGCTATGACTTGAACTTAACAAGTTTGGAGTAATTTCAGGTAAATTATTAGTTTTGAATAATTTTACTCGGAGCTGTCTTAAAGTGTAAATATGTAAAAACCTTAATTATATCACATGTTTTTAGGTTCCAAGTCTTGGTTAATGAGCTTTCAAATTCCACTTAATTCTGAAAACAAATGATGAAAAATGATTTGCCTCCTGTCAAGAACAAAATTTCAATGATCCAGCCCTCTTCTAAAACCAGCAAAACGTCGAGGGACTGTTGAAACCAAGCACGTACGGGAATTTTTATGTGCGTGCAGATTTGGAGAAGCTAGAAAACCGAGGAAACCGGCTGTTTCGATGACCTGGCGATGCTGCTAACAACTTGAAAGGGCAATGTTGAGTGTTCGATCAGAGTCCATAGGTTACCATGAGACCCCAGCAAGTGATGTTCTTTTGTTGGTTGCTAATATATTTGCTTGCTTGCTGGGTGAGCATGGATTTCTTTTGCAATTCCTCTTCCTGAACTGTTGATTTCGAACAGCCATGACATAATGTCTTTTTCTAAATGAGATTTAAAAGTAATAAAAGCAATAATAATAATAATAATATCCCAGAAATTCTGTGTGAGCATGAACAATTTTCTATAAATGACAGCATCAGGTGGTGTTGTCACATGGAAAAGTATGCAGGATGAGTTTGAACAGTGGATCATGCATGAATATATGTTTGAATTCGATCCTGCCTTTGCGTGTTAGCTCCATCGTAATGGACAAATGAAATTCATTCAGAGTCACAATCACAGGGAAACAACTGTTCACAACATTTCCCAGCATATAATGATTGAGAGCAGTTATTAATAGCAATGATAATTGAGAGTACGGACCTGGACTCGTGCAACCTTCTCTTCAACAAGTTGGCAGAACTCAATCTGGTTTTTCTATTATTACAAACCTACTTGACAACTTACAATCACAAGTTCAGGCCTTTTTTCATGTGAATCATTTGAAATCTGTTTTGCACACATTCAAAAATTCTTCCAAACAGATTAGCCACCCGATTAGACAACCAGTCCTTATAGAAACAATAGAGCTCGAAGCAAGATGCATACAGTTGAAATTGCAATACTCGGATAAATTCTGGGTGAAGTTGGTAGCAAATCTTCAACTGCATTTATCACTTGGAATTTACAAGAAGATCAGAAGATAGTCTGATAATCAAGACTAAGAAAACCGTGCCATTGCAACATAGATCCTAACTGGCTAATGAATGATTAAAGAAAATGGATAAATAATTGATTGATACCAAGATCAGCCAAGATGTCACTATTTACACAACTTTCTTTTAGATTTTCAACCTACAGATTATTTATCAAACAAGTCCATATGGATGGAGCTGAGGTAAAAGGGGGGGGAAACGCAGAAGAAATACAACCACTTCCTATTCGGCTAGCCCCTCACTTTGCTGACGCCAAGAATATTTACAGCAGCTCCTCCCTACAGTTGATCCAAGCTACATCACCTTCCAGGTAGAAAAACGCAGTAACTGAAGCTACACTAAAAACTGTTCACTCCACAAACCTAAAAGATTTTATTCATCTTCGTACTGATATCTCATATCTCAAAACTGGCATGAAGTACCAAGCCTCTGTCTCTGCCTCTGACCTAGGGTAACAGATTTGCGTTTGGCAAATGCGGGGTACAGAAGTTCCTGAAATTTCTCCAAAAACAAGGTCCACTCTTCCTCAGTCATATCTGCCAGCTCCACAAAACTTATACTTGCAGGAAGCTGCTCGTTAGCACTCCTGTGCCCAGATGATCTATTACTAAAACAGCCATTTTCTGGTTTTGTTTCCGAGAACCTCTGGTTCTTGTCACCTAACGTAGTACTCTTCAGTGACATGGAAAGCTTTGTAATGGTTGGGAGTTTTTCAAGAGTACGCAGGGCAGCAAAACCCTCTTGCTCTCCCTCCACTTCACTTTCTTCATCCTCCTCAATGCTTTCCTCCAATTTTGAGAGTGGGAAACGACCACTCCCAGCTCCAATTCCATAATGGAATGGTGACCTGGTCATGTAGTCATCTGCTGTTAGCTTAGCAGTGAAGTTATATTGTGTTTCATCGCAGTCTAAATCAAATTGGAATTCCTGATCATCTCCCAAATCACCCCTGGGAGAAAACACCTCCCTCTCGGCTATCAACTTCCTTGCCTCAATGCACACAAGCTCAAGTTCACTGGGTTCCTCGCCGCCAGGTCGGAACTCCCTGCTCATCATCTCACCGATTTCAGCAAGACAGAGACCATAGGTGGCAGCCTCCTTGAGAAAAATTGTGCAGAGAACTAGGACCCGCAGGCAAGCCTCTCTGATCATCGGAAGCTGCATTCGCAGCATATCACAATCCTTGCCAGGTTCAAGTTTTTGTATATAGTCAAGCTCATCATCTGAGAATGGAATTGAAGCCTGAGGCCAATGAATCCACTCGAAGTATGGATCCTCCAATGTTTCTGGTAAGCAAAGTCCATGATCAATTGGAGTCAGATCCACTTGCCCAAATCTCCCGACGCCATCAAGCTTCCTAACCAGAAGGTTCCCAGCATGCCTGTCAGTGTTAAAAATTCTAATATCTAATATCCCAATACGATGCACAGAAGAAACTGGGAAGCTTGATGTCCCATGATCACTGGCATCAAAATCATGTGGTATGAACTGCTGGAAAGACGCAATCTTGCTGACTTGCTTCTTCTCGTGAGTCTTATTGCCATTTACCCCACCATTGACATTGAAGATTGAGTGAGTGATCTTCACAAGTGCAGTTGGGGGCACGTTAGCGAAATGATCATAGTCAAGAAGGTATGCTGCCACTTCCCTGAACCCTGTCTCCCCAACACGCACAGACCGTTTCAAACCCGGTTGCCCAAGAGCTTTGCCCACAAAACCTTTTGGATTGTTTGGTGCAAAAGGTTCTTCATCTGTTGGCTTCACTATGGCAACACTCAGACCTTTGCTGTTCCTAAAATAGTATGCACCACCGAGCCCACTACGAACAGGAAGCGGGTCAACACCGTTCTTAATTGCCTTGATACTTTCCTTGATCAATGGTTTCAGTTTAGCAAAGCTACTTGACTGTCCCAGCATCTCAATAAGACTACTCTGATCTCTCTGTTGAATGTCTCTTCCAGTCGGTGAAAGACAGGGAGTAGATGAGCTTCTATGAAGATAATTCCGTGTTAAGAGAAGAGGTGAATCATTACGAACAGCACTGAGGTCGTTCTTCAGCACCATGTCCCCAAAAGTCAAGGAACTCTCCTCAGTTGACACATTTAGGGCAATCTGCAACCTTCTTTTCACTGTATGGGCATTGTCACTGCGATCCAACTCCATTCCCAAGACACAACCAGTCTCAGTTTGCACAAAAACTCGTCTCCTCCTAGCAGTTTGTTTCCCTTCCATTCTTTTACTTCCATGGTATTCCCCACCAAGTGGGCTCTTAAAGACTGCCACTGCCATCTGTGTTTGCACTGGGCTGTCCAATTTACGAGACATGAAAAGGAATGAAACCCCTGCTATCTGTGTGGAAGGTGAGAGTGGCGGCAATGAAGGAAGAGAGTTTCTTCCCACCCACGATATCCCCAAACCCCAAAGCCAATCGCAATAGATTTAGTAGGGGGGAAGCTAGTTCACAGTCAATCATCAATTTACAATCTGCATATCAAAACTCCATCCATCAACTCGAAAATCTGAAATCACCACCCGCAAAGAAAAAACAAAGACCAACAGAAATACGTCCCACTTGGTGCTACATTAAGCAAGCCATTCCTATTAAACCTCAAGAATCTGAAAAGGAAACAGAAACATAAGGGCATCAATAATAGAAACACTTTAAAACTATTAGATCGCAGGCTAAATAGCTGAAAGTCAATTTATTTCCTTAAAACTAATAGATCTTATCCCTATGTATGGATTCAGACACGCCCATTTTACCCAACCAATGGGGTTCCATCCATTTTCTTCAGCATGTATGGGATCTTGAATGGACCTATTTCCATTGTCAACATTCTTATGTATTAATCCATCATTAACAACTAATTTCAAGAGAGAGAAATGAGCGGGGGGACTCGTGTGAATGTAAGAAAATGCTACATAACGAAATATTTGTTTAGTTAATAATATAAACATTGATTAATTGATTACTTGAGTAAAACAACCACATTAAACATGAAAACAACAGAAAACAAAAGATTTTATATCCTCTTTTTTTTTTCCGGAAAAAACAAGATAAAAGATTACCTTACAACAAAAGATAATACAAGTATGTTCCCTCAATCGAATCTATTTATAGTTTCTCATTACAGTTGCAGAAGAAATAAAAATGACCTGGAAAGAAGAAGAAAAAGGAAATCAATGATGAAACAATACGTTAAATCCCAATTAAGAGCTGAACTGATATCAAACAACTAACCAGATTGCAAGATCTGAAGAACCCAACACCCTACGAGAAGAAACTTTGAAACAAAATCAGAACCGTTGATTTTATTTCCAATAAGCTAGCTAGCTTCAAAGGGTGATGGGTGGGTCAATAAACACCGAGTCAGTCAAGAGAATTACAGAGGTTTAACAAAGAACAAAGAATCGCCCGAGTTGACTCGGTTCCAACGTCTCTACTGCTTGTGCTCCTTTAAAGGCCGAGCCAAAAAACCTAAACCCTGCTTTTTATTATTAAATGAAAAAATCCCTCTCCTTTCCTTTCTCTCTCATTCACTCTGTGGGAGTGGGCTTCAATGAACCTTCTCTAACTATGTACGTGGGTTAAGAGTTAACCCTGGTTCAATGTTTACCGTCTCTCTCGGAGCTCGTTCTTTTGTTTCTTTGTGGGATAAGAAATGGAAGAGTCTGGAAAGGAAAATTTGAGCCGCTTGATTAGGATGGCGTTGTGCCCGATGGATAGGAGGACAAGAGAGGGTGGTGACGTGGAGATAAAGAATTGGATGAAGACGTCGATAAGATCACCGTTTTAACAGGTTATTTGTGTCAGCGAATTAGCGGGAGGAGTCAAAGAGTTCTTACAATTCCTCTGTGCTGCTCACGGTCACAGGTTCTTTTGTTTTTGCTTTTTTGGGGGAAATTATTAGAATGCCACTTGTCGTTTAAATGGGAAGTGGTTTCTTTAATGGACGGAAATGTCCTTGCTCGAGGGTTTGATTGGTGTTTGAGGATTGAGTTTGGTGAAGCTGCGGTGTATCAGGTCATGGTTCAAGTATTTGATGGATAAACCGTTCAAGAAGTATAAGTTTGTAACTGTGGTTGAATTTGTTTTCAAGTGATTTTTATTTTAACATGTATTAAAATAATATATCAGAATAATTTAAAAACATTATTTTTTTAAAAAATAAAATAAATTCAATTTTTAACAGACAATAACAATAACAAAAATATGGAATCAAAAACCAGTTGACCTTATCCTCTTTCATTTACTATTTATCTTCCAGAATAAAATAATATCTCCTTGCAAGCAAGGCCAAGCAAGGCATGGACGTGGGCCAGCATTTCCTCCGATCGACATGTGACTTACTGGCATTTGTAAGAACTATACAGTAAAAATTATGTCATGACTGTGCTGACTATTTCGATATAACTCTTTTAATAGCAATGGATGTCTATGTTCATCAATTAAAAAAATCAAAGTAATTATAAAAATGCATCATAATATCTACCTTACAGGGAGAGTATTCATTTTAAATGTGGGTTCCAGCGCTCAGAAAATACTAATTTTAAAATCTGAATATCCAAGCATATTACTTGCAACGACCATATAATAAATATTGATTTGTCGCTTTCTTTTTATTAAAAAAGTGTGAATTGCGAGGACCCCACATCGGTGTCCTACAAATTCGAGGTGCAATGTAGATGGCCAAACTGGTGGCCAGGTGGGCCCAGAAAGGAAAAATAAAGGTACGATGGTTCTTTCGCAGTGGTCAAATTCCCGGAATGGTTTTGGATCCAAGTGTTCATGACATCTTCTTGGGATCTGACAGTCTATTCTTTGAAGATCATATTGAGTTGATCTGACGGTTCAAATGCAACGTGTCGTTTTCAATCTGTGACGTCGTAGCAAACCTGCATGACCGACCTCCAGTTTGCTCTGTCCAGAAAGCAATGGATTCATGACGCGTGAACACACTTGCCCTCTTTCAAACCAGAGGGGTCAGTTCCCTTGTTTGCCTGCTAATGCTATGATGAGCAAGAGGATGTCTTCAAAAAGCTACTCGCTGTACCATGACGACCTCTACTCGCTGTGCCTTGACGACCTCGTCAAGTATTTTGACTTTATGTACGAAAAAAACAGTCATAGGATATTACCATATTCTTCAACAATCTTTTATAAATAAAAACAAATATGTATACAAAATTTATAAATTTTGTTTCATTTTTTTATAAATAAAAAAACATGGGAATGTCCTGCTCTCTTGTTGATTCCACGTATGGGCAAGCCCTAACATTGTCATCACGTAGGAAGAATTAACTACAATAGTATCATCAAGTGCATGGCCAGCGGGGAGAGTCCTCTTTTCTTCGCAACACGAACCTAGGTTCGATTTTCAGTGACAGTGAGAGTTGGAGAGGATACTCTCTCTTGATCCTTGGTCTATCCTTGCATAGTATTCTTGTCCCCCGCGGTGTCTTACATGCTCCTTTGGGCTTGCAGGGTGTTCAACTGAGTCCGGGAAATAGTCAAAGTGCACGTAAGCTGACCCAGACATCCCGATTATAAAAAAAAAATTAATTACAATAGTATGCAAATGTTACATGCCCCGCTCTACTATGTGAAATGAGGATGGAGCCAACAGGTTCTTTCTCTTGCTGATGGGTCCAGGATAAATCATTATGAATGCACTCAAGTCCATTTAGTCGATCGATGGATATTTCACTTGTTTAGACTTTAGACACGTGCTTAGTCAAACGAATCTTATGCATGTAGGAAGATATATTGTCCCCGTAATGGATTAGGCTTGCAGTCTTTGTGTGCAAGTGGTGGTTTAAAATAACATTTGTTGGGGGCAAACCAAGACCACTACTCCGATGGATAATTTTCTTGCTGTAGAAAAAAAAACAATAAATAATCCTGTCAAGTTAGAAACGTATTCTCTCTTCAAGTTCTAGACTTTCTGTCTTGCATGCCATTCATCTATCAGAATTACCATGCCATGCATGCTGTTCACGAGTCATAGTAGTATGGATGATAATGTCTATAAGAAACATGGCGTGATAATAGTATATTTTAAATTCGAGTTAAATAATGTATTTTCATAAAAATCCGTAATAATTAGAATTTTGCTAATTCAACCAGACTGCATAAGATTTTCTCGGGTAAAAAAAAAATAGATGATGATATGTGAATATCGAAAATAGAAAGAACTAATGCTTGTCCAACCTTGTGGTGCAATAACCTCGAGAAAGAAATAAAAATGGAGGGCGTGAAAAAAGGATGAAGGATCAGGTGATTAAGGGTAATACCCTTTCAGTTTTTACAAAAAAAAAAATAAAAATCCAACGTGAGATCCTACCCTCGGCATTAAACAAACAACAATCTCTCAAGTCTTGATGGTATATATATATTATTTTACAAGCATCCACAGATCTAATTAAAAAAATAATACACAGGGTATCGTGTCCTAGTAAACAAATACTACAGGGTAATAAACAAAGTAATTATAGGCCGGCACATAAAAAATGGCGCCCACAAAACGGCATAAGGACGTGCGGGGCGGTCGAAAATTCAAAGATCTTTACATGGTTTCGGATATGAGTCAGCTAATTTGATGAATGATAGGAGTGCAGTCATGCTACCTTATCAGCATTCCTAGTTGCTCTGTCGTGGTCTTGATGATATTTGTTTGTAAATCTATTAAAATATGAAAATAACATAAAAATATTAAAAAAATATTTTAAAATATTTTTTTAAATGATTTTGAAATACATTGATAAAGTAACTTAATCCTATGTGAAAATACTAAACAAATAACTCATTTATGATAAAAAAATTTAATAATCGAAGTGTTCGGGTCAGATTAAATACATCAAAATTAATTTCTAAATTCACAGAATATATTGTAAATATAGTGAGTTTGTAAAACACCACGGGTGATATAAATATATAAAGGAACTTTAATCCTAGTAAAGAGTAAGAAAACTAATAATTTCAACTGATATGTTAATATCCCGATACAACTAATCTCACGTAAAATGTTGCGAGTCTCGCAAATTTTTTTGGCAATACTTTTTAATGTTGAATATGAATAGTTTTTGCCGTGATAATTTGTAATAACGTGTGCATGTACAAGAACCAACGCACGTATTGGTGAGTCATGTATATATGTATTACACCAGTCGGTGTTATCTTGCCACGTGTTCCCTGTCAGGATTTGTTTCTTGCAATCATAGATCTTCGACGATCAGATTGCTAGTCATAATCCATATTTTAAAATCCCGGTGCTATGTGCCTTGGGTTTTGTATAAACAAAACGAGAGAAGATGCGAGAATTCCTGGTCGCTAGGCTGATTATGTTACGTGTTCGGATAATCTAGCACGCAGCAACCTGCCCTTTGTTGCATGTGCCGAGAGATTGATACGAAGATTTTATAATTACTGCTTCTTAATTTGGAAGTATTTTATAACCATATCAGTGGAATTAAGAAGGTTTGATTTATTAGTATGTACCATGGAATTATTACTCAAGAAAATTATTTTGTAAATTTATTAGAACAATGTAAGGTTTGTATTCTTAGAAAACGAGGCTTAACTCCATGAACTGATTCAAATATTTTTCTAAAAAATTTATTTATAATGACCATTGAATTTTCAAATATATATATATAAATATATTTAAAGAAAGTTATTATAAAACTATTATGCACTGCAAATTTAAAAATAAATTCTAAATTGTATTTAAATATGTTTGATTTTAAAAAAAATATTACATTATTATTTTTTTAAAATTTATAATAATTTTAAAACGTTAATACTAAAAATAAACAAAAAGCTAAAATAATATTTTAATAAACAAATATTGATAACATACCACCAGGATGCAAATTGTCAGGAGAGGCAGCAGGTGTAGTGAAATGACTGGTTGACCTAGTACGGGCACCCGAATACACGTCACAAAACGACAAAAGCTAGTCAATGGTATCCTCCCACGTTATGGTGAAACAGAAGGGATCGCTCCAGGTGGATAGCACGTTGTTTTGCTACTCGGACCCAGCAACAACTGCGATTTAATTGCAGTGTTGTTGGATTATTTTTGAAATTATTTTTTATTTATAAATATATTAAAATAATATTTTTTATTTTTTTTAAAAAACTCTCACAAACAACTCTTCTTAAATGATTTAATGAGGCAAATCAGAATCTGTCCGTTTCTCAGACTTCCGCGGAGAATAACAAATCCGGTGGGCTGCGACGTCGTCGCACATGGATTTCTTTTTGGTTCAGGGTGCGGCTGCTTCCTGCTAAGACTTTTTTTTTATTTTTTTTTGTTAATGTAGTACAGTTTTCAAATATATTAATTAATTTCACGAGCTCAGTAATTAATGTAGTACAGTTTTAATTTTTAAAGATTATTGTATTAACAATTATATTGTTTGAATATGAGATTACAGGGGATATACATGTTCAAGAAATTGTTCAAAAAATTATTTAATATATTGTTATGCAAAAAAGTGTTTTTAATTATTATTATTGTTTTAGTTATTTATTATTCATAAATAATTATATTAAAATAAAATTGGTATTTATAAATAATTATTTTTTTGCATTGGAAAACAAATATCAAAAATATTATATTTATATTATTTAAGAAGTCACATTATTAATTTAACTTTTCTAAAGAGCTATTTTACTTGTAGATGCTCCAATGAGCTTCGAGACACATGCACGCGAATAAGGAATAAATCGTACAAAACTATACGACAAAAATATAAACTAATTGTTTTAGATATATTTATTTAAATAATTGTAATATTCCGAGTAAAAAAGAGTCTGAAATCTGAATGGAAGAAAGACATTTGCAAATTTGCATAAGGGCCGACGGCAAGCACAAAGTTTGGGCGAAACCCAGTTGAGAGAAGGTCCGGTTCATTCAAGAAAAGGGTATATCAAGCAGGCCCATTTATTTCACCAATCACAGCCTTGAAATCAGCTTTAACCCGCCTTTAACAGGCTTGGACATAGGAGTACCAAATCTTGTTACGAAAAGTGGGATAAACTTCATTTCTAGAGATACAGCCTGTAGAAATCAGGCAAGATCGGATATAAAAGTAAACAAAGATGGTAGGACTAAAACAAAGGAGTGAAAATGAAGGCAAAGAAAGGAAGAAAGGGGAGGGGGATTCATAGAGTAGTTCAGCAGTAGCAGAGAAGCAGTTCAATAGTGAAAATACAGAGGCGCTTCTCTAGGCGTTTAATGGTTTGGATCAGTTTTATCCATATATTGAATGTTTGGAGAGATTGATGCAAGCAATTTTATTAATGCATGGAGTCTTTGACTTGACCTACCTGTTCTATTTGGATAAATAAAGATGATTACAGTGATCATCCCTGCGAGCATGACTGTTCAAGTCTCTTGGCCATTTTTTACAGGCAAATCCGGTCTTCGAGATTCTTAAACAGTCAGCAAGTGCTGTTGTGAATTAACCAGAAATAATTATGGTGGGGGTGAAGAAGATAGACGAGAGAGGCAATGCCAGGTCTATATTTGTTTTTTCTTTTCAATTTGCTAAGCCATTTGAATAAACATGAACACTTTGCCTTTTTCTAGCGTGTCTTGGATCGTGAAATTCCTGGACATTTCCTTGATTTTAGAGCGAATACATGTCAGCTGTATTCAGGACGGAACTGAAAATCTAGAAATAAATATGCCAAAATAAAACGAATACATTTAAAAATAGAATAAATTAATAACAGGGATGGAAAACAGTTGATTCTAGGAGTGTATGCTAACTCTAGATTTTTGTTTTGGGAAGTTTATAGATTGGTATAAAAACTTTGTCAATTTTGGAGGTGACGTGGGTTCCATCCTGTCTATATATATATATATATATTGGGGTTTAATTTTGTGATCTTCCATTAAGTTGGAGAATGAGTTGAAAACAGCAATAGCTTCGTCTTTACTGTTCCAATTCCTTCGCCGGAGGTTTCTCTTTAGCGCTCTTTTATATGTTAAGCTGGGGCTTCTTCTTTTCTGAGCTGTTCTTTACTCAAGATAAGCACTTGAAAGTAAAGTCTTCGGTGGTGATTCTTTCGATTGCTTCAATTTTAAGAACACCCCTTTTCATTTCCGGTCAAATGGGTTGGATCTTGTGGTGAATTTGAGAGAAACAAATGCAAGCAGAGTGAAAAGTCTCCAGCTTGTATCTCGAAGAAGAAGAAGAAGACTACGATTATTGCCAAACAACACAACCCAAAGACAAGGAAGCCCAGATCTAAGAACACGAGGAAAAAACAAAGAAAAGAAAATAAGGAAGAACACCTAGAAAGTGGATTGAGGAATTTGGCAACTAGGAAGTCATGTAGAAAACATGAGACGCAAAAGCTGAGAGATTGTGAATTCTGGGGAAAAACAAATGATTATATAGTTTTTAGTATGATTTGTAGAAGAGATAGTAAGGGAGAGAGACTGAATGTGATCTTTTCTTTTTTATATATTATTATATACAAGAAAGAAATGATTATATTTTTTGATATTTTTTAATTGATAAAAGATATTATATATAATTTTTTAAAATATAGCAAGAAAGTAAAATCACGATCCAAAATTTCTCTATAATTATTGGCTATTGCTATAAAACATTCGGGGACATTAATTCAATGCCCTTGAAAGGTGGGAAAACAATTACACTCTTGAAATTTCCTTTTATTCTTCTTGTATTTTTTAATCGAAGAAGTGTTTTGTAAAAGAAAGCCCTGAGTTCACGGAAGAACATGAGCAAATTCGCACGGGATCCTTTGCACCACTTCCAGCAAAGCAAAGAAAAAACAAGAGCGACCAGACCAGACCGCTAACTCCAAAAAAAGAAAAAAAAACGTTGGCAGATCGCCGGAGCCATCACAACGCTTCCTCCGACACGATGGTTCTGTTCATTGGAAACCACCCAGCTCTTTAAATTATCTATTCTTATATACTAGCTGCTCCAGTCCAGGTCTGTGGTCAACCTATTTTGTCATCTCCTTTTCATTCGTTTCATTTGTAGTCTTTCTTATCGAACTGTACAACAGTTTTTCTTCTTTTTCTTTCAAGATAAAAAACCTGAATTTTGGGTTTGATTTTTTTGTGGCAATAAATTAGACTTATTGGAATGAGAGGAAAAGGGAATCAAAATCAAGAGGAGGAAGAGTACGAGGAAGAAGAATTTGGTTCCAGAAAAGACGGGCCATCTTCAAATTTTACAATTAACAACAATACTTCTTGTAAAGGCATGTTTTTTGTCACACTAGACAGTAGTATATTAGATCCAGCTCTCTTTTTTATTCCTTTTCTACAAGGCTGACACAGTTTGTGTTCTTTCATTCCTTTCTCCATGGTGTGAATTTGCATTTTTCTAAAGAAAATTCTAAAATTAGGCATGGTGCAATGTCTCTTATTATATGCTTCTCTATAGTAAATTTGGGGGCTTTATGTTATTCGGTTGTTGAAATGGTGTGTTTTTAAATGGTTTGATTTTTTTATTTTTTTCTGTATTTTTATGATATGGGATTTGTATGCGGAGGCAGATGGGAAGAATAGTGACAAGGCTAATGCAATAAGATCGAAACATTCTGTCACTGAGCAGAAAAGGAGGAGCAAGATAAACGAGAGGTTTGTTGGTTTATTTTTGTGGATTGACTATTAATACCTGAAATGTTTATATATATATAAAAAACTGGCATTTGAATATGTATACTATACAATTCTGAATTTTTTGCTCACATGATTCTGTATGTTAGTCATGCCTGTCTTGCTGTTGTTTGAATCACTAGCTTAGTTTTTGCATGCACTTTCATTTCAGTGAAGGGAGATATGAATAGAGAGTTCGATCAGTCAGTGTGAAAAATCAGTGGTATTCAGGACTTTTTTTTTTCTTACACTAGTTTAGTTAATGAATTCAAAACTCAAGGATACGTCAATTAAACTTTGACGGAGTCCTAGAAAGAAGGGCAGTTTGAAGTTTGAACTAACTTTCATCGTAGTGGTTTAGCAAAATGGCTAGGTAATTAAGTCAAGCATCACATAATCCAATTGAGCTGGGTTGAATCACTTCACTTGCGAACTGTTATTTTCAAGTCTTGAAGATACCAGTTTCCAGCATGATACTTATTGTGCAGCCTAATTATTCTCATTATGTAATTTTCATGGTTTTTTTTTACTAAAATCTTGAGCTTTGAATAGAAGTGGTTTCAGATAAGGTACTAACTGATTGACAGTATTCAGGATTGCTGACCCGTACCCTTTTTTATCAGCTTTTGGTCATGCTGCAGTGTTACCAAATATAAGCACACTTATATAGCATGTCATAATCTTAATATTGACTGTGAGGTTTTTCATTTTTATGTTTGTGTCTGCTGGCAAGTCCATCTTGCATTATTGTGGATACCGGTATCTCAACAAATGGTCACAATTCAATCAATGGATTTTTTTACTAGAAATATAAATATTAGATGTTTCTTTATCATAAAACAAAGGATGAATTTGATTAAAAACTCTGGTTATCAATCAAAAATTCATTTTCTCCTGAACTGTAAAATCTGATATAGTTTTATAAACCAGTCTTTTTCTTCCAGATTTCAGATATTGAGAGATCTTATTCCTCATAGTGATCAAAAGAGAGATACAGCATCATTTTTATTAGAGGTACACAACAAGTGACTCAAACTAGAGCATACTTGTAAATTCAGTAGACAAGATTTGCCGTTCAAATTTGTTGGCTACATTTTAATGCTCTTTTGCAGGTCATTGAATATGTCCAGTATTTACAGGAGAAGGTGCAAAAGTATGAGGGTCCATACCCTGGATGGAGCCCTGAGCCAGCAAAGTTGATGCCATGGGTAAAGCTTTAATGCCCTTATATGCTGTATACTTGTGACCTTCATCCATGTATATCAGCATTAGTTAATGCCTAGTTGCAGGTGTTAACATATCCACCCGTGATATTCTGTTTTACTCTTCAAGTGAATTGGTACCATGCTTTTATGACTTGAGAGAAAAACTGGAACTGAAGATAGAATTTATCAAGGATGTGCTCATGCATCCAACTTGTCTGTTGCGATGCTTAAGCCAATAAGTGCAGTGTGGTTTTGTGTCTCTTCATGTTCTGTACTATAAATTCGAGGCTGGAAGAATGTTCATCTTGACAACATAACAGTCAGTAATCTTCACGATATACTGGAGACAAAAAGAATTTGAGATGAACATTTGTAGTCAAGTAAATTGAAAATCGATGTTTTCTTCTCAAGTCTCAAATGTCAACTCTGTTAACAGACAGACTGGTTCTGTTTACTTTTGAATCAAATCCTGTTGCTTATGGATTAATTGACATTATAAAGTATTCATAAAATTGTCCAGGTAAAACTTTTGTAGAGGGGTAACTTCTTTGATATGCCTTTACTAAATATCCTTAAAGCTTTTGTTTTTCTGACTTGTCAAAGTTGAGCAACAATCAGTGGTGTTTAGATTTGGGTCTCATTCTTTTTTACGGTGAGCCCTTTCTCTTTAGACTTGTTCCATTGTGTTATTATTTTGTTCTAGTTAGATAGAGGCTTCTTGCTTCTGAACCTCCTTAAAATTACTTGCATTTTGGTTTTTGTGTTAATCGCTTTTCAAGGTTTGGTTAGGGAGTGGTATTAATTACTTTTATTGGATATTTGAATTGGTACCTGTAACACTTGGAAAATTCTCAGCATAACTCGCTAGTTCTTCTTTAAACAGAGAAACAGCCACTGGCGCCTTCAAAGTATTGCTGGTCACCCTCAAGCTACTATAAATGGTTCTGATCCTGGAGCAGTACTTCCTGGGAAATTTGATGAGAAAAACATTTCTCTCACCCCAGCCATGCTTCCAAACACTCCGAATCTAATAGAATCTGACCATGTCACCTGCAAAGTGTTGGAGCACCAACCTGAGCTAGCAAACAAGATTGTGCATCTTCCCATGCCAGCTCCTGTTCGAAGTGATGGACTTGCTGCACCTCTCCTTGAGCTACCAGTCTCTGATGCTCAATCAGCTGAGTGCCCCATCACCAGTGAAATGTTGAACCAGCAGGAGCTGGCAATTGAAGCAGGGACTATCAGTATCTCTGGTGTTTACTCTCAAGAGTGCGTATGATCTTTTTAAGATTTTTGAAGTCCTGGGTGTTTGGTTATAAGCTGGACATTGACATGGAATTTTGTGCAAACCAGGTTGCTGAATTCTCTTACACAAGCAATGCAGAGTGCCGGCGTAGATCTGTCACAGGCCAACATCTCAGTTCAGATTGATCTTGGAAAACGGGCAAATAAAGGGCTGACCACTGGAACATCGACATCTAAGGTACGGGGCTGGTAGTTTAAAGTGGCCAATTAACAATAGGTCAACATTATGATTATGATTGATTTAGTCAGTTTTGTGTCTTCCATTGCTTTCTAGGATCCCCAGAATCCCCAAGTTTGCAATCAAGTAATGACTCACTCAAGGGATGCAAGTGACGGAGAACACAACTCGGATCAAGCTCGAAAACGGCTAAAGACATAATACCAGTATGGGATTTATCAAGTTCGCGATGGGGACACCTTTTTTCTCCCTGTATCAGTCATCGGGTCATTGTCATGCTGTGTTTTCGGTTTGTCAGGTTCATAAATGGAGTTCACGGAATCATGCTAAGAGCTGTCACCTTCGATTGCATGTTTCTGCTCAGATTTGTGGTCATTTGATGCGCCATGTTGTGGTTGTAACGTACATGCTGGTTAAATAGATATGTAATGGAGCATTTTTGGGGCCGGTGGGGAATAGGTAGGGCTGTGAATGTTACACACAATTTTTAGTAATGCTGAACACCATCATGAGTGAGATTCAGCCTCATTTCTGATCAACAATGAGCATCTCACTGTTAAAATTCAAAATAAATCCTGGTAATTTACACGCACGCTGTGGACTCCAGGGACATGCTAACACACCCAGAACCGCCTAGTGTCGATAAAATAACACTTGCACATCAAAGGAAGAACAAAAATGATATCATCGTTCGTATGCTATAAGCGATCGAACAATTTCAATAATAAAACACAAAAAAAAAACATTTAAAACTGCTGATTTTCTCTAAGAATCAAAAACTACTGGTTGTAAAACCACCCTTTCTTTTATCACTGGCGTGCATGCGGCTAATGTGAGGTAAACCTGCTTCATGAACATCTTTCTTCTTTTTTTAGGAAAGTTATTAATGAAACCTTAAATATTACATGTTTTCAATCATATCTTTGTAAATAAAAAACAAAAAACCAATCAAATCATAAAATTTAATTATATTGTATATTTTTTAATAAACCCCTCCGTCAATTCTGTGTGCATTGACTGGTATCCTCTTCTTTTTTGTGTCATAACCAATCGCTATCCGCTGAGCTTGATAGATGTCAGTACAGGATGGAGAAAGTGCTTTATATGAATACGGAGACCGTACCGAAATACATATGGTTTATCATAGGTTAAAATTGTTGGATATTTTACAGCTTCTATAGGCAAAATACGATGAGGGAGACCACCTGGTCGTTGGATATTTGTTTGTCATAAAGACTACTACAGAACGAGAGGCTCTATTATCCGGGCAAGAATGTCGTGTGATGCTTCAACTGTTTGTAGCAGACACAATCCTCTTCCCTGTGCTGACCTGGAATCTTCTTGCTCGTGTCCCACTTTCCTCGATATGCATGAGCTGCCTTCATTATATAGGAAAGGCATCCCCATGCAAGTCCTCCGATCTAGTACGATAGATCAAACAGTTGTGTTCTCATATGATCACTTTCGGATCATTGATTGACTAAATGGAAGCAGTATCTAAGCGAGCGAGCATGAGTGATCACGTAGTAATTCTGCAGACAGTTCTACAAAAAAATCTTATAAAATCCAGCCCAGTGCATCTTAATAATTCAAGTGGAGAAAGAAAAAGATCTGTGACTGGACGATTTAACATACAACCGATGACCTTCAACAGCTGTTTTCATGTTTTTCATCTTCGAAGTACACAAACTGAAAAAGAAAAAAACATCTATTTAAAACCATGAACTTACTAAGAAACGTATAGAAAAATTTACCTTTTGTATCGACCAGTCATCCGCAAGATGAGAAAACAAGTGCTGGAAGGACTGCAACATAGAATCATGCTTTACAGGCAGTTAAGCAGCACCCTCCTCTTAATTTCAGAAAGCAGCTCTGCGACAAGCTTATCTTATTTATTGTAATTCACATTTCCCATAGTTTTCATCAGAAAAGCATAATCATAAGCTGTTTCTTCACATTGACTATAGCAACCGCCTTCACCAAAATGCCCTCCAATCATGTTTGTTTTCAGAATGACTGAGCGAGAACAATGAGAACATGTAATGTCTCGTGTTCTGGCCACCCATTTGGCAGCTTCCCAAACTCCAACCCTGGGAAACGAGTACTAAACACTTAGTTAATGAATAGAAAACACACATGCCGGTCTACTTATGAATATGAATAAATGAGTAGAAATTAAAGATAAACACTCGAAATCATCAATTAAGAAATTTCAGGATATGAATTTGCCTTGAGTCATGAAAAGATGCAGTTACAAGCACTGATGGAAGGCAAGCATCACGAGGAATGTTATCATAAGGAGAATAACTTAAAATGGACTCAAACTGCAACTGTATCTGAGGATTCCCAAATTCTTCGTAGTCCAGTAAAGTGAGAGGCAAGCTTGGATCCAGCAACGTGTTGCATGCATCAAGAAATGGAACCTGATAGATATGTTAGCCAACTATCAGTGACACTGTATCGATGATGTGACTATGTTAACAAGAAACAAGAAACAAAATGCCCCTCTAAATACCCGAATGTTTTTTATTAGTATTTTCACTCCATGTCCATTTAATGAGGGCTAACCTTCAAAATGGCAGCACGGAATAGATTTGGGTTCATATTGATAGCTGCCCCAACAAGAAGACCCCCTGCGCTAAATCCAATGGCACCTAGCCGATCTTTATGAACATAGCCCTCAGAAACTAGGTAGTTGCCGCATGATATAAAATCATGTATTGAATTACATTTGTTCAACCCACTGCCGTATTTATGCCACAAAGAATGACCACCACCACCCCTGCCCATGCAGTACATGTCAATTCTTCCAATATGATGATAGAAATTTTGTAAGGCATCGCCATGTAATTTTTATTTCATTTAAGAAGGAAATTATCGGATACAATTTGATCCAATTTTGAAAGCAAAATGTAGCCCATTTTTTTTATCAAGGACCAACCATCATGTTAATGAAGAAATCTTCACATGCACGTACCACTAGGTCTTGGAAAAGTAATACTCTTTGTAATATTCTTTAATCTTATGCCTAGACTAACTTTAGTTAATTTTCATTCAAAAGGTGGTTTAGTGGTCAATGAGAAATAAAATAAACTTCACAAAACAAACCTCACATCAGCAAAGGCCAGCACCCAACCACGATCAAGTAAACTCAGGCGGTCTGAGCACCAGCTCTTATCCAGAACTTCCCCATATGCTCCATAGCCCTCTAATAGTCCAGGAGCTTGACCCCTCTGCCAGGCTTTTTGGGAGTACAAAATGGTCAGAGGAACCCTGACACCATCATGGGAAATGACTTCCTTTGTTTTGCAGCAATATGCACCAGAAAAGTCTTTCCATCTTTGTAATTCAATATTCAAGTCCTTATTGTTTAGTGGGTCACGATGTTCAGAAGTATCTAGCTCGTAAGACAGTGAGCACGATCCACAATCACCAGAAATATCTCTTACTTTCTCTTGTTGCACTATCGAAAATATCCGTTCTGACATGTTATAGTCAACGATCACACCAGGCATCTACATAATTTGAAAGAAAATGCTAGAAGAGTTACAGAGTATCCTTTCCTTTTCTTGCCCCAATCTTTTCTTCTTTTAAAAATAAAAACTAAAAGTAGGGACATACATAAGAGGTATAAAGCACTGACATTACAAATAGAATAAGGCACCGTCCAGGGAATAGAACAAAGAGGAAAAGGAAACTGGATTGCCACTTAAGACTTTCTGGTCCATTGGATTGCAGCTAAAGCAACTCTTCTGAACACCACCATAGGTCTACTAAATATAAGCACAGGTCTACCAAGTAGGATACAAGTAAATCATAATGAGTCGGTTTAATTCCTCATTCTCATATTTTAAGAAACTTGCATCCATCCAATTACCCAACCTAACAATAATGGCCTTGTAATAGTTTCTGGAATGTTATTCAATCTAACCCACTAGAGTTAGCACAAAGGCATAAGATTTGGCCTAGATAGATGAGGTCTTGAATTCAAGTCCTACCTATGGATAGCTTGTGACTTTCTAATTCTTTGTGGTATACTAGGCATGAGGTATCTTCCTAAAGTGGGGAGAAAAAATAAGAAAAGGTAGGCCCTCATCGACCCAAGAAATGACATGACTTGTTACCGCCAATTCTAAGCTGTGGAGAACCAGTAGTGGTGACCCAAATGGACAACAGATACCCCACAGCTTGTACATACATATAGGAAAATAGTTTCTGGAATGCATGTTGCTAAGGGTCAGTAACTGGGCAGTGGAAAAATTCTTCTGGTTCTGAGATAAAAATACTTGACATAACAAGAGAGGCATTGAGCTACAATGCATCACATGTTAATAACTTCAGCATGTGTAATTAAGCTTGATAGAATTTATACCACTGGAGATGACAGCACCACACGGTATACTGGGTTCATGAAGTCATGGTTTGATCCTGGAACAATGTTGCATTGATTTGAGGGCAGGGGAAAATACCATGGATCAAGATTCTCAATCTCCAACTGTTTCTGCAAAACAACTAGGGATAATTGGTAAATGGACATGAAAAAGTCTTTCTTTCTGTGAGAAAAAAAGTGTATTTAACATCCATGCCACCACCAGAAGTCATAAATCAAGCCAGCTCAACACAATGAAAAACTATGCAAAAGGTATATAATATAAGATTGTATGTGCAATCTGCCAAGTTTTGCTGATTTCTTACAGAAAACAGCAACACTGTTATAAAGATCTCAAGACCATGGTTACTCCTATAGCAAATCCTGGTATTCCTCAGATTGCATTAAAACACGTTCACAGAGAATTTGCAAAAGTTTCTAGCAGCAGCCCTTTCCCTGTTAGCTAAATTATCATGAAAAATCCTCCCTGTTGCTACATTTTTTTATATAAACAGTTATTCACATCATGCCTATAGATGCTGAAACACAATAACAATTCATGAGATACAAAGGATTGGTGACATACTTGTTCATTAACGATCCCTTTTCTTTTCTTTTTATAACAAAAGTAACATTTGTTTCTGTGTTTTAGAGTGTTTGTTTTTGCGTTTCAAAAACATTTTTGAAAAAAAATATATTTTTTTCTTTGCTTCTGATTAATTTTTTAGTGTTTTTAAGTCATTTTAATGTGCTGATATCAAAATAAGTTTTAGAAAATTAAAAAATATTATTTTTATGTATTTCTGAACAAAAACCACTTTGCAAAGTCACCGCCTACTATACTCTCAAACACCCCCTAAGCTAAAAAAAAATTAAAAGCTCTATCAACGTGATTAATGGCATTGGTGATCCTCTGGACAAATCTGGATTTAACAGTGCAAAAAAAGTGAAATATGAATTATAACACTAAATTAAAGCGCATAGAAACCCAAAAAAATAAATTCCATTTGAGAACTCCCTGGCAAGTAAGAATTTGATAAAAGTAGAAATTTATGTACCACACTGTCAAACTTGATAGGCAAATTGACGGAACATAATGCAGGAAAGCTCTTCTTATTGACAAAAAGGACCAAATGTCCATTAAAAATGTCCATATCTTGAAAGCTCATATCTTCACTTGGAAGGATGATATTCTGTAAGATAACAATACAGTGTGAGAGAAAAGGGGGGGTTAATTCATTATTTGATAATTAAATGAGCCTGACCTGCCAATCAGAAGATTGTATATCTTCAACTTGGCATTGAGCCAAATAATAATTTCCGTCTGACAGGTCCTCACTTTCACTTAAAGGAGCATTTGTAAGAATATAGAACACACCATAGTGATGTTCCAGAAAATATCGCACTCCAGAAACGCGTTCACGTACTCTTTGTAAACCATCTAGCGGGTTGGTTGTATCTATCACATAAACCTGTAAAAAAAGATTAGGAAGCAGGCCTCGACATGTCAGATACAGAGATGAAAATATCATTGGAAAGAAATGCAAAATGAACAAAATAAATTCCTTCCTCGGATGAAGTTCTTGAGTTTGAGTTCACAGTGATAAACTTGCCATCTTTTGTGCTTGTTATATCCACACAAAAACTTGAATTACTTTCTGTAAATACCGGGACATCATCTATCTCATCTGATCCTAGTTTTGTGAAGAGAACCCTGAAAAACAAGAAATTGTGAGAAAATATGATCCATGAGAAAAAAAAGGTTCCAGGAAATATTAAAACAATTTGCCTGTAAGGTCGTTGATTCTCATCTGATACTGTGTAGAACAAAATAGTGCTATCTTGAGCCCATGCCAAACTAACAACCCCGTCAACTTGTGATCTTGAAACAATATATCCATTGCTGAGGTCCTTAACTTGAAGTAAGAACTGTTCATTGCCTGTAATGTCGAGCGTGTAGGCAAGAAAGTTGTGATCCGGTGAAACCCGACATGTACCCACATGCACATAACCTGCTATAGTAGACATATCGACAGTAATCAGTGATATAATGAAATGTAGAAGCTCTGTTATTAATCAAGGTACAAATATTACTCTAACCCTGAGTAAATATTTTGATTTACCAACAAACTGAAAGATTTAGTCAGTTTGTACGGTAAATTTATGCAAGCGCACAGATATAGACAGGGTTAACAGTCTGATGCAAGCGTCATGTGGCCTGCACATTTGGGACGCATCAACATAGGCACACAGTCAACAATGCCAAATTTCTGCTTCACTTATTGGCCTTTTTTTATTTGGATTGTTACAATTTAAAAGATACATTTCCCTTGTCCTTCTAAACAAAGAAAAAAAAACAAGGAAGAAGAATGACCGAATGGAAGAATCAAAGATTCACATCCCTCTCTGTGGGATTGAGACTTGCCGTATTGTTCAGCAATTTGATTCCAGTCAAGCAAAACTTGCTCCATCCCAAAATGTCCCTTGGCATAATTGAGAAGTGTCTTTAACAACCCACTTTCCTCAGTTTCCAACCTTCTACATAGAACCGGGTATTCCTTCCCCTCAGGAATGTACTGGTAGTACAACCTGCTCAAACGGAAAAATAAATTTACAGTAATTCACTAATTCCAGGAAAGGTTCCCTCCAAATGAAATAAAAACACAAATGTGAAGAAATTAACAGCATGTCAACCATACCACCTGGACAAAATAATTTATATAGCATCGGAAACCAAATTCACAATTTTATAGTGCAAAATTATAGAATAAGTCATGACAGTTAAAAGGGTAAGTGCAAAAGGGAAAAACCAGTGGCCCCAGCGCTCAGGGGGTGTCGATATCTGAGCAGGCAGTCGGTTTTTCATTTCCTCAAGCAAAATCTTCTGCAGGTTTTGAGTGTCAGCCATGAAAGCTTGAGCATAAGAGTTTTCTTGGTTGAGATAATCAACAAAGTCAGGGTCTTTAGCATTTCTCATCCAATGATAAGGATCTTGCCACGTTTTGGCATGAGCAGAGATATTGAAAGGTAGTTTCTTTGGCACGGGAGGGGATTGAGAAGGCAATGGGAAAGTGGAGGTGGTGCAATGAGAAGAGAGAGGGGAAGAGGGTATGATGGGAATTAAGTGAGAAGTGAGGGAGAGAAGGGAGGTTTTGAGTGAGGGTTTTGAGACTAGAAGAGAAAGAAGCGCCATGGAATCTGGAGATTCTGCTATGGACAAACTTCGAGCATCCCTCTATAAGATCAATGAAAAGCTTTCAATGATATGGATAATAAAAAAAAAAAAAACTGAGAGAATAGAGCCAATATACAAAACTGAAGCTGGAGGGCTTAACCCATAATAAACAAAATGGAATGGACTCCCTGAGTACCAAAGGAAAGTGGAGATGGATTTCATAAAAAATAATTTTTTATAATTTTAGATTGTTTTCATGAATTTAATATATATATATATATATAAACACTTTAAAATAAAACAATATCAACCATCGAAAGATTATACAGTGCACAGCCTAGAGTTTTTTTATTATTATTATTTTCCATGCCCTGTCACTCCCTTTTTCGAATTTTATTTTTATTCGATTGCATGACAAACACACTGTGTATAAGAATTAAATGGTTAGTTTCATGGAATTTTTTTTTTTGTGAAAATTGTCCTTTTCTATTTGTTTTTTTATTAGCAATTTAGTCTATTAAGTAAAAAATAACGACTCTTGAAAAAAATTTCTTGCAAATTTTAATGACTTTAAAATATATCTTTATAACATAAACTCAATTTCCTTGCCTGTATTTAAAAAAAAATATAGTTTCTTTATCTGGAAATAAGAACTTTATTATGATTGTGAAAGAAAGTTTCAACAACAATAATAAAAAGCATGGATTAATCGTGTTTCCACGTGTGTAATACACAATAATAAGTCTACAATTTATATTAAGATTTACCAAAAGAAATAAAAAGAATATTTTTATTTATTTGATATTAATGAGTGGGTGTTTTTTAAAAATAAAGAAATGTTATGTTGATATATATTTGATCATGAAGAGAAAAGCTCTAATTTTCTTGAAGATTTTGGCATGATTGGATAGTAGTTTAAATTATTTTTTTAATAAAATTATTTTAAGAAACTTATATTCCAGTGGTCCTTTCCGTAGGTTTCAATTTTTCTACAGGAAAGAAACCAGATGGATTCGAAGTGTTTCAGCGTCATTGCTTTGAGTTGTCTTGTTCATATATAATTAATTATATATAAAAAAAATTAAAATATTAATTTCACAAGCATAATTAAAATTCAATATAACTTAACTTTAAATTATACAATATAAACACAAAATCAAATAAACATAATTTCAAAATTAGAAAAAAAAATCACAAGTTAATCAAAATAAAGAGGATTTTAAGGCCAGAACGATAACGAAACGTCCCGGCCTGAATTTCTAGAACGGACCAGAATTAAAACCGAGACGAAAACGACACCATTTCATCTCGGTTTTTTCAACAGAACGGAACATTTCAGCCGGAATAAAACGGAATTGACAACTTTAAAATAGATGAAAGAACACTTGATCTATAGCAAGCTACAAATTTTCCAGCTGCTACGCACCTCTTTCAAAACCATAATTTTGAATATTGAGATGCAAAAAAATAAGTGTTACAGATGTACCCCCATAATCTCTTTCATTTAACAACAAGCTAATCTGTAGTACCTGTCGCCTTCTTCAAATGCTTCTCATCTTCAATATCCTGCAATGGCCATCCAATTTCGCTCATTTACCAAATAACCATATAATTCTGTACCAGTGCATAGCATGCCCATTCTTTTTTATCTAATCAAGTAAAGTAATTTGCAGAGCAGGCGTGCTAAATGGAATAACAGGTGCTAACTTAAAGAGTGATAAGAAAGCAAGAGATTGAAAAAAAGAATTCATAAGATGAACTTACGGAATTGTCAATCTTGTCAAAATCATCATCGAAGCTCCCATCACCATCATCTAAAAAACAACGTAAATAATTGAAAAACTGAAGGCAATGACAAAAGAGGAAGCGTTGGGGAAGATTAAAAAATTGAATGTCATTCTATTCACGGATCGTTTTTTTTTTATGAATCATGTTAAGCAAGCATTCCTTTCCACATTCCACTTGCACCCATGCATTCACAAACCATGTCAAACAGGACGGCAGCCCAAGCATTCACCAAGAAAGGATAGGCCATAGTGTTCGAGACATACCAGCAATGACAACGGGTTTAAAAGTATGATAATGAAGTCATGTTTCTTAATTGATGTCTCTTTGACCTAAGAGGATGTTTCGGATTAAGATTCCAATATATGGCCCATTTCACATAAGAGCACATTGACTTTAGGGAAAACTCCAACAATCGTTGTGCATTCACCACCAAAGTTGTTTGTCGAAAAAACCAAGATAAAACAACGTCGTTTTAGTCTTGGTTTTAATTCCGGCCGGAATATCTCAGTACTGTTTCAGTTTTAAAATTCTCTATGTTTTGATTAACTTTTGATTTTTTTTTCTAATTTTAAGATTGTATTTGTTTGACTTTGTGTTTATATTGTATAATTTAAAGTTAATTTATCTTGAATTTTAATTATGATTGTTAAATTAATATTTTAATTTCTATATATATATATATAATTAATTATATATGAACAGTACAACCCCGAAACCGGAACGTTCCGTTCCAATAGAAATCGGAACGGCGACCGGAACGGTATTGACAACTTTGTTCACCACTGGTCCAAAGAAATTAAACGACTTAATAGAAAATCAGAGTCCCTGAAAGGAGAGTAGCCAGGGGAGCAGTGTGAATTCCTAAATGTAGACTCAGCTTGATTTATTCATAAAGACACCGTGTATAGAAAAAAACGTATTCTATATGTTGACTATCCTTCATCACAAAAAAAGTAGCTAACATAAAGAGTAGAGTGAATATGTTAGAAGTCACAAATGGAGTTAATGGTGTTGCAGTCAACTTGTTCATGAACCCAGATTTTGAGAGACTGTACCTGGACCCCCATCACTGTCTTCAAGATCTCCCAAAAGAAATGAGTCCAAGTCCTGCTCAACTGATGATGTCTCGGTTTTTAGGTTCTTAGGTGTTGATTCTGATTTAGAAGAATTCTCCCCAGCCACAGAACTTTCTTTTGCCTTTTCATCTTGTATCTGCTCTTCTTCTTTGCGCTTAACCTCCTCCATGTACTGCTTTTCATACCTAAGTTTTAACCACAGAAAGCAAACACAGCAAAATAAGACCTCTATTGTATATTTTTGTGGATCCCATGACCACCACCTCTGATAGACATGATAATTTGAACCTAAAAATTTTAGAGAATCAAATGCAAATAACAACTTCAGTCTTCCTGTTCCACTGATTCATGGATAAAATAAGCAAACGGTTTAAATTTCCATACAAGGCATCAAAACTGCTGTAACTTCACAGTTCACATTAAAAGCTATCTAGATGCGGCGATTATCTTCCCTGGATAACACATGCACATGTGATTGAGCGGCATAAATTTTTATCTCCCGATCTTCCTAGCTCAAAGAAATGTAGCTCATTAAATCATACCGAGTTGATCAGAGTGGTTTTTTTTTTCCAATTCTCGTCTGTCCATTGAGCATTCATGATGGGAAACCCAAAAACATAAACATCTTTTTTCAATCATTAATTGAACCAACAGGGAACTCCAGAGAGAAGAATAAATACATACGGCCCGACATGAGTGCTGACAAGAACGAAATATATCCTCCAGAATCTCCTTTCTTTCATCACACGCGGACATAACTCATATCGCAACTTCGAAATTTGCTGTAATTACGGTTTAAAAAACACAGAATTATACATCATTTCAAACACAAAAGGAAAATCCAACATCTTTAAATTACAATATTCAAAAATACCTTAACGGTGGTGAGAACAAGAGTAGCATGTTTCTCCTGCCATTCGCTAAGATCCTTCCGTACATTTGACTCCTTTGTCTCCACGTCAGACGGCTCTACTTCATCTACACCATCAAAATGAACAAGATTGTAATCCGATTTCAATTAACAAAAAAATCATAATCACATTTTAAGAGATGTGGATTTACCTTCAAATGGGAAGTTCTGAAAAGTACTAGAAGTCAATCCTTTGACAAAATCTCTCAGATCATCAGTAACACCAAGCTTCCGGAGCTCCGAATCGGAAACAACAGGACGGGAAGAAGAGGAAGAAGAGAAGACATTAGTATTGACGATGGAGAGAGAGGATAGCTGAGGAGGGATGATATCGGAAATGGACTTGAATTGGATCTGATCGGCTTGTTTAAGAGCGGCGACTTTGAACTCGTCGGCTTTTTTGGAGGCTTCGAAGGCAAGTTCTTTGGATTTCTTGGCGGTTTCAGCGACTAAATCGGAGATCTTGTTGGAAGAAGTTGTTAGGGTTTGGGATTTCTTCGCTGCTTCTTCTGCAAAAACCTTCGCTCGCTTCCATAAATCTTCCATTTTTTTTGTGTTTTGTTGTGTTATAGACTTGCTTTTCTTTTCTGTTTTTACGTTTTATGATAATAATAATAATAATAATAATAATAATAATAATTAACCAAACATCTAAATGCCATTGCCATTTTCCTGTTAAATGCACTGTGTCATGTGTCTACAATCATTGTGGATTGTGACAGTATGTGCCCGATTTTAGCCCTGGCGTGTGAGGCAAAATGGGCGGGTAAAGCAGGGTCATTTTTTGTTTTTCAATTGTACGCCCTTTTTTAAAAAAAATATTCTGCCGTGAACAGTGCAATGACGATTACGTCCCCGATAATAAGACAAAATACAGGTTTCGGCTGAGGGGCACCGGCGTAATTGCGTGTGGGCGGACCGGCCCGGCCAGCCACAACTTTTGATTTTTTTATTATTTTCTAAAATGGCTAAATACGATTATAGCCCTAATAAGACAAAAACGCTGAATTGAGTTCAGGGACAGGACGGTCATTTACCCTATTTTTGAATTTTTAAATCGGTGTCTGTCAGGGCGTGGTCCACACGCGTCAAACGGTTTTCTGCCTCACGCCCTCTTCAGGTGGCGCGTGTGGACTCATGCGGTGGCTGGAAATTGTCTACCAGAGGCTATTTCGATGCGCCACCGCGTGATCTTCCTCCCGCGGTGGCACGTGTAACCAAAAAATGTCTGTGGACGTGGCAGAGGCCGGTTCAAGCCGGCAACCACGTTTCTCTCTCCTGCATGTCAATGTGCAGGAGAGTCCCCCATGTATTTTGACTTTGCACTTCGGTCCCTCGACTTTTAATTTCGTTTTTGGTTCTCATTTCAGTTATATATGTTTTGTTTATGTTCGATTGGGTCCTCTGATTTGAATTAATTGAATGTCAAAGTTTCACTTCAGTCCTGCTACTTTCAATTTCCGGATTGGCTGTATATAACACAATTAATTTGGTACACAAGTTCCGATTTTGGCAATTTTGTCCTCTGATTTCAATTAATAATAAATGTAATTTGCATTTCAACCCTTGGACTTTTAATTTTTTAATTTAAGCCCTTTATATTTGATATTTTTTAGATTTCTAAAATAATCCCAACTTTTGTCCATATATATATAAATGTATTTAACACAATAATAATAATAATAATAATAATAGTAGCAGTAGTAGTAATAGTAATAATGACTTAATTATTTTTGTTCTTACTTTTCTATGTTTTTTTCTTTTCCGATAATTTGATAAAAAAAAATTTGCGGTAATAGCAATAATAATTGTTTTTTTTATCTTTTGTAAAAGTTTCTTGCATGTTTTTAGTCTTTCATTGTTTTTTTTTTTCTTTCATTATTAACCTAATAATAATAATAATAATAATAATAAAATTGTTTTTCATGCTTGCTCTTTCTTTAATGTTTTTTTTCCCTCCGGATAATTTGATAATTTTTTTGGTTTTGACAGTAATAGCAATAATTGTTTTTTTTTAAATCTTTTGTTAAAGTTTCTAGGATATTTTTAGTCTTTCAGTTTTTTTTTTTCATTATTAACATAATAATGATAATGATAATGATAATGATAATAATAATAAAATTGCTTTTTCGTGCTTGCTCTTTCTTTAATGTTTTTTTTCCCTCTGGATAATTTGATAATTTTTTTTGTTTTGACAGTAATGGCAATAATAGTTTTTTTTTAAATCTTTTGTTAAAGTTTCTAGGATATTTTTAGTCTTTCAGTTATTTTTGTTTCTTTCATAATAATAATAATAATTTCATTGTTTCTCTTACTTATTTTTTTGTTAATGTTTTTGAGTTTTTTTTTCAAGGATAATTTAATAATTATTTTGTCGTTTTCAAGGGGTTGATTCATGATTATACTGTGCACATTGTTGCACAACACGCCTAATCACCAAACTCATTTTCTTTTACATGGATATCGATTTTAAATTCATAAATTTGATAGAAAACTTGCATTTGACATGAATTCTACACATATTTATTATTTTAATTAAATATATATTATAATAAAAAATACATACAATTAATATTTTTTATATTAAAAAAAATATTTTGCCACCCGTGGCTGAGCCGGTATTGTCTAGTAATAATAATTGTCTATGAAGTCGATCATTTTGAAGATAAAAAAATAATCAATGGAATGGCATTTTATTTTCGCTATTTTATTTTCCTGTTTCAGATTTCCTTTCCAAAAACAGTTTTGTTTTAAAATTATCTATAATGCATGAGAAAAACATCTGTAGCAATATTTTCTCCACGTCTTTGTTTTTATTTTTGTCATTTTATTTTTATACGTACCATTTTCAAAATTTAATTTATTTCGGTTACACTTCATTTTATTTTTAAAAATTTCTTTATTATTTTTGGTCCCAAGTTTTTGATTTCTTGCAGTTTTGGCATTTAAGTGGAATTAATTATATATATTAATTTTCATTTTGGCACTTATTCTCTTAATTTTTTATTTAGTATTGATTCCTTTCCCTTTTTTTCTATCTTTCTTGAAGATTGTTTATTTTTTTTCCATATGCATTTATTTAAACTTTTGATTTTTGTTTTGATTTTTGTCATTTTAATTTTATTCGGTTCAATTCTGAAATTTTAATTTATATTGGTGATCATTTTAAAATTGATATTGTCCTATTTTTATCTATGTTCTTTTTTTTTGGTTTTCTATTATTTTAATCTAATTTTTGGATCAATGATTTTATGATTTATTGTTCGCACAATAATAATGATTATTTTTTATTGTTTTTGACAATATTCTACTCTTTTTTTTAATTATTCTGTACAATTTAATAATTTCTACTTTTTGGACAGTAATATTGATAATAATTTTAACTGTTATAGTAATGATAATGACAATAATGTAAGGATGAATTTTCAATTTATGTTTTCATCTTTTTAGAGATAGAAAATTAACTATTTGTTTTTGTTTTTTCATTAATGGAAGTGTTTTCACAACTTATATTTTGTTTGTTGAGTTTAATTTTAATTGAATTATAAAATAAATTAATCTTAATACAATGTATTCAATAATTTAGATATCCGATTTTTCTTGCCTTTTTTTTAATGATAATGATAATTTTATACTGGTTGTTTCATTGAAACCTATTAAACAAATAAACTTATATTAATTTAAAATTCATATATTTTATATAAAAAAACCTGCACTTCACAAGATTTCTGCACAGATTTATTATTATATCTAAATTTATATTATAATAAAAAATCACACATTAAAAAAATAGTTTCAATCGAGACGAGGAGCAAGTGCCATGGCTAATATACTTATGTAGCGCGATCATAGTTAACTATTTCATATATTCTCTGAAAAAACTTTAGTCTAATCTTTAAACTTTTATTTTGTATGATATAATTACTTTTTAGCTCAAATCAATATTCAATTATATAATTTTCAAGAAAATGAATGATTGGATTCAAAAAACAAGTGAAATAAAAACATTTAAAATTTATTTTAAATCTTTATTTTTTAAGCTTTTAGATAATTAGTTCTTTTAATTTTTTTAAAATTCAATTTGAAAGAAAAGAAATTATTAGATTCTGACACGTAAAAAAATTATCGCTAATAATAATTCTAAAAATAAAATATATTATTTTTACGTCAAATGGTACAATAAGAGTTTAGATTATGTGTTTTTACCTTAAAAGCGTCTAAAAAATATATATGAATCCGATACCATTTTTTATTTTAAATTAATTTTAAATTTTGAGGTGTTTCTTTTTAAGCGTTTGTAAAAACCATAAATTGATTTAAAGAGAGTCATATGATATTTTCTATATATTTTTGGTAAAATGTTTTTGTTCAGATGTCATGTTTTTTCTATCACTATATAATGATTAAAATCTGAGAAGCCAGGCGAGGCATCATTTATTTATTTTTTCAAAAGAAGGTGGGGTGGACATTAATTACAAATATAAATAGAAATATCATGTTTGGGCCCGACCTTGCAAGCCCAAGTACATACCATTTCTTGATGGATCAAGCGCTTGACTTGACTTACCAGTATTAACAACATCCAGTCTAATCCTTTTATTTTTTTTTTATTTTTTGAATCGATGCCGTTTTTATATTTTTTTTTACATAGTTTTAAAGTTTATGTTTTAATTAATCGCATTTCTTGTAATTTTGTTGACTTGTTTATCATTTTTAGAATGGCAATGATTTTTAATTATATTGGATGTATTTAATTTTTGAAGAGGTAATAATGACTTATCTATATTTTTTTATATATTAAATTGATATGTTTTTTTATCAATATTCTTTATGTGTATTAATTTATGCTATAAATTTGGTTTAATAAACAAACTCATCAAACACAATTAAGTAAATCATTTATATTCATGGGTGTAACTTCTGTTTATCATCAAATTGTTTTTTATTGAACTGTCACTAGAACTCCAATAAACACGTCCTAATCGCCAGGCACCTTGAGAGTGGTGTTCATGAGTTTGACAAAGTCACATGAAAAATGAGAGCTACTACTTTCATGGCAGCAAGATATTATTCTGCAAACAGCATGGACTTGGTCTTTGCGACTCCAGTGGACGTGCCAGCAGCATTAGAACATGCAGGTGTCTCTGCAATTGATCGTTGTCTCTGAGATTCAAACAAGAAATTGCTGGTGCATGGACTATATATTCGTTTCTGGAGAATTCAGTAGCCATTGCGGGCTTTAACCAGGCAAGTTGATGTGTGAGATGCTTCTCTTCCACTACGAGGTCAAACTAAAGAGACCCGAGGGAAGGAAATAATCTAATTTCAGCAGCCTTCCTGGCCTATCACTCGTGCAGGCACCGAAACACAAAGCAGAAAGAAAAAATTCAACGAAGTAAATTAACGATTCGCTTCGTGATATTTCAGAGCCAGAAGTATTAGCCAGTGGCAACAACTTCTCCCATACATTGATATTGTTGCTAGTGCTTGCCCCCCAGCATTTTTCCAACCATGATGTTGTTACACAAGGGTAGCTGGCCCCTTAGTACTGTGCTTCCACTTCAAACAAAAAAAAAAGTGATTAGCAACGGATATTGCAAGCACCGGATTATGTTTAGCAATGGAATTTTCATTACAAATTGTAACAGAAATTTCGTTGCAGATTCATTATGCATTCATCTGTAACAGATAATTCATTTAATTTGTAACCATAAATTTGTATCGAATTATTTCCAATGCAAAATACATTACTAGTGAGTATTAGCAACAGATTTCTTTATCAACAGCAACAGATTGATCCGTTGCTGTCTTTTTTTTTGTGTGTAGTGTTGTGTTTTGATAGATGAAAATGCAATCTTGTCGTTCACGACATTCTAAACACTATCTGGGCTTGTGTTTTTTAAGGTCATAGTAGAATTGCTGGCGTCAATGACTGTAGCAGCTCGCCTCGCCTTTCTTTCACCGTTGCGCATGCCTTTCCATCCGAACAATCGACAACAATCAGTGTATGTATTAAAACAAACTAAAACTTGTGGCGTTTCCACAGTACCTATACTCTTATTTCGAATTTCAACAGTGAAATTACCATTTTACCCCGTGTGCCTGCCTTTAAACGTTGGAGACAGGGTTATTTTCGATTTTCCCGTTTTCGTGCACAGTGTATTAACCAAAATGCCCATGAATAAAACAAAACACGAGATAAAACCAGCGGGGGTGTCCCGGTCATTGCACATTTTAAGTGCACAGTGCAATAACGATTTTAGCCCCTAGTGAGACAAAAACTGAGGGTTTGCCTAAAGGGCCATTTCCGGTCTTTCTCATTTTTGAAAAATGTACAACTACACATATAACCCCGGTAAAGATAAAATAGCAGTAATAGAGGCAGAGTTTGTTCGGTAATTATCTTTTTATTTTAATATTTATTCTCGTCGTTACTGAAGGCGTGTTCCCTGACGCGCCAGAGCCTTTTCGACGGACACTCCTGTCAGACGGCGAGTGCGGTATCCCAAGGTAATCGCAAATGGCCGACTGACATCTCTACGGAGGCGCCTCCATCTCTTCTGTCTCTTTGTAGTGCACGTGTCGTACTCCGGTGTCCCGATGAGTGCCGGTGGCTGGTTGAAATTGGTGGTGTCCATTTCTCTCTCCTGCATAGTAAGTTGCAAGCAGATCCCCTTTGATTATGTGTATTTTACATTAGTTTTGAGATAAATTTTGATTTGTTTCAATTGTATCCTTTAGGTGAAATTAATTATATAATTCATTTACATTTGAGTCCTTATTCTTTTCATTTTTCGAATTGGTTTGAGATCTCATAATATTTTCGGTACACATGTTTTATTTATTCAATTTTATCCTTTTATTCAAATTGGCTTTATATTTTGTTTTGATTTCAACCCTTATACTTTCAATTTTTTATTTAAGTCCTTTTATTGTTTTAAAAAATTCTAGAATAGTCTCTATTTTTAGTTTAGGTTTTAATTTTTTTTTATTTCCTCTTTTTTTTAGGTTATATTTTTTAAAGAAAATATGTTCTTCAATTTATTTTTTTTCCTCATTGGAATATATATATATATATATATATATATATATATATATTCTTCCTTTCTTTCTTCGTTTCTTGCTTTTTTCCTAATTATTTTTTTTTCATTTCTTTCCATGAATTTTTTTATGGTTATATTTTTTTTCTTTTCTTTTTCAGCTTATATATATTTTTTATTTGTTCTTTATAATCAAGGTGGCTTGACTAGCTTAAGCGCACCACGATTAATCCTTGAATTCAATTATATATATATATTTCCTTGATTATGTTTTTGTTTTTTTATTATGTTTTCTTTTTCATTTTTTTCTCCTCATTTTTTTGTTATATTTTTTTAATTTTTTTCTTTTTTCACTTATATATATACCTACAAGCTAGCTTAAGCGCACCACAATTAATTTTCATATCCAATCTTTTTTTTTATTATCAAGATATCCATACCAGCTTATATATACAACTACTAATAATCGGATCACTTTTTTTTCTTAAAATACTTTACCACTGGTATATATTAAAACAAGTTCCAGCTGCGAAGCGCAGGATAATGGCTCATGTAAACGAAAAGTGATCCAATCATAGCCCAGAAAAATAAATTAAATAAAACTAGCAGAAGTTAACGTTTTACGTGCTGAATTCCTTGGCCTTTCTTAACCGAGCGGTCATTTTCTTTGGGAGACCGTAAATGCCTAAAGTGAATTAATATATGCTGTGATAAAAATACTTTTGTAAAAAACTAAAATGTTTCATAATTACTTAACCATTATTTTAAAAAAAATATTATCCTGGTAGAGCTTAAAGGTAATTTTAGAACTAAAAATAGAAAAGAAAAATCATAAATGTGCCCTATGCCTTTTCGTTTCTCAATATTGTGTCCTCAAGGGGAAGGGGAAGAAGTGTGGCGTGGTAGCAGAGACCTCGAGATTTGCACAGCAAGTATTGAATTCAAATCAGACATGTATTTTTTATAAAAATCTAGGACAAATAAGATTTTATCCATTTACTTGGATCCACAAAATACACTTTTCGAGGGGTATGTTTTCCTCGAATAAAAAAAAGTTTCTCAATATTGTCCTACAAAAACATGATATAGTAATAAATAGTTTGTGATTTGGACAATAGTTCGCATATTCGATTCAGAATATGCACTTTTTTTTTATAAAAATCTAAGATAATTGAGACTTTATTTGCTTGTTTGGGCCAATTAAAAGCATTTTTTTTCAGGATACAAGTTTTCTCGTTTCCAAAAAAAATATTTCACAATATTATTATTTCTTCATTTCCAAGTAGATATTTTGACCTTTGTGATCGATCAAATAGCTGAGAATAATCAACAACTTAGTCAATCAGCAGCTTAGTCAAACATTCGGATCATTTTCAAAATTTAATTTCATAGAGGCATTCACAGTCCTATAAAGTAAGGTCTTGTTTTACATGCATTTTAAAAATATTTTAAAAAAAATATTTTTTTTATTTTAAATTGATTTTTTAAGTATTTTTATATAATTTTCATATACTATATCAAAAATAATTTTTAAAAAATAAAAAATATTATTTTCAAAAACAACTTCAAACACAAAAGTAATAAATATTACAAATATGTACGGCCTGATTAGGGTGGGTCAGTATACCAAGGATAACATTAACATATATAGGCAGCCACTTCTTCCAACAACAAGAAAACTTGTTTACCATAAACGAGGATAGTGCAATGTTGGAATACTAATAATCACGTTGAAAATTAATATTATAGAGGCGGTTTGCTTGTAACTCGCGAGAGAGCATGTTACTCAATTTCGGGGTTTGTAACCCAATTTTGACTGCCACGAAAAAAAAAAAGATGAGGGAGCAAAAGAGACATAAATTTCACACGTTAGTACGGTCGTCCTAGTTTGTTACAAATCTTAGGGTTTTGCTCCGTAATGTCGGCCATAACACACAAACAACGACAAAACACATTCCTCCTCTCCGTAATTACAATAACCTTACTTTCTAACCAAAATTGGACGTGCTCCTACTTTAGTTAGCTATTCAAAAAGCTTCTTCTTCTAACCATGCTACTGGAACCCAACCGGCAATTTTGTCGACGCCGCCGCCGGCCCCCTGCTCCATGTTTTATGGACCAACCGGCAAGGATTTGTTGTGTATTGGACGTCTTCTTCTAACTAGTGAATAGTCCATCGTAAAAAAATGGGACTTGTCGGTCCCCTCGGCCCATTCACGCCATGTCCCGGCCGGTCGTCCTCCATGCACCCTATCTTGTTCCTTATGGTATGCTTTGCCTGGATATGATGATCGCACCGATTAATCAATGGAACATATAGCGAACTTCTAAATCTGTCATTGTTTAATAATTGGAAGACATTCAAGTAGATGGTGTGGTTAAGAAATCAAAAAAGAGCATAGCTACCTACTATTTGGAAGAAGTGGGTCTTAAGGGAAGCAGGTTGCTGATTTTATTCATAATATATATCATCCTATATATATTATTCTTTGTTACTGTCATGAAATTCTATTTAGTTTAATTAGTTAGAGACTAGGGCTAAGACAAGTCCTTCGTTAATTCTTCTTACAAGAAGCCTAACTGTTCAACAGTGTTAAGCACTGTTTGTCTCCACTGGCTAGAACATGCTTTTACCTGGTATGAATGTGCTGCAATTCTGGGGATGAGAAGCTAGCTAGACAAGCTATGGCTTGGATTTATAGAGAATCAACGAAGGACCCTGGCCTTAATTATTTACTGCTAGTTGCTCGCTTTTTTTCGCATCACTAAAACTCCAATCAAGTGACAGTTAGACTGTGAAGTTGAATATTTTGAATAAGAAGATATATGATCCACCAAGTCTAAAGTTCTGAATATTCATCATACAAAACTCGAGAAATGCTTTTATAGGTGGGGATTGAAAAATGGGAAGATGAATCATTTTTTTCCGCACAGAAGTGGCTGCCGCCCACCTAAACTGCATATGCCTTAGTTTATCTATGATGTGGTGCTTCTGATGAGAGTTAGCGCTTTAAATCAAGAACTGGATATGTATATGGGTGATATTTTCCGGAATTTACCTGGAGCACTGTGTCCCTTCTGCTTATTGAGTGGAGCACGGGAACTTTGATCTTCATAACTTTTAACCTGTTTTAAGAAGGTTCGATCGAGGATAACAGATTCAGTAAATCGCAAGTGTACGTGCAACTAGCTAAACAAACAGAGATGAGACGAATCAGTTGTTGTTCATCGTGCATACATACAGCAGCTACTTCCTGGTCATCAAGGAGTATTCTGAGTTTCCTCGGCAGTAGTGCAGGGACAGAGAGCTTGATTTTACCATCGCCAGCTGCTCACAATGACATGATAATATCAAGAACATGATCATTTGAGATAGCAATACAGAAGCAGAAATCTTGTTTACTGAATTACGTACGTACCATGTTGATGCGATGACTGCCTCTCATGAATTTGCATAGCAGCAGCAGGTGTAAGTAGAAGAACAGAAAGGCAAGCGCAAAGAGCAGTGGCGATGGCCATGAGGTCCATATTTGTTTTCATGGCTGAAGTGATTTTTGCATGAAAAACTTAATTTCTCTGGTGCGGGATGGAATTTATAGTATCACAGGGGCTAGCTAGTAGCTCTCTAGCTCATATCAAACCAGGGGAGGCAAGTCACGGACATACACAAAACACAAAACGAAGAGTCACAAAAACAACTGCTTGGAAATCCCATATTTCCACTTCCTTTTAAGGAGGCTTCACGCCATTCTGGCTGGTTTTGTCATGACCTAGTGTTATTGGGCCCCACAGAAACACTACGTATATCTCCAAATGGATCCAGGCATCTGCTGTGAATAAAGAACTGCTCAATCTTTCTTTGCCTGATCAATGGAGAGAGAATAATATTTGAATAATCTCTGTGATCTCTACTCTATTCCCCTCTCATTCTTAGCTGCAAACAAAGATGCTATTCCCAGCTCACTTCTCGTTGAGTCATGCACTTCATTATTTGACTCTGTATGGTGGTCTACTCAATCCGATTAGAATTCCATGTTCTTCAAGTCAACCTGAATTGATTTTAAAATAGCACTGTTTGTTTTAGATGTTCTTAATGATTTTTTCGTGAAATAATACAGTGGATGCTTTAGTTTTGCAAGAGTATTTTTGTAAGATTATATGAACATAACAAAATCCAATACAAATTAAAATACTAGTTGCAACCCTCAATTGAAAACCACGTCATGATGCATGAATTGAATCAAATACGCGGTTTTCCGCTCTTCAAAGACAATGCACGTGCCCATGGAGTCTATCCATGAAAAGTTTATTTTTCTTGTTTAATTTAGGTATCCTCTTAGAACTGAAACAATTTTTTCTATCGAGCACTGCGTTTCTGATAGATTGTTTATGCAGATATTGAGTGTTCAAGAAAAAGTCTTTTTATTATTATTATTTCAAAAAACACTAGTGCGAGAAGCAAACACTAGGAGGTGATAAAATGAAATATATATATATATATTCTCTTAAGCTGTTTGCATTCACCATGAATTACTAAAAGAAAATTAAAAGTCACATGAGAAACAAGTTTAAGTAAAACCGATTTTCAGGATCTTTCATTTGATCTCTAACTCTACAGGGAGCAAGAAAATGAAATTTAACGAAGGCAGGTGAAATTATAAGATATTGCTTACATCTCAACTGACATGAACGAGGGTGTGTCCCAAACTCAAGGAACTCTCGATAATATAGAGCTGCTGCAAGTATACCCCAAGCCAGAGGAAAGAGAGATGTATCTGTACACTAATAGCTAAACCATAAATAAAAATTTCAATGTGTGTATATATTTTCACGTCAACTTATGGGCAGAACAGAAGAATTCAGAATCTACAGCAAAGAAGGCCCTGCATCCACCTCCTAGGTTTCTGTAAATGTCTTCGGCCAGCTTTCGCCATTCTTACAGGACTGCTATTCCATTCTGACTGTAATCTGAATTCAGAATCAAATTATTAGTCATGGATTTTATTTTGCAGCGCGCAATAAAACATGAAAGAAATAGCTTGGCAGTTACTTACACGGGGAAGGCGAAGGAGCGGGTGCTGGTTGTGCTGCTGTCTGATCGGAGAGAGACGCTCCCGGAATACGGAATGGGTCCTGAGTAACTTACCAAACCTGATAAAGAGCCTGTTGCCGAGAAACTGGACTCTCCATCAGTGTAAAGTCGACCTGAAAATGGCTCGGTATTAGGATCTTCAAACCTGGATGAAATTCCAGGCCCAAGACACTTAGAGTCGCCATTCTTAGGAGACTTTCTACCGCTCGCCGTGATGCTTCTAGTCTCCGCCTTACTATCGTAAGGTAACTGATCCATGATCGTACTGGGCAGTTCTTCACGGACAGAATCCAAAGCATGGCTCGCCAGTTTTGATTCCACATTGCTGCTGTCTGATTCTCCTGCTGCAGATGTCAGAGTGGGACTCGCCGAGACCGCTTCCTTGTGGCTGTGCTCTGCTTCTTGACATGCAGGATCCTGGGCAGGGACTGCCAAGGTTGCTGCCTCAAGGCCACTGTCAAGTTCTTCAGCAGCAAAAACTGAAGTAGAGGTCACTGAGACTGCTTCCTCACTGTGATTTTCAGATTCTTCACTGGCAGAATCTGACTCCAATATTGTATTTTCCTGTGGGCACTGCAATCAAGCATCCAAACCATTACAAACAGCATTACATCCAAATATGTCAGACCAAAAACTTTAACTTTTGCTCTCTATACATAATGGGGTTTAACACCAGGCTGAAATAGATTTTCTCAAACAAGGACTTGAGGACATATAAACCCTTTTACATGAGAAATAACATGATTTCCCGCAAGATCAGATGATCACAGCTATTCCACCAAGCACCTGCCTCTTAAGGATAAAAGTACAGAGGCCTGTCCATGGAGTAATGCAATCACACACTTTGTGCTGCTCATAAACTCGAACCATCATCTATTAGTTAGCGCCAGTAGTATGGTCACAGACCCTGTTTTTATGCAAGAGACACTCCCCCGGGATGAAAAGATTAGAGGAGAAAACGCTAGATGTAAATAATAAGCAATTCAAATAACTATTCATCATAAATGGATCGAGCTAGGCATCCTTTTCTTTATTTATTTTAATTGAGAATTTGGAGAAGAACAAAATAATTTTGGTAATGATGTGCCTACCTGAATAGACTGTCGTTTAACTTCATCCACGCTGTGATTGGAGTTGGTAGAAGTAAATTTTTCACCTAATTCTGGCATTGAAAGCAAATCTCTAAGTGATAAAATCTCCACGGGTCCATCATCAGCAACCTTCTCCCTTACATAATCAATAACTTCCTCCGTTGGTACCAAATCTTTGGGATCATAATCAAGGGATGATTCATATTTCGAATCCTGTTCATCAGAAGATCTCAGCATATCCCGAACAGGAAAATGAATGCTCGCATTTTGCTTTTCCAATGAAGATTTCAGCCCGTCTGGAATCAACATGTCAATGTCAAGGTCAGAATTTTCTTTAACCATCTTATTGTTCATGTCCCTTGCAGAAGGTAAGAATTCACACACATTCTTCTCACGTTCATCTGTGTCGAACAAGAACTTGTCCTGCAAAGGTAGTCCCTCATCAATGCAGATATCCTTGACATGGTATGTATTTTCTTTGTAACAGACTATTAACTCTGGCACCTCACGTCCCAAAACACTTTTGTCCATATAGAAAACTGAATCCTCGAATGGCTTCATTTTCAATGAAGAATTAGGAGTCGGTGCTGGTGCTGGTGCTGCATTTGGTAAAAGATCCGCATCACCTTCCATGCCCTTCAAATCATACAACTCCCTGTCCTCGTTCTCCTTCGCAATTGCATTTCCAGACTTGAGTCCAACGGAATCCAGAACGTTATCATTATATTCGACAGGTCTACAATCAGGCTCATGGCCCATGGTTCCATTGCAAAACACATGTTCACTATCTGCAAAAGGAGCAACATTTAATAGCAGTGATTTAGAAATGTCTGTAGCAGAAAAAAAACTTAAAAGACACGGCAATTAAATTTCCTTTGATAAATCATGTTTTCCAGACAAAATAATCCACCCAGCAAGTAATATGGAACACAAAACAAAGAATACAATTGCAGAACTTCTCCCTATAATATCAGGAGGAAAAAATATGGTAGGCAGCAAGCTTAAGCTACCTATGACAAACAACATGACAAATGAAGATGAGCAGGCAATTACCAAGTCTCATGTTTCGCATAGATTATATGAGATGGAAGGTGTGGAGAACTTCAAGATACGTGGATGATTTTTTCAAGCATATACTACTTGGATACTGCAGTCTCTAACCTGCTCATCAAAACAAAGTTGGTAAGGAAAATCAAATAAACCACTTTGGAAAACAAAATTAACAATAAGGAGATAAAATTAGTATACAGATGCTCCAGTTTAAAATTAAAGAACAAGCACAATCAAATAAACTGCAATCTAACTGTCATGAATTACCAACTAAAATTCTCACAGTTAAGGTTGTGCAGGTCCTGAACAAATAATTAGACATCTAAACGATACAATGAAGCTGATATGACAAAGAAAAGGTGGAAAACAAGTTCATGGAAAACAAATTATAAAGAAAGAAACGTTTAGCCTGAAACCACTAGATATTATAAACAAGCTCGACATTAAGGTGTCAAATTAGCAATCATGTGTCTGTCGTGGGAACTACTTTCTCTACCTTTAGACAAAAAAACCACCAGGAAGTCAAGTAACGAATCAACTAAGAAGCTCACATAAACTAATCACAAAAAGAACTGCAACTAGCTTAGTTATTCGATAGAAAACTAAAATAAATACAACACGTCTAGAGAAGAAAGTTGATGTGATCGAATAGTAAAAAAGAAGAGGAAAAGAAAACATATAGTTCAGGTGCTTTGAGCTTGAATATAATCATAGTTCAAGCTAACATTCTTAACTTCAAATTAGTAAAATATTACAGCCGGTCCAATTATGATAAAAAAAAAACGGTGTCTAAGAATATAGGCTCTAAAAATCGATCACTACAAGGTCAAACAGAAGCTTTCGGCAAACCAAGTGGAATTTTTAAATCTGCCCTCTACATAATACAAAAGGACAATATAAAATCTCAAACTTTATGCAAAAGCTTACATAAACTTTCAACAAAAATATAATAACAAAACCAAATTTTTAAACATAAAAAAATATCCTCAATGATCCTCACAGAGAATCACCACCAACTTTTTGTTTGGTAGCCGGTGATGATCAGATCTAAAACCATGACGATTAGAGAGAATATATATATATATATATATATATAAACATCTTGAGAAAATCCCAGATGGGTTTTAAGTTTTACCTCAAGTCCCTTGATAAACCCGGAAAAAAAATCGGTAGAAACCAAAATAAAGGAATTAAGGAGATCTAAAACCAGGTCCCACGACATAAACAGCCTCAAGAAACACCACAAAAAATAAGTAATGATCAAAACAAAGATAACATTAGCAATGACAGACCTTTTTTATCAGCTTCAAAAAAACAAAAACCCCTTTTTTTCTTTTCTGATTTAGAATCAACAGTTACTCACTTCAAGGCCCATCACTGCAAAAATAGACACATGGAGAGCACTCATAAACAAGAAGAACCCCAATTCATTTAACTACATGTGAGAGATCCATAGATATAAACTGAAGATGGATAAAAGTAAAAACGAAGATAGAGAAGGGACCTCAAGTAAAGAGAGAGACATTCTGGGTGTTAAACTAAGGTTCGTTAAAGAGGCATGTGTTTTTTAAGAGTAGAGATAAAAACAATAAATTTTGAGAAACAGGGACAGGGAAGAGTGAAGGGAGAGGCAGGCAGGTAGATGTGGGTGATAGAGTTGTAGTTTATAACTTTATATATATATATATATATATATATATATATATATATATATATATATATATATATATCAAATCTAACAGATGACTGTAATTAATACACAAACATAAAGAGTAGCTAACAGCTGCCCACAACCCTTATTAATGATAGCATTCAATATTTTATTTTGAGCTCCGAATTGATTTTTCGAGTAGCCAAACAGCAAAGTTTTTTTTCTCCCGAGAACAATAAAGAAATAATTTTATTGCAGCATCAATCCCGAACAAGACTTTCTTTCTCGCTTCCTACGTTTGACTCCTCTTCTTGATTTCAAAACTGACAACGATGTCGGGGAGAAAGAGGAAGAGAACTTAGATACTCACGAAATTAATAAAAAGTCAAAACGGTTTTCTGTTTTTTTGTTGCAGATGCTGTTGTCGTTTCGCCGGAGTTGCAGAGTTTTTCTGTTGTTTGTTTTGGCCGGTAAAAGGGACGTCAAAGAAAGATGGAGATTTGCTTTGTCAGGCTGTGACTGTGAAAGAAGCAGATGATACGATCAGAGTGAGCAGTGGCGCCTTTAGCTACTCTGTCCGCCTGGCCGCCCTTCCCTTCCAATTTGCGATTTTGCGCGTATGCTCAGTAGTGCTCACTCACATTATTTATGCCAGTCGGTTTAGTAAGCCCCTATGTACTTCACCTTTGGTCATGTCAACCCTTTCATTTTCAATTGTGGTCACTTTTGGTCCCTTCAGCTACTTAATGACAGTTTGGCATACGTTTTTAAAAAAATACTTTTAATTTTACTTTTAAATTAATTTTTTTATATATGTTTAGATTTTATGCTGATGGCAAAAATAATATAAAAAAATAAAAAATATATTATTTTAATATATTTCTAAAAAAAACTTTGAAAAACAATATAATTATGCTACCAAACGTACCCTTAGAAAGATGCATGGCCCACACTTGGCAGGCTTGTAATGAGCATGTTTTATATGGAAGCACCGCGCGTGAATAAGAACTTAAAGCATGAGGGCTGCTGTGCTCGAAATTAAAGTAAAGGGTTAAATTGAACAGTTTTCAAAACTTAAGTAACTGCATGGTGAATGTAACCGTGATTTTGCTGCTAGCCACTACCAGTCTACCACTTTATTTATTTTTTACTTTACTTTATTTTTTATTAAAGTGCGGGGCCCACAGGTTATAAATTTCAAGTTTCATAATTTCATACCACACCCCCAAACAGCTCGATTGCTCTCACTTCCAGCCTCTCCCTCTTTTTTTCTTTTTCTTTTTTCACATTAAGGGTTTATGATAAGAAGCATCCTTGCACTCGATCAATTATTCAATTTTTTCCTTTTACTTTATATTTTATTAATGAGATCCATTTTTTGCAAGCTTGGCGAAGATTCCATGTGACTAAGCTCTGAGATTTTAATTGTAAAACTAGTATTTTGATTTTATTTTTTCTTCACCAGCTTTAAAATTCCAAATCTAAACTTGGAGTCGATTTTCAATTGGACAGGGTAGCTGCCAGATATATAAAGATGTCGTTGGAAAAATAAAAGCATACTAATCACGGAGTGTGGAGCATAGGGACTTGATTGATCAAACTTTTGGTGCTGGGTGAAATTGATAAATTGACCAAGCATGGGAAAACGTGTCGCGAAGCCCTTAAATCATAGTAATGGATCCCGTTCCGTTTCGTTCCGCCGAACGGCCGTACTGATGTAAATTCGGGACAAAGCGGCGACGTTTTGTCCCGGTTAAATTCCGGACCGATCCGGCTGAACGCCTCGGTTTGGTACCAGGCGTTCCATTCCGAATTATCCAAAACGACGTCGTTTCACTTGTTAAAATCCTTCGGACCGAGCCCCAAAATCATTTCCCAGACCCGATTTCAATTTTCCATTTCTCCCCAATTTCCCTTACTCTAATCTCAAATTAACCTCACAAATCTCTAGTTTTCGACTCATAATCCAATAATCCCTCACTTGAAAAGCTTAATTTGTAAACTCGAATCCCTAAATCAGCTCAAAGTCCGAAAACCTAAAACAAAATTCAAAATCACAAGTGGCATAATTTCTTCCACACTGCGGCACAATTTCTTCCTTGGTTCTTCTTCCCCAAATCTCTAGTGAAAGGTACACATTTGAGGCCCCAAATCCTTTAATTTGTTGAAAAAATGAAATTGCTGAAACTTTGCATGAATGATTAAACTGGGCATTTATGTATGGAATGTTTGCATAAACTCGAAATTGGAAGATGTTCATTCATCTTGTTAAACTGGGCATAGATGATTGTTGATGAATTGTGGGAAAGATAGTTGTTTGGCATTTCGGCTTTCAAGGTGTTTGATGAAAGTCCCGAGAGAGTCATTAGGTGATAAAATCTACTGCTCCTTCAATGTAGCAATTTAAAAAGTGATGCCGACCTTGGACATCCCACAATGTATCTTGAACTCCCAAGAAAGCACAATCATAGAAAGCTTATTTATCACCATAAATTTGTGCAGAAAGTCGTTGAGGATACTCCAACTTTAGGCATCTTGATTCCATAGCTGATATTTTTGTTGTAATTATTTTGCTTGTATGGAAGGTTATACGAGTTCTGCATAATTGATAAACATCGGGAAAATATCGGTTTGAAATGATATGATAAAACAAATTTGATATTTTATCACAAAAAGACTTTTACCTTTAAGTTTATGCCCATGGCTACAACATTGCTTGGTGATGATGTGAAAGGAGCACTAATATCGGTTCTTTTATGTGCATTATAAGTAATCGGTTTATTCCAGCTTCATCATAGTTGTTAAAAGGTTCAAAAAAATTTATTGTTGCCTCCACATTCATGGATTATTCCCATGACCTTGGATGTGGAATTGCTGACTTGATGGCCAGTGTCTTTTGGTATAATTGCTGGAAATGTTTCATTAAAAATTACATGAGAAATCCATGTGTATGTCGAGTTTGCACAAAAATTACATGAAGAATAGCATGGTTTCTTAGTTACTAATAGCACATTACTTGTGGTTTGACATGCATCTTAAGCATTAAGTCCAAAATTTTTAGAGTTCTTCCTTTTTAATAACTTGATGATAACTACAACATTTATGTATGATAGTTCTTGGATTGTTGTTGATTATGAGTTTCGTTCCTTGAGGATATGACAACATGTTATTAATTTCTAACTTTTGTTACTTATGTTATCTTTTTACAACAGATTAAATTACATGGCTGAAAACTCATCTAGTGGTGGGACTTCCATTTCTTCAGCTCTAGCAACATCAGATGATCCAGCATGGGCTCATGGACAGGTGGTTGTTGGTGTAAGGAATGCAAGTATATGCATTTATTGTAATAAACGGATCAATGGTGGTGGTGTTACTCGGTTGAAGTATCACCTTGCTGGTATTAGAGGTGAAGTTGAACCTTGTAAAAGGGTCCCTCCGGATGTTAAATGGCAAATGAAACAACTGTAAATGACATGACAACAGAGAAAGAGAGAAGAAAAAGAGTTAGAACTGATATTGGAAATTCTCAATCAGTTTCCAATGATGAAGGAGTAGAAAAGGGGATGCTGCAAATCCTCATTCGGGTGATATACGTTCACAAACAAGTAGAAAAATGACAGTTCAAGGAACAAGTACATCTCGAAGAAGGATTCTTTTATTTGCTCCACGAACTACCCCGGGTTCCCAGCCTAGTATTAGAAGTGCAATGGCTACTAAAGAGATGGAACACAATGCAAGAAAAGCCGTAGCAACATGGTGGTATGATGCTAATATACCATTTAACAGTGTTAATTCGTATTATTATCAGCCAATGCTAGATGTCGTAGCATCCATGGGACCTAGGTTTAAAGGCCCATCATTTCATGATTTAAGAGGACCACTTTTGAAAGATGTAGTTCATGATGTCCATGTATACATTTTAAGTATCAAGGCTGATTGGAGACTTTATGGATGTTCAATTATGGTTGATGGGTGGTCAAATAGGAGGAATGCACCAATTGTGAATTTCCTTGTCTATTCTCCGAGAGGCACCGTATTCTTGAAGTCTGTTGACACTTCAGGACTTCGAAAAGATAAAGAGACATTGCTGGAGATGTTTGATGAAGTTGTCAAGGAAGTTGGACCAGAGAATATTGTCCAGTTTGTCAGTGATAATGAGGCTTCATTTAAGGCTGCTGGGAAAGCTTTGCAGCAAAGGTATGACACCTTTTTTTGGTCTCCTTGTGCTGCCCATTGCATTGATTTAATGCTAGAAAATATTTGTGATCCGAGATATTTTTCAATGATTGATGAAACCATTAAAAATGCAAGAAATATAACCAAGTTTATATATAATCATGCATGGGTTCTAGCTTTGATAAGGAAAGAATTCACAAATGGAAATGATTTATGTCGTCCTGGCATAACAAGGTTTGCTACCTATTTTTTAAGCATCCAATGTTTACTGAAGTTTAAGAATGAGCTTCGACAAATGTTTACTTGCACAAAATGGGTTGAATTAAGTCATGGCGAAAATCGGGTTGGAAAGGAAATTGCTGCTATAGTTTTAGAAGATAAAGACTTTTGGCCGAGATGTGCACATAAATTCAACGTCAGCGAGCCTTTAGTATGAGTTCTAAGGTTAGCAGACAATGAAGAAAAACCATTAATGATATATTTATATGAGGCAATGGATAAAGCAAAAGAAGCCATCAAAACAAGGTTGAAAAATAGAATATCTCAATATGGACCATATATTTGGGTAATTGATGCTAGATGGGATAAGCATCTTCATAGTCCATTACATGATGCAAGATGTTTTCTTAATCCTGGAATATTTTTAGGCCTTCTTTTTCATAACAAAAGGAGATAACTCGAGGTTTGCTTAACACAATTACGAGATTGGTTCTCGATTGTGATACTCAAGATAACATCGATGCCCAAATTGAGGAGTATAAGAGAGCAATCGGTGATTTTGGTATGACCCTAGCTATTCAGTCAAAGAGAAAAGTTAAATCCAGGTAATAAATTTTATATAGCTTAATATAATGTCTTTTTTATCTATAATATTTGATTTATTCAAATTTTCTTATCTAGTTTCATGGTGGGAGCAATTTGGCAATAATACTCCAGAACTTCAAAAGTTTGCAATTCGAGTTCTTAGTCAATGTTGTAGTGCAACTGGGTGCGAAAGAAATTGGAGTGTATTTGAATACATCCATTCAAAAAAGCGAAATAGGCTTGAGCACAAGAGATTAAATGATCTAGTATTTGTTCGCTATAATCTAAAGATTCAACAGAGGTAAAATATCAATATTATTATATTAGTAATTATTTTCTATTACATTGCTATTAATTTTTTAATTTCTTTCGTGTTTATTCTTTGTAGGAATATGAGCAGAACAAGAGATGCTTTAGATCCCATTAGCCTTGACAACATTGATCTATTGAATGAATGGATTTGTGAAGAACCCGGTCTTCTTGATGGAGAGGACATAAGTTGGGAGAGTATCGAAGCACCTTTCGCTACTTTAAATTTAGATGATGAAGAGACATGTGTAAATGAGGAGAATGAGCTTGGTGGAAATGACCAGCTATTGGAATGTCTTGTTGACGACTTTCCTTATGTTCCACAGCAAGATCAAGATCCTTATTTTTATATTAATGATGTAGAAGATGTTTGATGTATTTTTTTAATTTAGAACATTTTACTTTCATGATATTTTGGAATTTTAAAGATGTTTCTAATTTTGAGATTATGTTTGTATTGTATAATTTAAATTTTATTTATCTTGAATTTAAATTACACTTGTTAAATTAATATTTTATTTTTTTCATATATATAATTAAATAAATATGAATAGTACAAAACCGAACGAACGCTGAATGCACCGAAACCGAACGTTCCGCTCCAAACAAAAACCGAACGGTACTCGAACGGATTTGATAACTATGCCTTAAATTAAAAACCGAGAACATAAAAACAGAACCAAGAAAAATTGTTTTCCAAAAACGTATTATAATATTTTTAAAAATTTCATGTCTAATTCAGTTTAGGTTTATTAAGGGTAAAACATAAATCAAAATTGAATCGATTCAAATTAAAAAATATATATATTATAAAAAATTGTTTATCTTTCATGTCCAGTTCTAATTTTTTGGTCTGATTGTATTTGGATAAAATATGAAAAGAAAAAAACTTGGTTAAAGTCCAAAAAAACAAAAAAATATGATGTACTATTTTTCGATTTTTTATATAAAAATTGAATCGGACCAAACTGGTTGGTTTAAATCAATTTTATTTTTTAAAATCATGATTTTAATTTAATTATTTGTATAGATAAAAACCAACCGAACAAAAAATAATTACTCCTAATAAAAAAGATAAAATGTGATGCAGCTGCTACCATTGGTTTACAAAGGTTCATACAGATGTGATTGGGATTTAAAAGTGATTTAAAAAATATATATAATTTTTATTTAGTTTTTAATATTTTTATATCGTTTTTACGTATTAATATTAAATATATTTTAAATAACAATCTTTATTACATTTAATTCCTTTCGTTTCGCTGCTCTCAACTCTCAAGTCGTGCTATTGAACTGTGTGATGCTCCTGTTTAACATCTTAAAACGCAGTCGTCTTTAACATCTTAAAACGCAGTCGTGCGAAGATAATTTCCCCCTTTCCCAATCATTACAACAACAAAAAGATCAGCTTTTTACTGTGCCGTGTGAGAGCTTTTTATTGTGGATCACAGTGGTTCGAAAGCCAAAAGGGAGTGAAGAGTTGATTTATTTTAATATAATTTAATTAATAATTACAAGTTGGGTTGTTTTTTAACATTTAGTGTCTGTTTTGTGTTATGCTTGCTATTGTTTTTTAAATATGTTTTTTATTTAAAAATATATTAAAATAATATTTTTATTATTTTTTAAAAATCATTTTTCATATCACATTAAAATTATCTAAAATCACACAAAAAATAATTTATAATGAAAAAAATCATTTTTTTTTTCAAAAATACTCTAGAAAATCTCTGTTCAACTTCTCACTGCTATGTGAGAGCTTTTTACTGCGTGGTTCAATGGTTGTGATTATCTTTTATCATCTGTTTTGTTTGGTCCTTTGCCTGCTAATTATTCAATATCCTTACCATCGTTTTCAAGTAGTCACGTGCGCGCGCGCGCGCGTGTGACCAAGAGCGAAAATGTGAAGTCAGGCTGAGCATTTTGTTCATCAAGGCCGTGCATTTCAAACCAATAAATGTAGAGCTCGTCAATACTGCTTTTATACTCGGAACCCTACGTCTAACCATTGAAAAGTAGCAATATACAAGGACATTATGTGTATAGTATATTTTAATAAATGAATAATAAATGCAGGTACAAAAAAAGGGATACAATGGTGCGTCGTACATGGGTAAATCAATTATGAAAAATAAGTTTTAATAGACTATGAGCACATAAAATCTATGAAAATATCTCATAATTAATATACTAGGTCGTGAAACGTTAACATCGATGTCGAATTGCCTACTCTGCAGGAATCCTTCAATTTCCTCCCAGCTCCGTAGGAATGAATAACAAGTTGCTGTAGAAATTGTTTTTTTTTAAATATATTACAAATTATTTTTTTAATTAATTATAAAAAAAATCATATAATAAAACAATTATAAAAACATCAATTTTTTTAATAGAAAAACCTGATGGCAAAAGCAAACGCAGTCTTGATAGTTGATTTATTTCCAGTGTATGTTTGAAAGAGTGGTTGATAGAATTTTTTTTAAAATATTTTAAAAAAATATATATATAAAAATATATTTTATTTTATTAAAATTATTTTTATTATCAGTATATTAAAATAATCTAAAAATATTTAAAAAATAAATTTAAAATAAAAAAATATTTTTTCTTAAAAAAAACACAAGGTCAAACACTCCATTACTGGTTCGCACGTGTTGCCTTGGTGGTCACTGTGTGCTATTGTGCGCGGGGGGGACAGATAAAAACTTCTCTTTTTTTGTCGGTAGCCGGGCAAAGAGGGAAGGAAAGTTGGCTGATACCCGTGACATGATTGGCAATGTGTCGAAATGATAAGGTACAGTTTGGACTACCGTACCGTTTTTCATTTTTTCAAGATGTCGCTGGGTTTCTGCCACGCGTCTCTTTCACAAGGCCAAAGTCTCTGTTCCCGACCCATGCTTCATTGGTTTTTTAGGCATTCAAATTTTAATCCATCCACCTCAAATTAGAAATGGGGGAGCGACCCGCAAGGTCACGGCTCTATGTTATGGAAAGCTCTATCTTTCATTTCAACGTCAGTTCGAGATTTAGTAGTAGTAGTAGAGCCGGAGGCTCTTCCCTACATGTTTTTTTGTTTCTTTTATGTTATATTGGTTACTCTCACGGTATCTTGTATATTTGTTGTACTGGTAGGTTATTTAATGAGACTCGAAGAATAATTAAAGTATATGTAAACTAAGCCGGATAATCGTTTAAAAAAAGAAATGGGGGAGGGTGTTTTTCTCCGGGAACCGGTTGCTTTTTTTTAGCGATGCAAAACATGATTCCCGGATTGTGTCCCGTTCATTGTCTGGGTCGCCTATTTACTGGTCCGGTCAGTGATCGGTAAGTTATTGATTGAATTTTTAAATGAATTTCTTATGACTATATATCTGGAATTATTCCAAACCAATTACGTGGTTAGATTAAAAAACAAAAACCCTTCAGTTTTTTCAACAAGCTCTAAATCATCGAATATTTATATGATGGATGATCATCCACGTTCATTGCATGGGAGTTTTAATCGCAAGGACGACGTTCCATGTATTTAACGGGTTTTTTTTTTTCCTGTCATGCTAATCAAATAAATGGATCTCTACTCGCCACATTTATATGTATTCACAAAACTATAGCGTGCCGACTAGAACATTAAATATATATAATAGGCGTGGGTGTTGCACTGTGCACTCTGGCACAATGCACTATGGATTTCAATAGTTTTTTTTGCTTTTATGTTTTTTTAATTTCTGATTATGCTACTCTTTTTTCGTTTTTCTTCCTTTTTTACTTTTTTCTAAATTATTCTTTTTTTGTATTTTTCCTTATTATATATTTTTTCTTATTATATATTTTTATTTTATACAAAACTTGCACTTAATAAAAATTATATACAAATTTAAAATTTATATATTTTATACAAAACTTGCACTTCATAAAAATTATATACATATTTATTATTTTTGTCTAAATTTATGCTATGATAAAAAAAATCATACATAATAAATATTTTTTTATGTTGAAAAAAATATGAATCCGCCCGCGACGAGGCGCGGGTGTCATGGCTAGATGTTTTCTTTTATTTTTATTTGTTCTTTGTATTAGATGATTTTTATAATGTTATTATTTGCACAATAATAATGATAATTTTAGTGATTATTTTTTAATAAAAATATTTTGATTTTTTTTAAGATTTTCCTGAAATTTTAATTTATATCAGTGATCATTTTAAAAGTAATATTACTCTAATTTTCTTTTTTGTTTTTTGTTTCTTTATTTGTTCTTTAGATTATATGATTTTTATGATTTTATTATTTATGCAATAATAATGATAATTTTAGTTATTATTTTTTTATTGTTGTTTTATAAAAATCTTTTGCTTTTTTTTTTATTTTTCATGGCAATTTAATTATTTTAATTGTTTTGGCTGTAATGTTAGCAATAATTTTAGCTTTTATAGCAATGATAATGGCAATAATGTCAGGATGATTCTTCAATCTATGTTTTCTTCTTTTTATTGATAGAAAATTAACAGCTTATTTTTTTATTTGATTATTGTAAGTATTTTCACAAATTATATTTTATTTTTGTTTGATTTAAATTGAATTATATAATAAACTAATCTTAATACAATGAACTTAATAATTCAGATATCTGAGTTTTCTTGATTTTTTTAATGATGATGATAAATTTATGCTGGTTATTTCGTTTGAAACTACTAAACAGATAAATTTATATCGATTTTAAATTCATATATTTTATAGAAAACTTGCATTTGACATGAATTCTGCACATATTTATTATTTTAACTAAATTTATATTATAATAAAAAATACACACAATTAATATTTTTTACATTGAAAAAATATTTTGTCATGCTACGACAAAGTAGGGTAGGGGTCGTGGCTAATTGTTTTTTTCTTGGACTGTGATGTGCCACGTAATTCCATTTCTTCTTAGACGCTGACGTACATTCGCGCTTGCAGGACCTTAATCAGGCAACAGTATAAGAATTCTTGATCTAGCACTGTGCATCAATACTCGACCGTGCTTATTTGCTGCGGTGATTGCAATAATTTACGTTCCCAGCAGGTGCTTTTATGTTATATCGCAGCCACCATTCGATTTCACGTAAATAATTCAAACTTTTTTCGATATATATTTAGAGAAAATGATTTTTTTATAGTATTAATCAACCATTTCTGAGTCGCCATGGTTTAAGATAACTTTTTTCCCGACCTTGCCATTGTCTTCGGTTCATGTGGCGTCATTTGACTTTTGTGGCTGAATATATTCGACTGCACAGAAGTTCATGGATTCAAAGGGTTAAGGGATTATGATTTCTTAATTAATAATCGATGATAAAATTGTTGGACCCTGGTCACAAATTAATTAAAAACTGGATGGTAAAATTAAAAACTAAGAAAATGAGAGGGGATTAGGCAAACCTTGACAAGTCTCCATTTTTATAATCTATTAAATCTCGAACCAAAACTCAAGAATATCTTATTTTAATAAAACATTGATTAAAATAAATAAAAGAAGAACAAAAACAAATATTTTTTTAATGGCCACGCCAAAACATGCGGGGGAAATAATATTCATCGCTACTTTCCCCACGATTCTAGCGTGCTGTTAATTATAGATTTAGGCTTTTCCGCGTTTCGATGGGAAAGTGTTTATGAAAAAAATTAATTTTTTTATTTTTATTTTTTATTTTAAATAAAAAAATAATATTTTTAGATCATTTTGATGTGCTGATGTCAAAAATGACTTTTAAAAAATAAAAATATCATTTTGATGTATTTATAAACAATAAATACTTTCAAAAATAACCGTAAGTGAATTCTAAAAAAACATTTAGCGGGAAAAATAAAATTTCCTGTACATGTTTCTGGTGTGTTGTCAATCATAGATGCAGCAGAAATACTCTCTCTCTGTATAAAATAAGACACAGGTGGTTCAACTGGCACGACTTTTTTTTTTTTCTTCAATGGCCAAGTTTTTTTATTAAGTTGCTTGTCCTGGTTTGGTAATTAAATCCATCCAAAATCCCATCTTATTATCATATACTATAATTATAATTATATAAAAAATATAATTCTCGTAAGCTGTCTCCCAAAACAACGTGGACGGCAACAATGTTTTCTTAATTAATTAAACGAAACAAAAAAGGTTTGACTTTGATTTCTCATTCATTGTATCACCTAATTAAAATGAAAGAAGTCCAAATCAATGGCGAAGGAGAGCAAGGAAATCTTATGAAATATTTTCTTTGTTTGATTTTTTTTACAGATTCTCAGATATTGTTATATCGAGTCTCAATTCTTACGGGTGTTTGAAATTGTGTTTTTAAATTTATTTTTTTAAATTTTGTTTTTATTTTGATTTTTTGATTTTTTAAAATTATATGTTAATATCAAAAATAATTTTTAAAAAATAATATAAAATTAATTTTAATATATTTCCAAATAAAAATCATTTTAAAAAAATAATCGACCACCCTACCCAACAATCCATTAATAACGCATTGCAACCTGCACCGATATGGCAAAAACAGACAAGTTGACCAAAGCAGATTTTATTGACAAATTTGCCCAGTTCTTCCTGATCTAGTTGATGATCTGGGCATCTGCCGGGGAAGAAGCAGATAGGGTCTACTTTCCTGTTCGCCGTCGTTTTTGATGGGTAATTTGACTGCTTTTTTTTTTTTTAATAACATGACACAGTTACACCTATGCCCCTGCACAATATTAATTGTCTATTTCCTTCTTTCTATAAATAATGTTAATTACGACGAGGTGTGTAACCATGATTTTCTTAAAAGCAATTTTGTTACTTCAAATTATTTTTGTCATATTTTTAATCGACATGTAAGTATAAAAAATAAAATAAAATAAAATAATACCATCTTAAAGCATTTATAAACAAAAAAAATATTTAAATAATAAACATTTTACAATGCACAAACAACCACCGATATCCAATTTCAATGCACGGGCCATGACCCTTTATAATGGACCAGAAATAGTCTTCATGGATATATAAATCATGAGTACAGAAAACAGGCCAGAGTCCCCACGAGAGTGGACGCTGCCGAGACCTATTTTCCAGTGATGATCTCGAGAAAACATCATCGTCAACATGTTCCGGAGTAAGCAAGACCACATAGAAGGACACGAAACAAATTATGATGCTTCATTAATAATCTCAAATCTAGTGGATGTAAATATTGCGAAGCCTGTGAACACTGGATCGCCTTTTATGATTATTTTATAATAATAAGAGAAGACCAAGGGGCCCATGGACTTTAACTATATTTCGGCCTGGGAAAATGTATGGGCCGTATCCAAACTCCATTTGCAAGCCCGCCCATTACATCTCTCGACGCAGCATTTTTTCAAATTATGATGAAGAAAATATGAAAAGAAGACTAGAAGATGTTATTGACAAGACTCGCCTCCTCCACTGTCCACAGGCTCTTTATCATGGCTTCCAAACCTAACCCTCACCTCCTCCATCAAGGTAGCTAATTACTACTCGCTGTTCTTCTTTTCTTCTTCTCTCTTTTTTTTTGAAAAATTATCAGTAAAAGAAGGAAAAACCCTAGCACAAGAATGAATAGCTGAATGGAACACTAATCACTCAGTTGCAGGGGCGGCGTTACAGATCCCACCGAAGACAGCGAGGACAATGAGCAGAACTTCAGAGTCTTCCTCCTCCTCCTCCTTTAAGGAAGCGTTTGGCAATTACGCTGATTATCTTAATAACCTTGTAAGTTATTATTTCCCTCTCTCTATTCCATTCCATTTTATTTTAATTATTATGTTTCAACTGTAAGAAAACATGCAATTGCTACTGTTTATTGTATAATACGAGAAGGATTGATTATTTTTCATTAAAAAAGTAGCCCTCTCTCTCTCTCTCTTGCTGATTCAAATCCGTCGATATGGATTTGGGTCTGGTCAGGTCAAGCCGGGTCCATGAAATGCATTCTCTGATTTCATTATCAAACACTGTGTCATGGCAGCTTCGTTGTTGTTAAGATGACTACTACAATTTGCACGAGTGGATCGTGGATAACTATTATGTAGTGTTACTTACTCTGATTGTGCGTCAAATTTAGTGGCTTGATACATTTTCTTGCTGTCAAATTATTGAAGCTTCCGTGATACTGAAATCATGTATGCCTGTAGAACGAAAAACGCGAAAGAGTGGTAAAAGCGAGCCGGGATATCACCATGAACAGCAAAAAGGTCATATTTCAAGTTCATAGGTAACGTCTTTGAATATTTGGTTTTCCTTGTCATAACAGCTTTTTTGACCTTCCTGGTGTGATTAAGATATTTTTACTGGGTCATACGATATCAGTTGAGCTTCACTTTAGGACACTCCAAATTCCTGGTTTTGTTTTTCAACTGGATTTTAAACGTTGTATTCTTCATGTAATAATAGAATCAGCAAGTACAATAGAGACGAAGTTCTTGACAAGGCAGAAAAGGATTTAGCTGCTGTGACAAAACAGTACATGCTCAAGTTGGTGAAAGAACTGCAAGGGACTGATTTCTGGAAGCTAAGACGAGCATACTCTCCTGGGGTTTGTATTTCTTTCCCTGTCCCTATTGAGGCCAGATGTGAAGTACTGTATTGGCTCATTATGATTGGGGTCTTCTGCAGGTACAAGAATATGTTGAAGCCGCAACATTCTGTAAATTTTGCAGAACTGGGACTCTTTTACATCTGGATGAGATAAATGCTACTCTGTTGCCGCTAAGTGAACCATCTATTGAGCCTTTGCAAATAAATGTCCTTGACTATCTTCTGGGGGTAATTGCCTGAACTACATCCTAACTCACGACATTCTATCTTGTAACATGAAATTTGGAGCAGTTAAGTGATATTGTCTATTATTTCTATCTTATGAAATCAATCACTCGAAGGGTGTAGCATTTTATTTTTGCACAGTAACTTGTGAACCGATGTCATTTTATCATCTAAGCGTCATTTTATCATCTAAGCAAGCTGCTCACACTTCTTGCACTATAAAACAAATCTGCGTTGACAAAATATACTAGCATATATATGATTATCAAAACAGTTCGAAGGAGTTCTATTCTTTAATGAGCATGATCATGCCTGTGTGTGTGTTGGAAGAGGTGCTTAGTCTGCGTGTACAGCTTGCAGATTTGACTGGAGAGCTGATGCGGTTGGCAATTGGGCGAATATCAGATGGTGAGCTTGAATACGCCAAGAAGATATGTCAGTTTGTTCGTGATATCTACAGGGAGCTGACTCTTATTGTCCCATATGTTGATGATGGCTCTGACATGAAAATAAAGATGGACACGATGCTCCAAAGTGTGGTGAAAATTGAGAACGGTATTTGATTCAAGTTTGCTTGCCTGTAATTGTGAAAAGTGATTAATCATATCCCACTTTACAAGTGCACATGCATAGAAGTTGTTAACTCGTCGAGGCAGTATCTCACCTGAATTCCATTATTGATATATTGTGAATAGAATTAGGCTGATTGGACAATAACTGATGAAAGTATAGTGTTCTAAGTCTGGTAAAATTATTTTTGAACCTGGGTAGTTTATATTGGTGTTTGCCTGCTTGTCTCCAGTCCATTGACGATATTACAATATTATGATGATTTTCCATGTCAGTGGCAGTTACAGTTTTGGATGATACATCTTTCATCCATGTCAATCTATGCAATTTTTCTGCATTGTTTAGAAATTTATTCAAACTTCTAATAATGTGACATGCTATAATTTACAATTCGATGCACCTATAGGTAAAAAGCCATGAAAGAGGCTGTTTAATTTCTTAGAGTATGAGGAGACAGAATTTTGTGGAGTTATCTTGTACATGTCCTCTTCCATTTTAGCATGTTCTGAAATTAAACAACTGTGTATCGATATTTACACCATTATCTTGGACCAGCATGTGGTACTGGCCTGTTAATTTTTTTCAATTGAGCTAGAAAATAGAAGAGAAGATTTTGCCTCTGTATGTTTCTATTCAAGTTTTACTGCATCTTTTAATTGTGTTATTGTTGCAGCTTGCTTTAGTGTCCATGTGAGAGGATCTGAATATATGCCGCTGCTGGGATCCAATGAGCCAAGTTCTTTTTTGTTGGGGGTATCTGATGTTGAATTATAAAGTATTCTCTTCTGTCACACTTTTTTCTATTTTTACTATCTTTGGTACCTGTTTTTTGTGGTTAGTTTTATGCTAGTTGCATTTAATTTTTGCCTGATGTAGGGCAGTCTCCTTGTGCAGGAATATGCCTAGAAGAGATGGGTTTTTTTCCTTGCCAATGGAAAGATTTTGAATCACTTATGGGGGCAAGATTTGTCCGCATAACTTCCTCCCTGCCTTGCAAATCATCTTCCTAGGCAATCTAGTTTGTTCATATGCTGCAATATTTGTGATGGATGGTCATGGTGTTGCAAAGAGGCCGACATCATTTGCTGGACCCTAAGTGAAACAGTTCCTGGAAGAGTTTGAAAGGAGTTGCAAGTAACTGCTCGACTAATGTTTGAATTTTAGGAAATAAAATCCTTCCATAGATCAAATGACATGATGCCTTAATGAGAATTCTGAAATGCTCCCTTTCTCTTTGTCCCAGAGTTTGCCAATTGTGTAAAATCATGGTGGCAGTTTTACATTGCGAACTTGTAAATCTTGGTAGGCAACTTGTCGAGTTGGCACAGCTTGCTCTAGTTTACTTGCTAAACATCTTATTTTATGCACCAATCATTATGGGCTCAAGGCATTGATAGGGTGTGAAGATGTGCCCCTAACGTCCAAAAAAACATCAACAAATAATTTATTATTATTATTCTGGTAAGATAATTTCACTGCATTCATGTACACGAACATAAAATATTAAATACTACCATGTGCAATATCACAAGGAACCCACTAGGCATGGCTGGATGGCAACCCTTTCCCACGGTAATGCGAGCAGAGGCTGGATCGTGGTCTCATTTTGACTCGTACGTCATTCTCAATCATTAGTGAAGTTTTGCATCTTTAAAAGATCAATAAAGGACACTTTGTTCATTAGAGCAGACCATTCATTGTCACCACAGCTCAAGTATCAGAAAATGGACAGCAACCCTCATGGACGGAGGGTGCCGGTGAGAGGCGCTAACTTTCTTTTCAGCCGGGGCTTTCTTTCCGGTGGGGATAACTGTAGTTCCGAGAACACTCAACGACAGTGTCATCTAACTTTGTAGATTAGATGATCCATTCTCAATTACCAGTTACCATTCACGTGATGAAAAAAGCATCTGCAAATAGATTATACCCTGTCTGGGTTACAGTGTAACCCGTTTCACTAAATTTATTCATTTTTCTTAAAATTAACTTCTTTTTTATATCATGTTGGCATAAAAAATACTTTTCTAAAAACAAACCAGAAAATGTTAGCAGTGGCGCAGTACTGTGTGGAATCGAGCTGCTATTTTTGCAGAAAAGAGGAAACCACAGAATAACTATACTTTACCGTGCTTTGATTCTAGAGAAGATAAAAGCAGCCACGCTCAAATATAAACACGGTAAAGTATAGGTTCTGTTGGTTAGTGAGATGACGACGTGGTTTTCTGCGAGAGAGAATCGAATTGATGCTTCAAAAGACAAGGACAGTGTCATCCCTTTTTTGTTTTCTTTTTTCTCAAACCAACAAAGTTCAAAATATATTTCTCACGGTTCAACAGCGCAGATCTAACCTTTATAATCCGAAGATCTAGCCTATATAGTTTAGACGGCTCTTGTAATTTACTTTCAGCTTTAAATTTAACTTCCCGTAGTTTCTATAGATTTATCTTGTCGGAGATGATCGTTTCGGTTAGATTTGATTTTCATCTAAAATATATAATCAAATTATTTTTTAGAAAAATAAATAAAAACTAAAACCTGTTCAAACTTCTAACCAAATAATGTCAGTCTGGTTTGATCATGTTAGCTGAAGGAAAAGGCCGAACCGGCTATTATTTCTCTCCGACAGAAAACTCATTTTCTACTAATAAGACAAACCTCGTCTAAAGATCACAGGTCGATACTCTCTCTCTCTCTCTCTCTCTCTCTCCCTTTCATTTTCACAACCCGTCCCTGCATTTCTCATGCTGCTATGGATTGGAGGAGCTAGCCAGCCTAGGCCAGGGCTGAGACTAGGAGCTGGTTTTTTCTGTAGGCGGAGAAGGCAGCTGTGACGTGGCAAGTAGCAGTCACAGCGCAGGCAGAGACCATTTTTCGTGTTTAGTGCCGCGGTTGATTTCATGCAAATGTTGAAGTGGAGAGTAGTGCAACAATGAGTTGATTGGATAAACCAGAAAGGAGGTTGGTTTTAGGTCGTTAAATTTGTATTTCAAGCTATGGCTCAATTGATATAAGTTATCAAGGAGTTAAGGGACCATTCTGTACACAGACACAGGAAAAAGAAGAAGGAAAAGAGAGAGTTGAGGGATCATTCTGTACACAGACACGGGAAAAAGAAGAAGGAAAGAGAGAGTTAAGGGATCATTCTGTACACAGACACAGGAAAAAGAAGAAGGAAAAGAGAGAGTTAAGGGTTCGAGCGACACTGCCTATTGACTTCTGTCCATTGTACATTTGCATTATGCCATTCAGGAATTATTAATTACACGTCGTGTTGGTAAGAAATAATAACACTAATAATCATTTATATTTGACGGATATGTGTTTGTAAACAAAGATGGGTCATGCATTTAAATTTTAAATTTTAAATTAGATATGTAAATAAAAATAATTATTATTGTGATTTTAAAATTAATTTGAAAGTGGATGGGAGCAAGATTTCAAATAAAAATAAGAATGGTATTTATCAAAGTTTAAAGACTAAACTTTAGATTATAAGTGAAAGGATAAAAATAATAAAAATTATTGTAATTTTAAAATTTGAATGGAAAGTCAGGAATTATTGTAATTATAATTTTTCAAAAAGTTCAATTTTTTTATTTAAAATAAATTAGTTTTTAACCTGTTTTTTTTACGGTAGATTAACCCGGTCAAGATATTAAAAAAATATTTTTATATATGTATGTGTATGTTTACATGTATACTTTTAATTAATTTAACAATTTGACAGCAATATAAAAACACGGTAATCAAAAAGACAAAACTGTTTTTCTTTAAATTCAAATTCAACAATAATTTTAACTAAACACTTAAATTTTAGCTACAAACCATAACTAAAAATATTTTTTTAAAACAATTTTTTTAACCTCAACCACAAATAATGACTATAACAGACAAGGATAGTATTTATTAATACATGGTTTAGCTGTATAATACAAACGAAACTTTGAGTCGTGATTAAAACAGCTAAACAATTAATGTTTTTTAATATTTAAGAACAGTGATTAAATAAACCTCAACCATTTTATACGTGAGGCCGTTTTCATGCTGAAACGTGTATTGGGTCGTTGGTCCTTCAGTTAAAGTTTTATTTAATTATTTTAGTGGTTATTATGCTGGCAAGAATCATGGGTTTAGTGATTATTATGTTTGCAAGAATCATGGGTTGGGTTTAGTGATTATTATGTTTGCAAGAATCATGGGTTTAGTGATTATTATGTTTGCAAGAATCATGGGTTTGGTAATAATTATGTTTGCAAGAATCATGGGTTTGTAGGGTTCATTATGCACTATGTAATGCCTATTTATAGGCTCTTCATCTTCAATTGAAAATCAAGCCAAGCATTCAATTTTTTCTATCATCAGTGGTATCAGAGCCTAACATCCTTCAATTCCCAAAGCTCTTTCACTTCATCGTAAGCAAACGAGAGAGAGTGAGAGAGAGAGACAAAAATTCAACTTGTGAGTGAGCAAACGAGAGAGCCTAAAATCCTTTGCCATTTTTCAACATTTTTCACATACGAGAAACAAACTCAATTTTTCAGTCATCTTCTACACCCAATTCACAGAAGTACAAGACATCGATGGCAGAATCCAATTTTGTTCAAGCAGCCATCCCTCGTTTCGATGGTCACTATGACCATTGGAGCATGCTAATGGAGAATTTCCTTCGGTCAAAGGAGTATTGGCCAGTTGTTGAAGTTGGAATTGAAGCCCCTGCAGTGACTACTGTCTTGACCGATGCTCAAAAATTAGAGCTGGAAGGGAGAAGGCTGAAGGATTTGAAGGCGAAAAATTATTTATTCCAAGCCATCGATCGTCCCATCTTGGAAACAATTCTTAGCAAAGAAACTTCCAAAGATATATGGGATTCCATGAAGTCGAAATATCAAGGATCGACAAGGGTGAAGCGTGCACAACTTCAAGCCTCATGGCGGGATTTTGAAACTTTGCAGATGCAAATTGGAGAGTCGATGAACCAACTATTGTGCCAGGACGATGGAAATATGCAACAAAATGCGGTTTCACGGTGAGAAGATGGATGATAATGTGATTGTTGAAAAGATTTTGCGTTCACTATCCTCAAAATTTGATTATGTGGCTTGTTCAATCGAAGAATCCCGGATGTGGAAAAACTCTCAATTGATGAGTCGCAGAGCTCCTCGCTAGTGCATGAGCGAGAAAATGCTTCGGGCTCACATACAAATGAGCAGCCCTAAAAGCTACAAATTATTCTCATTCCTCAAATTTCCGAGGAAGGGAAGAGGGAGAGGTAGAGATGGGAATCGAGACAGAGGAGATGGTTACTGTATAGGTCGCTGATAATTTTGGCGAAGCAAGGGAAATTTTAGGGGTGTTGAGGGAACCGAGGCAATTTCGAGGGTGTTGAAGGGCAAAACAGAGGCAGAGGTGACAAGTCTAAGATTGAATGTTTTCTATGTCACAAATTTGGACATTTCCGATCCGAGTGTTATGCCAGGATACCCAAGTGACAAAGCTGAAATGTCACATTTTGCTGAGAGAAGGGAAGAGGAAACTCTTCTAATGGTCGTGGAGACAACCCAGGAGCGAAGCGAGGGTCTCGGAGCGACGATCGAGAATCTGAAATTTGGTTTGTGGATACGGGTTGCAAGCAATCACATGTGTGAGTGTAAGTCTTCTTTTATTTACTTAAATGAAGATTTTAATTCGACAGTAAGTTTTGGTGATAACTCTATTGTGAATGCATTAGGAAAGAGTGATATTGAGATTAGAACAAAGAATGGTTTTGTAGAAACAATTTCAGATGTGCTTTATGTGCCTGATTTGAAAAACAATTTAATGAGTGCTGGTCAAGTGCAAGAGAAGGGGTATGAGATGACTATAAAGAATGGTGTTTGTGAAATTTATGATCCTTTGAGAAGGTCAATTGATGTAGTGAAAATGAGTAGGAATAAGTTGTTTCCATTAGAAATTGTGATATCACAGCCTTGTTTTATTGCTGAAATTGAGAACCCAACTTGGTTTTGGCATTTCCGTTATGGCCATTTGAATTTTAGTGGCCTAAAAACTCTTCAGCAGAAGAATATGGTGAAAGGTCTTCCTAAAATTGATATTTCTTCACAAATATGTGAAGATTGTGTTGTTAGCAAACAACATTGTTCTCCATTCCCTCAAGGCAAATCGTGGAAAGCAAAGCATGCTCTTGAATTGGTGCACTCGGACATTTGTGGACCGATTAGTCCATCTTCAAATGGAGGTAAAAAGTATCTAATCACCTTCATTGATGATTTTACTCGGAAGACATGGGTTTATTTTTTACAATACAAGGCGTAAGCTTTTATGTGTTTCAAAGCTTTAAAGCTAAAGCTGAAAATGAGGCAGGGAAGCTCATTAAGACTCTCCGAACAGACCGTGGTGGAGAATTTTGTTCAATTGAATTTGATGATTTTTGTAGAGAGCATGGTATTCGCAAGGAACTCACAACTAGCTACACACCACAACAGAATGGTGTATCCGAAAGAAAAAACAAAACAATCCTCAACATGGTGAGGAGCTTGCTAGATAGAGGAAAAATCTCAAAGGAATTTTGGCCTAAGCGAGAAATTGGAGTGTTCATGTGTCTGAATAGAAGCCCTACTTTTTCAATCCGTAACATGACACCGAAGAAGCATGGAGTGGGAGGAAACCCAATGTGGAGTATTTCAGAATTTTGGGTGCATAGCCTATGCACATGTCCCGGATGAGAAGAGAAAGAAGCTAGATGATAAGGGTGAAAAGTGTGTGTTTCTCAGCATGAGTGAGTGCTCCAAGGCCTATAAATTGTACAATCCTCTTACAAAAAAATTGTGATCGATCGTGATGTTGTGTTTGATGAAGTAAAAACTTGGGATTGGGATAGGCAACAACCTATACATGCTGATTTGGACATGGACATCGATTTGGAGCCAAGAAGAAGAACCATTTTGCAGCAGCCTTGCTCAGAAACAACTGCTGAAATTCACTCAGCAACAGGAGCAACTGCTGGAAATTTCCCACCCATGACAGTAGCTCCTGTTATAGCAGCTCCACCTTGTCCTCGTATCCGTAAAAGGCCTACTTGGATGGAAGATTATGAGGTAAATGGAATTGAAGATTCACTTACCTATTTTGCTTTGTTTGCAGATTGTGATCCCATGACCTTTGAAAGTGCTGTCAAAGAAGAAAAATGGAGAAAAGCAATGGATGATGAAATTGATGCGATTGAAAGAAATGACACTTGGGAACTAACTGATCTGCCACCAGGACAAAAATCCATTGGCGTAAAATGGGTTTTCAAAACCAAATTGAAGGCAAATGGTGAAGTTGATAAGTATAAGGCGAGATTGGTGGTCAAGGGTATAAGCAAGAGTATGGAATTGATTACACGGAGGTCTTTGCTCCTGTTGCAAGACATGATACAATTCGGTTGATAATTGCATTGGCTGCACAAAATTCATGGCCTATTTTCCAGCTTGATGTCAAATCGGCATTCTTGCATGGAAACTTGGAGGAGCAGGTATTTGTTGATCAACCTCTTGGTCATATTAAGATTGGATGTGAGGATAAAGTATATCGTTTGAAAAAGGCTCTTTATGGTTTAAAACAAGCTCCACGAGCTTGGTATAGTCGTATAGAGTCTTATTTCTTAAGAGAAGGTTTTCATAAGTGTCCATATGAGCATTCATTATTTGTTAAAATTGGAGATGGGGGGAAATTGCTTATTGCTTGCTTATATGTTGATGATCTTTTATTTACTGGAAATGATGCTGATATGTTTAAGGATTTCAAGAGTTCTATGATGGTTGAATTTGAAATGTCCGATCTTGGGTTGATGCACTACTTTCTTGGCATAGAGGTGATGCAAACTATAAATTACATATTTATTTCTCAAAAGAAATATGTGCATGATATTCTGGAAAGATTTCAAATGAAGGATTGCAATCCTGTTAGTACTCCGACTGAATTTGGTTTGAAGCTCAACAAAGACCATGAAGGGAAGAAAGTGGACAGCACACTTTACAAGCAAATTGTTGGTAGTTTAATGTATTTAACTGCAACAAGACCTGACATTATGTATTCTGTAAGTCTAATCAGCAGGTACATGGAAAATCCCACGGAAATGCATTTGCTAACAGCCAAGAGGATCCTTCGTTACTTGCAAGGAACTAAGGATTTTGGGTTGTTCTACAAGAAAGGAGAAAAGATGGAGCTGGTTGGGTTTACTGACAGCGATTATGCAGGTGATCAAGATGACAGGAGAAGCACCTCAGGTTTTGTTTTTATGTTGAGCACAAAGTGCGGTTTCGTGGTCTTGAAAAGCAACAAATTGTTACTTTATCCACCACCGAAGCCGAATTTATTGCTCGCCACGGCTTGTGCTTGTCAAGCTATTTGGATAAGAAGAATTCTTGAAGAACTACATTTTCCACAAATTGAGCTACAACAGTATTTTGTGATAACAACTCAACTATCTAACTCTCCAAAAATCCGGTGTTACATGGGAGAAGCAAGCACATTGATGTGAGATACTATTTCTTTCGAGATCTCAATAATGATGGCATGATCAATCTAATTTATTGTCAAGTGAAGATCAAGTTGTCGACATACAAACCAAACCTCTTAAACTTGCTTGCATTTGTGAAATTGCGTGGTTTACTTGGAATGTGTTCGCAATCACAGACAATTAAGAACATTGAAGAAAGATGATTTCTTTTAAACTGATATCTGCAGATTTCAGTTTAAGGGATTGTGTTAAAGTTTTATTTAATTATTTTAGTGGTTATTATGCTTGCAAGAATCATGGGTTTAGTGATTATTATATTTGCAAGAATCATGGGTTGGGTTTAGTGATTATTATGTTTGCAAGAATCATGGGTTTAGTGATTATTATGTTTGCAAGAATCATGGGTTTGATAATAATTATGTTTGCAAGAATCATGGGTTTGTAGGGTTCATTATACACTATGTAATGCCTATTTATAGGCTCTTCATCTTCAATTGAAAATCAAGCCAAGCATTCAATTTTTCTATCATCACCTTCTCCATCGATCTCTCAGGATTTTTGAATATTTGACGGGAAGAAACGGGCAAGTACGTCTCTTTGTCGCTTAGGAATATTTATCATCAATGCATTATATCAAACAGTACTACTTAATTTAATAATACAAACACATGAGAATGATTTTTTTATTGATACTATTTATCGTATATGTTTTTATTGTTATTTATTTATTTATCGTCGTATCTTTGAAAGTAGTGGTATGTGAGTTTTTACAGGTCAATATATTGGTACTGGGAATGACCTAAGGATCAACTCAAATATATCACCCTTCCAAAATATAGTACTCGACCCTAAAAATCTCGAAGCACTTCTTCACGAGCTGCAATGCCACGTCCCGAACAATCTCCTTCTCTGCCCGGATACTTGCAAGAAAATGAAACCTCCGAAGAATTTAGAGACTTGATAGGCTCCATTCCCACTGAACAGGGCTGGGTTGCAAATCATCTCCATCAATACCAAGGTTTTTGGCACACAAGCAGGCAGCTTCAAGGGGTTCTAGCTTGCCAAAAAAACTTTCAAGCCCAGGATGGCGATATCTTTCTTGTCACCACTCCTAAATCAGGCTCTACCTGGTTGAAGGCAGTGATGTTTGCCTTGGTGAATCGGGTTTCCTTTCCAGACAATAAACAGCACCCTTTGCTCACCAACAACCCTCATGCTCTCTTGCCTTTCTTGGAGATGGAATACATCGGCAAAGAGCATCTTGACTTCACCAACTTCAACTTTCCGAGGCTGTTTTCAACCCATCTGCCACTCCTGTCACTTCCCAAATCTGTGGAGGACTCGGGTTGCAAGCTTGTTTACTTATGTAGGAACCCTAAAGACACTTTCGTGTCCCTTTGGCACTTCACTAACAAGATGAGACCCGCTGATAAGGGTGCTGGCTCACTTGAAGAGACCTTTGATAAGTTTTGTAGGGGAGTGAGTTTGTATGGGCCATTCTGGGACCATGTTCTGGGTTATTGGAAGGGGAGCTTGGAATGGCCTCAGAGGATATTTTTCTTGAAGTACGAGGATATGAAAAACGAGCCCAAGGTTCAGTTGAGGAGGCTGTCTGAATTCTTGGGGTGTCCATTTTCCCTTGAAGAAGAGAGAAGCGGTGTCTTGGATGGAATTTTGGAGCTGTGTAGTTTTGAAAACTTGAGCAATTTAGAGGTGAACAAGATCGGAAGGCTGCCTATCGGAGTGGAGCATCATGCCTTTTTTCGGCGAGGCGAAGTTGGTGATTCCAAGAATTATCTCACGGCTGAGATGAAGGAAAAAATGGACATGATCACCGAGCAGAAGTTGCATTGTTATGGTTTAAAGCTGTAGTTCGTTCTGAAGGTCGCGCCATCGATCTTTCTTTACTGATTATCAGCATGCGCATCTTTTGTTGCTAAGCTAAGGTACGTCATCGTGTAGGTCATTTATATCATCTGTTGCATTTTTATTTTCAACCTAAACAGCCGGAGATAATGGCACGGGCTCTGTAAGCTACAGTGCCGATGAGGGAGGCGTGAGCGCCGAGTAGATCTCCATGCCAATCATCGAGTATACTGCCATTGCTCTGTGCTCTGTCGTCATCTTGCGTATTTACAGTAATTTTTATGAACCCAATTTGTGTGTAGCAAAAACACACAAGCAATCTTTCGTAATATTTATATTTCGAATCTTGTCCGTTTATACTACTCCTTTTTTTCGTCTTGATTCTTTTTTATTTTTTATTTTAAAAAACTATTAGATATAATAAAGGAAATATTATTTCACTGTAGTAATTGCAACGTTGTCTTATTTTTCTCGCGTAAGCGTTAATATTTTTTTGTTTTTATTGACACAAATAATTCTTCATTTATTCATAAGGGATATCACCGTGAACAGCAAAAAGATCATATCCAAGCTGCTCACACTTCATGCACTATAAAACAAATCTGCGTTGACAAAATACGATTATATGCACTATAAATCTTGGTAGGTATACTTGTCGTCGATCTTGGTAGGCAGCTTGTCGAATTGGAAATCTCGGTAGGCAGCTTGTCGAATTGGCACAGATTGCTCTAGTTTTCTTGCTAAACATCTTATTTTATGCACCAATCATTATGGGCTCAAGGCATTGACAGGGTGTGAAGATGTGCCCCTAACGTCCAAAAAAACATCAACAAATAATTTTTTATTATTATTTTGATATAATAATTTCACTGCATTCATGTGCACAAACATAAAACATAAAATACTACCATGAGTAATATTATAAAGCACCCACTAGGCATGGCTGGATGGCAACCCTTTCCACGGTAATGCGAGCAGAGGCTGGATCGTGTCTCATTTCGACTCGCAGGTGATTCTCAATCATTAGTGAAGTTTTGCATCTTTAAAAGATCAATATGGCAAGAACAAGTCATGGGATCTAATCATGTGATCTTTTTTATAAAGCCATCAAGGGCACTTTGTTCATTAGAGCAGACCATTCATTGTCACCACAGCTCAAGTATCAGAAAATGGACATCAACCCTCATGGACGCGCGGAGGGTTCCGGTGAGAGACGTTAACTTAATTTCTTTTCAGCCGGGGCTTTCTTTCCGGTGGGGATAACTGTAGTTCCGAGAATACTCAACGACAGTGTCATCTAACTTTGTAGATTAGATGATCCATTCTCAATTACTAGTTACCATTCACGTGATTATAAAAGCATCTGCACATAGATTACACCCTGTCTGGGTTACAGTGTAACCCGTTCCACTAAATTTTTTCTAAAAAATTAACTTCTTTTTTTATATCATTTTACTATCAAAAATATTTTAAAAAACAGCAACTATCTAGAAAACAAATCAGAAAATGTTAATTAACACTGGCGCAATACAGTGCGGAATCGAAACCATAAAAACAACTACAAACAATTGAAGCACCGACAATACAGAGTTACAAACCAACAAAGTTATGATGGTTAGTGAAGATGACGAGTAGGTTTTCTGCGAGAGAGAATCCAATCGATCCCCCACCTTTAATTTTTCTTTTTCTTCAAAAATCGGGCTAAAATATATAATTGCTGAGGCTAGCTATCAGGTATCTCCGATAAAAGGAATAGATCGAAAACCGAATCCATAACCTGTACGTGATCAAAATGGGGCTTCAGCCGGTTCAATTTGATACAGTCCCAGCTCTTAAAAGAAAATTACAATTCTTTCTCCAACCCTAACAATGAATATCTGGATTAAAAAATTAGGTTTCGTAATTAATATAGTAGATAAAATCTTCATGAGTTTTCAACGCAATAAAAAAATCAATATCCATTCTTCTTTTTTTGATGAAATCGGGCGTAGAAGCCCTATTAAATTAATCTAGGAATAGTAGATCCAATCGGATCGTAATACAACAAAGTATATAACCTCGACGGTGGGTCTGTTATAACATCGATCGTCCAGTCAAATACATCTTTACTTAACCCATAATTTGCTAACCAATCAGCCACACAATTGGCCTCTCTGTAAACATGAACCGTTCTGACCTCCCACGCTCTAGCCAATATATCCCTAATCTTCCCAATTAAATTGCAATTCCGATCCCATTTAACTTTATCACCCCTCAGGAGACCAACCACCACCGTAGAGTCCGACTCTAAAATCACTTTTCTGTACCCTTTATCCCATGTACGTTGAAGTCCTATGTAAACCGCCCATAATTCCGCTATAACCGACGAGCAAATCCCATTATTCCTGGCAAATCCTGCTAACCACAAACTCATTCCGTCCCGAAGAACTCTCTCAGCACCTGCTTGCCCTGGATTTCCTTTGCTGCATCCATCCACATTCAGTTTGACCCAATCAATAGGTGGATAGGTCCACCCCACCTGTATTGTTCGTTTACCGGTATTCCGCTCTACTGAACCAATCACTTGATTACTTTTATGGTCCATTACCATCCGTTTTATAGCTAACACAGTGTCATACCAATTACCCTGAGAAGAGTCAAAAACAGTATTTCATCGCTCTTTCCATATGTACCACAGAATTATTCCAAATTCCATAGGCCATTCCACACTATTCACATCCCTTGGTTTACCGGTCAAATTTGAGATCAACCAAGTATACCAACATTGGCTGAAAAATAGTTCTCTTTCCTCAACTTTGACAAAAACCTCCCATATCCTCCGTGCCTTGGGGCAATCTCTCAAAGCATGGACTATCGTTTCCACTTCATTTGTGCACTGTATACAACATCGATTATCCGCCAATCTACGTCTCCATCTCCTATCATTGGTCATAATGGCATTATGTGCCACCGTCCGTAGAAACAATTTGATCCGCTCCATTCCTTTCCACCGCCATATAACTTTCCAAATAGGATCCTGGTCCATTAACCTCCTTTCACCTTGTAGATCGTAAGTCGCTTTTGTCCTGAAACTTCCAGTCGGTGATTGGTCCCAAATCATGTTATCATCTATCATATCCTGAGTAGGTGGGACATGACCTGCTATCTCCATCACAACTGGCATGGGAAGCAAGTGAGCAAATTCTTCCCATTTCCAATTTCCTCGATCATTCACCATATATGCAATCTGATAGCTACTTTTATCCGATGTAATTTCCCAATTAGGTGACTATAAAGAGGGCCATAATTGGCCAACCAACTATCCTTCCAAAATAAAATCTTTCCGCCATTTCCAAGATTCCAACTAGTATTCTGTTGCCATACCTTACAAATCTCCTTCCAAAGAACCGAATCCTCGTGGAGGCAATCGGGCAATCATTTCCTCGATGAGATTTTAAATACTTCTCTTTAGAAATCTAACCCACATGCTATTTTCCTTCATTACTCCCAAGCTAATTTCCCAGTTAGGATTATTCGGTAAAGTTTTTGAAAATCATTTTTAGAAAAAAATTATATTAATGTCAAAAAAAAATATTTTTAATAAAAGAATATTTTAAAAAACACTGCGCTCTATTGATATTTAAGGGGAAAACTACAAGCCATTGACAGAATTTAGACTCCGCTTCTAATTAGAGTTAATGAGCTTCACTTCATTTTCATTGATCACTTGGTTAATCCATCCATCATTCAAAATATCTTTATGGGATCAATAGGTTTCGTAATTTAGTAGATAAATAAAATGCGAGTAAGAAATAGAATGCTAGTTAGCTCAAATTAATTATTGTCAACCTTGTGGATCAAACAGGCCAGCACGTTCATCTCCCCGTTCCCTTCCAGAGATCAAGAGAGCAATCACATGCGACTGCTCTCTGAAAGACACTATGATATGCATGTGGTTTGTCAACGGTCCAAGTCTAAAGTCAACGAAATAACACTCACCTCAGCTCCACCAAAATCCTCCTGCGGAGTCACACATTCTAGCCCATCCATAGTGTTCAGCACGGGCGGGTACACAGGAAACTTCTATCGCCAGTTCAATGATGTGCTCCTTGCTCTCTACATCACCATCAACTCTCTCTCTCTCTAAATCAAGATGCCATCCTAACGGTCACCAATTGGAGTGGTTGTAAGTCCAGAAATACGCTGGTCACCTGCATCATTTCACCATGCACTAGTAATTTATTAAATAATAATATAAATCATATTATGATATTTACCTGATAATTTAAATTTTTAGATAAGATAATTTTTTAATATAATATTAGAGCCTTATTGCCCCGGTGGTTACGAGTCCGAATCTCACCACGCTATTTAATAAAATCAAACACAAGGTAGTATAAATTTGTTCAAGTTTAAAGTCCAAAAGATTTTCACTTGAAGGTATGTGTTAGAGAATAATATAAATTATATTAGATGATATGATTTCTTACCATGATATCGGAGTCTTGTTAACTCGGTGGTAACAAGTTCGAATTTCACCGCACTATTTGATAAAAATCAAGCATAATATAGTATGAACCTGTGCAATTTTAAAATCAAAATAATTTTCACTTTAAGATGTGTGTTAGAAAATAATATAAATAATATTTTAAAATTACATTTAACAATTTAAATTTTTAGATAAGATAACTACTTAGAAGTCGGCCTGATGACGCCCGGTCCCTGGTCGTGGATCCAACGCTAACCCAGCATAAAACACTCCCTGCTTTCAATGCACTCCTAGAAAAAACATAGAGTCCTCGTTTGTTTGTTGGAAAGTGGTTTCCTTTGGAAAGTGAATTCGATGTGTTGGTAGTGTTATGGAAAATGAACTACAAAATACTTCTCAGTATTTGTTTGTGTTATGGAAAATGAATTGGAAAATAATTTATTAATTAATTTTTAAATTTTATTAAAATAATGAGGAACTAATCTTACAAATTAAAAAATTGAATGAGAATGAAATTGAAAAAAAATATATAATTTCATAAATTATCTCAAATAAAATAAATAATAATCAAAATAATAGAGATTAAATCTAAAAATTAAAAAAATAAAAGGTGAATAAATTAAAATAATAATAATAATTAACATTTCATACATTATTTCAAATAAAATAAGTAACAATAAAAAAAACAAGGACCAAATTTGATAGATAAAAAATTTCAATAAAAAAATGATAAGAAAAAAACAAAAAGCAATTATAAAAATAAGGACCAAAATTAATATAAAAATTAAATTTTAAGAGATGAAATTGAAAAATAAATATTCAAAACAAATTATATATAGCAATCAAAAGTTTGAGGATCAAATTTGATAATAATCAATAAATAATGATATTTCTAAATTTTTACAACTTCCGAAAGTGTTTTCCATCCAAATTTTCCGAAAACACTTTCATGAAAAACAAGTCAAATTTTTCTTTGAGTAAAAATTATTTTCCGTTGATCAACTTTCCGAAGACAAATAAATACAGAAAAGTTTGAAAATTAATTTCCTAAAATAAATTCTAGAAACAAACACCGCTAGAGTCCACGAGGTAAATATGTTTCAACGTTTGATAAATAGAAGGGTGCTAGGCCACAACTTGTTTTGGTGAATAGAAAAATGGTGATGGTCGTGAGATGTTGAATCTAAAAGAAGCTCTCAAGGCAATGGAAGGATCAGAAAATGGTGTTAGTTGAAGGAAAAAACCGAACCGGCCGGCTATCATTTCTCACCGACAAAAGAAAAACAACGACAGACATCATATCTTTAACCTTTTCATAAAAGGCCCACAATCCCATTATTGTTAATGGTGGGGGGGAACAAAACACGAACACTCATTTTCTAGATTAAAGAAAGAAAAGCTTTCTAAGTTTCTGCTTTTATTTTTTGTGGTATTGAGAATAGACTGATTTTATTTTTGCTCGAACTGTATAAAAAAGTGGAAGACAAACCTCCTCCAAGGATCACAGGTTGATAGTCACATGCTCACCTTCCCCCTTCCTTCGACCAGTGCTCTGTAACTTGATTATGACCAATGCTTCTAATCGTACCTTCATATAAATGGGAGAGGGAATCGTAGGTCTATTTCCAGTGGAGAAAGATAAGAAAACAGAAAGACGAGAGAGAGAAGGGAATAAGAGGAGGACGAAGAGAGCACCTAGGATTTTTAAATTTTAAATATTTTTCATAAGATCTGGTGACCCATTTAAGTTCTGTGTGCATATATAGAGATAAATGAGAGAATATAAAACCCTTTTTGATTGGAATTGTGCTTGAGGTTCTTATTAAAAGTGTTTTTTTTTCAAAAAATACATTAAATAATATTTTTTTATTTTTTAAAAATTATTTTTGACATTAGCACGTGAAAATAATCTCAAAATACTAAAAAAATTGTTTCCAAAAATCATTGTTTTTCAAAAATATTTTTGAAACGCATTGTATAAACAAATTCTAAATCATTCTTGAAATCCGATCATAACAATTTCAAGTTGAAAGATAAATAAGAAAAATGTTATAGTTATATTAAGAAAATATAATCACCATCAATGCAATATCACACACTACTTTTCTAATAAAAACACACGAGAATGATTTTTTTATTGATACTATTTATCGTATATGTTTTTATTGTTATTTATTTATTAATTTATCATCGTATCTTTGAAAGTGTTATGTGGGTTCTTACAAGTCTATATATTGGTAATGGGAATGATCTAAGGATCCCCTCAAATATATATCTCCCTTACAAAACGGAGTACTGCACCCTAAAAATCTCGAAGCCTTTCTTCACGAGCTGCAATGCCACGTCCCGAACAATCTCCTTCTCTTCCCGGATACTTGCAAGAAAATGAAACCTCCGAAGAATTTAGAGACTTGATAGGCAACATTCCCACTGAAAAAGGCTGGGTTGCAAATCATCTCCATCAATACCAAGGTTTTTGGCACACAAGCAGGCAACTTCAAGGGGTTCTAGCTTGCCAAAAACACTTTCAAGCCCAGGATGGCGATATCTTTCTTGTCACCACTCCCAAATCAGGCTCTACCTGGTTGAAGGCAGTGATGTTTGCCTTGGTGAATCGGGTTTCCTTTCCAGACAATAAACAGCACCCTTTGCTCACCAACAACCCTCATGCTCTCGTGCCTTTCTTGGAGATGGAATACATCGGCAAAGAGCATCTTGACTTCACCAACTTCACCTTTCCGAGGCTGTTTTCAACCCATCTGCCACTCCTGTCACTTCCCAAATCTGTGGAGGACTCGGGTTGCAAGCTTGTTTACTTATGTAGGAACCCTAAAGACACTTTCGTGTCCCTTTGGCACTTCACTAACAAGTTGAGACCCGCAGATAAGGGTGCTGGCTCCCTTGAAGAGACCTTTGATAAGTTCTGTAGGGGTGTGAGTTTGTATGGGCCATTCTGGGACCATGTTCTGGGTTATTGGAAGGGGAGCTTGGAATGGCCTCAGAGGATATTTTTCTTGAAGTACGAGGATATGAAAAATGAGCCCCAGGTTCAGTTGAGGAGGCTGTCTGAATTCTTGGGGTCTCCATTTTCCCTTGAAGAAGAGAGAAGCGGTGTCTTGGATGGAATTTTGGAGCTGTGTAGTTTTGAAAACCTGAGCAATTTAGAGGTGAACAAGATCGGAAGGCTGCCTTCCGGAGAGGAGCACCAGGCCTTTTTTCGGCGAGGCGAAGTTGGCGATTCCAAGAATTATCTCACGGCTGAGATGAAGGCAAAAATGGACCTCATCACGGAGCAGAAGTTGCATTGTTATGGTTTAAAGCTGTAGTTCGTTAATTCTGAAGGCTGCCTCACCATCTTTCTTTACTGATTATCAGCGGCGTGTTTATATGTTTTATTTGTTGATTTCATCGTCACCAAACTTTCTAATGTATCCCTAGCGAGAATCCTGCCATTGCTATGTCTTCATCTTGCTTTTTTACAGTATTTTTCATGTACCCAGCTTATGCTGCTGGTTACTGAGTTTCCTGTTGAAGCAAAAACACTCCGGCAATCTTTTCATTACCCTCACCGTGGGGTAATCTGGGACTACCAGAGGTCATTTGTTGCTATCCACTTATAAATACCGAGGACAGACTTAAGACTGCTGTCTTTTATGCGTTGCCATGTTAAATAAACCATACGAGAAATGATACCATCACTGCCGTTATCTTTTTTCTTTATCAGAACTAGCGATGTATAACTATAGGACCTGAAGTGATCGGTACGGGTGAGGAAACAAACCGATAAACTGATTCAATCGAGATAATTAAAACAAAACAAATAAGAAAAAACAAATAAAAAATTAATTAAATCATTTATATTTTTTAAAAAAAGGGGATTCAGTTTTGGTTTTTTTTTAAAAAAAAATTACTATCAAAAATCGAACCGAAAATGTTCACCGCGGCTAGTGATAGGAATTTAATAGAATTTCTTAATAATAGGGTTGTATAAATAAATTGCAACGTTATCTTATTTTTATCACATTGATTCATATGGACTTTATTATAATTTATTATATATAAATATTATTTTTTATTCAATATAAAAAAAAATACCCTAACAAAACATGCACGCTAATGGTCCCAGGCTATTCGAGGTAGTATTGGCTGCTCGCTTGGCACCCATGGAGGTTGATGTTCTTTTATTTCACGGGCTTCGGCTCCATCGAACGAAGTAACTAGGCAAGGGAATTGGACGAGTAGCCCAATTATCAGATAATTTTTAGATCCAGATGTCAAAGCCCACCACTTAGATCTTGTACTGTACAGCTGAAAAATGTTAATGGAAGCTTTCTTAAGCGAATGGACTTGGGCCCCCAGTTTCAATTTCTACAGCCCAATAAATGAAACACACCGGCCTTGCCCACTAATGAACTTCAACTGGCCCTCGTGAGCTTGCAGGGTCCAAATATGTCAAACCCCCATCACCAAAAGAGACGGGACAGCGGGGTGATGAATATATACAGAAGCATGGCAGTGAATACAAGGCGATCACATGTTGAAATTCATTCATTCATGCGGCAAAATATAAGATTAGATGACAATAACAACACATGGCATGATGGTGGAGCACAAACATCATTCCCTCTCGTCGGTTAAACCCTAAATTTAATTTGCTTTTTTGTTTGGGTATAACCATACCGTGTCCACCTCTGTATCATAGCAACCTCTCAACTAACGAATTTAACACGACTTTCTAGATGGATTTTGAAAGGACCTGCCTGCGCACTCTTAATTTTAATAATCATCAATGCTCGGCTAGCTCTTCTACCACGCAAAGTACATTCAATGACATCAGGGTTGTTTTGCATGGAGTTTCAAACATACTTTAAAACAAAAAAATATGTGACGTGACTAATTATGTATTTAAAATATAATAATGTATAATATTTTAAAACCATTATTAAGAAATCATGTACCAGACTAATCAGAGGTAAACTATTTAATATGTGACCTGGATAATAAAAGTATGATAATTTTATAGAAAAATTAATTATTATTGTGTTTAATATTTAATGATATAGTTTAAAATAATAAAAAACGATCAGAACGATCGAGTCAACGCAATTCTTATTGTAGAAATTGATATGAATTAAAACAATAAAAATGAACTTTTATATCAAGATTTAATTAATAAAAATAACTAGGACTTTAAAAGCCACGGTGTTAAATGCAACCGTCTCCATGTTCATCACGCACCTCTACCTGCAGGTCTAGCCAATTCAATCCCCTGTCCAGCAATGACAGAGAGATTTGAGTTCACAATGCGGCCATGGAAACTTGGGTGCGTTTTGGAATTAATTTGATGGTTTGGTACCAGTCAAAAGTGGTCTATAAAAAAAACTGCAAGTCCCTTTATTTCTTGTCTCGTCGTGTTCGGTTCGAAAATGGAAATATAATTTATATATAAAAATAATAATTATGGCTTAGTTATCGTGAAAAAAGAAAGAGCGTGGTGTGGTTGGTGAACAAGTAAAGATGGATATTTCTACCGTGACAGAGCATGTCGTGCTGTCTCCCCACCTAAACTAATCTGTGCCTAACCACCAGAATGAAGGGTGCAGATCATGGCCCATCATCTGTAGGCAGGCGGTCCACATCAGCCCGTTATTCTACAAATAAATGCTAATGAACTGAAAGCGAGGGCCGTCTGATCAAATCAATCTTTAAAGGCACGTACTTGGCAGCAGCTCGTAGAAAGTTCGGCACATCACGGTAGAAGAGTACAGCAATCGATACAGGGCGATCACATGTTCAAATTCACTCGTACATGCAGCTAAAAACAGATGACCATGACAGCACGTGTCATGGTAGCGGTGCACGTACATCACCTAAATTTATTTTGCTATTTATTGTACCCAATTTGATAGATAAAATAAAATAAAATTGAAGGCGGTTCTCTGGATCATACCATCCTCTCAACTAACAAATCTAGCATGACTTCTTCGAAGGATCTTATTTGACATACACACGCACCTACCACACTTGATTTCAGTAATTTATTAATGAAAACTGTATGCTATTTTTCAAAAAAAAAAGTATTCTTTTGAACATAACGCTGAATAGTATATTTTGAAAAATAACAAGAAATGACATATTGGATAATGAGAATACGAGAACTCTGTAAAACATATTCAGTTAAATCATGGTAACTTGCCAAAGGGTTATAATATTGAAATAAATAAATATTTAAAACGCGTCCACTAAGGAAAATCGTATTAATATCTTAAATGAACGAAAATCTCGCCTCGAGATTCTACGTGTTTAGTTTCTCGTCCCGGTAACTACGAGTTAAACATTCCTTTGAGGATCGTTAGCCACCCCAGTTCGGTAACGCAGAAGCTGTGTGAAAAAGCTAAAAACAGCGGGTCATTACACACCTACATCGATGGCTGCCCAATGACTTCTCGTGGCCGTTTCTTTCCTCCATGCTTTAACTGCACCCCACAACTCCAGGAGTGTGGGGTGAATATAGATCCACGATTGGATGATTTTTTTTTTGTCGTTGATGAAACAAAGGAGAGAGAGAAAACTATTTTTCCTTTCTAATTTTACAGATCATTTGATCATGACAGGATGTTATAATAAATTAAACTTTAATATGAATTTTTATATATATAATTAAAATCATTTCAATTCCGATGGCGCAAAGTCTTTTTTTATTATTATTATAGTTATTATTTGACAATGCACACATACGAATTCTATCAACATCATAATTTTAACAGGTGATTGCCATTTGCCATCACAAGACATGGAAAGCGAGAACGTAATTATTAACGCCAAGCTGAGATTTATGATATTCTCAACAGTAATTCTAACCGTATTAATAGAACCGAAACTACCGTCATGGAAACAAACAAACGGACACAGCCGTCGAATAAAACGTCCTTCAAAACCCGGATTTTTCTTCCATCACTGCTCGCCAGCTGTCAGAACTCCCTCTCTCTCTCTCTCTCATTTTCACCATCCGTCCCTGCATTTCTCGTGCTGCTATGGACTGGAGGAGCTAGCCAGCCTAGGCCAGGGCTGAGACTAGGAGCTGGTTTTTTCTGTAGGCGGAGAAGGCAGCTGTGACGTGGCAAGTAGCACTCGCAGCGCAGGCAGGGACCCTTTTTCATTTAATGTGTGGGGACTAGAACGGAAAGGGAAGGCAGGATCGTGGCCAACTTGTCGTTTCATTTTATACGTGAGGCCGTTTTCATGCTGAAACGTGTATGGGGTCGATGGTCCTTCTCCATCGATCCCTCGGGATTCTTGACATCCTCGAGGGCAACATGTCAACACATGAAACATGATTATTTACTCGACTCCACTTCCTTCTAAACTTCATGCCTCCAACAACTGGGTTGTTTAATAAGATAAATAAATATATCACTCACTGCATCCATCTGACATGTCCGTCAATTAAACGCTGCATCATGGCGTGGACATGCTAACAATTCATGCATCCTCGACATTACAAAGCTGCACGATCCGTTATATATTTTCTTGAATATATGAAGGGAAGAGACGGGCAAATACTTGGTCCTCGTTAGGAAAAAAAAAAAAAGGCCCAGAAATGACCCCTTTTTTATAAATCGCCCGGCCCACGAATGGGATTCGTGGCTTGATCCCTTGAAAGGAGGTAGAGACAGGGGATGAGCAAGCAGCAACCCCACTTCAGCCGCTTTATCTTTTCTTACGTGGACATTGAACCGTGGCAAACCAGAATGGCCTTTCGGGTGTAGGAAAAGACATGTATTTATCAATAAATAAAAATATATAATAACAACAAGAACTGAAAAGCCAAAAAACTAATTACACGCTCGTGTAAGGCGCGTCACGGCCATGGAGGTTCCACATGCGACTCTGCTAGCGGGGTCGGCCGCATGTCACGTGCATGTCTGTGATTCCCGGTAATATTAACATTTATCGTCTACAATTTAACCAGTAATAGCGGTATCAATTTAAAAAATAACAGCAGTATAAAATATAAAATAACGTCGGTGGGCTATTAACCTAGTCTGCTTGACCGTTGACTGCCTAGTTTTGGGTTTAATTACTCAGGCCAGACAAACCTCGATTAAATAAAAGCCAGGTGTGATTAACTTTTTGTTAATGACCATCTAATGATTTTTTTTTCTTACCCGTTTGGAAAGGTAGTTAAGTGGTTAGCTATGTGCTCTAGAAGATTGATTCCTGCTTACAGAAATCTTTACTCTCCCTCGAATTTTTTTATAAGAAAAATATTAAATAAAATAAAAGGTGACGTCAACATTACATTTACTATACTCGTTGAGGTATTCTAAACTTTGACTCGACATATTTAACTTTGAAATTCCTTCGGATATGTTTGTGAGCAAAACTTTTTTTTTTTCATGTTATTGAAAGTGTTATTATGTTGTATTTTTGTCGGCACTGACATGTGTCTCTGATGGTGGTCCGATTTGATATGGCCCATATGGGTGAGCCATCTTTGTTTTTTTTATTAAAAAAAAATACATCTTCACTCTCTTGGTTGTTAATATGTCAACTTAAGTCTCTGTTCTAATAATTCATAAATTTGTTTTTATCATCGCTCTCTTGTAAAAAAATATCAATTTATCTTTCAATCATAATTTATCAAATATTATATTTTTCAATATGATATTCATTCTTTGAATTCTAATTTGTATTCCTGACTTTTTTCTGTAAAAATATTATTATTTTTATTTTATTACTCAATTCAAAATAATAATATTAATTTTTTTTAATCTATTACACGTTATTTTGATTTTTCTTGACCATTTTGTACAAGTTTGTCACGACTCTTTTTCATGTTAGTTTTTTGTTTTTAACTCATTGAGGCATTGGACATATATTTTTTTAAAAGAAGAATGGTTCGACAATCAAGTGCGCGCATGCACGAGAGCTATCAATGCAGCTAATAAGATGTTTATTTTATGAATGAGAAAATAACTTTTACTTGCATGTAAAGTGTATATTTAGGAGTGTGATGTATATTTTTTTAAGTAGTTGCTACGTGAAAATAAATTAAAATAAATTTTTATATTATATAAAATTATTTTTCATATAAACATATCAAAACTAAAAAAAATACATAAAAACAATACACACTCACACATGTTTGGATCTCAATGCTGCATAACTTCAAATATTAGTTGATTTACGATTTAAATATTTATATTAATAAAAAAAAATATTTTTTGTATTTTATTTGAACTTGCAGCTGGTTACTAGAGAAACATTGTTAGGCAAAGGTAATTAGACCACGCAGTTGGATGTCATCACTATCATGCCAGCGTGTTGAATATAGCTTTAGTTGCTCATCAATCAATGTTTAATTAAACTTGAAGGCTCTATTTCGAAAAGGAGAAGATGTCCGCAGCACACGCCCATTTTTTATATCAATCCCTCGTGGTAAAAAGTGGATGAAACTTTTTATCCAAGTTCTCGATCATGTGGCCATGATTTTATCCACTCAATATCTGTATCATGCACGTGTCCTGATGAAAGAGGCGATTAGAAGAAGTTAAGGAAATGTTGGACAGGGGATACTGTAAAGGGTCATCATTCGATCCCGGAAAATTACATATTCACACCAGTTTGGTTCGAGGGGAGACCGGTGTTTTCTTTTTTCCGATGGGTTAAGCTCTGGCTCGTGGCTAACATGAAGAATCTCTGCCAAGGGAAGATTATGGCACCAGGATCTTCTATATCACGCGTCACATAGCTGATAGCCCTCTGTCAAATAGGATTGTGACATTCTAGTCTACCAGGTGCAAGTGGCCATGCAGTGTCAAAAAACCTTCGGGCATTGTACAGATCATTTTTTATTATTATCAAAGCCGCACTGAGAAGTCATTGATGCGGAAAATCTGCTATAATTAGGTCCTGCACCTCGATAGTACGGTGGCTAAGCAGCCGATCAACAACTTGTTTTTGTTTCTAGCAAAGAAATCATTCATGTAATGGTTAGCTTGATCCCCAGAAGAAGGGCATTCCAAAAAAATAAAAATAAAAATAAAAAATCAAATTATATAGCTACGGAGAGGAATTAGGAATCCAGTTTAAAGGACGACAGCTATTCTTAATGTTCTAAACATATAATAACTATGACTCATCAAATCTTTTGTTCGAGTATTTACAATTTAACCTTTAAGGCTTGTACTGGTTGTCCGTTTATCCACCTGGCCAGGCAATTCTCGCCGTGTTTATGATGAAAAATGGCTGATTTGGACACCACTCCTTGAATGGAGGCTGCATTAACGCATGGCTGGATGTCCATTGAAACGGGAAACAGGCCCTAGCTAGCTAGCGGGCAATGGCAGAGACAGAGTCTGGGACATTAGTTGTTGTGCTTCATTTGCTTTTACCTCTTCCGAGTGTGAGCTCATTGTAGAATTTTAATTCATTATGGAATGGATAGCTTCTTCCAGACAATTAACCCAGCTGCCAAAGATTTCTGTGCTCGTGAGCGGGAATTTATTCCGGTACCCATAGATGTTATCACCCGCCGCCGCCGCCGCCACCCGGTGGAAATTCTGCACGTTTAAGAATTCAGTTGGAAATTTCTTCCAGTCCACGGGACTTTATTCAAGTCACTCCATGGCACGTTTCTTTGGTGGAAATTTCTCAGACAACTAGTGGAAATTCAGGTGGCCTTTCTCAGGAATTAGGAGGCAAAAATTGTGTGGTCTACGTTTTGATGGTAGCTCGAAAGTGATAATCTATCTATTAACATGGCTGATGTGATGATGATATACAGGGGCAGTTCAGCAAAAATCTAATGCAAAAAGCAAACGACTAAAATAATTGTATACTGTGATAATCTGAAATTCAAGATTCAAAACAACAAGTTGTGTTCATACCCTGCATTTCAATATTGCATTCGAAGAATGGGGAGACGTTTCTATTGGTACGAGGCAAATCTGCAAGGGCATTTCCCACAACGATACACTGGCCAGGACCGTACAGGGAGTCCCAAAATTAAGACCACGACGGGATATTGGAGCAGGAGGGGTGCCCTGTCAAAACCCATGCGACGCCGTAAACCAGTAAATTAAGGGCAGAGTGGGCGAGGGGTGGAGAAGCAGCAGCAGGTGGGGCCACGTGCAAGGGACATGACCCGGCATGCACCGTAGGACACGCGCTTGTGCGCGCGCACCAAATTTTGACCCAGAGCGCAGGGCATGCACCCAGTTTGCTGGCAATTTGCACATACCATGTTGGGGCAATTTTGTTTTTTCACCACTTGCTAATCTGTCGCCGTCGTCTTCTTGCTTTTTTTTTTAAAAAAAAAAAGAATAAATAAATAAATATCTGCACGTTCTAGTTCGAGGTTATAAATAAACCTGGATGGGAGGAAAAGACCTTAATCACAAAACCAGAATATGTCTTATCATTTGAGATCAAGACCGTGCATCATATCATCATAAATGAATGCCAAACCTCGGTGGCTTATTGTTCTTTGCGGACATATGGTGATCTAGAAGCTTGATGGTTGGTTTAATTTGTCCTTAACGTGGCTTAATTTCATCCTAAAAGAAAATTAACTCGATTTTATGGGCCATGAAATATTTTCCTTAAAAAACAAGGTGATTTCTAGTGTAGATTGAAATCAATACCTATCATTATCAATTATAAATAAAAAATAATACTTTTTTTAACACTCACATACACACATTTAATACACGTTTAAAAATGTGGTTGATATTGTTTTTAAAAATATTTTTCGTTTATAAATGAATCAAAATACTATTTTTTTATAAAAAACAATCACTTTTATATCAGCGAAAATAATCTAAAAACACTAAAAAATTATGATTTCAAATAAAAAAAATTGAAATACAGTATCTAGCATTCCTTTAATCTATCAGGTTATGAATTAATACTTGTTAATTAGAGCGGAAAAAATGATTTGACCTACCTTTTACACCCATGTGTCTCAATTATTCAAAACATCTTAATTTGTTAAATGGTATTATATATTTTAAAAATTATCTCAGTATATTGTCTCTCCACAGTTATTATAAAAAAATGGTATTATATATTTTAAAATCATCTTACTTTGTCTCAATAGCTAACTTCTATCGAATTGCTCTGTTAATTAGACATGATATATATATAAAAAAACTTTATATTCAATGAAAAGCGGACCTACATGCCGGATCATGAATCATTTCACACGATACGCAGATGACAAACAAAAAATAATTTAAATAAACCTCTCGCCCACGCCTTGCCTAGATCAACACCTAATCAATTCAATCCTTACAAGTGTTTATGTATTTTTATATATGTTTAATACTATTTATAATTAAAAATAAATATATTGTTAGATATTTTTATTATTATTTCATTAAAATATATTAAAAAAATAATTTGATTTTTCTGCATACAAAAAATGTTTTGAAAAAGAGGTTGAAATGCAAAAACAAATACTTGCGTAATTATCAAAGAGTAGCTTGCTCGTATAATATCCAACCAATTAAACAATCAGATAAAAAACTAGCTGTTAATTGTTAGGTTCAACTGAGCCAATTTTGCAAACAAATATTAAAAGAAATTTTAATGAAAATTAATTTAAATAATCGAGAGGGATATAAAGATAAAATGACGGGCTCAATTAAAAAAAAACATGGAATATCTAATCAAATGTGCAAGTTGTTTAAGAAAAAAATGGTAAACATTGGAGAAAAAAAAGACAATACACACACACACACACAAGCTATTAAATCAGGAAATTTTTCGGTATTGTTATTCATCTTATTCTTTTTTAATCCCCTGTATTTGGGGTTTGAAAGGGTGTTGTGGAACTTAAGGTGGTGTCAAGGTTGTCAAAATCGTGATTTTGACATGACACGGAAGGGCCTTCCGAAACTCAAATCGTAGAATCTTTTGAATTTATCCATATAAAAATCGTATAATCACAGCTAAATTGTAAAATTACAAGTAAAATATTTCATGTAATTTGCAATTCATTAAAATAATAAATGTGTTCATGCTAAGTTTCAATATTCATTCATAAATGTTTCATGTTACTATATAAGAAGAAATCTAGAATATAAAACAAATTTCTTTGTCTATTAACAAGTGTGTGATACTCAACCAAGTTCTTATCGTTAAGAACATTGAGAATTAATATAAAGCTCTCTACAAATAATTTCCCTAGCTCAAGATATTGTCACAAAATGGACAAATATATTTACTCATAAATTGTTTATATTTTCAACACTTGGTTTCCAGGTTTTCCATCATAGTCAGTGACTAGATAAACACTTTCACCCCAGCATACACCCAAGTCACACAAGACATAACAAACACTATTTCAAGGGACAGGTGGTGAGCTATGCTTTGAGCAAATAACAATCCTTTTTTTTTTCAAACACAAAACAAACAACCGTTAATCCATCATTATTCAATATTAATAGGAGCTCTGCAATTTGCATGGTGTGATGGGTTTTTCTGTAAGGATTACAAATGGTTGAATCAGAAATTCATAAGGCGGTGAAGGCCACACTTGAAATTAACATAAAATCACTTACCTTGAGAGTTCAAAGGCAACGATGGAGGCAATAAAGACAACGACGACAACAATGAAGGTAAAAAGAATGAACATGATTTGTTGATGTGGTGAAGACAAGGATGAGAACTGTGAAGGTCTGTACTTTGTAATCAATCGAGGAGATGATCACCGCTGACGATGAACGATGAAGACTGGAGAGGAGAAAATAAAATTGATTTGGGGACGAGAAGAGAAGACTACGATTGAGAGGAGAAGAGAAGATAAAATCGATCTGGGAGGCAAGTTTAAAGTGATTTTACTTGATATAAGTACGCCGAACTCCGAACCACTAGCAAAAACTGATTCTACCTTTTTTATGATTTTGACAAAAAAAGATTTTTGGCTACGATTTAACAAGTTTCATTAATTTAAATCATAAAATCACATAATTTTACAAGTCAAATAGTGATTTTAACAACAACATGTATGGTGCGGGGACAATAAGAGGAAAAGACACGAGACATAGGTGGTGCACAGTCAGAGGCATGACCCACGAGGCAGGCTACGGTTGAATATTACTCAATGTACACATGGACCCGTATCGGCGCATGATATCTACTATTGGATGATCAAGAAAAAGCGGGGACCCTCCCCACCTCGGAAGACTCATCCTCGTGTCATAAAGTTCAAAATCACAAAAGGCATGGCATGTGCCTTCCCTTCATTTTTATATCTAACTCATATATACATGTATTTAATATTTTATAAAAGAACTCCCTAGGCTGTCTTCAATATTTATCTTCGATATTGTTTGGTTAATTTTTTTTAAAAAAAATATTTTCTATTTTTTAAATATTATTTTTTATATCAGTATATTAAACTATTTTGAGCAGAAACAAATCCATTTTTTTCCAAAAATATTTTCCAATTGCTTCCCAAACATCTCGAGAGTTTTCCACGGACAAATACTTGATTTTTTTTTTATATATATGACAAATGACCTATGATTTGCACAATAAATTTTAAATTTAAGTCAAAATATATTTTTTTTTATAAAAATCTGTAACAACTAGGATTTTTATTTATTCACCAGAGTCAACAAAATATATTTTACAGTAATGGAGATTAATTACATAAAAATAAAAATCCTACACTGTTAATATTAATGTAAAACAAGGTTTCTTGCTCGTGTTTTTTTAGGAGAAAACTAGCGATCGATCGATCGATCCACTTAATCCGACCATCAAATGGAGGCAACGAGTCCCAACAACCGCATTTGCCCCCCCCTTTTTTTTTGTGAATGTTTCGTGTGTAAGTTGTTGGATGTAGTCATTACCCAGGCTTTAGGAGCATTGACAGCTCTTGAGCAATTATTTAATTAACTTTGGCAATTTGTGTCCCTTTTCATTCCATCCCTTTCATGCCATGGATGCCTCTGGGCTTGAATGTTGGTTGGACAAGAGGAAGGTGCACAACTACTTCGGCTACCTAGCCACTTTATCATTTTTTTCCTTTTTCTTTTTCTGGATTCAACGTTCAAAGCCAGTTTTCTAGATTTTTCTGTATATACCCCAATAAAAAAGATTTAAATCTTATCTCGAAACAATAAATATTAAGAACATCATCATCAAAAAAACATGAAATCTAAATTACAAGCTAAACTAAACATTTAATTTAATATATTTGAGTCTTGTGATTGCTAATATAATGATCATTGAAACCCAAAAATCTACGTCAATCAAAAAACAAATCACAAGCTAAGCTACAAGTTTCAATTGCAAAGTCATTTATTTTCATGAAGAAACGAATGGGGTTCTGAATTACAACAAAAAAGAAAGAGTGCAAATCCTGAAGCATACACAGTCAGCTTCGAAACCTAAATGTTTTGTCTACGAGGCTGGATCAAGTTCTATACTTGAGGTTTTTGAAGAATTTTGGTTGCTGGTGATGACGTGGGCGTCCTTGTTCCTGCTATTCTTGCTTGAATATTCCTTTCTGCGGTCTCTGCTCTTGAGTAGCTTGCAGTATCCCTCACGCCATTTTCATATTGACACGTCATCTTACGATTTAAAAGCTGTTTATTAGTCAAAATCCTGAAGTGTAATACACTCTAAACCCAGCACTGGAATATGTCTGTCCCGATAAAATAAACTTGGAAAAGTAATCTGCTCTGGAGCGTGGAGTCTTCTTTGAAAATCAGTCGGAATTGACTATTTAGTAGTGTTTTCTAAAGTTTTTTTTAATTAAAATATATGAAGATAATATTTTTTATTTTTAAAAATTATATATCAAAACAATAAATAATATTTACTCAAACTTTTAAAATAAGATTTTAGAAAAGAAAAGCAGGTTTAGTCATTCGCTAAAATATGCTTGGATTCATTTAATACCTCTCCTCTTCGAATTTTCGAGCTCTCTTCGTTTAGTACTTCTATATGTACTATTGCAGTCTAAGTAGAAATACTCAAAAGCTACAGTATTTTATGAGCTTTTTTAAATTACTGTATAATATATATATATATATATATAGAAAATAATAATAAAATATTTCTATAATATTTGAAAAAAACACTATTTATAATTTTGATCTATAACCAATTTACCTTAAACGGGCCCTACACGCTCACGGTGTTCTGGGGGGCACTTTCGATTTTATTTTTCAGAAGTTGCAGTTTTTTGGAGTATTTTGTCGGGCTGGTGTCTATTATATATACATAAAAGAAAAAAAATACAGGGAGCAATCAAATTTAATAATATTATATTAAGGTATTGCTTTTTTTTAAGAATCCTGAGATCTCTCTAGGACACTTTCTCCTTCTTGTGGTCCGTGTCTGTATATATATTTATGTGTGATATGCAAGAGCCTAGCCTTTCTTTCTTGAGAGAACTAAGAGGAGTCCCTTGGTTTAGTACTAGAACATCACAGAAGGATCAAGAATTAGAATGGGTAGGCATCAATTTCCTCCTTTTCTTTTGTTTTTGGGTGATGGGTTTCTGTTAATAAGGTGATTAGTCGTTTTTTTTTCCTCCAGTTTTCAAGGATTTTTGATTTTTGATGTGGGAGCATGTGTGTTTCTTAGTTACCATGTCCTTGTGATCTTAACTACCACTAACTTTTTTTTTATGCCACTAAATTCTGTATAATCTGTATGTTCACATACTATCTATCTCTTCTTGGTTTTCTTAAATTTATCTTTTTATTACAAAAACAGTGGGAAAAAAAGATGAGTTTTAAGGATTCTTTAAGGAGTACTTCTTATAGTTTTCCGTACTGTTGGGGTTGCCAGGAGTACCTGTTCTCTCACTGGTCATGGTTCATCTTCAAGAATATAACTTTTGCTTTTATTGGCTGGTTTTGTTCTCATAGTTTTTTTTTTCCTCTTCAAAATTTTTAATATCTACAGAGGTCAACATGAGCTTTTCAAATGATATGGATGATGAATATGAGAAACTCTTTAGGAGATTGAATCCACCCAGGTATGTATTATGCAGATTCGTTATCTTTTTTGAATTTTCCAAGTGAAAGTGACCTTCAATTTTGAAGTGAAACAGATTTACATCCATTTTTGTTCACTTCTTTCTCCCCTTTTTTTGATGCCAGGGTTGTGATTGATAATGAAGCCTGCAAGAACGCTACTGTCATAAGTGTAAGAGTTTTTGTGTCCTTTTTTGGTGGGTGTGTGCTCTTCAATCTTGACCATCATTCTTGTTTTTTTTGGGCACTAAATATTTCATCGTGTTACAGGTCGATAGTGCTAACAAACATGGAATACTTCTTGAAGTTGTACAAGTCCTTACTGATCTGAACCTCATCATAACCAAAGCTTACATATCTTCTGATGGTGGCTGGTTTATGGATGGTGATACTTCTTTTCCTTTTTTCCTTCCTTTCCAATCCAACTCTTCTTTTCAAGCATGAAAAGTTGAATATTTACAGTTTTTTTCCCCACCAGTTTTTAACGTTACGGATCCTGATGGAAACAAGGTTACTGATGAAGCAATTCTAGATTATATAACAAAGGTGAGTTGCGAGTTTTTGGTTGATATTATTTCGTTGAGGTCCAAACAGATCTGATTGTTTGGTTTTATCTCCAGTCTCTGGGGCCAGAATCCTGCTATACATCTTCTATGAGATCTGTTGGGGTTAAACAATCTACGGACCACACTTCAATTGAATTAACAGGAAGTGACAGACCAGGACTGCTATCTGAAGTGAGTGCTGTCCTCACCCACCTGAAATGCAACGTAGTGAATGCAGAGGTCTGGACTCACAATATGCGGGCAGCAGCCGTGATGCAAGTAACTGACGAGGAAACTGGGTCAGCAATTACTGACCCAGACAAGCTATCTAGGATCCAGGAACTTCTTTGTAATGTACTGAAGGGCAGCAACAAATCCAGGGGAGCTAGGACTGATGTATCTCATGGGGTCACCCATACCGAGAGAAGGCTTCACCAAATGATGTTCGCTGACAGGGATTATGAACGAGGTAACAATGAGGAATTAGATGAGAAGCAAAGACCTAATGTGAGTGTGGTTAATTGGTACGAGAAGGACTACTCAATTGTAACTATAACAAGCAAAGACAGGCCAAAGCTTCTCTTTGATACAGTTTGTACATTAACAGACATGGAGTATGTAGTTTTTCATGCTAATATTGATGCTGAGGGTCCAGAAGCTCATCAGGTAGAAATCATTTTTCTTTTAATATCCCCCCCTACAAATTTGTTTAGGGTTGGCTGCTTTTGCACTTGATTTTTTGGTTCATGGATTTATGGATTCTTTTGTAGGAATATTATATCAAGCATGTTGATGGGTCCCCTGTAAAATCAGAGGCTGAGAGACAAAGGATCATACAATGTCTTGAAGCAGCTATTGAAAGAAGAGTATCCGAGGTGAGTGGAATATAATTCAATCAGATTTGAGACCGCTCTTAAGGTTTACTCATGAGATTCTCCTTGTCTTACCAAAACAATGCACCCAGCCAGTATGGTTTCAAGCTATTCTTCTATAATTGTATCGATTAAGTTGTCACTGAGGAGATGGTGAGCTGGATGAAGTTTATATACCAAAGACCTGCTATAATTTTATTGCAACTTGCTGGGAACAGCTGATAGCAAAGGCTTGATGATTGAATTGTTTCTTTCTGATTTAGGGTTTGAAGCTAGAGCTATGCACCATGGACAGAGTGGGGCTGCTATCTGATGTTACTCGTCTCTTTCGAGAAAATAGCCTTGCCGTCACCAGAGCAGAAGTGACAACCAGAGCAGGCAAAGCAGTGAATACATTTTATGTGAGTGATGCGTCAAGCTCTCCTGTTGATGCAAAACCATAGATTCCATCCGGCAAGCAATTGGCCAGACCATACTGAAGGTGAAAGGCAGCCCTGAAGAGTTGAAACCTGTGTCTCAGGAATCACCCACCAGGTTCCTCTTCGGAGGTCTCTTCAAATCCAGATCTTTTGTCAACTTTGGATTGGTCAGATCTTATTCTTGAGCCGACTTGTAGATCCCCCTTGTGCATAAAATCCCACCAGCCAGAAACACTCACTATAGATAGATCTCCAGTCCTTTTAGCATACCGTGTGGCTTAAGTTTAGGAACAAAGTCATTTGTCGTAGGAGGTAGAGACTAGAGAGAGCCATAGAGAGTAGTTGAAGTGCTTGTAAATACGCCTGTTGCCCCTTTATTGAGCTTCATTTGTAACTGTAGATCCAATCTGATGTTGGAGCTAGGAAAGCAAAGAATCACAGTGGAAACCTCTGTTCTAACTTGGGCACATTATTTTCAATTTAGTATTTGTTTCCACCTGACTATGCTTTAGCAATTTCTTGAGTTTCCTCTGGCTCGTTTAATAACAATGTTCTGTTGAAGCATGGATTGTTTAGTAGTGTTTGCAAGAAGAGGAACTGTGTTTACTCTAATTTTGGACTGGTGTCCAATCTGGGGCATAAAAAAAGGGGTCAAGATTCAGTGCCCTGTTGGAAAGGATCATTTTGTGGAAAGCAATCGCTCGTTGAAACTTCCAGTTCTTCATTGGTGGATTATGGTGTCCAACTTGACCCAGCATCCCCTCCATTTTGGTGATTACACACAGTTGTTTGGTGGCGGCTAATGTCATTGGCAATAATATCTTCAACCCCCACCAAGAATTTGGATTACAGATCTTTAAGGTCGCTATCTGATAGAGACAGAGCAATTGGAAAAGATCTTAAGTTGGTCTAAGAAATCACGAAACCTTGTCTGAATATTAGGTCTAGTTTCACCGTGTGGTATAAACTATAAAGTGGTTTTTAAAATAATTTTTTATTTGAAAATATATCAAAATAAATTTTAAATTTTATTATTATTGATATAGCACCTTAAAAAAAATCAAAATCCCCTTAAAAAGGGAAATGAAGCGGTGTAGAACACCCCTGAAAAAATAGCTAAATAATTGGTGTTTGTTTCCTTTCCCCCGTCGAGTAATTCATTTTCTGAACACCTTATTGGAATTCGGTGTTTTCTGTACGGACGACCATGACTTCGGTTATGGTTCGACCATGTTTTTTATTAATTAATGAATTGTCTTATGTGTATTTGATTAATTCTATGAACCCTTCAAATTCAACCACGGTTTTTTTTTTTTTTTTAATGTGGGTGTCCGGGCCAGCTTACGCGCACCTCGACTAATCCCACGGGCCCTGAAGTTAACGACCATGTAAGCCTCCAGTGGCCACCAATATTAGCGACAGCAGGACTCGAACCTGAGACCACAAGGGGAGCAAACCCTTTGATCCCAAGTCTTTGCCATTGAGCCACCCATTGGTGGTTTCAACCACGGTTCTTTGATCTGATTGGTGATTGTTTGGAAGAATAAAATCAACTTTAAAAAGAAAAATATCTACAATGATTCGTTTATTAAAAATCACAAGAAAATAAATAATTTTTTGTTTTAGGAAATTAAAAAATATATAACATGAAAAAATATACATGAATTAGAATAACATCTTCAATTTTAAATATACACAAATAATAATGAAAAAACAATAACTATTTATAAATATTAAATAAAAAATAAGAGAAGATACGTTAATTCAAATATAATTTATTAAAAAAATATATATATAATAGACATTAAATTTTCATTAAAATAAAATACAAAAACAGGCGAGGGCTTCCAAGAGCAAGTAATGGGCGGGCCCTATTTTTAAAATGTAATTAAAATGAACAGCAATTTGTTTTTTTTTAAATATCGTAATGGTTGTGTCCTCCAGAATTTCTAGGATCCCGGTTTAAGAACTGTCTGAAAAACTTATTTTGTATCAAATGTAATTAAAATGAACAGCAATTTCTAGCAATCACTATTTATAAATATTAAATAAATATCCAAGAGAAGTTTTTTTAAAAAAAAATATTTAAAGGTCGTGTCCGATGGCTGAAAAAATGAGATATATGTCTTTTCATTTTAAAACTTATTTTTAATGCAAAACATCTAGAAAAATAATATAAACACTTTAAAAACCCCATAAATAACCTTGCAAAAAAAAAAACTCAAAACAAACCCTAAAAAAAAATCTTTTTAGACTTGGATTTGGTTTCAAACACAGTTCCAGAGTTAAAAACACATATTTATAGCGTTCTGTTTTATTGGCATTGTAATCCCACCAGTATTTTTGCCGAAATTTGAAAAAAAATTTATATTTTAAATGAATATGTTTTACGTATTTTACATCATTTTGATGTGTTGGTTTAAAAAATTAAAAATTAAAAATATTATTTTAATGTATTTCAGCACGATAATCACTTTGAAAAGTTCACGTAATCGCTGACTGCCAAACAGGTCAAACCCTGTTTTAAACGCGTCTGAAATTACTTGACCACAAAAAAATGTTTTTTTATAATTATTATTTAAAATTATTTTAATGTGATGATATAAGAATAATTTATAAACGTATGAAATAATATCTTAACATGTTTTTTTAATTAAAAAATACTTAATTCCAAACACCATCTAAATTTATATTTAGAGTCTATTTAAAAGCCACCTGTACATTACACGTTGAGACGGAAAGATCCATGTTTAAAATTTAAACTTCACCTTGATATGACCGATTGCCCCGTTTTGCATCTCGAGGCGATGAGGTCTACCGATTAACAATATTGGCGGGAGTGGCCACGTGGCTTCTCTAACCGATGCAACGTCATCATCGCCTAAATAAATATTTTTTTTTTATAGTAGAAATAAAATTAAAAAATATTTTAAATAAAAAAAACCAGAAATAATCTTGATAACAATCTCAAACAAGTATTTAAAACTTGAATTTTGCAGGTTGTGTTCATTATTATGTGCTGGAAATTAGAAAGTTTTCAAAAGATATCATCACAATTACCATGATAAAATAAACAAATTCAACCTGTTTGGAAAATCATTTGATTCAATTTTTTTTTTTTAATTTTCATATTCAAATATTAAAAATATTTTTTAAAGATTATAAATATTATTTAAATACATTGCAACTAAGAGCTCGATGATGATAAACCTATCCCTACCCCTTGAATTTTTAATCCGATTTTTTTTGTCTGCGTTGGTTTGCATCGATGCCTGGGATACTGTGCGAAAACACAAGGAAATTCAGGGACGGGAACATGAAATGAACCTCCCTGGTTCCTATGATCGTGACGGAAACCTAAAACTCAAGCCTGAATTTTCTTTCTATAATGACGGGAACATCTTGATGTCAAAAACCACGTTAACATCACCGAAAACATATAGAAAGCACGTGCCTCGATCAATGGCACCCGCTCACCCCCCCCTGTTTTTTTCTTCCTGGAGACTTGAATCTTGTTTATAGGTGGTCTCTTCGTCAACTCCATGTGATTTGTGGAGCTCCAGTATTTGACCAGCAAGTTCCATGGTTTGACCACAAACCATAGCTATACACTGCTGCCACGTCAATTTGAGATTTCGCCTGCATGAATCCCAGAAGACAAGAACCTCCCCAGCCCCGCAGAAATAAATAAATAAACAAATACATAAAATAGAAAGACGTGCATTGAACTGAGTACTGATAAGCCCCGTCAGTTGCTTTCCCCCCCTTCCTTTCCTGCCTGGACTAGTCAACAGTCAACGCTCTGAAACATACGTGCGAGCTATAAAATGCCAGCTATACAAGACGATGAAGGGTCTACGTGACCCCGAGGCTAGTTAATCAAGATGATCTGCTTAGCTAGCCAGCTAGACTGGCATGGGAAAATCATGGCCATGGATCTCGTAATAAATCGGCACAAAGCTCTGATTGAATGGTTTTTCTGCTCATTATTTTATAACCAATGACTGTGATTCGGTTGACAGAAGAAAAAGAAACCTGTGCAGAATGCAGATACTTGTAAATGGCAGTACTGTCATCATGTGCTTCTAGGTTCTTGTCACTGAAAGTCTCGAGCTATTAAATGCGTGCAAGGATTCCTCCCCCACATGAAAGACGATAAAGAAAAATGCAAAGATTCTTACATCGACAGAAACAGGGGCAACCTCAACTCCTCACATGATGGGTTTGCTAAGAGCTAACCAAAATATATATTCTATTATTTTTCAAGCCAATATACGTTCTGATCAAAATTACACCCCCTTTTCGGATACATTCCTGAATGGTTTTAATGCATTTTTAAATATCTTTTAAATATACATTTTAAGATTCATATTTAAGAAACCAAGAGATCATTCAATCTATCTCTTGTGCTTATGGGTTCCCTGTATGGTTGATTAGCTGACAGGTCCCTGTCAGCAGCTAGTTTTGCCAGAACACATGGTTTATTATTAATTCTCCTGTTCCAATCAATTGCTTAAATAATAAAATGAAACCAGTCAAATGTCCACCAAATTATAAAACTTCAAGAAGGGGAGAAGAGATCCGAGAGATGAAAAGGTGAGGCAGCTAGATATAGAAAATGGAGGATTATGGCGAGGAGTTTCCTGGTTTTCAAACCTGTGTTCACAAAGAAGAGCTGGAATACAGGAGGCCATTGAGCAGGTTACAGAGGAGAGCTCCCTGTCAGCTGCAGATTAAGCCTGGTAACAATGCTCCTCTTGAATGGAAGAGTGACCCTAAAATTTCTTCAGCATCAGCAGGGACTTCTTCATTCGATTCATTCTACCGCAGTAAAGACCCTATTCCTCTTCTTTCTCCTCTTGTCTTGCCTTCCTTGATCGAGTCTTCCTACATCCAACAGGGAAATCCTCCAAAATCTCATTGAAAATGTGATCAATTTTCTGTTTTTGTATGGCCATTGGCTTTGTATAATGAACAGATTAGTTTCTTCTTTCGTTCATCACTGAAAACTTGACAGATTTTATGGTGTACGTACTCAATGCTCTACTTGAAGGATAATTAGGGAGTTACATTTTTCCTTTTCCTTTTCCTCCTCTTTTTAAGATGATAATAAGGCCATAGCAAGTCTTCTCCATCTCCTTCTGTTTTCTTCATCTTTCTTTCTTTCTTTTCTGGTATCGCGTCATATTCAACAAGGAATTGTGACTTCAGAATGTTGCATTATACAATTGATGCGGCAATACTATTTTCTCCCCGTATTTGCAATGGAAATTACATGGTTGCTCCAATGGAACAACTAGTCCCAGAAATTTAAATCATGCTAAAGTTCAATCTAGGTAGTGTTATAGTATAATATAATCATATTCTGGATCTCACCTATAAACTTAAGTATTTAGGTGAGATCGTTCCTTGATATGATATCAGAGCCTTGTTGGCTCAAAGGTCACGAGTTCAAATCTCATCACTCACATTCTATTTGATAAAAATTAAGCACAAGACGATGTGGAGTGCATGCAAGTTTCAAGCTCAAAAGGCTTTTACTTGAGGGGAGTGTTAGAGTATAATATAATCATATTCAGGGTCTCACCCACAAACTTAAGTTTTTAGGTGAGATGGTTCCTAGCAATTTCAACAGGAAGCAAAAATTGAAAGTATTGATGACGAAGCCACCACCAGACATTCATACAAATTAAGATATAAGCTAAAACAGCTCAGGGTAGGGTGTACTGTAGCTCCACACCCAATGGCACTGTGGACTGGCCATTTCTCGGCCGTGCGTCGCGGCTGTTCGTCTGCCTTTTTTTTTCTTCTTCTATGAACAGTGTAATGGCGACTTTAGCCCTGGTAATAGGACAAAAACGTTGGCTGGCAGAGAGGTAAATAACGGGTTGGCTGAGGGGTGCGGGAGTAATTGCACGCGTACGGACCGGTCCGCCACACCCCTTTTTTTTTAAAATATTTTATACATGGCTAAATACTCTTTTAGCCCCTAATAAGACAAAATCAATAAATTAAGGGCAGGGACAGAATGGTAACTTCCCATTATTTATATATTTTCCGAAATCTGTCAGGCGCGTTCGTTGCACGCATCCGACGTTCTCCTCCCTCACGCACCATTCAAGAGGCGCGTGCGGTGTGCTACGGTGGCCAGAAATGGACTTTCGGCGTCTACGACGGTGCGCCTCTTCTCGGTCTTCCTCCCGGTGCTGCGCGTGTTGCCACCAGATGTCCGTGGTCGCGGCGGTGGCCGGTTAAATCCGGTTGTGCCGTTTCTCTCTCTCCTGCACGTAAAAGTGAAGGAGAGCCCCCCGGGTTGTTGATGTTTTCATTTCGGTCCCTGGACCTTTAATTGCGTATATAGGCCTAATTTCAGTTATCGAAGTTTTGCTTTTGTGCGCTTGAGTCCTTCAATTGCAATGAATTAAATGTTAATGTTGCACTTCAGTCCTCCATCTTTTAATTTCGGGATTCGATTGAAAAGGAGAAATATATTAGGTACCGAAGTTTTAATTTTTGCATATTTGTCCTCCGATTTAAAATGTTAATAAATCTGATTTGCATGTTGGTCCTTCAACTTTTAATTTTTAATTTTAATCCCTTTATATTTATAATAATAATAATAATAATAATAATAAAACTTAATAATAATAATAATAATAAAACTTAATAATAATAATAATAATTTATTTTTTTTTCTTACTTGCTTATTTGATAATTGTTTTTTACTCTTCGGATACTTTGATAATTTTTATTTTTTTGGCATTAATAGGAATGATTATTATTATTATCTTTTGTTTAATAATAATAATAATAATAAGAAAAATAAAAATTATCATTTTATATACATCTTATGTGTATAAAATGATAATTTGTATTTGTATTTGTATTTTATTTCTTTTTTTTATCTTTTGTCCAAGTTTTTATTAATTTTTTTAGTCTTTCATTAATTTTTATTTCCTTCATCATCATCATCATCATCATCATCATCATCATCATCATAATAATAATAATAATAATAATAATAATAATAATAATAATAATAATAATAATAATAATAATAATAATAATAATAATATTTTAATTGTTTCTCTTACTTACTCTTTTGTAAATGTTTCTGAGTGCTTTTTTCATGATAATTTGATAATTTTCATTATTTTAATAGTAAAAGCAATGATAATTTTAGATTTTCACACTTTAATTGTGCTATTTTTATACCAGGGGGTGTTAAGCTCTTTTATTATATTAAATTTCACATCAATAAATATTATATTTTTTTTTACCCAGCAAATCCTATAAAAATTGTTTAATGAACCCGGAACGGCCAACATATATTTCTTAAAAAACACTTCAGCTAATAAATGTTTTTTTCTTTGATCATCTATTATATTTTTTTATGTGCTATTTCTTTTATTTTTGTGATTGGTTTAATTGTTATTATTTTCAAGTTAGATGAATTGTTTTCCCTGATAATTATGATTTTTTTTCTTTTGTTAAAGTTATTATGAATTTTTTTTCTCTTTTATTTATTTGCTTTCTTTATTCATCATTAACACAATAATAATAATATTAATAATAATAATACTAACAATAATAATGACAATAATAGTAGGAATAAGAATAAAAATATATTCTTTTTTTTACTTACTCTTTTGTTAATGTTTTTAAGTGTTTTTTCTTTCGTGAAAATTTTATAATTTTAATAGTTTTGACAATAATAGCAATAGTCATTTTATATCTAATATTACTTGAGATAAAAGACAACTCAAGAACAAAAAATAGACAAATTTACCTAGGTTATCTACAATTAAAAAATGATATAAGTCACTTTTGTCTCGATTAACGACAAACAAGTCATTATTATATGTTTCAATATTTATTGCATGTTATAGCCTCCAAATATATAAAAAGATAAAAAAAAAATGACCTCAAATTTTTTGCAACAAAAAAAATTAATATCACCATTCTTAAATACATTTAATATAATAATATAATAAATAAATCTTATAAATAAAAAAAATTGTCTTTGAATTTTAATTTTATAGTCTTTTGTTCAAGTTTATTTATGAAAAAAAAACTTAGATCTTTAATATTTAAGATCTAATATTAACCGGAAAAAAATACAGCTAAAAAAAACAAAAGGTAAACAAATTTGCCTAGATTATTTACAATTAAAAAATATATGAGGCACTTTCCGTTTCAACTACACTGTTCTTTTTTTACTGTAAATAAGTAATTATAGCACGCAAAAAAATTATGTTGATTTTTTGAAATTAAATTTCAATATTTTAATTTATAATGTGTAAGATCTAATATTATTAGGGGAAAAGGGCAACTAATCTTCTTTTTTTTTACAAATTTACTTAGGTTTTCTACAATTAAAAAATATAAAAATCACTTCCCATTTCGATCACACTATATAATATGTCAGACGAAGTATATGTGTTCAATATTTATTTAATAGTCTCGCCTAAAAATATATAGATAGAGAAAATAAATGACCTACAATTTCTTGAAAAAAAATTTAATATCGATATTCTTAAATATATTTAATATAATAATATAATGAATAAATCTTATAAAAAAAATTGTCTTTGAAGTTAAATTCATATTTTAGACTCTTTTTTTCCTTTTGAAGCTGTGTTTTTTTCCAAATGTATTTTTATTTTTGAGTGTCCAAGTCAGTTGTTCTTTTGTTACCAGGTTTCTTTTTTGTTTTTTCTACCAAAGTATCCGTTACAACAAATTTCTAATAAATCATTTCACCTTCTTAGCAAATTTGCTAACAAATTTTATCAAAAACAAAATTAGCAATAGCAATATTCAATCATATTTTGGTTGAAAAAATTATTTTTAACAGATTTTAATAATTATAATTATACTAATTAAATATTAAAATAACAAAATACAACATTTATAAAATCATTCAATTTTCTACATTGATAAAAAGCCCAGTGAGCTGCGAGATCAACTCGTGTTATCTACAAGAGACAGATGGAGCCCTCATAACATGCAACATATTTACATTTGCTCGATGGGAAACGAATGCATCCCAAGGTAATTATGCTAAAATTATTGACCATATATATATATATATATAGAGAGAGAGAGAATTAACATTTAAACTTCCTGCATCTACCTACAGGAAGATATAACTATCTCACCTAAAAGCTTAACTTTGTAGATGATATCTCATAATATGATTTATATTATTCTCTAACATCCTCCTCAGGTGAAAGCCAATTGGGATTGAAACTTGCACAGACCCACATCACTTTGTGTTTAATTTTTATCATATAGAATGAGGATGGTGAAATTCGAACTTGTGACCGCTGAGTCAATAAGAATCGATATCATGTTAAAAACCATCTCACTTAAAAACTTAAATTTCTAGACAAGATTTTATAATATAATTTATATTATTGTTTATTGCAGCCATAAGTCGGGACATGTTACGTTTTCTTCCATGTTACGTTTTCTTTTCTACCTATTTTGTTTTTATATTTTTAAATGGTAAATAATTCACCCCTCTGATTATTTCCCTTTCTATTTCTCTTCTTCTATCTCCCCGTTTCTCTCTCTTCATATTTTAGTTTTTAAATATTTATTTTCCATACTATATTAAAAATTGTTGATGACGGAAGCCTATGACCCTTCCCTTGTGCATGGTTAAGTTTTTATTTGATATTTTCACTATAATTATTTTTAAAAATATTTTTTATTCATAAATACATTAAAATTATATATTTTTTTTATTTTTTAAAATTATTTTTGATATAATATATGAAAATAATTTAAAAATAGTAAAAAAAATTGAATTTAAAATACAAAATAAAAATAAAATTATTATTTTTTAAATACAATCTACACTTGTCAATTATTAACTCTGGAAATATAAATTAGGTTGCCCTTCCTAGGGGCACCCCTTATTTTAAGCAACCCTGTTCTGTAGTCTTGCTTCCCGGAAATTCTCACGTTGACAAGTCAGGACCCGGTGCTGGAGAATCTTCTTTCATTTGATTCGTATTTTTCGTATTTTTCTATAAACTGAGTATGGAATATTCAAGTGGAAGCCTCAATTCTAGTCTCTAATATATAGTTATTTTCAACTGGGTCCCAAAAGTCCAATTAGGTTCCTGAATTTTCGACAAATTTTTATTTAAAAATACGATTTAGATAATAAAAACAAATCAGATGAATAATATTAACAGTAATTGAGAATAGCACCCAGCTGAAAAATCGGAAAAACATTTAGGACCTGATTGATAGATCTTGTAGGATTGGAATCTCATTATAAATAATTACACATGTCAAATTATTTTTGACATAAACACTAATTTTTAATTTAAAATAATTTTTTTCAAAAATAACTTTTAAAATGCAGTTACAAGTCAAGGACCCTCACTGAGATTGAGTTGAGCTTCCGCAGGATTTTACTTTTTAATACTTCGGACGACCTGGTCTAAACTCGATAAAAAGAACAAAACGCTGCGTTTAACGTATTTGTTTTATTCATTCTCTTCGGCCATTCTCGTCCAGAATCCAAGAGAATAGCAAAATCCCTACCTCTGCGGTCAAGAGCAAAAAGCAACTCTTCAATGACACCCACCGCATTATTTATTTCAAGGAGAGAGGGCAGAAATAATTTCAGTTTTGGGAGCTGAAGATCAGTTCAAGAAGTCGCGTAAAGAGAGACAAAGAGAGAGTCTTTGCTGCTCGATCTTACTGTCTTAATATTCACCGACTATACTAATCACTGCCGTGAACCAAAAAGCTTCAAATTTTAGAGCCTAATAGAGGGATAACCGAGCTTAATTGTTTGTTTTATACTGCGACTTTGCCCAGCCATTCCATTTATTCTCCAGGTACTTCAACTGTGCTTTCTTTTTTCTATCCAGGCTTCTGGGTTTTGTTCAAAATCTAAAATTAACTTCTGGGTTTTGTTCAAAATCTAAAATTAACTTCTGGGTTTTGTTTAAATTCAACTTTTGTAGAAATGTTGAATTTGGCCTTACAACTTTTGTTCTACAGTAGTTTTGTATGGTTTATTGACTGATTAATTGCGAGGGGAAATGGTTATATTTCGATTTCGAGCGTGTTTATGGGGATCCTTTTGTTGTTTTCTAGTAGTGAGCGGTGGATACAAGTAAACAGGATCACAAGGTTGCTACACTTGCTCAAACTTGAGGACATTTTGAATTGTGATGTGTTTTATCTTTTGAAAAACTATAATGGATTGAAAGTCCAATTAGATTTTTATTCAATGACCTTTCGGTAACCCTTAATTCAATCACCATCAATACGGGAAGAAGGATTTCAACACCATTGCTTATTTGATTTTTTTCCCTTGGGTTTACTTTAGTTTGTATGCTTACGTGTATAATTGTAAAGCATGAATAAGAAGTCCCAAAGCTGATAGAAATTTCATTGACAGAATAACTCAATATGTTCTAAAAACTACATCATTTTTTTGTATCCTCTAAAAATATAATATAATATATTATCCTGGTAGGAGGAATTAAAAATAATTATGATTCATCAATGTATTATAACTTATCATACCAGGTGAGTAGCTATTGTTCCAAAACCAACTTCTCATACTAATTTGAATTTGGAACAAGAGAGGGTCACATCTCAGTGGTAATTGCTGCTGAAACTTCCACTTGTTTCTCTTTTAATTTGTATCAATGCTGCTAGATAAATCATGGATACATGCGCCTTCATCTTCAAAAGACCTTGGAGCACACATGATTGATGGAACAATATGTCAGTGTTGGATTCAAACTTCCAATCACACCCTAAGCAACAACACTAAAAAAAAGTAAGCCATGACATGAAATAAAACTAAGTCTTAACAAATATCTTTTGCCTTGATTTTCATGTGAAGTTCTTAAAAATATCAACTTAATGGAAATTTAACAATGGAAAAGAGAATAACAAAAAGAAAGAGAGAAGAATAAGAGTGAAGTGAAAAATTTAAAGAATTAATAAATAAATAAAAACAATATGAAGAATTATTAGGGAACGCTGAAGGGATAAAGAACAAAAATTGGATAAAGAAAGATTAATATACTAACTTAGATTAATTTTTTATTAAGAAAAGCACAACAGAAAAATAAGGGGAGAACTTGATATGGATTAAATGAAAGGAAAGGGAGAGTAGAGAGGTTATTCTTGGTGTAGGACTTGATCTGGGAAGAAAACAATAAGGTGTGGCAAAGGTCAAGGGAGTCTTGATAATATTGATGTGATTGATTTTGATAGTGATGAGTTTGAAAACGCTATCATCATTGATTTTCTAGTGTTACAGCTGAAATTAAGTGGTTCTAGTGTTGTTAGAGAAGATGTTTTCCATGCATAATAAGCATTGATGATGATGACAACAATGACGACAGTGATTTTCATCTAGATGTTGAAATAGAAAACAGGACCAAAAAAATCAGAACCTGCTGTTTTCTGTAGTTCAAAAAATGAAAATTTTGTGAAAGTGAACTCTAATGACTATATTGCCACTGGAGATCGAGTTCTAGGTGGTTTATATCCCAGTGCCAAGATGGGAAACCCTTTTGCAAAATGTAATCATAAAGGTGAAAGCTTTTCAGGGTTGTGGAAATTGAGATGACATAAGAATATCCATTTGTATTGGATTAGTGATGATCTTTTTGGAGGAGAGACATTAATGGGTGGTGGTAATATTTCTTGTAACAAGTCTTAAACTGTAGATGGCCTTGATGGTAGGTTTCTCCAGGATCTTCTTCATGTTCCAGTCAAGATAAGAATGATAAACAATATCATATACATGTTTTGACCTAACTGTTCCAAGTAAAGTTGTGAACTTGAATCTACTGAGCTTTTACTTCTGTCTTTGTTCTTTGTCGGTGTTGATATTTTCTGATGTCCTCTCCATAAATTTCAGGTTGCAATGTTGATCATTCTTTTTATTCTTTTTTCATAAGTTTTATGATATATGCATCAGTCAAAAGGCAAAAATGTCACACATGATTTTATAAGCTTTATCAAGCAAAAGAAGAGACAAAATTAATTTGGAAAACAAAGTTGTAGAAATCTACATAAATAAAGATTTCATTTTTTTGAAAAAGAAGAAGGCAAGTGTAGGCTATTTGTTGCTTGGTTCTGGCTTGCTAGGTCTTCATGCAGCTGGATCAAATGCTCATGGACAACATCCTTAATCATTAAAGAAAAAAGAAAACACCCTAAGCTGTTTTTCAAAGTTTTGCTTCCTTTTGACTGGCGAGCAAGACAGGATAATAAGAAAGATGTCATTGTCTCGGTTTTGAGGATCACAAGAAACGGAAGCCATTGGTTTCTCGCTCACCGACCCTCATCGTATGGATTCCTCGCTCTCCAACAATTCTCACTCCTCTACTCCAAAGGTAATACTAACAAATCTTGTTCTTTATTGATTTTCTTATATTCTTTGACATTGGCTATCTTATTCTCCAATGAAGCTCTTCATTCCTTTTCATCTTGGTCTGTTTCAATGGTTTTTCAAGTGTTTGGGTGTGGAATTGGAAGGGGAAATTGAGAATATTGCTTGCTTTTCTTTTTTGGAGCTGTCAGGTGAGCTACAAAAATGAGGAAATGAATTGATAGGGTTAGTTAGATCATTGCCAAAGCTGTGTCTTACTAAAATACTGCTAATGTAATTGCGGCAATCAAAGCCAGTGGTTGGAGGGCCTTTTGGGCTTGGAATGAACTTAAATAAAATACCCAAGCTTTTTGTCTTTGTTTAAATTGTCGGTATGTTTTTTGTACAAGGTTTTCCTGGTAATTTGTGCCAAATAGAGCTCTCTTGATGATTATCAGGATGTGCTAACCCAATCATAAGTAGAAGATGACTGAGAAAATGCATAAATAATCTGTAGTTTAAATCTGAAAAGCTTCAAATTGTGATGGAGTGACTCTACTGCAAATGCAAAGGGCATACAAATTATCATTTGCTAGCGTTGCATTAGCTCTGCTTTATGATTTGGAATGAAACTAAAACTAAACATCTGTGATGAGAATTTGATTTTTTTTTCCAAAGTTTAGTCTCATTACACGTTGTTGGACTTGAGAAAATTGGATGTTATTTTAATTTTGGTAGCTATCAATTTCTTTAAAGGATCAATAAGGTGTAGACCCTGTCTTAACTAGAAAGTTTTATTTTGGGATTATAATTTCATGTTTGCATTAAGCTTTATATGTGATGTTTTAGGAGCTCCATCAAATAAGGTTTACCTGTCTTAATTAGAAAGTTTTATTTTGGGATTATAATTTCATGTTTGCATTAAGCTTTATATGTGATGTTTTAGGAGCTCAATCTTTTATCTCTGTTTAAATTTTCTACAGTTGATTGAGACTTACAATTGTCTTACATCTGTTGTGACCAATTATATTCTACTTGTTTTTGTTTGTGGTGATTAGTAGGTTTTTAGTTGCAGAGAAACTTATTCATGGAATGTACCTTCCTTGCATATTTTCAACCATCAAATTCATCACCAGAGCAGCTCCTTAGTGGAGGTTAGATGTAGCTCTCTCTTCACTTATAACATGTACACGAGACATTGGAATGTGGAGGTTCATGATTGTGGGATATTTGCTATTACTGAGTGTTCTGTATCTAAAGAACCAAAAAGAACACTTCAATTATTATCCAATACTCTTTAAAGATGTTCTGTGAACTTGGTGAGAATTTTCATTAAAAAAAAGGTGTTATACATTATTGGAAGCTTAGCAATAAATATGATCATGGACCTCTTGTTTGGAATGAGTTAACATTTGGGTAGTTGAGTTAGGTTGTACCTTGATATAGTCGTATTCCAAATTTATGTAAAGATTTTAAATCCTTTCATCCTTAAAGTTGAGGCCACAAGTTTTGAATTTAGAGATCTTTTGAGGTTTATGGTTCTCTGGGAATTAGGGTAGATATAACATAAGATCCATTCCCTTTTATCTATTTATTCATCAAATAGCAAAGGTTTCACAGGGTACTTACGTGCTCGATACTTCGAATTAGGTAAATTGATAGTTCTTGAAATCCTGGTTTATTTCAAGTGTATGAGAGGTAGTGTTCTTGGTGCTTTGACTGTCAAACACTTGTTTTCTATTACTTGATACTGCTTCGATCATTCATGTATTTTCTTGTGTGCCATGTTGCTTACCACTTTGAATGTGTTGAAATTCACGGATTAAAGCAACTATGCACCTAAAAGCGGAATTGGTGCAAATACAATAATTATAGCAATTCTAAAATCAATTACTTGAAAGTAAAGAGATAAGGGAAAGAGATTGCTAACTCGGGTTTTTAACGTGGTTCGGCAAGCCTACGTCCACGACTCAAGTACCAACCCGTACTTGAGTATTGTACTCTCTTACTAAACCAAGTAACAAGATTACAATTTTCAGCTGATGAATCCACACCAAGACTTTACACCACTTGAAGATATGCCCTCTTCAAGATTTTCCTTTCCACTTGAAGATGTCCCTCTTCAAGATTTTTCCTTAGTGATGTTCCTCACCAATACCAAGAGTTTTATACTCAACTCTCAAGAGTTTCACAATGGTTGTTTTTGTAAAACAACAATACACTCTTAATAGTGTGGATATTACAAATGAAGATCTATGATCTCTTTCTCTCACTTAATAGCACTTAGGATATTTGAAGGTGTTTAAGTGTAGTGAGAATGAGAAATACTCTTTGTGTTAAGATATGAAGATTTAAACACAAATATGAGTATTAATGAGGATTGATGATATGAAGGTGTTTATGCACTTCTAATTGCCTCAATATAAGATATGAAAGTTATGTCAATTTCGTTTTGCAATTAAGAGGCCTATTTATAAGTTTCAAAGAGAAACTAGTCGTTTATAGCCGTTAGAAACTAGCCGCTTGAAACTAGCCGTTAAAAACTAGCCGTTTATAGCCGTTAGAAACTAGCCGTTTATAACCAGTTAGAAACTAGCCGCTTAATCATCAAATCCTTTGCATGCACTGTGAAGTGTGTGAGTTCATTTTAATTTGTGCTATCAAGATAGAAATTGAGATTTACACAAAGCACTAAAATGAACACTTATTCTAAGTCTTCACTTGCTTGCATCTTGGACTTCTTGGAGTGATTTCTTCTTGAACTCCATTATGCTTGTTGATGTATTCTTTGAATAAAACCTGTTTATAGCTTAATCTCATCCAAGCATATTATTAGCCCATTTTCTTTTTATTGTTATCATCAAAATATATAAAGCATACAAAGTATGACATTATATGTCAACAATCTCCCCCTTTTTGATGATGACAATAAATAAAACACTTAGATAAAAAATGAGTCTCCCCCTATATTTTGTAATCCAATATATAAGAGACATTGAACATTTAGCAATTTAATCTAAGTAAAAATATCATATGCAATCTCAAGAAAAATCCATTTTCTCCCCCTAAATATATGCATATATATTTTTCATATTCTCCTATTTTTCTCCCCCATTATTGATGCATTTGATATTTTCATCATATTCTCTCCCCCTTTGGCATCAACAAAAAGAAAATTAATATTTTAGATAAATAAAGACATAATATCTAATAATAATCAATATCCAAAATGAAATTATTTCTACCAAAGAATTCAAGGGGTGGTTCGTTTTGGAACCCAAATCATTTTAACATTTTTATTTTTCTTCATAGGACATGCATAAATCAAATGTCCTACTTTTCTACAATAATTACATGTATGATTTGGATCATAAGAATGTTTAGCTTTAACAAAGTAATTCTTTAAGTATTTTTGGTTTATCTTAGGTTTATAACCTAATCCTCCTTTGTTAAAAACACTTCTTTGGCTCGAAAGCATTTTCTCAAAAATTTCTGAGCCTTGTGTGAATTTTGAGATAATTACATTTAACTCATCAACTTGTTCTTTTAAAGATTTATTATCTTCTTCAAGTTGATTAGTTTTACTACTCTTGTCATTTAAATCATATACTTTCTTTTCTAATAATTCTTTTTCCTCAATTAAGCATATATGATTTCTTTTGAGAGTATTATATTTAGAACCTAATTTCTTATATTCTACATACAAATTTTCAAGTTGTTCATGTAATTCAATATAAGAAGGGTCGGATTCATCATCCGAAGATTGTACCTCATTTTCGCTTTCGATTGCCATGAAGCACATGTTAGCCACATGTTCTTCTTCATCACTAGAGCTTGAGTTCGAATCATCGCTCCATGTCGCTTTCAAAGCTCTCTTTTGAAAGCGATTTTTCTTCTTCATTTGAAGATGGGGACAGTTGGGTTTGATATGCCCCAACTTGTTGCATTTATAGCACCTTGGAGTTTCTTTACTTGAATCTCCCTCCTTTTTGTAGTTCGAAAACTTTCTCTTGTCATTTTTCCTTTTAAGAAAGTGTCGAAACTGTCTTGTGATTGATGCTACATCTTCTTCAAGATCGTCATTACTGTCTTCATCATCATCATTTTCCTCGCTTTCGATTCGATGAGCAGTTTTAAATGCCAAATTTTTCTTTGGCCTTTCTTCTTGATCTTGATTATCCATAGATATCTCATGCGTCATTAGAGAACCGATGAGCTCCTCTAATGGAAGTTTTGTGAGATCTTTAGCTTCTCGTATAGCTGTCACTTTAGCTTCCCAAGCTTTTGGTAGAGATCTGAGAATCTTACTTACGATATCTGCATTTGAGTAAGTTCTACCAAGAGCATGTAAACTATTTGTTATGCTAGTCATACGAGTAAACATGCTTGTTATGGATTCATGTTGCAACATTTTAAATAATTCATATTGATGAACTAACATATCAATTTTTGATTCTTTTACTTGGTTAGTTCCTTCATGAGTTACTTCCAAAGCATGCCATATATCCCTAGCATTTTTACATGAAGATATTCTATTAAATTCACTTCTATTTAATGCACAATATAAAATATTCATTGCTCTAGCATCCATAGAAAGTAATCTTTTATCTAGGTCACTATATTCTATCATGCTTTTTGGAATCTCAATACCATTTACAATTTTGAGTGGTCTATGAGGTCCATTTTCAATAGAAAGCCATAAATTGAAATCTATAGATTGAAGATATATTGACATTCTAGCTTTCCAATAGGCATAATCATCACCATCAAAAAATGGTGGTCTAGATGTTGAAGCACCTTCATTTCGAAGATTATTGCATATAGTTGCCATTCTACTCAAAGTCTAAGCAAACTTAATAAATGAGAACTAAGCTCTGATACCAATTGTTGAAATTCACGGATTAAAGCAACTATGCACCTAAAGGCGGAATTGGTGCAAATACAATACTTAGAGCAATTCTAAACTCAATGACTTGAAAGTAAAGAGATAAGGACAAGAGATTGCTAACTCGGGTTTTTAACGTGGTTCGGCAAGCCTACGTCCACGACTCAAGTACCACCTCGTACTTGAGTATTGTACTCTCTTACTAAACCAAGTAACAAGATTACAATTTTCAGCTGATGAATCCACACCAAGACTTTACACCACTTGAAGATATGCCCTCTTCAAGATTTTCCCTTTCCACTTGAAGATGTCCCCTCTTCAAGATTTTTCCTTGGTGATGTTCCCTCACCAATACCAAGAGTTTTATACTCAACTCTCAAGAGTTTCACAATGGTTGTTTTTGTAAAACAACAATACACTCTTAATAGTGTGGATATTACAAATGAAGATCTATGATCTCTTTCTCTCACTTAATAGCACTTAGGATATTTGAAGGTGTTTAAGTGTAGTGAGAATGAGAAATACTCTTTGTGTTAAGATATGAAGATTTAAACACAAATATGAGTATTAATGAGGATTGATGATATGAAGGTGTTTATGCACTTCTAATTGCCTCAATATAAGATATGAAAGTTATGTCAATTTTGTTTTGCAATTAAGAGGCCTATTTATAAGTTTCAAAGAGAAACTAGCCGTTTATAGCCGTTAGAAACTAGCCGTTAGAAACTAGCCGCTTGAAACTAGCCGTTAAAAACTAGCCGCTTATAGCCGTTAGAAACTAGCCGCTTATAATCAGTTAGAAACTAGCCGTTTAATCATCAAATCCTTTGCATGCAATGTGAAGTGTGTGAGTTCATTTTAATTTGTGCTATCAAGATAGAAATTGAGATTTACACAAAGCACTAAAATGAACACTTATTCTAAGTCTTCACTTGCTTGCATCTTGGACTTCTTGGAGTGATTTCTTCTTGAACTCCATTATGCTTGTTGATGTATTCTTTGAATAAAACCTGTTTATAGCTTAATCTCATCCAAGCATATTATTAGCCCATTTTCTTTTTGATTGTTATCATCAAAATATATAAAGCATACAAAGTATGACATTATATGTCAACAGTAATGGATACTTTGTTTTCCAGGAACAACTTGACCCGTTTTCACTTGTTGCTGATGAGCTATCAGTTCTTGCTAATAGATTGCGGTCAATGGTAATTGCTGAGGTATTTATTCTGTTTTTTTGTACATGTCATATATGCATGGTGCCAATAATATGACTTTACTTTCTAATCATACTAATTTGATATGATGTGATAAAATTTGGATTCAAATTTCATTTACAGGTACCAAAGCTTGCCTCAGCTGCTGAGTACTTTTTTAAAATGGGAGTAGAAGGAAAGAGGTTCCGTCCCACGGTAACTGCAATATGCTTATATGCTCATTATTTGGGTTTGCTTCAAAATTGTGTTCTGCTAGTGTCTTATGAGCTAATGTAATCAATGTTGAGTCTATTTTGGTAGCTACTTTCCGAAACGGAAGTTGTCCATATACTTTGTTGCCTGTTTGAAATGTTTAACTGTGTTTGTGCATAATTTACTTTTTGGTTGTAATTAGTATGCAATAATGTTATTGCAGCAGTGATTAAAGACATTTGACTTGTGGCTTTTAGACTTGGAAAGTGTCTCAAAGTTCAAACTTGAGGCTTTGTGACTTAAGTTCACAGTAAGGTCTGAGACCTCAAGTTTATTATTGATTCTCCTCACAGTACTTGGAACTCATCTCACATTCAGAAAATCTGCCCGTTAGTCAATTTCAATCCAATATCCCATGTTACTACTTTTTACTATTTTCTGGCTTGGAAACTCTGCAATTATGAAAACGTATGAATAAATAATTTTAAAAAATGCATAGGAAGAAACCATGATCAACTAGCATTGCCTATGAAACATTTTGTCTAGATTAAGTCCTTTGAACTTAGTCTGAAGCGACAAGCAATTGATTGTTTCTTGTTGCAGTTTCTTAAGTGTTTAATTATTTTTTAACTGTTATCAACTGAAGTTATGTTTTTTTCCCTTTTCAAATTCATCACATAAACTCTTAAATTCTGTACAGGTTTTGTTGCTGATGGCAACAGCGTTGAATGTGCGTATACTCGAAACAACAACTGATGGTGTAGGAGATGCCTTGACAACAGAACTAAGGAAAAGACAGCAATCTATAGCTGAAATTACTGAGATGATCCATGTCAGTTTCTCATATTACAGTATTTTTCTTTTACCAAATGTCCTTTTGCTATAACTCCATTCACTCATGCTTTTGTATCAAGTGAAGAAACATGTTTGTTATTGCTTCAGTACTGATGCAGCTGTTTCACGTGCTAGGTGGCGAGTCTGCTGCATGATGATGTGTTGGATGATGCAGATACGAGACGTGGTATTGGTTCGTTAAATTTTGTTATGGGCAATAAGGTACTGTGATTTTTCTTTTCTAGTTAAGTTCCACTCATCTTTTTTATTTTCTATATTTTATTTTATTTATACTGGTATTGGGTAATTCTATTATACAATTCTAAATTCATCTTTTTTTTTAAAATAAAATGTGGAGTTGGAAGGTAAATATGTAGTGTAAATTCTTTTCACATATTGCTTTTCAAACTGTGCTTTCTCAATCTAGGTTTCTTGGGAGTTATGAGTTTGAAATTACTGTTGTGTGTGGAACTTCAATTGCTCATGCTCATCACTATATGGAGAATTTTGATATATTATCCAAACTGCTAATTCCATCTGACCTTCCAACACTGCCAAGGTTGAGGCTCCATATAAAAAGTAGAAACACTTGTTGCAAGGATAGACAACATCATATTGGAAAATTATTTGTGCTGGTGCTGTGAATGAATGGTTGGTCCCTGCTTGGTACTTGGGTTGTGCTTGTCATGGCGTGAAAAATTTGGAGGCGAAATGTAAAGGATGTAACATTTAAGAGTAAAGTGTTAAGGGTGTTGAAGATGTTGTGGGATGAAGGGTTAATGGTGTTTGGTAAGAATGTTAAAGATCATGGGTAATTGTGGTCCCCCTACTAGTCAAATCAATTTCGGAGTTGAATGCAAGTATAAAAATATGAAATAATATATATTTGTGTCTCCAAATGTGTGGTTGAAGGTAGAGTGAAAAAAAATGTTACAAATTTCAAGAAAAAGATAAGATGCATAAACGACAACCCCCCTAAGGATTTGTTACTCTCCCCCTTGCAATGGTAAAGCCTAACCTGCCTTTTATATTCTTCACCTCCTTATTTTATAGCTATATTTTTAACCTCCTTGATTTCTCACCCCTCTCCAAAACTTTACCAAACACACGGTGGTGAAAAATTACACATGTGAGTCTCATTCCCTTTTCCCTCACAATAAACACATCCATAGTAGATCTCCTCTATTGACTATGATGATCATGTTGCTGCCTCTTTCATTTAGAGGGGTTTGCATTTGGATTTGTATGTTCACAAGTTCTTAGAGGCCATTTTCTTGTGCAATTTTAGGAGCTTAAGAGGTTGCAGGTTTGGATGTTGATGAAACTTGATTCAAGGGTAAAATGTTGGTTGAGCATTGCATCAAGTTCCAATAGTATAGAGATATTGATGGGACATGACCACAGGTGCAGAAGTTAGGTATTAATAATGTGGGACATTACTGGTAACTATGGAGAACCAATAATTTCTTGAATTGTTAAGGTAAATTGTATCGAGGAAAACACGAATGAATCTTCGGGTAGCTATATGTTTTTGGAGGGATTATAAATTTTGTGCTTGTGAGCTCGCATAACCATATGTTCCGGGGATGCTCAAGTTGTTTTCTTTTGAACTGTCTGCTTGCTCTGGCCCTTTATTTATATTTGTCTTTATTAATATTTAATATTTTTTCCAAGGTACTGATCATGGTGATAACATTGACTTTCCCTGTCAAGATCTTTTCATAGCTTTTCCTAGCAAATCATATGCCATGTAATTCCCTATGCATGTGGCACTCTACTAGTAGTTAATCTGTTAATGAACAATAGCATCACAGAACTCTCCCATCTACTAGTGGGAGCCCCCCGTCCTTTAAATTAGTATTTTGCTATAGAGTTCTGTTCTATGTCACTCTTAGGCATTGCTTAGAATAATAAAATTGCTGAGGATTGCAGCCTAAGGTCTTGTTTCATTTTTATTGCAGGTGGCAGTACTAGCTGGAGACTTTCTACTTTCACGAGCTTGTGTAGCCCTTGCTTCTTTGAAAAATACAGAAGTAAGAATACGTTAATGCTGTTCATCTAAGCATGCAAACCTGATATTTAACAATAATCTTTTCTCCATTCAAGCAATGATATCAAGTCTTTCCACACCTCTTGGTTTCTTTCAACTTTAGTTGCAAGTTCAGAAGCTCCTCAAAAGTAAATCCTTTTTCTTTGAACTTGTTCCTAATCGTAAAAATGGTGGTGAGAAAAACATTGGGGATGAGTAACATAATGGATTGTCAAGTTTTAACCTGTCTTCCAATCTCAAAAGTAATTCCCTTTTACTATTGTATTTTGGATTTAACTGAATAACATTATATTGGTGTCAAATTCATCACTTGTCAGTTCATTGGTCCATGGATTTCCATGTCCCATGATTAATGAGATGAGTTAGTAATAATAAGCACCTTGACAAGGATACAATGGTAAATTTTTTGTTGTGTGTTGTGGCACGGGTGGGGAGAGAGATTTACTTCATATATGATCAGCACTACTGTTACCTGCCTGTAGGTTGTTACATTACTTGCGACAGTTGTAGAGCATCTTGTTACTGGTGAAACTATGCAGATGACTTCAACATCTGAGCAACGTTGTAGGTATGCTGCTTTGCTTTCACTTTTCATAAATAATTTGCATTTATTTGATTGGGATGGAGAATTAAATCTGTATGACATTATGAACTCTCTATAAAGGTTTTTGATCTGAATACCTGTCTTCTGATAGCCATTGATGCTCCATTTTGTTTCTCACTTTGCATCTAGTTGTTACTTGGATGTTCATAGCAAACTTTTATATGGCTTGCCTAATCATGGATGGGTGGCTGCAATTTTGAAAACATTGATCCAAACATGTACGTGCCGGCTGTTTATTGTTCTAGAGATCATTTACTTTGTAATAGAAGGGATAAGGCAGGCCATGACAGCTTGGTAGATTTTTTCTTTTGCCCTTATATCATTTTTTTTCACCAGGTATTTTTGATTTCTAATACCAGTTGTTTCTGGTTGTCTGTTATAATCTATTGCTTTCTCCATGCATTGCCCTTTCACCACAAGTGGTTTGGGTCAATTGCAACCTATAATGAAATCTACTGTGTGTCAAAGCACCTCAAGTACTTGTATTGGCCTGTTGTACCTGGAAACCCTTTATGGCGTTTAAAAAATTAAATGGTCCTGTGTAGTCTAGTGACCATGAATGCTTTTATTTACTTCGCACAATGTGTTCTAAAAAGATGCACTTGCATATGAATTGGCTGGCTATGAGGCACTTCTTTTTACTTGTCTGTATATTGATGATACCTTGATTTGCAATTACACCTCAATGATCTTCTGTTTTTTGGCTTATTTGACTTAAATGGCGTTGCTATTGCAGCATGGAGTATTATATGCAAAAGACCTACTACAAGACGGCATCTTTGATTTCAAATAGCTGCAAGGCAATTGCCCTTCTTGCAGGGCAAACAACAGATGTTGCTATGTTGGCTTTTGAGTACGGCAAAAATCTGGTTTGTGATTATTTTTTTCGGTTGTGGGGAGGGGGGGGTTCTTTTATCTATTCTAGGCTGTATTTTAGTTGGTGTGGACAACCCATTCTGTCTATGGCTGTTCCTTTTGCTATATTCTAACTGTTTTCTTTTCCAGGGATTGGCATTTCAATTGATTGATGATGTTCTCGATTTCACAGGCACTTCTGCTTCACTTGGAAAGGGTTCATTATCTGACATTCGCCATGTAATTATTCTATCCCTAATATGGTATCTTATGGCTGGAGATGATATTTGTTGTAAGCTTGAACTGGTTGTTCGAACAACCTCATTAAATAGCTATCAAGTTTGCATTATTTTCCATGAAAGAAATATGTACTTTGCCAACTGTCTTATGGGCACCTTGCTTCTTAATCAATCATGCTTTATTTTTTTTTCCCTTTGCAACAATGTTTTATAGTTTTGAATTAGTTCGAGACTTGTTCTCAAATAACAATTAGAACTGGCAATCATGATTCAATTATCTTCTTATGTAAATGCAAACAAGAGATAACTAGTCCTCTTTTTTATGGTGACACTCATTCTACAATGACATCACATGTTAAATGCTAACTTTTTTGTTCGATACCAATCAATCTCTTATTATTATGAAGTTGGATAAATGCTAACTATTTCAGAAAGGTTATTGCATAATTAGGGCTTTAGATTTTCCACCTGTCAACTTCTTGGGCTTATACTGTCCCTGGGACCAAATGACATAATAGTGGCTAACCTTTTTGGTTGTCACTTGGTTCAAAAATTCTTAGCTATCTTCATTAGCTTTGACACCAAAAGCATTCTTAGTTGTATGTCGCACTGGATTGACATGAGCTATTTACACTAGCATGATGTAGAATACTATATAGCATTTGATCTCAATGAACCAGTTTCATGTTTTAAAATCCTTACATTTGTCAGTGTCATTTCATTTGTGACTTGAAGACAATTTTCACATTCTTTCTGATTCTGTTACATTATGAGTTGTGCATCAGAGCTAATTTTCATAATCTCATGTTTAACAATATGACATTTTATTGCAGGGAATTGTAACAGCTCCACTGTTGTTTGCCATGGAGGAGTTCCCTCAGTTGCGTTCAGTTATTGACTGGGGCTTTGACAAGCCTGAAAACATTGATGTAGTAAGTTCATCTTCATTTTTTTTTCAACATGAAGTTGGAAATATTTTGATAAAGCTGAAGTTACTGCAGAAAATTGCAGAAGTCTACATTTGTTTTTCATGGTTTTTATGTGCGTCAGTTCTGTGATGTGCCTAACTTTATTGCTCAGTGTCACCGGGCAACAAAAAAACCTATATAGTGCATTCATTTCTGTTTTCAATCAGATGACTCTGAAACTTAATGATTCTGATGTCGAGACTATCAATTTTAGTGGACTTTAGCTTTGGCATTCCAATATGGAATTTTTGAGAGTGCATACTATTTTTTTTACTATTCAAAATATTTTTTTATCATTTGGAACTCCTTTTTGATCAACAAAATTGATGAAAATGGGCAGTGGTTTCTTATGCATGAGGTAAAATACCAGATGTAAAATTTGCCCCTTTGGGAGGTGTTTGCTATTGGGCATTCCCATTTTCCACGGAGCATGATATGTTCATTTCGCCATTTCTATTTATGCAAACTCCATTGCTCTCTGATGTTTTCTTTACGTTGGACTGAGGAACTTGCTTCCATCTAATCCCCATTCCTTTCACTCCTTTGTTCATGTTTTACATAAGACTTTTGATTCCAACACATAGGTAAGTGGTGGTGTGAATAAGCTTTCTTCTTGGTCTGGAGTTTGATGCTCTGATCGGTTCTACTTGTTGTCTGCTAATCATCTTTTTTTTCAATGTTAATTTATCCGAGCTGTCCTGCCTATGGATTCAGGCCCTCGAGTACCTTGGAAAGAGCCGTGGAATACAGAGAACAAGGGAGCTAGCTGCAAAGCATGCGAACCTTGCTGCAGCAGCAATTGATTCTTTACCTGAAACTGATGATGAAGAGGTAAGAAAATCACGGAGGGCACTAGTTGATCTTACTCAAAGAGTAATCTCAAGAAATAAATGACATAATATATGAATTCTAGCAGCATAAATAAATGACAATACGAATTATAGCAACAGCGTACTAGATTTGTGCTTATTTTTCATTTTATTGTCCCTGCATTTGAGGGCCAATCTGCCCTGTTGTTCCACATTTATTTATTCAATTACATAAATTCTTATTCCATAATATTTCTTTCAACAACCAGGCTCTTGTAAATTCTACTCTTTACAGTAGAAAGATAGTTACAGAAAGATGGATAGGAGTTGCAATTAGCATTCCCCGGTGGGATATTGCTGCTTTAATCCATCGTAATCTCTCAATGAGATGTTAAAATTTCTCTAGTACTCTGCAGGACACTATTGTGCTGCTCTCGATTTCACGAGCCAAGTTAGTCTGAGATTAAGCATGGAGTGTTTGCTCGAGTAAGTGCTTAAGATTGACGTCTAGTTTTAACTGTAAATGTAGACGTCTGTCAGCTAGGTAGCGTTGTCACTTCTTAAATATAACAAAATTAAGTAGGAAGAAAATGGAGTAAATGAAATCCCTATCCGTAGTTAATTTTGCTACTATTTCTCTTATGTGACGGATGTCTTCCTCATAGTTTCTTTGCGTTCCTCCTTCACACAGGAGTTCTGCTGACTCAAACTTCCCTGATTGAATAGAAACATCACCTGAAATGTTCGAGAAACTCACGTTATTGATCCAGCAGGATACTCTAAAATTACGGAAAACATTAGACAAGTGACAGAGAACGGTCACCAAACTTGGAAAGACCTGCAAGTCTTCATTACAGCACTTAAAAACTCGAACGTTCCTGTCGGAAACAAAAAAGATGCATGGATGTGAGATCCCATCCCTTGCTTGCAAAACTACCATCACGTAAGGTGAAAAAAAGGCCCCTCAAAAAGTATCCTGGAGATAGCTGAAATAGATCGGTCCCTGACATCAATTAGATGAAGGGTCTTCAACAGATTGCATCACTGGGTCTATGATTTTTGCTAACATAAATACTGAAAAATTCCATGGATAGAGTAAGCTGGCGTGCATGACAGCCCAATTCATCTGATGGAAACAAAACAAGTAGACAAGGCACAGCCGAGTTTTTCCACAGCGGAACTCAGTAATAGATCCTGTCTTGCCCCCTCCTGTCAAAAGCTAGCTGTTCAAGGTTACAGCACTACAGGACATGGCAAGTGATAATGTTCTTAAGAAGCATTGCTACAAAAAACAGATTCTAAAATTTTGATAGTTGCCTTCCAAATTTTTAACAAGTTCTCTCGATCCAGATGTTATCTGAATTATCTCTTGCCTCTGAGCATGATTTCTGTGATTTGTAGGGTTTTGTTTTTTAAATAAATTATCTTAATATTTTATCTGATAACCTAATTTATCTTGGTTTAATATTTATAGGTTTATTGTCTCCTTGAAAAACACTTTAATATTTAGCTGGTTTTACTGTTTATTTATTTTTATATAAATCTAATAAAAATTATTAAATATGTTTGAATCTATAATATTATGGGTGTGTTTGGTTAAGAATTGAACTTTTTAATTTTTTTTTGGTTACATAAATTATTCTTAATTTATTAATTAAATATATGTATAAATTTATAATTAAGGTTTTTTTTATATAATAAAACATTTATGAAATGCCATCGTATTTTTTTTTGAAACAATATCTTACGTAATGAAATGCAGGTCGAATAACTAAGTGTTCCTAGGATTATGAAATAGATCTATAAAAACCTTTTTGCAATATAATCTATGAAATGAAAGGAATAACACTCGCCCTCCTGACTGCATCAGTTAGAGTGTATTTGTATTTTAAATTATTTTTTGTTTTAAAGATATTAAATTAACATTTTTTAATTTATTTTTTATGATATAATATTCCAATATTAAAATTTAAATTTAAATTATTATAATTAAAAAATAATTTTACAAAAACAGACCAATTTTTTCTTACTAACTAGACCTCGTTTTCTTTATTATTTATTTTAGCATCTTGTTTTTTTCTTAAGAAAATCATTGAAAAAATTCAGTTTGCTAAAAAAACTCTCTTTTTGGATATGCGGTGTTTTGCTACTATGTTCCAAAAATGTTTTTGATAATTTTTATTTTGATTTATTTTTTTTAATATTTTTATATCATTTTAATGTGTTGATGCTAATTTTTTTAAAATATTATTTTAATATATTTCTAATCAAAAATTATTTTTATAAACAACATCAATCATATTAACAAAGTTACATGATGTCATCAATCATATTAATAAAGTTACATGATGTCATATGTGTTTTTTCTTTAAAAAACAGGACTGTAAATTGTTGTTATAACAATAAAAATAAACCACCTAGCCGGTTTGATTTTCGGTATAAACCGAAATTGGCTCCCTTTTTAGTTTGTCTCTCCGTTGTGCCTATTAAACCGTCGGTGAGTCAACTCGGTTATACTGACGAGACAGACCCCTCTCTCTCAGTTTTCGAAAACTGAATTGAAAGACATGGCAAACAGAACGAGTTCTTCAAATCTCCACAAATCAGTTGCCATCTCTAAAGGATACAACTTCGCTTCTACTTGGGAACAGGTTTCTTTCTTTCTTTCAATCTTTTTTATGCGCTCTTTAATCATCAGATCTGGTTTTACCAATCTCGCCAACAGATTCGCTCACATCCACAACTCATACCTTGGTTCGATTCACATTACACCGCTAGCTAGCTAGATTGCTGTAATCTATTCTTTTATTTGTCAATTGCGGCTTGATTTTTGTTATAAACAGAATGCGCCTTTAACTGAGCAACAACATGAAGCAATCGTGTCGCTCTCTCATGCAGTTTCCGAGCGCCCTTACCCTAACAATTTGGTGAGATTTCAGTTGATTTATTTATTTTAATTTTAAAATTGTAGGTTATGTGACAATTATATGTTTTGTGGTTTTTCAGGCGCCAGATCATGCTTCTGTGAAGGAGAATGGTGGCTTGACAGTTTCTACGAGGGACAACAGTTTTGGTGAATCTCAAGGCATTGATGCAGTTTTAGTCAATACAAACCAGGTAACGCCCGCCCGCCCGCTTTTGTTTATATTTACGTGACAGGTTACTTGGGATAATGGCATAAGTCAGTGCTTATAGTGTAGTAGCTTGATAATGATTTGAATTTAAATGATGCAGTTTTACAAATGGTTTACTGATCTTGAATCGGCAATGAAATCAGAGGTTAGTTGTCGTGGTGATTATTCTTGGCAAACGTGTTCGGTCATGGATTTCTTTTTTCTTTTTCTCCTGATTTTTTCTGCTATTAGGCGGAGGAGAAGTACCAGCACTATGTCAACAATCTAACGGAGCACATAGAGACATGTGATGATATACTTCACCAGGTATTTGTTTGTTATGTTGTTTATTTCTTAGTGATTTTATATTGTTGATAAATTCTTTGGATGAAGTTATTTTTTTTATGATTATTACTAATTAAGATACTGAGCTTATCTGAATGCAGGTGGATGAAACTCTTGACTTCTTTAATGAGTTACAGCTGCAGCACCAAGCTGTTGCTACAAAGACTAAGACTCTTCATGATGCTTGTGATAGACTGGTGTGGTCTCTCTTTCTTCTATTCACTACTACAGACTTATTCTAGAATAAACTTTGGTTTGGTTCTGTGAATCACAGAATACTGTTGTCAAATATCGGAATTTTAAGATCAGTTTTGACTGGATGAGCTTGGTAACCATGACTTTGTAGAATTAATATACTGCTTTTACTAGAACTAGAATTTCAGATGAATATGCTCTAATACCATTTGATTATTTATAGCCCTTTTGTTATATTTTGAGTTTCATGGATGGAACAAGCAGGTTAATCTGTACTTTATATCCAATTTATTTTATGTCAACATTGTATGTTTTGTGGTCTCAAATTTTATGTAGGTTGTTTCATAAACTTAAATCTGAAAACTGTACCTTTGAGTATTTTAGATTGTAATGCATATGTTAGTTTAAATTGGTTGAGATGGTTGTCTCATGTATTGTTTCCATTGCAGGTAGTAGAGAAGCAAAGACTGATTGAATTTGCAGAAGCAGTTCACAGTAAGCTCCACTACTTTGATGAATTGGAGAATGTAAGGTTTGAATGCTACCTCACATAGAGTTTCAGTTGCTTAAAATGCTGTGTTTTTTCATTATTTTCAATTATATCATAACTGTTTTAGGTAGGTGAGAGAATAAGTCTTGTCTATATAAGAAAAGAAAAGGACCAAAAAGTCCGTACAATAGAGCACTGGTTATCTTGTTTGTTTATAATTCTGTGTGTTAGTATTTTTCTTTACTTCCATTTTAAGAGTTCTCTTAATAGCTTACTATTTTTGTTTGTCCATTTTTAAGAAGGTTTCATGAAGTATTGCCATTTACATCAATAGTCTTGATGGATTCTAATTTGTATTTTTGTGCAGCTTAATAACAATTTTTATGCTTCAAATACGAATGTTGGAAATGAGAAATTTCTTCCACTGCTCAAAAGGCTTGATGAGTGCATATCGTAAGTGAATAATTTTTTCTTATTTATAAATTAACACCTCTAACACTACTTGGCTAAACACTGTAAGTTCATGAGCAGCATTGATTATTTTTTTGGGTGGGTACAGTATTGTACTCTGTTTTATTTACTTATCACTTGTTTTCTTGCACACCTTTAGATATGTCGAAAGCAATCCACAATACGCGGAATCCAGTGTTTATCTGCTTAAATTTCGACAGCTCCAAGTAAGTGATTGATGTCAGCAATGTAAAAAGTGATTGATTTTGTGAATGGAAAAGGCAAGTGTGTAAGGTTTTGTACCTGCTCCAAATGATGACAAAGTTTTCATGCTTTTAACAGTCTCGAGCCCTGGGCATGATTCGAACTCATGTGCTTTCTGTCCTGAAAAATGCTTCTTCTCAGGTGAAGTATCCGTATTTACATAGAGATATCTTCATGTGTTTGCACACAAGAACACACATGTTTTTCTGTATGCATGAATCTCTGTGACTTGGATGTTTATTTGTGGACTTCATCAGGTTCATCATGCAATCCGGAGCACCGGTGGCAGCAAAACATCTATTTCTGAGGGTGTAGAGGCATCTGTAATCTATGTCAGATTCAAAGCAGCCTCAACTGAGGTAGTAGCATCCTTTTCCTTGTTCTTTTATCTTGACAGGAAGATGTGATAACTTATCCGAGCAGTAGGCTGATCTATAAATAACTTCTGAAATTTTTTTATTCTACATGTGGAATAGAATTATGTTCTTTGATTTGATCTAATGTTTTGCACAAGCATCTGACAATTCTAAGTTTCTTTAGCTTAAGCCCATATTGGAGGAGATTGAAAGCAGATCGTCAAGAAAGGAATATGCCCAGATCCTTGCTGATTGCCACAAGTTGTACTGTGAACAGCGACTTTCCTTGGTGAGTTAATTGCCAGTTGTTTCTCACACATTGATTTGCTTGCTCTTATTCACCTGCTGGTTGTGATGGTACTCTCTGTTTGTTTTCTTGTATCTAGGTAAAAGGGATTGTACATCAGAGGATATCTGAGTTTGCCAAGAAAGAGGCTTTGCCGTCATTAACTAGATCTGGTTGTGCATATTTGATGCTGGTAGTGCACTTAACGAATATTGCTAACAGTAAACAGAGATAGTTGTGGATCATGGATCATCTGGTTGATTGAATAACATTTAAAACATTGCATCTTGGCATATATTATTCGGGCTGGATTCATTCAGTGGTTTGTGAGTGTTGAAGTCAGTGATCATGTTAATGTTTTGTGCTGATATAGCACCATTAATTAGTTACACATGAAAGGAAAAGTTTGCAGCCAAAACACATGAGGCTTCTGCATGGGGATGGATGCAACTAGGTTTTAACTTCCTTTCTTTTTTCAACTTAATTGCAACTTCTCAATGTTGATTGAAGCAAGGTTACACTTGCTTAATGCTTGGTTCCAGGTTGCGCATTGAGCTGCTTATTTTTTGCTGTGTGCGTGTAATATTTCTAAAAAATACAGGTGTTAGTTATTAATATTGTCTAGTAGTCTATCCATGACAATTTAAGTTTTAGGTCTATTAGTTCTCCAACAAGGTAGAGTAGCAATTATGATCCCGTGGTCAAGTGTTCAAGTATCGACTAATTCCCATGCAAAACTATCGGCCTGCAACCAGGAGTGCAAATGCAAAGCCCAAACAGGCTTGCATATGAGGGGGATTCTTAAGATGTTAATGTCATTCAACAACCTAAGCTTTTAGGTGATTGCCCTCCAATTGCATGTAAATGTAAATACTTCCAGGTCATGTCATTTTAAACTTTTTTCATTGTGTTTTGGGAAGTATTAACTTTTATTTTTTTTGCAATGAATGATAGATTTGAGCCATTTTGTTGACTCAACTCAGTTCACCTTAATTTGACAATAATTCTAACTGAACTTCCATGAATCTTTTCATTCTATAGACATTTTACTTGTCCCCCAATACCTGCAGGTTTGTCAACTTGAGCACCAACTCTTTGATCATTTCTTCCCATCTTCTTCCGAGGATATTTCGAATTTGGCTCCACTTATTGATCCTTTGTAAGTTCTTCTCATGTGCTTTATTTCCAGGGTCCTCATCTTTTTATTTCTATCAATATTATTATTATTTGGGGTGGAGGGAGTGGTTGGATTTGTCATTTTCATACCCCCTCAGTAATATTGTTTTCTAATAGAAATAATTCATTTGTTACTCACAGATCTACTTACTTGTATGATACACTGCGCCCAAAACTTATTCACGAAACGAATGTTGATCTTCTGTGTGAGCTTGTTGACATACTTAAAGTTGAAGTTTTGGGAGAACAACTTAGCAGACGGAGTGAGTCATTAGCTGGGTTACGTCCTACATTGCAGCGAATTTTAGCAGATGTTCATGAGCGATTGACTTTCCGTGCTCGGACATATATTCGTGATGAAGTATGTTTTTATATTGAGAATTTTAATATAGAGGCCCACCTGGATGTTTGTTTGCATATTAATTTCAGAGGGCAGCTGTTGAAAAGTTTGTTCATTTTCTGTATCAATTTTATTTATCTGGTGATGGCATGTTCAAATTCCATAAATAATTGCACATAAAACTATCCTGAACTGCGTAGCTCTCTTTCAAATTAATACTTGGTTTCTGTTATCCTTGTTGGGATGTATGCCTGTATTAGAAAGCATTGCCATGAAATTGTCCGGGAAGCTTTTTAACTTAGGCTTGAGTCTGCTATTTGGAGTACTTGCTGGTGATGGATTGGTTAGATTAGTTTAGCATCAATTTTGACCCTTTGTGTGGATGCAGATATTATAAAGTGATATGCCTTGGTGTTTACCTCTCAATTTCTAGTGGATTGCATAAATGGTCGAGAACTAAGAATTAACTCCAATGCACTGTTGAAGTCAAAAGAGTTTGCACAAACAGCCATACTTTAAGATGGATACAAGTATTTCATTCAATTTAGTACAAACAGAATTGTAGGGCATGGAGCAGTCTTGGAGTTTTTTCTCCAAGTGAATCTCCTTGTTGGAGTATCTGTGCAAGTTTTTGTATCACCATCATCACTGTATGTGAGGGGATTTTTTTGTTTCTTCTAAATGCTGGTTTTATTGATGTTTTCTCATGTTTATTTTGCAGATAGCCAATTATATGCCTTCTAATGAGGACCTGGATTACCCTGCAAAGTTGGAGCAATCTCCTGAGATGAAATCAGAAACTAATTCTGTAAAGTTTCTTACACTTCCATTTTTTTTTCTCATGGTTAACTTATGTGAATAATCATAGAGGGTTGAGAATGCCAATGCCTGTAACTCTCAGCTGATATTAAATGGGGTCTCGGGTTTAAATCTTATCAGAAATGGCACAAAGTTGGAAAGATTATTGGCATTTCCGATTCTTCCATCCCAGCTCCTTAGGTTCTTCAAATCCACAAGATGAGACATTACACGTCAGGATTTTACTCTTTGAAACTGAGTATTTGAGGACCTTGTAGGGGTTAGGCTTGGTTACTCATTAGTTCATTTGTACTGGCACATCTATCTGGCATGGTTCAATTTAATCCAGTTGGCAGGAGACACACCATTTGTCCATATCTCTGTGTTATGTCTGACACGGGCATCAAGCCTAACTTTTGTTGTTGATGAAATATAAGGTAGCCTTGTCACATTTGGGTTTGACTTGCAGACTGGCATTGTGCAGTTGTCTGCTGATGTCTTTTACTAATTTTTCTGTTTCCAGTAATAAGTGAATTTTTATTTACCTGCATTGCTCTTTTGCTTAATTTTATCCTTTTTGGCAGGTTGATGAAAACCCAGATGTATTTAAAACTTGGTACCCACCTGTGGAGAGAACTATATCATGCCTTTCAAAATTGTATCGTTGTCTAGAACCATCTGTCTTCACTGGTTTAGCACAGGTGCTTGAATCCTTGGAAAATTACTATTACTGAGATTTTCTTGTATATTTGGAAAGAATAATGGTTGTTCTTTACATGTTTTATCAATTGTTTTTTTCTTGGTTGCTATTTCTATCAGGAAGCAGTGGAAGTTTGCTCTGATTCTGTCCAAGTGAGTAATTTAAACATCAATTGCCAATATTTTAGAATGTGGTGATAGTTGGAATTTCGTTGTGCTTTAGTATCATCTCCCATTATAGTTATTAAAATATATTCTACACAGAAAGCTAGCAAACTCATTACAAAGAGATCTACAGCAATGGATGGGCAGCTATTTCTTATCAAGCATATTTTAATATTAAGGGAGCAGGTTATCTCCCTTATTCCTCCAATTTGTTTATTTGGTTGTTATTTACTACTCCATGCAATATGGTTTACAACTTTCAAGTTTTGTCCTTTCAGATTGCACCATTTGATATAGAATTTTCAGTCACATACAAGGAACTTGACTTCTCACATCTGCTGGTAAGCTTCACTGAAGCTAAATATTAGTTATGTGCACTATTTGATGTCTTAATATTTTTGCACCCAATTTTAATAGACTCTTAACTGAAGTTTTCTTCATCCAGCGTAACTTTCATGGATAGCACAACAGTACTAATAAAAACATGTGCTACATATTCTAACTGGTTGATGGTATTAATAATATGCAATTTAAGTAAACTTTTACAACTCAACGTTAATATTCTATTTTATTTTGCGTCATAGTTCCTCTTTTATTACTATATTTGTTTGTAGTGAAGTCTTATTTACATTAAATTCCATGCCCCAGGAACATTTGAGACGGATTCTTAGAGGTCAAGCCTCACTATTTGACTGGTCAAGATCAACTTCACTGGCAAGGACCTTGTCTCCCCGAGTTTTAGAAAGTCAAGTAGATGCCAAGAAGGTTTGTCTTTATCAAAACACATATCCTGAGTTTTTCTTTGGCTGCTTCTGTCACCAGAAATATCTGAGAGACATCTACCCCTATTATCATGTTTGGGCTGCCTGAAAATCAATAATTTGTTGAGCATAAATGAAATGAATCAGTAAATGTATTTACTCCATAATAAGAGGATGTTTATGCTGTTTGTGTAACAATAATGATCCCTGGTTTTGCTTTTGTTATTTTTTAGAGGAAGCTCGCATATAATTTTGAGCCTCTTGTGAACTTTCTGCCTAACTAAAGACATGGTTGACGTGTCACACCGTGTGTCTTCAGAAGTATGTGCTTTAGTTTCACAGGACAATTCAATAAATTCTAGAAACTATAAAGAACCAATTGGTTTGTTTTTCTATTTGATGTTCATTTATGTATTTTTGCTTTTTTTTTTGTTTTATTTGCTGCTGTTTGCAAAATCACTTCTGGCTGTAATAGGTTTGGTCACCATTTGACATCAATATATGTCATTTGTAGAGTACTGTGGACACTTGTGCTTTCAGATTTTCTGAACAATTGAAATCGCTTTGAGAACCTGTAACACCTGGTCAAGTGGTTTGTGAAACCTTGTATATTACGGAACTGATGTTAACCCTTGGCACATGTCAATTGCATTGACTGTGAAACATGTAGGAACTGTTATTTTATGTTTCCTCTTTTTTTAATCAGTTATTAGTGGTAGTGTGTAAGCAAACTATAGGAGGTGGTGGCGGCTTGATTTTTCTTGTAGACTACACACTTCAACTGCAGCAAATACTATAATAGAAAAGTTTTCAGCACACAACTTCATTTTTTGTGCTCACTAACTAGTTTGCTTTCAAATGGTGATAATTGGACCTAAACCACTCATGTATACTCTTTTATTGTTGGATCTTTCCCCGCAGAATACCATTTTGACAAAGGGCCCTTTGTTTTTTTCAGGAACTGGAGAGAAGCCTAAAAGCTACTTGTGAGGAATTCATTATGTCAGTCACCAAGCTGGTTGTGGACCCCATGCTTTCCTTTGTTACCAAGGTTCACTGCTCTCAAACGAAGAACACACCTTTTTAGCATCTATACACATAGATTTACTCTTGTCTATAGGAATTAAAAAGGCCCAGGTGATTAATGAATGAAAGTAGAACAAACAAGGCAAGACAAACTTTATGGGCCATATGCCCCGGCTACTCTTGCAGAAGAGATAGAAGCCCGTCACATTGTACAATGATAGGATGTTTATGTTCTTTCTTTCTCACCTTGCTATAGTTCTAAATGGGCAGACTGCAATATTATACTAAGTTTTGGGTGTAAGCTCTACTACTCAGCTGCTGCTGTATTATATATCCCCAAGAAAGGGGGGGGGGGGGGCGGCATAGGCAAATTAGTCTAATCTACCAAACAGTACGATCATAAGCAATTGAGGTTCATATATCTTCATTTTCTCAGAAACTTTAGTATAATATCCTGCGTTAAAATCTGCAAGCATGGCATTTTCAATCCATTTGTAGGTGACAGCTGTGAAACTTGCTCTGTCCTCTAGTGGTCAGAATCAGAAAGTGGACTCTGTTATGGCCAGACCACTTAAAGATCAAGCCTTTGCTACTCCAGAAAAGGTGGCTGAACTTGTTCAGAAGGTAAGGTTATTAATTATTATGTACTGCAGATTCAGTCTCAACATGCCAATTGAAATATATTTTTTCCATTCAAATATCGTGAAGTAAATTATTGATTCTCTTAATCTGCATCAACATGCATAATAAAGGGAAAAGCAAGACATAGAGAACAAATCTGGGATGTAGTAATACCTCCATGAGCAAGCCTGGTTGACAGTTATGTTGTCTGGAAACCATGAAGTGATATGATTTAGATCAAGCTGATTTCATTTCTACATTTCCTGAATAGGTAAATGCTGCAATTCAGCAAGAACTGCCGGTGGTGATGACAAAGATGAAGCTTTATCTGCAGAACCCATCAACACGAACAATTCTATTCAAACCAATAAAGTAAGTTGATCGACACAAACAATTAAGTAAGCTGTTTTGACTTGTGTTCATAAAATGAATTTCCATATCTCAAACCTATATAAGTTAGACGTCTGTCAATGACAGGACTGAATTTGTTGCACCTAAAATTACTTGCCCGTTCATCGAAGGCTTCAAATGCATTATCTTGGGTATAACAACATGAAACTATATCTATGCAGGACAAATATTGTGGAGGCGCATATTCAAATACATTCCCTATTAAAAGCTGAGTATTCACCTGAAGAACAAAGCATCATCAATATGACATCCTTACAGAACCTGCAAGCAGAACTTGACAATCTCCTCTAGGACACTTATAAAGACTACATATAGCCTACGCAATTTTCGCTCCTACCCTTTTTTCCTCAGATTCTTGGCTATTTTTTTAATATTTTGGAATTATTGAAGAATTTCTGCACAGTCGATATTTCAATATATGATGGTATTATATATGTATTAACTCTATGCATCATCTCGAGAAACATGTAGAGATCCATACAATAGATAGTTGAGATTTTGTCTGAAAAATTGTTCTGTTCTGCTCTCTCTCTCTCTCTCTCTCTCTCTCTTTTTTTTTTGTAGTTCGTTGAGCACAAACTCAGTGCACTTAAATTCGTGTTTCTCTTTTTCATAATTGCATTTTAAAAAAAGTTTCTCGGTTTATAAGAGCAAATTCCAAACTATACACGTCCTACAGTGTTAGCCTTTATATGAAGAAATATATTGTTATATTTAGATTAAAAATCATCTATTTTTGTGATAAACACCATATTTATTAGAAGGAAGATGAGTATCACTGATTATATTTGAAATAGGAAAAGGGGGAAAAGCAGTTTAATTTAAGACATCCAAGTTTATTCATAAATGTAAAACGAATATAAATAATATCGCCTTTATTTATTTTCTTATAAATAATTTCATAAATTTTTACATCCAAAGACCATACCAAAAAGGGTTTCACTTTTTCTAGGTACACCACTACTATGGTAGAAAGCAATGCTGATGTAACATCAAAGAAATATTGTTTTGAGCTCCTAGATGGCTCATCTGAAAAGAAATATTACATGCCAGCAACGATTCAAGCATGGAGAGCATGATTTAGTTCTTGAAGTATAAACTTATTATAATCATCCGAACATTTTGTTATTAAAAAATAAAAAATATAGATATTTTATTCTCATGAGTAATTTTTTTATATAAAAAATAATCCATATTAAGTTAATACATAATTATTCATGAAATAATTATTAGGATCATCTCAGAACCTATAATATTTTTTAAAAGCAGTGTAATTGAATACTCTCTCAAATATTATTCTAATATACTGATTTAAATATAATTTATATTGAACTCTTCTTTTAAAGATAAAGTTATTAACACTAATATTGATTTTTTGTAGTTGAAGTATGGCCGACTTCGTATTTCCTCTTCACTTTTTTTTTCAACAACTTTTTTTCCTCTCATCTCTAAACATTGAGAGATTCAATGATTAAAATATAAAAACTAAAACTTGACATTAAAAAAAAATCCTTAAACATTAGAAACTAATATATAAAAAAAAATAAAAACTTCAAAGAACAAAAAGTCATTTTCTATGCTCTATGTACAATAAAAAGAAAAAAAAGATATTTTATTTAATAACTTTAGTCCATTTAGTTTTGAAAAAATATATATTATATTTTATTTTGTAATATTTACTTTTAATTTAATATCCAGTTCTTTCTTGCCACCATCAATATTCTGAAAGCACAAAACTCGAAAGCAATTACAAAACTTAAGACCATCTCAACATAAAACAAGAAGGTGAAATTGAAAAGAAAAGGAAACATTGAAAGGTCTAAAGAGAAAAAGGACATCACGATCGGTTCTATGAACTATGAAGCAAATTAATGGCGAGAGAGGCACAAAAGTCAGAACACCAAACTCTGTACCCTTACCGGCTCTATTACTGTCATTTTGTTCCTGAAGTACGGCTAAATGAAGCAGAGTTTTCAGATGTCAATGACAAAGTTGTAATTAACCATGGTCTGGCCATTTGCCCCTCTTGTAGTCAGTGTGTGAGAGGATTGTCATCTCTGTTTTTTAATGTATTTTAAAAATATATTTTGTTTGAAAATAAAATCATTAAAATAATGAGTTGACATATCAAATCATTTCATGGAGGTAGCAAAATCACATAAAATTAATAAAATTAGATGAAAATTATAATTTTAGAATGAATTCATCTCTTGTCTACAGAAATCTCACCCTCCAAACACCCCCCTTAGAGTCTGGGTATTGTTTAGAGACGAGCAATTAAAAGCATGAGTGATGGGACAATCACAATATTTTTTAATATTTATAGGTGTTACAAGATTAGTTGTCACACTTTAAAATAAAATAAAAAAAACATTTAAATATGTTGTATTTATAAAGCATAACAACTTAACATGTAGTTTTATTGTCATTTTTCAAGCTCAATTGATTGATTTAGTTGTATGAATTAAACAAGTATTTATACAAAAATCATAATTTTATAAATCTCAAAAATATTTTTTTTTAGAATCTTAAAAAAATACTGTTTATATTGTAATTATCTTTTATTTTTAGTGTCAATGATGATAATCAATTTTGCAACAATAAATGATTTTGAGTAGTCCGATAAACATATGTTACAATTAGATGATGATTCAACTCTTCTGGGACAAGTCTAGCCTTAAGAGAAGGGTTGCTTGGGAGAGATCGATCAAAATGATGGCTCATGATGATCATAACTTTTATTTCGATTATTAAATCACCCTTAAATTTTCATAAGAGTTAGATTTAAAAATCTCACCTAGAAAATCTTAATAGTTCTATGATTTTTCTTATGAATTAATTTATTCATTACGAACCCACCAACTAGTTAATCTTGAATTTGATTAATGATGTGGTCATCCATCTCAAAATCAATTAAAATTTCTATCATGATGAATTTCTATTGCAATATTAATCATTATTGTTGAAATTTAATTAAACTTTACAATTCACATCTGCGAAATCTAAAATTGTTCTATTTACCTTTTTTTTGTAATTTGTATATTAATTGTACAATTTGTCCTGGGAAATTATGATTTTCTGACAGTTTGGCAGGCATTATCAATTTACCATCCTGCTCATTTGGTTTAGAATAGGCCACTCTTAATAATAATAATAATAATTTGTTCTGGGCTTTTTTTGCAATTTGGTTCCAGTTGGCAAATAATAATTTAATAGGAATGATATAATTGAAAAATTAATTTCTTCGAATCCGAACTTTGAATAAAACATGATGCTTGGTCACTTCAAGAAGCGTGGTACCACACTAGAGTACATGCTAGGACAAGTGGCTTTTTGATTCTCGATTTTTACTTACCTTATGGTTCCTATATATATTTACACATGGTATAAGCCGTCAAATAAAATAAAAACATGTAATATGTTTTTAAATTAAATATTTTCGGCTTAAGCTAAAACGCACAATGACTCACAAGCACCAGATAAAGGACCAATCAGATGAAAGAAAATCACATCAGCACAGGTCCGTGAAACTCGTAAAGTACACACTCACGTAGAGGAAGCAACGAGAATCGTTGTAACCGATAAGCTGAAATCGAAGATGTGGCAAAAATAAAGGAGACGTTGAATTTTCCACTGATAAAAATTGAATAATTTTGAAAACCCTCTCTCTCTGCCTCCAACATAGTGCGTTGGTTAGATTTTTTAGGAAATAGAAGAAGATTTCGAGTGAAAGGTAAGTCAAGTTTGGTATGCGATTTGTTATTTTGATTTTATTTTCTCTTCTTTATTGTGGTTTTATTGATGGAATCGTGTTTGGATTTTTTAATTAGGGTTTATTTCCATTTTCTTGGTTGTCCACTCAGTGTATTTGTTGGTTAATTGAAATTTGTTTAGGAAGACCTAAGCTTAGAATTTGTTAATTTGTTTTTTTTTAACAGAGCAGTGGATTAAATGAATGGAAAAGGATTGTCGAGAGATTGTTATTGGCGTACAACTCGATATGGGAAGAAAACGATAATGGGCCGCAAAGGTCATGGGAGTCTTGATAATATTGTTGTGATTGATGTTGATAGTGACGAGTTTGAAAGCGTTATTATCGTTGATGTTCCAGAGTCTTTACAACATAAATCAAGAGGTTCTAGTGCTGTTAGAGAAGGAAGATCTCCATGCATAATAAGCGTTGACGACGACGACGACGAGGAAGAAGAAGAAGAATGTTATACAGTGAATGATCATGAAATTAATGAGCAAGTCGATGGTAACTTGGATAGTGATGGCACTTCTAGTCAAAGCAGTCCTGCCTCTGATCACATCGAGAGACCTGTTCACAGGGATGCTGATGGTTGTCGAGTTGCCGAGGAGAATAGACCCGTGTTCAAGTTGAGAAAGTGCAATAGAACTTATGCTGAGAAAACTACCTCTCGAAATCGTTATGGTTTAGGTTTAGATGCTGAGAAAGCTACCTCTGGAAATCGTTATGGTTTAGATTCAGATGCTGAGAGTGATTCGTCTGCAGATAATACCTCTGATTGTGAAGTTATGGAAGGTTCTTTTGGAGAGGTTCGTGAACAGTGGGAAAAGGCTTCCCTAAAGAGAAAATCCATGCTCCACAAAGGTCTGGATGATCAGGCTAGTCCGTCCAGCTCTCACAGTGATTTTCATCCAAATGTTGAAGTAGAAAACAGGACTAAACAAAATCCAGAACCTGCTGTTTGCTCTAACTCAAAAGATGTAAATTTCGATAAAGTAAACTCTTTTGCCTCCACTGCTGCTGGAGATGGAGCTCTAGGTGGTTTTCCTTCCAGTGCCAAGACGGGAAACCCTTTTGCAAAATGTAATCAGAAAGACAAAAACTTTTCAGGGTCATGGAAATCGAGAGCAGATGAGAATATTCATTTTCATTGGACTGGCGATGATCTTTTTGGAGGAGAGACATTCTCAGGTGATGGTGATATTTCTTGCAACAAGTTTCAAACTGGTAATGGCCCTGACAGTAGGTTTCCTACAGGACCTTCTTCACGGTCCAATCAAGTTAATGATGGTAAAAAATATCATAATAGTACATGTTCTCATGATATGGAACAAAACACTACGACAGAGCATTCTTTTCGAAATATCCAGAGAGGGCCTAGCTTGTACTTTGATGATGGGAAAACAAGTGATTTGAATGACAATGACTCTTTCCCTGATGGTCACTGTTTTGATGAGATACCTACTGTTAATAACAGTCGAGTTGCTTCAAAGAAGGAAGTTAAAGAATCTACTCAGGTGCCATCTAGTTGCAAGACTTGTTCTAATGAGGGAAAATGCAGAGAGAAGTTAGCGTTTTGCACTCGATCATCTGAGGATAAAGTGGTCGAAAATGTTGTAGCTCCTATACAAGAAGTCAGTGATGAGAAATCTGATCATGATGAAAGAGCTCCCAGGGAAAAGTCTTTACAATGTCATGACACACTAAGTAAGCAAGGGATATCGAATTCTGCAGAAGGAAAGGAGGTGTTTACTGATTTTGCATCCAGCAGTCAACTATGTCATGAAGGGGACCCATTTTGTGCTTCACATGGTGATCTTTTGCTTTCTGCTGAAAAAGATATAATCAATGGCCGAGAAAAGCTAAAGGAGACTGATGAATACAAGCAGGCAATAGAAGAAGAATGGGCTGCTAGACAGCGACAGCTACAGATTCAGGTTAATTCATAAATTAGTACCTTGATCTGTTGCTGATCAATGTGTTGTGCTAACTAGACATTAATTTAATAATAATTACTCACATGTAAGATTGAGGTTGGTGTAATCACAATCACTGTCAATTAACTTCTATTACATTTATATGTTTTTTAATGCATTTTTCGTGATTATTTTTTTGTTTATGTGAGTGGAGTTGTGGTCGAGTTGGCAAAAATCAGGTTGGGTTGAAAAGCTAGTTTCTGCCCCACCTTTTTTTAAAAAATCTTCTGAACACTTTAAGCCATGCTTTTGGTGCAAACCATGATCTCCAATTTGCTTTGGAAGACATTCAAGTTGATTTTTTAGTATAATAGATTAATATCTGATATTAAATGACTTTAGAATGCTCACAAGTAAATGAATATTTCATCTCATTTGCAATTTGTATGTTCTTCTTAGGCAGAAGAGGCTCGGAGGTTGCGGAAGAGAAGAAAAGCTGAAACTCTACGTATTCTGGACATGGAGAGAAGGCAAAAACAGCGTTTGGAAGAAGTGAGAGAGACACAAAAGAAGGTTTGATTCTACATATTCTTCACTTGCATTTATGTATCCAGCATTGCACATGTTTACATCAGTTTTTGCATGTCCTTATCTGTTATCTGATGCCAAATTTAGGACGAGGAGAATTTGAACTTGAAAGAGAGATTTCGTGTTGAAGTAAGGAAGGAGCTTTCTAGATTGGAGATTACATGCTTTAACATGGCATCATTACTTTGTGGCTTGGGAATCCATGTGGAAGGCGGCTTCAATCCCTCACCAAACCAGGCAAGTCAAATTATTATGCACTCTGATTATACCATCTGTTTCTGAGTCATATCAATACACATGATGTGAGTGAAGTCTTGGTTACTTTTTGAACTGATCCGTGTTTCCAATGGTTCCTGCATGTACCGACTTTGCTTTTACTGAAGGTTTTGAAACAGAAACCTGAATAGATGGCATTCCATATTGAGCTTTTATATATTACCTTAAACTAACTGGCCTGTAATAATCTTCTGGCAATGCCTTTTTTTATTATATATACACATGTTTTAAGATTACAACGCAGATCTCATTCTCATGCAAGCAGCCTTAGAGAAGTGGCCACCAAGACATCATATATTGTTTGGTTCTGTGCATGTCTATGTCGTTTTATCCCTTTTAACTGTGTTTAGTGGTCATTTCAGGTGCATGCAGCTTATAAACGAGCCTTGCTAAAATTACATCCTGACCGCGCATCAAAAACTGACCTTCGTCAACAGGTTGAGGCTGAGGAAAAATTTAAGCTTATTTCTCGCATGAAGGAGAAATTCTTGTCCACTTCATATCACTGAGCTGCAATGTAAGGTTAAAACACCACAAATTTTGTTCATTTGAGCTGCTTCTCACTTGAAACGTGCAGTGTCCTTTTTATTGTATTCATCATTTTGTTGCTCGCCTGGCGAAGAGGGAAATCATATTTGTGAAGCAGTAATAATACTATCAGAGAAATTATTGTCTCAGAGTGTTCTTTCCAAATCTTGTGGGTCTGTTAAATAGAGTTTGTAGCACTGTGTCAATTTTTCGAGGAGATTACATGTGTCTAATATCCAGTAGTAAGCAATATTTCCTTTTGCAGCTAGCATAGTTTCAATTCATTGATTATCCTGATTAAAATCTTGTATAATAATTATATATCTAAAAAATTGCGAATGCTGCTCTACTTCTGCAACCTTTTTTAAATCCAAAGCCTGGTGCCTGTATGTCACAAGATGGTCCAGGTGTTTAGCTTTGGTGGAATGATTTGGACTTGAGATGAAGTGTTTAAGTGATGCCATCGGGACTGAGGTAGGTCTTTGATTCGTGTTTTACAATGTAAAATGAAAGATGAGCTTGTTAAACTAAATGTGTTTACGATTCAATCTGTGTTGAAAATTTTATACTAAAGTTTACACTGTTGTCCAAGGAAACCAAACATCTAGTAAGATGATAAAAGTAACTTGTGTATCGGTATCTCGATGATCGGGAGTTGCACACGATCCCGACATTAATAGAAAGTGAACGAGCAAGACCGGGAGAAACTTTAATAATAAAACTAAGAAAATAATTGTTAAATTGCGATGATCATAAACAGTTACTGTTTGAATTGAAGAACATGGATTTAAGAGGGAGCGATCAATTTCTTTTATTAAATCAGAATGCGTATTTAAAGGCTTACAAGAAACATGGAATTGCAGAAAAACAAAACTCTCAACAAACGTGAGAGATTATTGGGAACACATTTCCTGTTATGAACAGTAATTTCGAAATTCAAACAATTGACTTAATGTTCTTATCTTCAATGCAAAGCTCACAATTAAGTAATTATAACAATAGTTATCATAACAATTTGGGCTCATATGGTTGGAGAATGACTTGAACTCCATGTTGTGGGCACATTGTTAGAACTTCAACTGGGCAGTGGGTGTAAGTTGGTGAGAGAGTAAACCTGTAACGTTGCAGGATCATAGAGAGTGCAACCTTCGTTTCTGTAATAGAAAAGCTCGCCCCCACACAATTTCGAGGTCCCAAACCAAATGGAAAAAATGCAGCGATGTTATTGTTTGTAGCTTTAGCCAACCCTTCTGCAAATCTCTCTGGTTTAAAAAGATGAGCATCTTCTCCCCATATTTCAGGATCTTGAAGAACTGCTAAAGTTGAAATGATGACTTCCATATTAGCGGGAACAGTTATTTCTCCCATTTTAATTTCCCTTTCAACTCTCCTGGTCACAGCAACAGCAGGAGAATATAGTCTTAGAGATTCATTAATTACCATGCTCATCTACAAAGAAGAAAAGACAGAAAATATAGTCAAAGAACTGAATCAAATGGTAAAATGTTGCAACGTTCATGGTTTTGGTAAGAAGCCGTGGTGGCAAGGTTGCTTACAATTTTTAATTTCGCAATGCTATCTTGACTTGGATTTTGTTGGCCAAATAATTCAAGCACCTCATTCCTTGCTTTATCTTGCCAATCTGTGTGAATTGCTAGAAGAAGAACAGTCCAGGTAAGTGAGCTTGATGTCGTTTCCTGCCCACCTACAAAAAAAGTCTTGCACTCATCAATGAGGTCATCTACTGATATTTTCCTGGTCTTGTCCGCATCGTGATAGGCCTCTAGGAGAAATCCAAAGAAATCATTTCCATAGCCATCTATATCTCCTAACATTGCCTCTTGCTCTCGTTTCTTTATCATCTTCATGAATGAGTTTCTTATTGTTGCTTCCAGATTATCTGATTCAATATCATCACTTGTTTTAAGAAAAAATCTGCAACAAAAGGAAAGGCCATTCATTTGTGCAAAATTAGAACCTTGTACATATGAAAAGGTGGGAGCCTGAAAATTAGAAAAGTAAAAGGTTTAAAAATTTAGGGCATCCAGATAGTTTTCTGCAATGAAAAACTCATTTAACGCATGATTATGATGCATGCACGGATATGCTATTTACCCGATCCCAGGAATTCTAATTCTGTAACTGTTTCCTGAAATAATGTGAGTCATCCTCGTTAGCATATCAAATATGTGCTGCCCTTCCAAGTAGCTACTTCCAAAAGCTGTCTTGGAAATTATTTCTGATGTTAAAACCTTGAACTCTAGAAATACATCTATCTCCTTGCTCTCATAATGCCTCCATCTTTCAAGCATAATCTCTGAACTGGAAATCATTGCTGGAATCATATTCTGCAGAACATAAAAACGGTGCTTAGTAGTTGCTGGTTGAGTTACCCTACATGGGTAAATTTCATAGATATACACTTGTGCTAGTTTAATTATATTTCTGCAAGCATCACGAACAGCTCAAAACCAGAACAAGAATTTACTTTTAAGCTCTCTCCATGGAAAGTATGGTTGGCCAGCTTTCTCATCTTTAACCATTTTTCACCTTCTGACATGGCAAGTCCATCTCCTAGGAGCTTCTTTAAGAAACTTGGGGGCTTTGCTTTTGGGTATGCTCTATCTTTGTTGTTCAATATCTCTTTGATCAGACCAGGTTCTGTGATGATCAATTGTGCTTGTGGACCATGCCATTGAAGGAAGTTCATTCCTATACAGAAATTCGTAGTCAAAGTTAAATTATATAATTCTGCAGACATTTTGCTGATATAGAAAAGTTACATAATTCATCTAAATTTAAGCAAGGGTATTGCTTGTTATCTAAAGCATGAGAAGATTGTTACCGTAGAGCTTGATCCATGAATAAATGTGAGGTTGAATTACAGGGAATGTATGATGTAGTAATTCCTGGGGACTGCTCCTAATTTTACTTATCATGCTGACGATCTCTTTGGTGTTGCCGTGCAGGAATCTATAAGAAGGGCCTTTGATTCCTTGTGACTTCATCGAAGACTGAATGCGAATTGGAGTCCACCACACTTTATGAAAGAGCTTGACGAGAATAATGACAATGCACAAGAGCATACAGCTTGAAAAGTAGAATACTGGGCTCGCCATTGCTGCTAGAAGAATGTGTTCTTCACTGACTGATCAGATAAACACAGAAGCCCTGGTTTTAATATATATATAGAGGGCTTTGATATCTTAGAATTGTTGTTTACATGAGACAAAACTTGATTCCCATTTGGCTCTATCCTCTTGACAGGTAGCGAAAACAACAACTACATGCATTGGATAATCTATCGACATGCAGTCCAAGACGGCCTGTCCGAAATCACAACCTTAAAGAACTTGCTCGTTTAGCATTTTGCTAGAGTCGTCTTCTTCTTTTTTGTTTTGATAAAAAATGGGGATGATATTCTTGTCTGAACCAGATGAATCCTAAATCCTAGCCGATTCAAACGGAGAGTTCTTTTGAATAATTATCTCACCTTATAGATAATGAATATTGTACTTCATGCCGGCAATCTCTCCTTTCTTGTTTGAACAAGATGCCAAGGCTCCGAAAACTTCTCTCTCGTCTTTTTGTAGACGACAAACAGTGGAGGTTTAATTAATTAAGGATGGATTCATAAGCCTGGCTGTAATCGTCCAAAGATAAATAATTAAAAAGTTAACTACAACTTTTTTTTGGTATAAACCAAGCGGTGTCCTAGACGCTAACTTAGATTAATCCACGTGTAGTTAACTATAACTTTGTCTCTATAATTTAGCAAAATCAATTACTAGATTAATCCACGTGTAGTTAACTATAACTTTGTCTCTATAATTTAGCAAAATCAATTAACTATCCATTTGTCTCTATGCTCAAGAGACTGAGATTGATTACACAGACACCTTTGCTCCAGTTTCAAGACATGATACAATGAAATTTTTGCTTGCACTTGCTTCACTAAATGGCTGATATGTGTTTCAATTAGATGTGAAATCTGTTTTCTTAAATGGTGTGTTGGAAAAAGAATTATACATTGAACAACCAACAGGGTTTGATAATCAAAATCCAAATCAAGTGTATTTATTGAAGAAGACTCTCTTTGGTCTCAAACAAGCTCCTAGAGCTTGGTATAGTAGACTTGATGATCATTTGCTAAGCTTGGGATTTAAAAGAAGCATCAATGAGGTAACTTTATATGTGAAACATGTGGATAAACATGTATTAATGGTTTCTGTGTATGTAGATGATCTACTGATTACTGGAGACAAGGAGCAACTAATAAAGGAATTCAAATCAAATATGAAAGCTACATTTGAGATGAATGAACTTGGCTTACTTTCATATTTCTTAGGTCTGGAAGTAATTCAGTCAAAACAAGGTTGTTTTGTATGTCAAAAGACTTTTGCACAGAAAATATTGAACAACTTCGCAATGGAAAATTGCAAATCAGTTTCTACTCCTATGATACTAGGACTGAAACTGATCAAGAATGATGAAGCACCCAAAACAGATGGGAAGACTTATAGAAGCTTGATTGGAAGCCTACTTTACTTAACCATTACACGACCTGACATCTTGTTTGCTGTTAATTATTTATCTAGATTCATGCAGGAACCAAGTCAAACTCATTTCATGGCAGCCAAGAGAGTGTTGAGGTACCTGCAGGGGACTACAGGCTTAGGCATGATGTTTGTGAAATCTAATCCAGTTAAATTGGTTGGATTTACTGACAGTGATTGGGGAGACAGTGATGAAGAGATGATGAGTACCTCAAGGTATTGTTTTGTTTTGGGAACAAGTGTGTTTAGTTGGCTTTCCAAGAAACAATCAGTGGTGACACATTCCACAGCAAAGGCAGAGTATATAGCTGCATATGTGGAAGCTAAACAATTGATATGACTGAGAAAAATGCTAAAAGATCTTGATTGTGATCAATCAAACCCTACTGAATTGTTATGTGATAATAAGTCAGCTATAACAATTTCAAAGAATGCAGTGTTTTATGACAAAACAAAGCACATGAAGATTAAATTTCATGCTCTAAGACATTTTCAGCTGGAAGGTGAATTAGAGATGAAATATTGCAATACAAATGATCAATTAGCCAAAACATTAGCTAAAGAAAGATTCGAAGAGCTAAGGGAAAAGATTGGAATGTGCAATCTTGAATCCAAGGAGGAGTGTTGAAATGCATGAACTCAAGACTGCTGCATGTTGAAATGCATGCTGTAGACAGTGAAGACCACGACAGTGAAGATTGAAGATTATGTATTTAATTTTCAGTATTAGCTTAGCTTAGTACTAGCTTGATTTTATCATATCTTGAAATAAAGATCATGTTGATCAATTAGCTGATTAGGATCAAGAGTAATTAGCTGATTAGGATTAAGTTTAGTTTGATTTTTTGCTTAATCATGTACAAGAAGAAATTGTATTCAACTAAGCCTCTTGTAACTTCAATTTCTTTATAAATAAAGAAGAGGGATGACAGTAACCTCACCTTGATTCTGCCCCTTATTATCAGAATTTAATTGTTCTTATTTGTTCTTCACGTGTTCTTCATTTGCTAGCAATTCCAGATTTGAATCGGAACAGTGCATGTTCTTGGGTGAATAAAATAGTAAAGTTTGACTTTTGTTGACTTTTCTGGTTTAGATTGGAGATTACATGCCTTAACATGGCATCATTACTTTGTGGCTTGGGAATCCATGTGGAAGGCGGCTTCAATCCCTCACCAAACCAGGCAAGTCAAATTATTATGCACTCTGATTATACCATCTGTTTCTGAGTCATATCAATACACATGATGTGAGTGAAGTCTTGGTTACTTTTTGAACTGATCCGTGTTTCCAATGGTTCCTGCATGCACCGACTTTGCTTTTACTGAAGGTTTTGAAACAGAAACCTGAATAGATGGCATTCCATATTGAGCTTTTATATATTACCTTAAACTAACTGGCCTGTAATAATCTTCTGGCAATGCCTTTTTTTTTATTATATATACACATGTTTTAAGATTACAACGCAGATCTCATTCTCATGCAAACAGCCTTAGAGAAGTGGCCACCAAGACATCATATATTGTTTGCTTCTGTGCATGTCTATGTCGTTTTATCCCTTTTAACTGTGTTTAGTGGTCATTTCAGGTGCATGCAGCTTATAAACGAGCCTTGCTAAAATTACATCCTGACCGCGCATCAAAAACTGACCTTCGTCAACAGGTTGAGGCTGAGGAAAAATTTAAGCTTATTTCTCGCATGAAGGAGAAATTCTTGTCCACTTCATAGCACTGAGCTGCAATGTAAGGAAACACAAATTTAAGGTTATTTGAGCTTCTCACTTGAAACGTGCAGTGTCCTTTTTATTGTATTCATCATTTTGTTGCTCGCCTGGCGAAGAGGGAAATCATATTTGTGAAGCAGTAATAATAGTATCAGAGAAATTATTGTCTCAGAGTGTTCTTTCCAAATCTTGTGGGTCTGTTAAATATAGAGTTTGTAGCACTGTGTCAATTTTTCGAGGAGATTACATGTGTCTAATATCCAGTAGTAAGCAATATTTTATTTTGCAGCTAGCATAGTTTCAATTCATTGATTATCCTTATTAAAATCTTGTAAAATAATTATATATCTAAAAAATTGCGAATGCTGCTCCACTTCTGCTGCAACCTTTTTTAAGTCCAAAGCTTGGTGCCTGTATGTCACACGTGTTAGGATAAACTCAATGCAAAATATCCACCATCTATGTGTGGGATAAACTCAGAGCAAATATCCTGCAAGTTGCCAACAACCACATCCTCATCTATCCACCCCAACTTGCCGAGAAAAACTTATCTTTAAAGTCAAAATATCTAGCTTTCATTTCTGTATAAATAGGAAGCTTAGTTAAGGAGAAAAGATAAGTGGGAGATATTAGAGAGTAAAACACGAGAGAAAGAGAGTTGTTTTTGACAGTGTTCAAACCTCTGTGCAAATTTTTGTTGAAATAAATTTGTGTGTTTTATCTATTTTGAGTGTTTCAAAGTCACTACCAGTGGCCTCTCCCACCAATAATTGGTATCAGAGCCTCTTTCGTCAAAAGCAGAGAAGTTTTTGGGATATTTTCGAATTTTTCAAGTTTGTCAAAAACAAATTTTGATCATTCCACAGTGAAGAGTTCTTCAATACGAACTCGTCCGTGCAAAAATCATCTCAATCGGAGCTAGGGTGAGCCACACTCTCCCTCTGAATATCTGATACTATTCACCACTCTCAGCCACGCGCTCCGAGGAAGAAGACGAGTGAGGTGCACGCGCGCCATATCCGAGCCGAGCCGAGCCACCAAGCCAAGCCACAAAGAATATTCCCCCGAATATTCCCAGAATATTCCCCAGCATATTCCCCCCGAATATTTCTCAGCATATTCCCCGAATATTCCCCAGCATATTCCCAGAATATTCCACAGAATATTCCTTTTTCAAACAGAATATTCCACAGAATATTCCCGGTTCAACCAGAACGAGCCAAATAGTGTCCAGAAGTGTTTTTGGACCGGTTCACCCATTTTTGGCCTCATTTTGAACCAACTCAGACCGGTTCCCTACTATTTGGACCATTCCGGATCCATCCGTGGTGTCCGTTTTGTGAAAAGAGAAGTAAAAAGGGGTGATATAGTCATTTCAAAATACAATGACTACAGAAAATGCTCAGACACTCATTCCGAAGTTGACTAGAGATAATTTTGACAATTGGTGCATCCGAATGAAGGCATTTCTTGGCTCACAAGAGTGCATAGAGATTGTGGATTATGGTTATGATGAACCAGAGTCCAAAGAAACAGAGGATGCTCTACAAGATGCGCAGAAGCAAGTTCTCAGAAACAACAGAAAGAAGGATAACAAAGCCAAGACCATCATTTATCAAGGTCTTGATGAAGCCACATTTGAGATTATCTCTTCTGCAGAAAATTCGAAGGATATATGGGAAGCTCTCCAACAAAAATACAAAGGAGCTGACAGAATCAAGAAGATTCGTCTTCAATCTTTGCGAGGTGAGTTTGAATCCTTACAAATGAGATCCTCGGAATCTATATCTGATTATCACACAAGAATTATGGTGATAATTAATCAGATGAGACGAAATGGAGAAGCTCTCTCAGAAGCTCAGATTACAGAGAAAATTTTGAGATCCCTAGATCCAAAATTTGATTATGTTGTTGTTGCCATTGAAGAATCCAAGGAAGTGGATAAATTGATGGTAGATGAGTTGATGGGTTCTTTACAAGCTCATGAACAAAAGCTTGTGAGAAGAAATGGAGATAAGGCAATAGAGCATGCCTTGCAATCAAAACTGTCTCTGAAGGAAGACAGATATGAGCAAAGGGGGACTTCAACACATGAATATACCCCTCGAGGAAGAAATCAACAAGGAAGAGGAGGCTTCCAACGATTTCAAGGAAGAGGATCATGGAATACAAGCTTCAGAGGAAGAGGTGGTAGAAACACCACCAGAGGAGGACGAGGGCAACAACCTTTGACTCCCAGAGGAAGAGGAGGCGGTTACAATAACCGTGATAAGAGAAATATTCAGTGTTATAAATGCAATCAATATGGGCATTATAGCACTGAATGTCGAAATAAAGCTCCAGTAGAGTTGCATGAGCAAGCTAACTATGCAGACGAAGATGCCATCATCAGTGGATCAGCTGCATTATTTGTCCAACAAGGAGGAGGCAAAAATGAGGAGCATGTATGGTATCTTGATTCTGGAGCTAGCAATCATATGTGCGGACAACGAGACCTCTTTAGCGATCTCGATGAAACAATACAAGGACAAGTCACATTTGGAGATACTTCCAAAGTTCCGATTAAAGGAAAGGCGACATCTCAATAAAGTCGAAGAATGGAGATGATAGCTACATTCGTTGATGTGTACTATATCCCAGCTATCAAACACAACATGCTGAGCATAGGACAACTTCTGGAGAAAGGGTATATTATCTTCATGAAGGATTGTCATGTTGTTGTCAAAGACAACAATGGGAGATTGATTGCCTTTGTGAAGATGTCAAAGAACAGGATGTTCCCTTTAAACATCCAGTATGATGCAACAAAGTGCTTGACTGCCATCACCAACAGTGAAGAATGGCTTTGGCACTTAAGGCTTGGACATTTGAATTTTACAAGCCTGAAGATGCTTGCAAGTAAACAGATGGTCAAAGGTATGCCTCAAATTGATCATCCTGAAGAAGTCTGTGAGAGTTGTGTCCTCAGCAAACACCACAGAGCGAATTTTGCTAAGGAGGTAAACTGGAATGCGAAGAGCCCACTGGAGTTGGTTCACACAGATGTTTGTGGACCAATAAAGCCTATGTCAACTGGACATAACAGGTACTTCCTCACTTTTACTGATGATTTTAGTAGGACAACCTGGATATACTTTCTAAGGAGGAAGTCATAAGTGTTCAATTGCTTTAAAGATTTTAAAGCAATTGTGAAGAAACAGAGTGGGTATAACATCAGATCCATTAAATCTGTTCAAGGTGGTGAATTCACATCTAATGACTTTGAAGCCTTTTGTACACAACAAGGCATCATACATCAGACAACACCAGCTTATACACCACGATTGAATGGGATAGCAGAAAGGAAGAATATAACTATTCTTGATATGGCAAAAAGTCTTCTTAAAGCTAAGAAGTTGCCCAAACAATATTAAGCTGAAGTTGTATCTGGTGCAGTATACTTACTGAACCGCTGCCCAACAAAAAGTTTGCAAGCCATCACTCCAGAAGAAGCATGGAGTGACCACAAACCAAGTGTGACTCATCTTCGAGTCTTTGGTTGTGTGGCGTATGCAAAGATCCCAGATGCAAGAAGAACAAAGCTCGATGATAAGAGTGAGATATGCATCTTTGTGGGATATGGAGATAGAAGAATGGGATACAAGCTGTATAATCCCATCACAAAGAAAGTAATCAACAGCAGAGATGTTATCTTCGAAGAAGATAAAACCTGGGAATGGAAGGAGGGTCAAGAAGAAACCAAATGGATCAATACAGATTTGATCCTTGAAGATGAAGAAGAAGTACCAACAAGATTTCGTCGAAGATCCAAGAGTACCAGAAGAGGAGCCACAGACTCCGGTACACAGTTTTCCTGTATTCAACAGGAGAAACTCTCCAGAAGCATCCTCATCATCAACATCGCCAGAAGCATCCTCATCAGAAGAACCAAGAAGGATGAGAAATCTTGATGATTTATACGATGCTACTCAGGTAATCGAAGATACAACATTATTTTGTTTCTTCGCAGATAGTGATCCAATTAGCTTTGATGAGGCTATGAAAGAAGAGAAATGGATCACAGCAATGGATGAAGAGATACATGCCATTGAGAAGAATGATACTTGGAAGCTAACCAACTTGCCAGAAAATAAGAGGGCAATTGGTGTGAAATGGATCTACAAGACCAAGAAGAATGCAAAAGGTGAAGTACAACGACATAAAGCAAGATTGGTGGCAAAAGGCTACAAACAGAGAGAAGGCATAGACTATGGAGAAGTATTTGCTCCTGTAGCCCGTCTAGAGACAATCAGACTGATTATCTCACTTGCAGCTCAACATAGATGGAAGATCTATCAACTTGATGTGAAGTCAGCATTTCTGAATGGCTTCCTAGAAGAAGAGATCTATGTTGAACAACCACTTGGCTACATTGAAGAAGACGATGAAGGCAAAGTATATAAGTTGAAGAAAGCTCTCTATGGTTTGAAGCAAGCTCCGCGTGCTTGGAATACCAGAATTGATGGTATTTTCAAGAAAATGGATTTGAAAAATGTCCATATGAACACGCCATATATGTGAAGTAAGAAGATGATGGGAGCACACTATTTGCTTGCTTATATGTTGATGACTTGTTATTCACGACAACAATCCTACCATGTTTACAAACTTCAAGAAAAGCATGGTACAGGAGTTTGAGATGACATACATTGGTCTGATGGCACATTTTCTGGGCTTAGAAGTTACTCAGAAAGAAGAAGGGATATTTGTGTCCCAAAGTGGCTACGCTAAAGAAATTCTTGAAAAGTTCAAGATGGAAAGCTGCAATCCAGTATCAACTCCAGTTGAAAATGGAGTGGAATTGAGGAAAAGTAAAGTAGGAAATGTTGATCCTACTTACTTTAAAAGCTTGGTAGGAAGCTTGAGGTACTTGACATGTACAAGACCAGATATACTATATGGAGTAGGACTTATCAGCAGATATATGGAGACACCAGATCAGACGCACTTGAGTGCTGCTAAGAGAATTCTCCGCTACATCAAAGGAACAATAAGTGAAGGTATGTTCTTTACATCAAGTAAGAACTTTAAACTTATTGGCTACTCAGATAGTGATTGGGGTCAAGATTTGGATGAAAGGAAAAGTACAACAGGGTTTGTATTTTTATGGGAGACACATCTTTCACATGGTCATCCAAGAAGCAATCGATAGTGACGTTATCAAGTTGTGAAGCTGAGTATGTTGGTGCCAACTCAGCTGTATGCCATTTAATATGGTTAAGAAATATGTTGAAGCATATGGGATTTCCTCAAGAAGATCCGACGAGATTTACATTGATAATCGATCAGCGATTGCATTAGCAAAGAATCCAAGTGTATCATGAAAGAAGCAAACACATCGATACACGTCATCATTTTATCCGGAGCATGTGAAGAACAAAGAAGTTGAATTGATCTCTTGCAAAACAAATGATCAAGTTGCGGATATCTTCACAAAGCCATTGAAGGGAGATATATTTATCGGATCGAAGTTCATGCTTGGCATGACATCTCCGATTGAGTTTAAAGGGGAAATTTGTTAGGATAAACTCAATGCAAAATATCCACCATCTATGTGTGGGATAAACTCGGAGCAAATATCCTGCAAGTTGCCAACAACCACATCCTCATCTATCCACCCCAACTTGCCGAGAAAAACTTATCTTTAAAGTCAAAATATCTAGCTTTCATTTTGTGTATAAATAGGAAGCTTAGTTAAGGAGAAAAGATAAGTGGGAGATATTAGAGAGTAAAACACGAGAGAAAGAGAGTTGTTTTTGACGAGTGTTCAAACCTCTCAGTGCAATTTTTGTTGAAATAAATTTGTGTGTTTTATCTATTTTGAGTGTTTCAAAGTCACCACCAGTGGCCTCTCCCACCAACAACACGATGGTCCAGGTGTTTAGCTTTGGTGGAATGATTTGGACTTGAGATGAAGTGTTTAAGTGATGCCATCGGGACTGAGGTAGGTCTTTGATTCGTGTTTGACAATGTAAAATGAAAGATGAGCTTGTTAAACTAAATGTGTTTACGATTCAATCTGTGTACGTTGAAAATTTTATACTTGCTGCAGCACCTAACAGTTTACACTGTTGTCCAAGGAAACCAAACAAATCGTCGGAAGTGTTACCATCTAGTAACTAGTGTATCGGTATCTCGATGATCTGGAGTTGCACACGATCCCGGCATTAATGAACGAGCAAGACCGGGAGAAACATCAATAACAAAACCAAGAGAATAATTGTTAAATTGCGATGATCATAAACAGTTACTGTTTGAATTGAAGAACATGAATTTAACAGGGAGCGATCAATTTCTTTTATTAAATCAGAATACGTATTTAAAGGCTTACAAGAAACATGAAATTGAAGAAAAAACAAAACTCTCAACAAACGTGAGAGATTATTGGGAACAGATTTCCTGTTATGAACAGTAATTTCGAAATTCAAACAATTTACTTAATGTTCTTATCTTCAATGCAAAGCTCACAATTAAGTAATTATAACAATAATTATCATAACAATTTGGGCTCATATGGTTGGAGAATGACTTGAACTCCATGTTGTGGGCACATTGTTAGAACTTCAACTGGGCAGTGGGCGTAAGTTGGTGAGAGAGTAAACCTGTAACGTTGCAGGATCATAGAGAGTGCAACCTTCGTTTCTGTAATAGAAAAGCTCGCCCCCACACAATTTCGAGGGCCCAAACCAAATGGAAAAAATGCAGCGATGTTATTGTTTGTAGCTTTAGCCAACCCTTCTGCAAATCTCTCTGGTTTAAAAAGATGAACATCTTCTCCCCATATTTCAGGATCTTGATGAACTGCTAAAGTTGAAATGATGACTTCCATATTAGCGGGAACAGTTATTTCTCCCATTTTAATTTCCCTTTCAACTCTCCTCGTCACAGCAACAATAGGAGAATATAGTCTTAGAGATTCATTAATTACCATGCTCATCTGCAAAGAAGAAAAGACAGAAAGTATAGTCAAAGAACTGAATCAAATGGTAAAATGTTGCAAGGTTCATGATTTTGGTAAGAAGCCGTGGTGGCAAGGTTGCTTACAATTTTCAATTTTGCAATGCTATCTTGACTTGGATTTTGTTGGCCAAATAATTCAAGCACCTCATTCCTTGCTTTATCTTGCCAATCTGTGTGAATTGCTAGAAGAAGAACAGTCCAGGTAAGTGAGCTTGATGTCGTATCCTGCCCACCTACAAAAAAAGTCTTGCACTCATCAATGAGGTCATCTACTGATATTTTCTTGGTCTTATCCGAATCGTGATAGGCCTCTAGGAGAAATCCAAAGAAATCATTTCCATAGCCATCTATATCTCCTAACATTGCCTCTTGCTCTCTTTTCTTCATCATCTTCATGAATGAGTTTCTTATTGTTGCTTCCAGATTTTCTGATTCAATATCATCACTTGTTTTAAGAAAAAATCTGCAACAAAAGGAAAGGCCATTCATTTGTGCAAAATTAGAACCTTGTAAATATGAAAAGGTGGGAGCCTGAAAATGAGAAAAGTAAAAGGTTTAAAAATTTAGGGCATCCAGATAGTTCTCTGCAATGGAAAAACTCATTTAACGCATGATTATGATGCATGCACGTATATGCTATTTACCCGATCCCAGGAATTCTAATTCTGTGACTGTTTCCTGAAATAATGTGAGTCATCCTCGTTAGCATATCAAATATGTGCTGCCCTTCCAAGTAGCTGCTTCCAAAAGCTGTCTTGGAAATCATTTCTGATGTTAAAACCTTGAACTCTAGAAATACATCTATCTCCTTGCTCTCATAATGCCTCCATCTTTCAAGCATAATCTCTGAACTGGAAATCATTGTTGGAATCATATTCTGCAGAACATAAAAACGGTGCTTAGTAGTTGCTGGTTGAGTTACCCTAGATGGGTAAATTTCATAGATATACACTTGTGCTGTTTATCTACTGCAATAGTAGTTTTATTATATTTCTGCAAGCATCACGAACAGCTCAAAACCAAAACAAGAATTTACTTTTAAGTTCTCTCCATGGAAAGTATGGTTGGCCAGCTTTCTCATCTTTAACCATTTTTCACCTTCTGACATGGCAAGTCCATCTCCTAGGAGCTTCTTTAAGAAACTTGGGGGCTTTGCTTTTGGGTACGCTCTATCTTTGTTGTTCAATATCTCTTTGATCAGACCAGGTTCTGTGATGATCAATTGTGCTTGTGGACCATGCCATTGAAGGAAGTTCATTCCTATACAGAAATTCGTAGTCAAAGTTAAATTATATAATTCTGCAGACATTTTGCTGATATAAAAAAGTTACATAATTCATCTAAATTTAAGCAAGGGTATTTCTTGTTATCTAAAGCATGAGAAGATTGTTACCGTAGAGCTTGATCCATGAATAAATGTGAGGTTGAATTACAGGGAATGTATGATGTAGTAATTCCTGGGGACTGCTCCTAATTTTACTTATCATGCTGACGATCTCTTTGGTGTTGCCGTGCAGGAATCTATAAGAAGGGCCTTTGATTCCTTGTGACTTCATCGAAGACTGCATGCGAATTGGAGTCCACCACATTTTATGAAAGAACTTGACGAGAATAATGACAATGCACAAGAGCATACAGCTTGAAAAGTAGAATACTGGGCTCGCCATTGCTGCTAGAAGAATGTGTTCTTCACTGACTGATCAGATAAACACAGAAACCCTGGTTTTAATATATATATAGAGAGAGAGGGCTTTGATATCTTGAAATTGTTGTTTACATGAGAGAAAACTTGATTCCCATTTGGCTCTATCCTCTTGACAGGTAGCGGAAACAACAACCAACTGTAGATAGTGAGCTGCTGCATTGTATAATCTATCGAAAAGCAGTCCAAGACAACCTGTCCGAAATCACAACCTTAAAGAACTTGCTCGTCGTTTAGCATTTTGCTAGAGTCGTCTTCTTCTTTTTTGTTTTGATAAAAAATGGGGATGATATTCTTGTCTGAACCAGATGAATCCTAAATCCTAGCCGATTCAAATGGACAGTTCTTTTGAATAATTATTTCACCTTATAGATAATGAATATTGTACTTCATGCCGGCAATCTCTCCTTTCTTGTTTGAACAAGATGCCAAGGCTCCGAAAACTTCTCTCTCGTCTTTTTGTAGACGACAAACAGTGGAGGTTTAATTAATTAAGGATGGATTCATAAGCCTTGCTGTAATCGTCCAAAGAAAAATAATTAAAAAGTTAACTATAACTTTGTCTCTATAATTTAGCAAAATCAATTAACTAGTCCCCGTGGTATTCCAAATTATATATTTGATCTCTATTTTTTTTTTAAAAAAAACAGTTTATAGCTTCTTCTTTTTTTATCTATTTCAATTTTCAGTTAACCAATCCCATAGTTTTAACTTTTAAAGATGTCGATGTAAAAAATAAAAAAAATAAAAAAGTGTTGACGAGATCACTGCAACAAAATGACAAAAGATTTAGGTAACATTTAATATTATAAATGTTGATTTTTTTAAAAAATATTTTTTATTTCAAATATTTTAAAACAATATTTTCACTATTAATTTCTTAAAAAATATTTTTAATATAAATAAATTAAAACAATCTAAAATTAATAAAAGAAATAATTTTCTAAAACCACCACCGCATCCTAAAACAAAAGCAGCTCAATGCCGGCCGTCAACTTTCACAGCACGAGTACCCAGCAACCCTTCCATACATGCACCTGATGTCAATTTATTTTTCATCACCTCTGTTCCTGTTCACTTACAGCACAGCCTCCCGATGTCTATTCAGTTTTAAAAATATCACTCCCTCTATCCTCCAAGCTCTCAGCCTCCTACATTCTCTCTCTATTCTTCCATCTCTCCCGATCTCAATTTCTAGTTTTTTGATGCTTAAATTAAATTAGTAAAGAATATAAGAAAGGGGTACAGGAACTATTTAGGCGAGGAGAATGAACTTGTATGATAATTAAACTAACTCTTGGCTTAACATAAATTGGGTTGACCCTACTCGTGAACATTGCTAGACTGTCTGTTAAGGAATAATCTCATTTAAAATCTTAAACTTGTAGTTGAGACTTCATAATATGATCTATATTTTTCTCTAACCCCCTTCAAGTGAAAGTTTTTTGAGCTTGAAACTTGTACAGACCTACATCATTTTGTGCTTGGTTTTTATCAAATAGAATGAGGGTGGTGAGATTCAAATTCGTTACCGCTGGGTCAACAAGTTTCTGATACTATATTAAGGAACCTTCTCATCTAAAAACTTAAGCTTGTAAGTGAGGTCCCATAATATGATTTGTATTATTCTCTGACATAGTCTATTAGGCTAGGTGGACATAGTTCCTTAGTAAATTTTGGATACTTCGAAATGGTTTGTGACTAGATCCTTTTTCATCCATTTTTTATTTTAAGAAATAAAAAAGAAAAAAATAGAATTAGATAAAATGAAAAAAGAAGAAATTTGGTTTGGAACAAAATGCATGGTCATGGTTGGACCGCCAAATCAACTAGTCATGGTAAGTTCAATTTCCACACTGCGGTGAAAAAAACAATATTACAAGGACATAAGCACATAGTCGATTTTATCAAGCGGTTGATTTCACAATCAAAATTTCTCCTGCCGCTATAAATGGTGGTAAGAACGGTTGCATGTTGTTTTTTTCATCCTCCGCGCGGCGGAGAAACGGTGACCAGTATGATACTATATATATTAATTAATTTATTTTGATAAACTTTGTAGGGATCAGGCAAATCATTAACTAATAACAAAAACTGCTAATGAAGAACTGCACGGTTCTGATGTCTCAAGAAATCTGGTAGTAGTGTAGCCCTACTCTTCAGAAAAAAAGAAGAAGAAAAAAAACATGGCATACAGTCTTATCACGTTTGTGTCTGAGAAATTTAAACATTCTAAATCAATGACTACAATTCTGGTTTTAACCCAACTAAATTTGTTTTTCCTTCTCCTGGAGTCTGATAAGCAAGTCTTTCCTGTCGGTAAAGATATTTGCCTGTCATGTTGCAGAATCAACCACCGTCAGAAAAGAGCTTATCCTTCATTTCTGAGTATTCAATGAGCGATATCGTCGGCAAGGGAAAGACTAGCAATAAGGGGGCCACAACCATTGATGATGCCATTCTCATCAATGACAATTCTGAGAGTGACAGTTGACAGGTATGTTGCACCAGAACAAATAAAAAAGGAAAATGGTCTCTTAGAGCTTGTTCAAGGGCCTAAATTAGATGGCTGGAAGTTCTGTCATGGAATCTTTGTATGGAATTGCAAGTAACTTCAACCATTCTGGGATGCCAAGTTCAGCCTTAATTTATATTTTTTGGAATGTGAAATATGAAAAGATAATAGAAATATTGAGATGAAATAATTCATTCAGACAAGGAGCTGGCATGATGAAAATATGTGCATTGTGGATCATACATCCTCACTCCTCCATTAAAGCTTTCAGGCAGTATTTGTCAAGCATATTGCTCAGACGGAATTTGATCCAGCTGTTCTTCGAAGTTAATAACCATGTTTAATTGTGCAGAAACTTTCTTTATGTGGCATAGATCTATTTCTGTCTAATAAATGAAACTTCTCTCATTAAATTTATTTCAAAATCGTTGTTCTCATCAATACTATCTGCATTATGCAGTCCAAGTGTAATGCTGGAAAATCCCAAGCAAGCTCCTGTTTTACAGTGCCTCGAATAGGATTTGAAGTCCATATCGCGGGCTTATTGTCAGAACGTGCTCTGGTGCGTGGACATAGCTGGGTGACAAAGTGAACCTGTAATGCTGTAGAATCATAGAGAGTGCAATCTTAATTTCTGAAAGTGCGAAGTTCAAGCCCACACAACTTCGAGGTCCCAAGCCGAATGGAAGAAAAGCTGTGGCATTATTCACTGTAGCTTCGGCGACCCCGCCTGCAAACCTTTCTGGTTTGAAAAGGTGAACATCTTCCCCCCATATTTGTGGATTATTGTGAAGTGCGAGTACTGACAAACACATAGCCATCTTTGCCGGAACAATTAGCTTCCCCAGTTTGACTTCCCTTTTGACTTCTCTTGTGAGATTGAAAACTGGAGGATACAGCCTTAAAGATTCATTCACAATCATGGTCATCTACAGGGAAAAAAACAGAATTTATATACCTAACTGATCAGTAAGTAACATATTCATGCACATATTGATGAATTCGATTAGGCACTGGTGCACTTCGGTATGCTTACAGTTTTCAATCTTCCAATACTATCAGGACATGGATTTTTCTGGCCAAATATTTGAAGCACCTCCTCCCTTGCTCTGTTTTGCCAGTCTGTATGAATTGCTAGAAAGAGAAGCGTCCAGGTAAGTGAGCTTGTGGTTGTTTCATGTCCAGCAACATAGAAAGTCTTGCACTCATCGATCAGATCATCTATTGATATTTTCTTGGTCTTATCTTTTTCATGATAAGCCTTTAGAAGTAGACCAAGAAAATCACTTCCAAAACCATCTGGTTCAGTGCCCATCATCACCTCTTCTCTTCTCTTTATGACCTTTAACATACAGTCCCGTATCCCTCGATCAAGTTTCTCTGATTCAATATCATCCCTTGTTTTGAAAAAATTTCTGCCAAAACAGAATACTGATAACCATGCATGCGAAAATGATTTTTTTTATTAAAAAAAAAGTTAACTTATAGAGAAAACAAGACATACTACCTACACTACGCTACTATAAATCATATTTTAGTAGAAAAGGAGAGGTATGATGAATACTTAATCCCAGAAATTCCAACTTTATAGTTGTTTCTGCCAACTATGAGAGCCATTCTCGTCAGCATATCAAAGATGTTTTTCCCTTCCAAATAACTGCTTCTGAAAGCAGCCCTGGAAATTATTTCTGATGTTAAGACCTTGAATTCCTGGTAGACCTCAATTTCCTTGACCCCCTCCTGTCTCCATCTGTCAAGCATTGCCTCTACACTCACGATCATTGCAGGAATCGTCCCCTATCAGAAAAATGATTTGTTTGTTCAATTTAGTTTCTGGAATACTTGCATCAGTACACTTTGCTGTAAATCTCATCGACAATGTAAACATCATAAGTAATAACTTACTTTCAAGCTCTCTGCGTGAAATGCGTGGATCGCTAGTTTACGCATCTTAAGCCATTTTTTACCTTGGGACAATACAAGTCCATCCCCTAAGAGCTTCTCTGCATAATTTTGGATCACAGATTTAGGGTATACTCCATCTTTATTGCTCAATACCTCTTTGATCAGCTCAGGCTCGGTGATTACTAATTGAGCTTGGGGACCATACCAACTAAGAAAGTTCATCCCTGATAGAATTTGCAAATTCAGAAATTTCATTTTAATAAACTTCCAATCAAGAATACAACTCTTGAAGGTTTAAGCAATATATAAATCTTACCATATAGCTTGATCCATGAATAAACATGGGGTTGAATTCTAGCAAGCATCTGATGTGACAGTTCCATTGGACTGCTCATGATTTCACTTCTCATATTGTAAATCTCTTTGGTGTTTCCATGTAGGAACCTGTAAGGAGGACCTTTCATGCCTTGTGCCCTCATCGCAGATTGTATTCGAATTGGATTCCACCAAACTTTGTTGAAGAACTTTATGAGATGCAGAATGAAAAACACACACAAGCAACTTACAATGAAAATAACCAGGGCTTCCATTACTGCCACAGCCATATCTCCTCAGCTATTAGAGTTATTATCAACCCAGTGATTCACTCATTAACAAGGGCTCGGGAAACGTGAGTGGTTTGAAGAGGAAAGAAAACAAGTACTAGTTTTATTTTGGTGTAAGGGGAAAAAATATCTTTTATTTTGAGAATCACATGTTAGTTTCTGCCCCAATTCACGTTCTAAAATAACTGGTCCAGAACATCATCTAGAGATTCCATTTTAACCAGGCAGCTAACTTACCTTGTTATCACATGCCTCTCAGACAAGGGATGTGGCGAAGAAAAGATTATTATTGTTCACAACTTTTCCTTGCTGGGACCATTCTCCTTGTTCACCCTCCGAGGATCCCACTACCACAGGACCACAGTTGGATGATCTTTCTTTTTATTCCCTTTTCAATTAGAATCAAGTTTCAAATCTGCTAGACGTTGATGAAACCTTGTGGGATTTGATATTTTCCAAAGCCGACGGACGGGCTGAGAAATTGAGAGAATGAAATTGAAATGATGATACATTCTATTGGGTTACTTTCTATGACACGAGGTTCCTAGGAATCTCTAGAGGTAGAAACTAAACACTAGACTCTGGCTTTATTGGCAGCAGAGAGAAACCACTGTACATCATTTATAACATATTTTCGTTTCATTGACTTTCATATTTGTTTAATATTATGTTTTAAAAAAAATTAAATAAATATTTTATTATTATTTTTAATGGTTTTACATCATTTTCATATACTAATAAAAATATTATTCTAATAATTTTTTAAAAAAAATACTTTAAAAAATGGTTCACGTGGGGACATCTATCAGGCCCATGTCTCCCGCTTAAGATTATTCAAAGTATTAGTTATTCTGTCATAATCAGCTGTTCTAGATTAGTTGTCAATCACAAGTCGTACACAAGGAGACACGTGCTATCACTATATATCCCCAAAAAATATGGCTACGCATGAGATAAGCTGGCCTCCACACCCATTTCCCGCCCGCCCACCCACCCCAATAATAATAATAACAATAAATCAATAAATAAAATCAACGCCTGTCTTAAATATTAGCTGCCATCGTTTATGAACCATTCTGCATGGAAACAGAACAAACAAGGCCTCGAGCTTGATTTGGACTCCATGTTGTGGAGACATCGTAAGAAGGTGAGCTGGTGAGTTGACAGACGTTGGGGATAAAGTAAACCTGCAATGCTGCAGGATCATTGCGAGCGCAATCTTTGTATCAGTAACTGGCCCCACAAAACGCCGAGGTCCCAGGGCAAATGGAAGAAATGCAGCCATGCATGCTATTGTTTGTAGCTTTAGCGAACCCATCTGCAAATCTCTCCGGCTTGAAAATAATATACTTGTTCAAATTTCCAAATTTGGAGAGAACATATATTTCTAAAGCTGTTAAGGGTTAGAATAAATTAATTACTAAAAGATGATAATGGAATTACAGTGGTAGAAACTTGACAATTTAGTGAATCCAGATTTCAGAAAAACTGGGATTGTAATAAACCACAGCATTAGAATTTGAATTTCTGAACGTTGGGCTTCACCGACATGTTTTATTATTCCTGTCCAGAACAGAACATGACATTTTCGATATTTTCTTCGTTGTCTTGCCCCTAAAAGTTCATTGAAGCTCCAGAAGGAATACAAAAGCACCTAGATGAGGGCACAGATTGTACAAACTGGTTAAATCACGGGATCCAATAAACAACAAATGACACTTGACAAGCTATGGTTCCTATCAAATCACAGCAATCAGACTGCAAAGCTGTGCAGACAAAACTATACGTCTCCCGCAATTACAGAATATTTTATCATTCTCTGCTTGTCGTCCTTGTTTCCAAAGCTGCTATAAACATTTCGTGACCATGGCATTTTCATTTTCATGTAGCCAGTCTGATTCTTATTGGTCACTGGGCCTGGGTCATAGGAGTTTTTTTCCAGATCTTTTATTCAAGCCCACTTGGGCTACATTACTAGCTTGAATGTTAGGCCCATTGTTTTTCATCCTTGTCAATGCTATTCGATGCTTCAACTAAACAGTAAAGCATCATCACCGCTTCTCCACCGGGATTTTTTAATGGGCCGCGTTTTTAACCACCCACTGTCACGGCCTCGTTCGTCAATTTTTTTGCAGTCCAATGGGCCGAATGTCTTGTGAGTTTCAAATCGAAGGGATATCCTTATTCATTGCACAGAGGCAGCGGTGAAAGTCATGATTGGTAGAGAGAAGGATTGAATTAGGTTAGTGTGTTGAAAATTTGTGAAGGAAAAAGCATTAATGTTCTTAGATGCTTAGAATTAGGTGTAAATGAATTAAAGGTATTGTAATAATTGTATAAACTTGTAAATATAAATAGAAAAAAAAGGAAGGTAAATCTGAAGAATTTGAGAGAGAAACGGGAAGAAAGAAAGGAAGAAGAAGAAGAAGAAGAAGAAGAAGAAGAGAGAAATGGAGAAGAAATAAGTTGTTAAGGTAATGTGTATGTTTTAATATGTATAAATGTTGTTATTAATTAAGATTTTGCTTGTATTGATGGTTAGTGTTTGAAGATTTTGTTTAAGTTTGATTGATGAATTGATTAAAATGTTAAGGGTTGAATGTGTTGGGTAATGGTTTAATTGATTTGATTGTAGATGATTTGAAGTTATTTGATGTGTTTGGTATAAAATAATATTGAGAAATTGTGAAAAAAAACCTAGCTGTAATTCTGGGCAGGAGGTTGAAGATGGTGAAATTTCAGTTTGATCCCTCTTTTGTGAACAATACAGTTAAGTCCCTGAACTTTGAAAACATTACAGTTTGGTCCTGGAGTAAAATTCGAGATTCTAGACAGAATTGAGTATGAATTATGGACAAAATTTCAGTATAGTTATGAATCTTTGAGGTGTACTTAACTCTTGTTTTAAGACAATCAAATTATATTATAAAGTTAATTTTGTTATTTATGATGTGTCACGACCTCATAAATTGAATGACTAAAATGAACACCTCACAAATTCATAACTATACTGGAATTTTGTCCATAATTCATCCTCAATTCTGTCCAGATTCTCGAATTTTATCACAGGGACCAAACTGTAATTTGCTAAAAATTTGAGGACTAAACTGTAATTTTCACAAAAGAGGGACCAGACTGAAATTTATTCATCTTCAACCTCCAGCTCAGAATTCCAGCAAGGGTTTTTCACATCTTCTTAATATTATTTTACATCAAATAACTTCAAAATCATCTACAATTGAACTATTACCCAACACATTCAACTCTTAGCATCTCATCAATACAAGCAAAATCTTAACCAATAACAATATTTATACATATTAAAACATACACATTACCTTAACAACTTATCTCTTCTCCTTTCGTCTGTTATCTTCTTTCTCTTTTCCCGTTTCTCTCTGAAATTTTTAGATCTACGTTCCTTTTTCCTCTATTTATATTTACAAGTCTATACAATTACTATAATTCTCTTAATTCATTTACACCTTATTCTAAACCGTCAAGGACATGAATGCCTTTTCCTTTTCAAATTTTCAATACACTACTTGTTGTGTTGAACTCCGAAGTTGAATGATAAATTTGTATGTAAATTTGGGTTTGAATTGGTGTGACATGCATTAGAATTTGCTGGGCATATCTTTAGTCTATAAACTACACCAATTAGAAGTCTTCTAGATAGCATTGACGAATTTTAATTTATGATCCATGATTTTCACCAAGATACTTCTGTTTCTATCCCGTAAAAAGCCATTTACACCGATCACATTCATTTTTTTCTGTTGTTTGTTGTTGCTAAATGTACTGAAGTTCCAAAAGAATACATAAACACCTTGCTGATGGCACAAATGGGATAACAGTGCTGTTTAAATTACAGAACCCAATAGGCAAATACAACAAATGACACTTGACAAGCTTTAGTTCCAATCAATTTACAGCCAATCGGATTGTAAATCCGTACAAAATACTGATTTCTCCGGTTGACATCTTATTCCAAAGCTGATAAGAACAACTTGTGAGCAAGAGGTTTCTCAGCTGAATTCTCTGCAAGCTACAGCTTCACGTGCCTCCATGTTTGCATTATGTTTTTCAAATTTCACCAAATGCTCATTTTCCCAACAACCTACTGCTTTCACTCTACAATGAGTGAAGGATTACCTGAACTCCATTTCGTGGACGGAGCGTAACTGCCTCGTATGGTGAGTGGATATAGGTTGGGGAAAGGGTGAAGAAGTATTTCTGCAAAATCATCGACAGGGTAATTTTTGCTTCAGTTGTGGCAAAGTTCAAGCCCACACAAGTACGAGGTCCTATCCCGAAGGGAAAAAACGAAGTTGGGTTGCTGTTTGTAGCTTTAGCAACTCCTCCTGAGAACCTCTCTGGCTTGAAAAGATGCACGTCGTCTCCCCATGTTTCAGGGTCATGCTGAAGTGCCACATTAGCAATGTACAGGTTCATGTTAGCTGGTAGAATAAGCTGCCCAATTTGAACCTCTCTCTCAACTTTCCTTATAATGCCAAGCACCGGAGGGTATAATCTTAGAGTTTCATTGATAATCATGCTCACCTACATGAAAAACAAAAACAAGAGTTAAACTAGTAATGACTGGCAGGTAATTTATAAAATATTTTCAGACGTTGGTAAGAACCAAATATGTTTTTATCTGGTGATTTGAATTTATAATTTCCTTACAATCTTAAGTTTTGCGATGCCATCTAGATTTGGTTTCTGTTGGCCAAATATCTTGAGCACCTCCTTTCTGGCTTCCTCTTGCCAATCCGTATGGATTGCTAAAAGTAGTATAGTCCATGAAAGCAATGAATTGGTGGTTTCCTGTCCAGCAAGGTAGAACGTCTTGCACTCGTCAACCACATCTTCTATCGAAATCTTCTTCTTCTCGTCCACGTCATGGTATGCATTCAAAAGAACTCCAAGAAAATCATTCCCAAAACCTTCGGCTTCTCCAGTCTTCACCTTTTCTTCTCTCTTCTTTATTATCTCCATCACAGAGTTGCGTATTCCTTTCACGAGGTTCTCTGATTCTATCTCATCCCGAGTCCTCCAGAACTTACTGAAAACATAAATAAATAAACAGAACATTAACTAAAAGGACAAGTCTTGGATTAAGATAACCATGTTAAGAAATATTTATCATCTTCTACGAAATGACATAGTTATTGTCTCCGAAGTTTTGATACTTGACTATCATTTCACTTGTACTTTGGCCTAAAACCTTCAGGTATGAGAGTTTACCTTATTCCAGGAAGCCTAATTTTGTAGAGATTCCTATTTATTAACAGGGACAGCTTCGTCAACATGTCGAAAATGTTCTTCCCCTCTAAGTAACTACTCCCAAAGGCTGTCCTGGAAATTATTTCTGACGTCAATAACCTGAGTTCATCGTAGACCTCGATCTCTCTGCCTTCATTCTGTTTCCACCTTTCTAGCATCATCTCAACACTGGCAATCATTTCTGGAACCATACCCTAAAAATCATCCCTCCACACAATCAGCAATTGATCAAATGTTCTCTTATTGAGTTGTTTGTGTGATGAGAATTGATTAACTCTGGTTTGCTTGTAAGTACAATTTATATGCCCTTCATAAGCTAGCTTCTTTAACCTGCCAGTGTCTTAGGAATTTTTTGTATGAGGATTGTTTATATGTGACATTAGATGATTACAGACAAGAATTGTAATAGCATGAATGACGGGAGCTTACTTTCAAGTTCTCTGCATTGAAAGCATAAGTAGACAGTTTTCTATGTTTTGTCCATTTTTCACCTTCTGATGTTGTGATTCCATTCCCTAACAGCAATCTGAAATATGCTGGAATGTCTCCTTTTGGATAAGATCTATCTTTGTTATTTAGTATCTCTTTGACTAGCTCCGGCTCCGAAACAACAAAATGAGATTTAGGACCGTACCAGCTAAGATAATTCCTCCCTGGTAAAAAAAGAAGATAAATTTTACAAAGAAAAGTACAAAGAAAGAGAAGAATATACTTCGTTGGTGTTTTCTTTAAGTTTGAGTCATATTGAACAAGCTGTTACCATATGTGTTGATCCATGTGTAAATTTGAGGCAGAACTTTGGGAAATATGTTATGTGATAAGGTCATGGGTTTGGCCATGGCTTCTTTCTTCATGGCCATAGCTTCTTTTGTGCTCCCATGGACGAACCTGTAAGAAGGGCCTCTGATTCCCTGAGAAGCCATGAAATTTTGCATGCGAATGGGAGTCCACCATAGTTTGTAAAGGACCTTGACGAGCGTAAAGGTGAGATATATGCCCAAGGAGCCAAAGAGAAGGACCATCACATTTCCTTGAAAACCCATTCTCTTGCTTCTTCTACAACGAATCTCAAAGAGTGCTAGAAGGTATTAGACGCACTATAACGATCTTCAGTATTTTTGTTTTTTCCAGGTTCTTGAAGGCTCAGGAATCTAAGTTTGAGACCATCATGTAGAAGTATTAAATAATCTGCAAAAGATTGCTTTCATTAGCTCAGCATAAATGGTCCCAAAAGCTTTGACTCCAAATCTAAATCAGCCAGCTACGTGTACACGAATAATTTATTTGAATCTGGCTTATAATAGTCTGATCCTGAAAGCAACAGCGTACCTTGGTACATATTGTTATAATTCACTCCACATCAACAACAATAATGCAGACCTGGAACACTAAAGTTTTCTCTATAATTTATGAATAATCAAGGAGCATCAACAACATACAGTACTCGTTTGTCTTCTCTGTATCGCACCGGAAGCATCACTGAAGGGTGCATAATTGCTGGAAGTTGACCTAGTTGAAGTTGAAAGCAAATAAATTAGATTTTTTTTTTAATATATATATTCAAGATTTGCTGCTCATCAAAACTCTTTAAATTATTCACGACACTATCCATTTTTTTTCTTCGTTTTAGGTATTTTAATTTTAATTATTATTTTTTTTACTTTGTGTTCGTTGTTTGTGCTTCCTCTTGCATACATGATGCGTCAGATTACGAATTAGCTTTATACGTTACTGTTAAAATAAAAAAAGAATAAGGATAAAATTATAAAAAAAAAACTTGGCTGTTTTTTTTATTTACATTATTCAAATGAATCGCTTTTTTACACTTTGATCTTTGTTGTTTATAAAATCAACATTTTGATTTTAAAACTTTATTTATTCTTAATTAAATTATCAACAACGATCGAATACAAAAAGGTAAGGCTGCAAATTAAGTTTAAAACTTTATTTATTCTTGAAGGCTCATGAATCTAAGTTTGAGACCATAATGTAGCCGTATTAAATAATCTGCAAAAGATTGCTTTCATTAGCTCAGCATAAATGGTCCCAAAAGCTTTCATTCCAAATCTAATCAGCCAGCTACGTGTACACGAATAATTTATTTGAATCTGGCTTATAATAGTTTGATCCTGAAAGCAACAGCGTACCTTGGTACATATTGTTATAATTCACTCCACATCAACAACAATAATGCAGACCTGGAACACTAAAGTTTTCTCTATAATTTATGAATAATCAAGGAGCATCAACAACATACAGTACTCGGTCTATAGCTGGAGAACTTGCTTCCTGGAAGACATTTTCAGGTCTTCTCATTATTGTTGTTGGCTCTGAAATTGTCAATATCCTGATACAGGAAACTTTGGATTTTGGAGTTGTACCGAGTAAAGAAATGGGGCCGGACAATAATGGCAGATTGAAATGAATATGGAATAAATCAGGCTAAGCGGCTGCGTGAGGCCGGAACTTGATCAGGTGGAAACTAGGGTAAGAGAGCCTGCAGCCAGACAGCAACGAGATGGGCATCATCAGATAACGTACGTGGCTTCTATAGAGTTGACTGCAGTAATCTGAACCAGCTTTGTGTAGATTAGATTAGATTCAACAAAACTTGATTACTGATTATTTGCCGGCAGTTTTAGCCCAAAGGATAGAATATGTTAGCATTGCTGATTTCATCCCCCAGGCAATCCCTACCATGTGCCAGCAGCGGCCAAGAACCAATATTTGAACATCCTTTCCTAGAGTTTTGCTATAGCCTATAAACCATATCACTCGAGAAGCCTTGTGAATAGATTCCATTCGGAGTTTAGCATTATGAGATCATAATGGATTTCTCCGATATAGTCCTGTTATCGAAGTGAAGATCTAAAAATCTCCTTACCTTCCTCAATCGCAGTTCCACCATGACTCTGCTTGACATAACTATTCCAAACTCTGATGAGTGAAGGGAATGCCTCAACTCCTTTTTAAGGGCGAAGTGCAACTGCCTCGTAGTGTTAGGTTGGTAAAAGGGTAAAGCAGTACCGCTGCAAAATCATTGAAAGAGTGATTTTCATTTCAGTTGTGGAAAATTTCATCATGACACAAGTTAGAGGCCCTGATCCAAATGGAAAAAATGGGTTTGGGCATGGTGGACCGGGTCCAAAACCCAAGTATCTGGGGCTCGGGCTACTACCCAGACCCAACTTAGTAGAGGGCATGAGCTAAAGCAGAGGCCCAGGACCATTAAGGGCAAAAACCCTAATGGGCGTGACATTCTCAGCACCCTTGTGGGCTTAGATTTACACACCCGAGCTCAACGTGTTTAGGTCCTGGTAGTGCACCTAAACCCATTTGTCACCTCGAATGAGCCCAAACCCAACACTCGTCAAGGATTTTTTTGAGATCCATACGAGTCTTTTAATATTTTATATTGATCCAAGATGTATAATTTTGAGTAAAATATAAATCAAAATATCATAAACATAAAATATCACTTAAGGTCCTCATCCACACGAAAGGGCTAGTTTGATGGTCTATAAAATACATCATAAATTAATCTTAAGTCAAATATTAAAAAAAAGAAAAAAAAGAGACATTTTTAGCGCGTACATTTTCAGAGTATTTTTCTAGCATTAGAAATAAATTTTTGAAAAATAATTTTTTTTTTAATATATTTAAAAAAAAAAAAACAATTTCCGTCAAACTCTAAACAGTCCGTCTCCCACGGAACTGCTAAAGTCTCGTTACATGGTCCCATGGCAACCATTGAAAATTGTCAGAATCTCTATAGCTCACGCTGAAATTTTAAGAACGTGGAAGAGAGCGCTTGAAGCAAAGTTTTATACTACTCGACCGTTGACTGGTGGAAAATATCCAATTAATTATAGTAATTGATCAAAGTAGAATTGCTGGCGTTGTTTCTTGTGTGAAAATTGAAATGGACGACCATTTTTGCATGTTGTAAATTACTTATTAGGGTTCCTTAGTCATTAACTAAAGCGAGCTTCTTTACATTAGCTACAGTGTCATGGGTGGGACACCTGAGTCATGACACTGTAGACTACGAATTACAATTATACGTTACTGTTAAAATAAATATAGAATAAGGATTCAATTTTAAAAATAAAATAAAAAATACCTGTTTTTTTAATTACATTATTTAAGAGAGAATAACTTTATTACACTGTGATTTTTTTATGGTCAGGGTGTCAGAGCCAACTTGCATGCATCATAACTAATCCTCAGGCTCACTGAAAATCTTGCAAGCCCAATAAGCAGGTAAGGCATCTGTAGAGGTGATGAGCATGTCGACAAAACTTGAACTCGAGGTGGGAGAAAGACAAGTCTCCTCTCGACCACCAGTGCCAAGGCCTTGTTGGCTATTACACTTTGTTTATAAAATCAACATTTTGATTTTAAAACTTTATTTATTCTTAATTAAATTATCAACAACGATCGAATACAAAAAGGTAAGGCTGCAAATTAAAGATGAAACAATACTATCTTGACCAAGACTTATCGTTCGTCAACCCTACATGCTCCTTCATAGAGTGTTTAGGATTTTTAAAAAATAAATACGCTCGCTTTAAAAATCGTGCCAGACTAACTTGCCAAAGCAACACCAAAAAGCTTTCTACTCCTGTTTATCAACGTCCTACCATCCAGTAGCCATTGTTCACTGCCTAGAATTCCATTTTGTGTCAATGACGACCGAAAACCGAAATGGAAACTCGTTGCTTGCTCCAATCTTGTATCTTCCTTTCTTCTTCATAGCCTGTCGCACACTCCCCTCCTCTGCTGACAAGCCGTCATATTACATCCCCCCTGACAACTTTGCATTCGATTGTTCTCCGACAGATTCATCACACGAAGTAGGATTCACTGATCCTAGCAAAAGATATAAAATTGATTTTTCATCTGTTTCCAGAGTATATGCCATAGATCCTAGCAACCGTGAAAACCCGAGAATCTCTGCTTGTCTCATGCGGGAGCAGCACAACTGGTCAGTCCCTGTCTCTGATGGCCCCAAGTTCCTTCGACTTTACTTCAAACCAGTCACATATTCAGGGTTAGACGTATCTAACGCCTTGTTCTCCGTCAGCGTTGGTTCGTATACCTTAATTACTACTTCAGAGTCATCCTATTCTAAATATTTCCCAATTAGTGATTACGCTATCAGGGAGTTCTGTGTCAACACGGATGGCCAGATATTAAAAGTAACTTTCACCCCCTCATCAAGGGTTTCGGGTGCCTACGCTTTTGTCAACAAGATTGAGATAGTCTCCATGCCATCAAAGCTTTACATGCAAGAAGATGCTTCATTTTCACTTGTAGGACAGCCTTCTGGTTATTCCATGGGGAATTCTACAGCCCTCGAGATGATGCACCGGGTGAACATAGGAGGAGATGTGATCTCTGGTCCAGAAGATACTGGCATGTTTCGTCACTGGACCAGGGATGATGATTATTTCATGAGTGACGATGGAAACACAAGTATTGTTGAATCAGAAGTTGAAGTCAAGTCGAGCTTATTGGAGCCTGCCTATGCTGCTCCACTACAAGTTTACACCTCTGCCAGGACAATTCTACAAACAACAGAAAGCAAATACCGAGCTAGATGGGAGTTCCCAGTTGATTATGGTTTCTATTACCTTGTTAGGCTCCATTTCTGTGAGATTTCTAGAATAATTAAGCGAGATGGACAAAGAGTTTTCAGAGTCTATATCAACAATCAAACTGCTGAGGATCATGCAGATGTTTTCAATTGGAGACATGGGGCTGGAATTCCCATTTACAAAGACTACATTGTGAACTTTTCAAGCTACGGTGAAGGCGTGAAGTATCTATCAATTGCATTAGGAAGTACTAATGGATCGTCTGCAAAATATGGTGGTCCAATTCTGAACGGGCTAGAAATTTTCAAGTTGTCTGACTTTTCTAACAATCTTGCAGGTCCTCATCCATTTGGGGTCATAGCTACACCACATTCGCATTTTTCTGTACGAGATGATGCAGCAAGGCGTGTTATGGTGATAGTTGTACTGGTATTCGCTGGTCTTCTGCTTGCTTCTTACTCAACAGTAACTCTAGGCTACTGTTTATTTCCTTCTCAATCAAATCGGCAGCAAAAATCCTCTAAGCAAGATCAATCATCAGGGTACTGCCGAATTTTCACTATTGCTGAGATAAAGTCAGCAACCTATAATTTTGCAGATGGCTTACTCATTGGCACCGGTGGATTTGGGACCGTCTACAAGGGATCCATTGATGGTGGCATCACAAACATTGCTATAAAGCGTGCCAATCGAAGTTCACACCAGGGCTTAAAAGAGTTCCAAACTGAAATCTCCTTGCTCTCAAAGCTCAGGCACAGCCACCTGGTATCTTTGATCGGATACTGCACAGAGGAAAAGGAAATGATACTTGTTTACGAGTACATGGCTCAAGGCACGCTGCGTGATCATCTCTACAAGACACGGAAACCTCCACTTCCATGGAAGCAGAGGCTTAAGATTTGCATTGGTGCTGCAAGAGGGTTGCACTACCTTCACACAGGTGCAAAACACACTATCATCCACCGTGACATCAAGACCACCAACATCTTGTTGGATGAAAAATGGGTGCCAAAAGTTTCAGATTTCGGATTATCAAAACTTGGCCCAGACAACATGACGGACTCTAAGATACATGTTTCAACCATTGTTAAAGGTAGTTTTGGCTATCTGGATCCAGAGTATTATCGACGTCAGAAACTAACTGGAAAATCTGATGTGTACTCATTCGGGGTGGTGCTGTTCGAGGTTCTATGTGCTAGGCCTGCTGTGACCCCCATGGGAGAAATCGGGGAAGATGAGCACGAGAAAGTGAGTTTAGCCGAGTGGGCATTACATTGCTGCCAAATGGGGACCCTTGATCAGATAATTGATCCATATCTAAAAGGTAAGATAGCTCCCGACAGCTTCCAGACATTCGCAGGCATAGCAAGGAAATGTTTGGTAGATAGGGGAAGTGAAAGGCCAACAATGGGCGATGTATTATGGAATCTGGAGCTCGCAATGCAGCAACATGAAGGTGTTGGACGGCAAGAGGTCAGCAGAGTTCAAAAGGAGGCTAATGGGACAATGAATGGTGATTTTCGCATAATGATCGACAACCACCGCTGCAGTGGCTTTGAAATTTCAGATCCAAACCCAGGGGTGGAGTTTTCTGATATTATGGTCCCAACCGGACGTTGACACGATCATGTTCATTTTCAACTCCCAGCAGACCGCTATATGGTAGCATTTTCTCTATATATATGTAGTTCCAGTATTAAGTTCCTCGTCATCTTGTATTATTTTGGTTGGCATAAACTAAACCCCTTCGAAGAATCATGTTCTGTCATTTGTAAATTTTAAGTCTTGAAGAGGTAATTGTTGAAGATTGAAGAATTTGATTTCAAGACTGCAACTGGGAAGTTGAAGAATTGAAGACTTTGGTGTTTTGATTTTTTCGTAGATTAAATTAATGTTATCAGTGTTTTAGTTTTATTTCAATAAGATCAATTGATTGATCGAGTTGTTTAGTGAATTACGAATTAAAAGCATTTAGAATAAGAATAGAAGAAGAATTTATAATAGATTAGAATTCTAATTCTTGTAATGGTTTAATTTTTCTATAAATAAAATCGAGAAATGGCAGTAACCTTAAGCACAATTATGCCTTTTATTCTCAAAATCAATTGCAAATTACATATGTTCTTTCGTTCTTTAAATTTCTGCATATTTAGCAGAAATTGTTGTTGTCCAAACAATAACAATTTTTCTAACTTTTGGCAAAGTAACAGATATTGATTTGAACAGTAACTATTTGTGTCTTCAAATTTTTCAATAATTGGTATCAGAACTTGAATTAAATCTTTGAAGGGGATTGAGTCAAACACGAGAGAACTAAAAGTGAGTTTTTTTTCCACAGCTTTCGCTTTGAAGGGAAGGTGAGTGAAACACGAGAGCTTTCGAAAATTAATTAAGAAATTTACCTTGGATTCTGCGATCTTTGCGTAATTGACTGTCATTTACTCTTTGTATTCTTTGATTCTTTAGTTTTACAAATCAATTGCAGAAAACCATCGCAAAAATAATTGTTGGCTTCTTTTCCCAATTACTGCAAAATTCCAACCGTAACAGTTGGATCTTCAGAATTCTCCATGGATTCTGCATCTTTTTCAGGGAAAAATTATCGTGTTTGGCTTGTGAAAATGACAACTTACCTCAAAGCTTTTAATTTGTTGGATATAGTGGAAAGTGATAAACAACCAAATTCTTTGGGCAACAATCCCACGATTGCATAGTTGAAATTTTTTAATAAAGAAAAGATGAAAGGTTTCAAGGCACTCACTTGTCTATATAATGTTGTGAGTGAGGAGATTTTTACAAGAAGCATAGCGTTCAAATCTGCTAAAGAGGCTTGGGAAAAATTAAAAATAGAATTTCAAGGAGATGAGAAATCTAGAAAGATGCAATGGCTAAATTTAAGAAGACAATTTGAAGTAAAGATGAAGGAAATTGAAACTATCAAGAAATTCTAACTGAAACTCAGGTAAGGTCATCAAAACTCGCAGGTTAAATCATGAGAGTGAAATAACCTAATAAAAAACAAAACAAGAAAAATAACAAAGCTTGATATAAAAAAGAAACCAATTTTGAAGAGTGAAACCAAAAACATATAAAAAAAATGATCTAAAAATAACACTCAAGTTACCTATCCAAACTTATTATCCAGATCATGAAATTATGATAACTTGATTGAAAGGACATTAGAAAAACTCATGAACCCTTTTTTTGCAAAATAAATAACGTTACGGATGACACTGCAGAAAAAAATATTGTCAACTTGTATTAGCTTTTTAAATTCGTGATCCAAGTCACTAAACCAAAAGTACTTCATCTTGAAAAAACAAGACGCTTAACTCACAACAAATCATATATTGAAAGATAAAATTAAAAACAAAATCATTTATACAAGAGGATTAAAAAAAACTTAAGACCTAATTTCAGGGTTTTTTTTAAAGTAAACAAGAGTACAACCTATAACTTTGAATTAAAGGAATAGTTGAAAAGAAAAATTAAATTCACAAAAAAAATCCAAAAAGGAAAACGAGAACTAGAACTGAAAATAAATAACAAATCTCAATCATGAATCCAGTGATAAAATTTAAAACAAATTGAAATTTGATAAAAGAGTTAAAAATCAAATAAATAATAACCAAAGTTAAAATATTAGTAAACAAGAGGACAACTTTAAAAAATTTAATGGTCAACGCAAATTTCATGGGGATGAAAGAGTAAAAATAAAAGGGATAAATAAGAGGTCACCGATGACACGTCGTCGTCTAAACCACCACATATGTCATCCTAAATTAAAAAGAGGCATCACAACGCTTCTAAAACCGTCATGAAAGTCAATGTTTTGTCATCAGACACCTCTGTCAAGGAAAAGCCAGTTTTTTTAATATTCTATATTTACAAAATTTTAGATTACTCCTAAGGAAAAGCCAGTTTTTTTAATATTCTATATTTACAAAATTTTAGATTACTCCTAAACCAACTTGATTAAAAAAAATAAAAAAATGAAAAAAATATTTTAATAACTTTTACTTTTAAAGTTAATCTAGTTATTTCATTGTACCAAAAATTAAAAAGATTAAAGCCTTTAGATGCTATTTTTTTCTTTTCTTTCCATGGTAATTTAGTAATTTTATTATAGACAAAAAAATATGAAAGATCATTTTAACCCCAATTAATTTGATGATAATAAATTAACCCTTGTGAAAAGTTCGTCTTACCTTCAAGACCATGTTTATCGAGTTTTAATGTAATGACAAAGTGGTTATTATGTTGTTTAAATGAACTCTTGATTAAAGATGACAATTAAATTTTATCCTGGTAAATATCTGACTTGAATGAGTATAAATTTTTTAAACTTAAAAAAAAATAGTTAGGGTATGAATATTGTCAACCCCAACCGGAAATTCATCCTAATTGAACCTGAAATATATATATAGTATTTAGATTATCTTTAATTCAATATGAAATATAAATTCCTTAATATTGACATAAAACACACACATGTGTTATTATTTTATTTTATTTTATAGATTAAAAGATTAAAAAATAATAGTGATACATGTTAGATATGTAAAATCCAATATATTATCTATTTTTTTTATCCAAAAAATATAATATAAAAATTGACGTGCCGGTATCCATCGCCATCCCTCCTACTCTTGGTTCACAATGAATGGTTGACTTGGCAATTGGTTATTTTAATTTAATTTAATTTAATTTAATATACTAGGCAATTAGGCACTGTTGACCTGGTAAAATGTTCGCGAAAGAACGAACGAGGTGATTATTGTTTGATTTTCAGCATTATGTCATAGGTGATATAAAAAACCGTGTACTGCAATCTTCAACGACAATCGGCAAGTAGGGTTTGCATCGTAAAATATGACAGTTCGTCTCAAATTTATAATTCATTCTACGATGGATGCTGCAATACGTGGTGGAAACAACACTCTTCAATTTGCAGCTTAGACTTTAGTTGAGAAGTCTGTGTTGCTTACGCGTAGCATTTATGGTTAGCAATGGACAGTGATGACCATCAATCCTTGTGGCTTAGAATTGTTTTGTTGCAGATGGCGATAGATGCTTACAGATGATATTTATTATATCAAAGATTTTTTTATTAAAACTTTTAGTATCCTGTAAAAAACATCTACGCCCTATTGTTGTTTACTCCATCCTTGTAGGATTTCTATGTCCTATTTCTTCTGCATGTTGCCTTAAATGTGAAAACCCTGCCCTGGTGCTTTCATTATTTTACAGGTAAGTAGTATGGCCAGAGACCTATCCCTGCCACTGCACCAACCACAACAGCTATTAGCCTATTACAGGAAAATTACTGTGCTGTGGATTAAGGTCCATTATGGACCGCGATAGTGTTTTGCTTCCCCCCCTAAACTTATTTTTCAATTTTCACTTATTTTAAAGGTCTTGCCTTTTCTTTTCTTTTCTTTTTTTCCTTTCAGCCAATGCATATAGGTTTAGAACATGTTTGTTTTTATATATAAAGAAATAATTAAAAGAACAATAAGCGGCGTCCCATATTTACTGTGCACACAGACACAGTGCACTGTGGATTCGCACAGTGTTTTTTTTTTTATTCGTTTCTTTCTTTTTTTTTCTTTTTTCTTTTTTTTTCGTTTATTTTTTTTCTTTTTTCTGATTTGTTTTTTCATGAATTTTTTTTATTAAAGTTTTTTTTTGCTTATATATAATTTATTTATATAAAATTGAAATTATTTTTTTTTCTTTTTTTTTCTGATTCTTTTTTTTTCGTTTCTTTCTTTTTTTTTTCTTTTTTCTGATTCTTTTTTCGTTTATTTTTTTTCTTTTTTCATGAATTGTTTTTATGATTAAAGTTTTTTTTTTGCTTGCCAAATCTATATAATTCCATCAACGTAGAGAGAGGAAATATTCAAGGTAGTTAAATGCCCGCACTACGTTGTGGGCGTAGTGTGGATAGAAAAAATAATTTTTACCACTATTGAAATTAAAATATAATATTTAAAAATGTAAAATTTGATATAATAAAAAAGATCACCATACTCTATTATAACAACAGTAACATCGAAGTTGATTCGCACAATTGGTCATCGTGCTTGGTTAAAAAGTCAGTGGCGCAAAGCTACCGTGTGTTGGATTATGACTGAATGCCTCTAAGTCAGAATCTGGGCTAGATGCGACGCGTGCGCCCCGTCGTCCGATTGCACAATTTTTTCTTTCTTTCTAGAGTGAGCAAAATTAGACCGAATAAAATCAGCAAAGAAAGACAACAAAAAAAATAGAAGTAGATGCATGTAAAAAGAGGAAGATATACAACCGAATGCAAAAAAAAAATTATTAGGATTTGCTGGTGTAAAATTGAAATATAATATCTATATATGCAAAATTTAATACCACCCTATATATGCAAGTCCCACACAGTATAGGGTGGGGTTGTTTGTTGATAACGCAATCAATTTGGTACCAAAGTTCCGATTGTTTCAATTGTATCCTCTGATTGCAATTGACAATAAATGCAAGTTGCATTTCAGCCCTTTAACTTTTAATTAATTAATTTACGCCCTTGATATATTCAATTTAGCCATTATAATTTTGTTTTTTATCCCTACTTTATTAATGTATATATAAGTGTATTTGTTTTTTATCCCTACTTTAATAATAATAATAATAATAATGATTTAATTATTTTTAATTCTTACTCTTTTATTATTTTTTTCCCTCCCAATAATTTGATAAAATTTTGTTTGCCAATAATACCCATGGGAAATTTTTTTTATCTTTTATTAAAATTTCGAAGATATTTTTAATCTTATATTTGAAAATATATAATTTATACATACGTTACAAACTCAAATCAAAATTTTAAACATATTATCTCTTAATCTATAATTTTTATTTGTTTTTATCATATAAATTGATCGTTGTAGATTTAATTGTATTAAATTATATACAAAAAAACTACCCGCGGCAACGCACGGGCAATTATCTAGTACTTTGAAAAAACTGATGCGGTCGAATGATATAGGGTGGCCTGTCCAAATTCTCCTGATACGGGCGGGCCGGTAGCATTCTCCTGATAAGCTATGGAATTTGTGACTGTGGATTGCCCAGCTTCCGGGCTTCCCGGGCCACATAAATAAATTAACAAGAGACTATACTTGCGGATTGGTCGATGCGCATCACCCTTTCCTTCGAGAGAAAAAATCCAAACGCTGGGCCTCACACCGTGATCTCGAGGGAGGAGAGAGGGGAAAGGTGAGAGAGAGATGAGGGTTCTGTTTTTGGGGTGCAATAAAATGTGTTTTGATATTCAACTAGGGTTTTGTACATGTTTCTAGACTGATTTTAGGTAAAGAAAAACACTGTGCAAAATAGGAGTAGAGGGTAAATTATAGTAGCCCTCATTTATTTTGGCAGCAAAATGATTGCTGGAAGTTGCAGGTGGCGATGTCAGAGTTGCAGCGTCCGGTGGTGGCGGTTGGCGAACGAAGCATCCCTCATTACGGATTGTCAGCCTCTATTTATGTGTAGTTTTTTAAAGTTCCTCAACCAGCCGCCTCCAACCCAGGAGCTCGGGCCTAGCTGTCACTGGGCCCATGAGCACCTCTTTGTTGTTTGTTTATTTATTTAATTTTCTCAATAACAATTTTCTGAAAACAATTAATTTTATATTTTTCACACAACCTAAAAAAATATATATTTTTTCATGATTTTGACTTTTATATGGATTTCTAAAATTAATATAAAAAGTCGTGTTCTTAGAAAAAATAATTGTTCTTCATGCAACCTCACAAAAATAATGATTAAATGCTATTCCTGAATATTGATGAAATTTTACTTCTGGAGAGGCAGTAATTTCTACAAATCTGGGAATGTTACCCGAACAAAAAACAATAAAGGGAGACAAAAAAGTAAAACAAACAGCAGAATCAGCTTCACCTTCTTCTCTTCCTCCCTTTTCCTTTTCCTAATTGTCCAGATTTGAAAGCGTGTTCTTGTTCTTGGAGGAAAGCCCTCGCCTTTCCATAATTCTCTGCTCTCTCATCCTCCACCAGAGCCTTTTCCTTTTCCTTCACTTCAAACAAGAAATAATTGTCCTTGCGCAGTTCACGAGCTGCCCCTTTAGCTTCTCGCTTTACGAGTTTCTTCAACTTTTTCATTTCAACCCGTTCACGGTCTGGGTCATAATCTCTACCCTTCACAAAACTGCAGAGCAAAAGTGCACAAGATGTTTAGCAACATGCCATTCTTTGACCAAAACAAGAAAATAAGATTAGAGAAAAATGATAATTACTTCTCCTCAAATTTTGGAGCAATTAATTTGATGGGGACCGGCTTCTTTTTGTGCATTTGTAGGGGTTTCCGCGTCTCACGATGTTTGTTGGCCTGCTTATTAATAAGTTCAGCGACATCTTTGAATTTATCTTGTAACGTTGCTGGCATGTTCTCCTGTTGTGCTACCTCAAGCAACAGCATTGAAATAGGCGAGAAAATTTCAGGAAAGGAACTCAACTCTTTATAAATGTCAACGAACCCTCGAAGAGTTTCTACCATAGTAACCAGCACACTAACCCTGCATGTATAAAATTCAGTTTTGATAGATTAGCTCAAGGTGGATATGAAGACATAGATTCGAGGAAGAATAGTTATAGAACTCCAAAATTCTGTTGATTGCATCCAATAATCTTAGGCAATACCATGAACATTCTAGGATTGACATACATTTGTACGCAGCAAATTAAATTAACTCATGATGGAAATTGCCGGGTGCATAAAAACTAAAATGTAGGAATACAGAATAGGGTCATAGTGCCAATGCAAAAAAATCCCTGACTGCATTAAGCACCATTGCAGAATCAAAAACCCTACAAACCTGAAATCATCCGAGCTGAAAAAAGAAGTGTCCTCTTGCTTGTCCATTACCATAAGGAAATTCAGAGGACGAATCTCATTTACACGATCATGTATATGCAGCAAGGGCTTGAGTTCTTTTAGTTCCATAAGATGATAAAACTGCCAAAGTATTCACAATCAACATTAATTTCTTCATTATACCATAAATAGTGTGACTCTTTTTCACGTACACGTGAATAACAAGCACACATGTCGAGAACATTTTTTTTCATATCGTGATAGGGGTGGCGTTAGTTGGGAAAGATAGAATGGAAAATGCAGGAAAAAAACCACAAAGCATCAGGGAGTTCTATACCCGAGATTCCTGATAAGAAGATGGTTTTCTTTCTGTAGTTGCCATTAGCAAAGTTTGGAGAAACATTATGGCTTCAGGGCAGAACTTCTGAGATTGTTTAGTGATCTGCAAAGGATGCTACAATCAATACTTAAAGCTTAAATGAGTGTTTGTGATGCTGCCACTGCAGCACTCTTGAAAGTGGCCAGTTTAAAATCAAGATACTCAAATAAACAGTAACACAATTATTGGCCCTTTTGCAAATTTTAGTTTTCAGGATTTTATTGGCCACTTTGAAGTCGATGTTCTATAACGATTGAATTTCCTATTATATCCTTTAGTATTTGATTAATATTGACTATTCAAGTTTAAAAGGAAAACATTAATTAATGTGCAAAAAAGGAAGAACACACCATGGTCAATATTAACTATTGGATTAATTGGTGTTTCATAAAAACACATGAATTTGCAAAAGGGCCAACATTTGTGGGACAGGAGTAATAAAGTTCAGAATGGAAAAGAAACGCATTTCAGGTATGCCTGTTAAGTGCCTAGGCACTTCTAACCACCAATTAAAAGTTGAGAACCTTTCCAGAAGCATTAAAATGGCAATCAAGGAGGCTTTGCTCCTGCCAGGCATTTTGATATAAACTTGTAGTGAAAAATTAATAGATGGGCAAGAGAGACATACAGAGAGAACCATGGTACATAAGAAAGAACCGATTGCAATATCACGCCCTGACAAGATGGGACAGCGCATCAGATATTCAGACATCAACAGTATTACTGGGGTCATGACAACATGCCGAAAGTCGGAGCAAGGAAAGATCATGGACCACAACCTCAAGAGAGAGAGTGTTTTCATAGAAGGCCAGCAACTATTCTCTGCAGGAACAATAACTTTCAGTTTGAGATGTGAACAGCAGTAAGAAGCTCAGAATGAAAGTGGAAAGACCATCGATTCTCAAATAATGTTACAGCCAACCTGTATTCTTTAGAGCCTCACAAAATTGTGCACGAGTCCGTAAGATTCGCTGGCGAGCACATATTGCAGAAAAGTACGGGATCTCCACACTCATCTCCATCAGTGGCTTGACCAGAAAATTCAATAACTCAATATTCAAGGGCTTTTTATTTGCTAAGACAGCAAAATACTGTAAAAGCACGCCATAAAATACCTGGGTAGAAACAGATGGTTATTTACACAACAGCAAAGCGCAGTCACACAAACACACGCCCTTAGAGCCACACAAACACACATTATACTTTAGGTGCACAATCTGTATTCCTTGTAATTGTCAGCACAAAACTGTCACTGAAAACTTATATCATGCTAAAAAGCACTAGTTCCTAGCAAAAGCAGAATCACATTAATGCATCCCCTATAAAACTTCTTTCATTGTTCAACTCGTTGGATGTGCTTTTCTTCTTATCAATCATCAACTTTCTGCACAAGTCATGTATACTAGACAGTTTAATTCTTGGCTGGCTTCGTACCTGATACGAGTTTTCATCTATTCACTCTTTATTTATGAACATTAGAACTCGTGTTTGCATAAATCATGTGCATCTATCAGATATAGGGACATATAATTGGTGAGGATCTATGTGTTGTCAACCACATGTGCGAATAAAATCCTGTCTGTTGCTTTTAACTCCCTCAATCACCCTTCCCCACCAATACAAGCACAGACCCACATAAAGCAAAGAAAGCACAGCAAAGAATTCATACTTGCATTTTCTTCCGATTTTCTGCTGCAAGCTGTATTGCATTGCTTTTCCGAATTCGATCAACTACCAGAATAACATTTTCATTGGAACAATTTTCCAATATTGCACAAAATTCTTCAAAGCTCTTTGGGGCTTCAATTATATGAGGAATGTCTGGTTGGGTTGAATGTTGTTCATGGTTTGCTTTTATTTTCTTTCCATCCAGAGATTTTTTATCTCCTTTCCTAGGCTCAAAAGCATCAGTTTTCTTTGACTTTTTGTGGCTTATTGGCTCTATTTCTCCAACATCACCACGGGAATCATGTTCTTCATTCTCTTCCAAATCTATGCCAAGATTGTCGTCATCACTCTGCTCCCAGTCCTTCAAAGATAAAGACTTCTCATGTTCATCACCATCACCATCAGTATCATCTTCATCAGATCCTTCACCATCACCATCATCATTTTCGCTTGCAGACTCCTCAGAAGAATCATCATCTTCATTGTCAGAGTCATCTGCCTCCTTTCTTGCAAGAATCTCATCAACCCAGCCCTTTGTAGTCCTGGGCTCTTCATCAAGAGAAAAGGAATCACCAAGATCATCCCCGGATATTGACCTTGGCCTCTGAGCTGACAGCTTCTCAGCATCATCATTCTCTTCATCACTGGAATCATCGGCAACAAGCATACGTTTCTTACGATCCTCCTGAAATTTTCGAGTTCTGTAAAGTTAAAAACTGGTATTTAAATTTACAGTGCTATAAAATTTAATCAGCGAGCTTTATCAGTAATGTATATATAAAACAAGGAAACTGTCTTTTAGAATGCAACAACTTATACTACTAAATAAAAAAAATCCTGTCCTTTTCAGCCTCTAAAGATTTCCATATTACCAAGCTCCAATGCATTTAATACTTATAATGAATAAAGCTAGTTAAAAGCAAACTCCATAGAACAACATAGCATGGTAAAGCCTGTCAAAAGTATAACTCCATGAAAATAAACATGCATTCCAAAACTCTAGCAGAATTGTGCCAGCACGTGCACATGGAAAATATCACCACCCAACAATTCTTCACATAATTGAACTTCCATTACTAGAAATAAGTGAGCATTGGAAATCAACATAGTTAATTGTCAGATGTCAAGCAGCTCAACAGTTGCCTCCCAAAGCTACTGATGTGCTTGATGATTTTAAACAGTCCCTTTGGTTTTCCAGTTTGGTGGACCATGAAAGATGACAGAAAATTAATTACAATATGAAGTACCATTTCGCACCGAACATCCAAGATCAACAAGAATCCACAAACTCAGAGTAAAAATAGTTATAATTCCAAGCTGTCAAGCGTGTATGCATGCTTTTTTCTGCGCAGGCATATGCAGATGCTTTCAAATGAGTGAGAACAAACATGCCTCTAGTTCCTCTAGTCGTTCTCTCTCCTTCTGGGCAATTTCTTCCGGTGTCTTTGTCCTGTCTGATGGCCGTGCACGTGCAACTATCGCCATCTCATAAACGAGTTTGTCATAAGAATCAGGTTGTTCATGCTGCAAATCACATACACATATATATTAAAAATAAAAAGATGAACTTCAAGAGCTCAGAATTATGTGAAGTCAATATTAACAGCTACTGGTTTACTGCTTCAAATTGAAAAGTTAACAAATTACAGCCTCAGTAACAAAGGTATTAAGGGAATTCATCTTAATCAACAAAAAAGGTATAAAAGCTTTCATAGGATAATGCTTCCCTAATTGACAAAAATGTGGCGTGCCAAGGTGTAGAGTAAAATAATAGAAAAAATAAAATAGAAATTTTAAACTTACAAAACCAGAAGTAGAGAGCTCAGGAAGCAATTAAATTTAGCATCTTGAAAAGGCTTCCAGGATCAAGAACTGTGTAAAAGAAAATACCTGCTTGAAAGTGTCTGGTTTTTGAATAACCGGTAACTCGTGCTTCTTTACACCCTCATCAGGAATGTCCTTATTGACAAGGGCCTTCAAGGCATTCATCTTGCCTGGTTCGGTCAAAGAAGACAAGGCTTGAGATTGCACCAAAGTTGTGAAGCTTTTATCCAATTCTTCCATCAACTCTACATTTTCTTCCTTATCTTTAGCTTTTTGAGCCTGGCCACATTTGCATAAAAAGGGTTAAAATGTAAACTAAATCAGAAAACAGATGTCTCATTTTAAAGCTGTTTTCTTAAGATAAAAAAGAAAAACACCTTGAAAAACTTGCTCTTCAGAATAACCTCCTGCATTACTTCCTTCTTAGTTTTGGGTTTCTGCAAAGGGCAAGTCATGCTTTGTATCAGTGTTAAGCAATATTAGATATACAATAGTTCAAAAGACAGCATAAATTAGATATAACAAGCTTGTAGAAACATCTCAGTTGTCTATTTTTCAGAACGTGTAATTTAGCCATGAGAATCATAGATGATGTACTCATTTTTGGATATATTAAGGTCACAAAGTGGATCTCACATTTTCTTCCCCATCCACTGCATCCTGTGGCAAGCCATGAGCATTAAGTTGCCTTGAGATGGCTGGTTTCTCTGAAAGAAAAAGAAAGACAACACTTGTGGTCAGTAGCAAAATTAGTAATAAATCAAAGGAATAACATAAGAGGGCTTGGTAATCTTAGCATAGTGATCAACAATGGATATCTGGATTGTGAAAATGAGAATCAATGGCATTATATGAACAGGTTTCCTAAAACTGCAAGTGTCTAAATGAAACTAAGGCATGTTGTGCCCTGGTGAAACTAAATTGAATCTACATAATGGAAAAGGAGAAAAACCAAAATAAGGTCAGACATTGTAAAATGTGATCGAATGTGGCAGTTGAATCACTTTTTGTTGTTCTATGTAAGATTCCTTGAAAACAATAGGAGATGAACTTCAATAAGTTACGTCACTTTTCCATGACCCGTTCAATTAACATATATCAAAAAGAAAACATTTTCTGGATGCTATGGGGGCACACTAAAGAATATATAGGGTTAAAAATTACTTTTTGTTGTTCTATGTAAGATTCCTTGAAAACAAAAGGAGATGAACTTCAATAAGTCACGTCACTTTCCCATGACCCGTTCAATTAACATATATCAAAAAGAAAACATTTTCTGGATGCTATGGGAGCATACTAAAGAATATATGGGGTTAAAAATTTCTATTCCACAACCAGTTTAGCAATTTCTGCTTGAAGTTCATCCAGCAGATATATATCCATGGATGGAGCAATCATAAGCTTAACTTGGACATGACAATAACAACAAAAACAGACAGCTGCCAGCATTATAAGCGAAACATAACCTAAATTAACAAAGATTCAATACATACTCCTCGTTCCATCTGCGTCAGCATCATCTCCGTCATCATCTGACAAGATTTCATCCTCAAAATCATCTAGTCCTGAAAGCGGACCAAGATTCGAAATTCCAAAATCATCCTCTTCTTCTCCATCCGATAAATTATACTTGCTCTTCTTGTTTTTCAACTATAAAAAAAGAAAAGAAAAACAATTTTAACAAAATGAGCATCGCATGTAATAAAAATATACAACTTAATAATAAATAATCGATAGTATATATTTTAAAGACCTGACGCTCGCGCTGGGAGCGGATGATTGCTTTATCAAACTCTCCAAGCTGTTCATTTTGTTCTCCAATTCTCTTGTCCATGAAGACAGAAGACTTCCCGCTCTCTTCATACTCTTTTAACAAAGTCTTCTTCCTCTTTTCCATGGCGCGGAACCGGGAGAGCCCAAGACGGAGCTCTTCTCCTTTGCGTTTCTTTCCGAGGATGTCGAATTTGCGGCGGGACCAAATTGTCTCAAAAGGGTTGTTGGTGGTGGTGTTGCCTTTGGATGCAGCGCTCGCTTTCATGGCAACGGAATTTGGGGCTGTTCTGCTGTTCTTCTTCTTCTTCTTGGATTTTGTATCGCTGCTGCTGCTTCTGCTTCTTTTTGATGTCTTCGCCATTGCTGAATTTTTTTTAGTGCAAGAAACAGACAGAGGAGATTATGGAAGGAAGTCTTGTGAACTTGGGGGTTTAGGGTTTTGGTTTGTTTCTTCTGCTAGGCTTAAACATGGGCCTATTTTCCAAACAAACAAATAAACATGGGCCTATTTTCCAAACAAACAAATAAACATGGGCCTATATTTCCATGTTTTTTATAAGCATGCAAATTCCATTAAACCGCACTGTAAATAAATACAAGAAAATTTGTTACTCTCTAAATTTTCAGTGAACCTTCCGTGTTATACTGCAAGTCGAATAAAAAAAACGAAGTAATAGAAAATTCTTTTGATATTATCATTTAGTTTAGTTGATAAAACTCAAAAACTTTTAGTTTTATTTTTTATTTATTTCAAATTTCAAATTAAAATAAAACTATATATGAATTGTAAGACACGATCACCTTGATAGTTTTTTAAAAAAAAAACTACATGGGAAAATTCCAGTGAACCTACCGTGTTATATTGCAAGTCGAATGAAAAAAAAACGAAGTAATAGAAAATTCTTTTGATATTATCATTTAGTTTAGTGTAGTTTAGTTGATAAAACTCAAAAACTTTTAATTTTATTTTTTATTTAATTCAAATTTCAAATTAGAATAATATATATGTGAATTGTAAGACACGATCACCTTGATAGTTTTTTTTATAAAAAAATTACATAGGAAAAAAATAAAAATAAAAATCAAGGTATGTGGATCTAAAACCAATCTAAATGATAAATAAATTATTAGTTCAGCTTTGAAATAAATTCAAGGTGGTTTTTTTAAAAAAGATATCATGATAAAAAATATATCAAATTAAATTAAGTTAATTTGTTAAATCTGTAACTAGAATTATAAACTTAAATGGGTTTTTTTATTTGACTATATAATAATGATAATAATAATAATAATATGAAAATCAGATAAAAATTAATTAAATATCAATAAATAAAAATTTTTTAAAAAAATCTATATTGAATGATTAAAAAAATCGTGTCAGGTGACCGAGTCTAAATTTTTGTTTAGCATCCTGTTTTAAAAATATTTTTTTAAGAGAATTGAATTTTTTTATATTTTTAATGTTTTTAAACTTTATGTACTTATACTAAAAAAATTATTTAAATATATTTTTTAATAAAAAAAACTTAAAAAAATATTTTTATCCGCATTCTACAAATGAGTCAGAGCGCCAGGCCTTTAAAAAAATCCACTATTTATTCGTCATCCTTCGTAGCTCAGCACATATTGTTGTCGGCAACGAAAATACACTGCTCTTGAGCCACAGAATGGATCGTCACTGCTTTACAGACAACAAGCGCCGTCTCCATCCACAAACGATCGCTCAAATAGTAAAAAATCTTTTAAAAAATCTTTGTTCTTTTGGTTTAATAAGAGAAAGACTTAACTTCCTTCGAGCTTAGTTAATAAAAAGGCTCAATTCTTTTAGATAAACTATATTTTAGTTTTTTTTTTACACAAGTATAAAAAATCTTTTAAGAACTTACTATTACAATATATATAATTGCCGTGGACAATCCACTGTACACTTAGACACTGTACACTTAGACACAGTGCACTGTGGATTGCCACAGTTCACTCTTTTTTTTTTTTTACACTCCTCTCATTTTTTTCGTTTCTTCTTCTTCTTCTTCTTTTGTTTTTTTTCCTAATTGTTTTTTTTCTTTTTTTTCCTCTGTTTTTTGTTTTTTTTGTTTATCTTTTTTATTTATTTTTTTCTTATTACATTGTTTTTATTTTTTTCTTATTATATATTTTTTTATTTTATACAAAACTTGCACTTCATAAATATTATATACAGATTTAAAATTTATATATTTTATACAAAACTTTCACTTCATAAAAATTATATACATATTTATTATTTTGTCTAAATTTATGCTATGATAAAAAAAACCATACATAATAAATATTTTTTTATGTTGAAAAAAATATGATTCCGCTCGAGACGAGGCACGGGTGCTATGGCTAGATGTTTTCTTTTATTTTTATTTGTTTTTTGTATTAGATAATTTTTATAATTTTATTATTTGCATAATAATAATGATAATTTTAGTGATTATTTTTTTATAAAAATATTTTGATTTTTTTTTAGATTTTCCTGAAATTTTAATTTATATCGGTGATCATTTTAAAAGTAATATTACTCTATTCTTCCCTTTATTCTTTTTTTTGTTTTTTGTTTCTTTATTTGTTATTTAGATTATATGATTTTAATATTTATGCAATAATAATGATAATTTTAGTTATTATTTTTTTGTTGTTGTTTTATAAAAATCTTTTGCATTTTTTTAATTTTTCATGGCAATTTAATTATTTTAATTGTTTTGGCTGTAATGTTAGCAATAATTTTAGCTTTTATAGCAATGATAATGGCAATAATATCACGATGATTCTTTAATCTATGTTTTGTCCTTTTTGTTGATAGAAAATTAACAATTTATTTGATTATTGTAAGTATTTTCACAATATATATTTTATTTTTGTTTGATTTAAATTGAATTATATAATGAACTAATCTTAATACAATGAACTTAATAATTCAGATATCTGAGTTTTCTTGATTTTTTTTAATGATGATGATAAATTTATGCTGGTTATTTCGTTTGAAACTACTAAATAGGTAAATTTATATCAATTTTAAATTCATATATTTTATAGAAAACTTGCATTTTACATGAATTCTGCACATATTTATTATTTTAACTAAATTATTATTATAATAAAAAATAAACACAATTAATATTTTTTACATTGAAAAAAATATTTTGCCGCCCGTGGCGAAGCGCGGGGCATTGTCTAATATATATAAAAGGCGTGGGGAAAACACTGTATCCCCACGCCAATATATATATATATATATATATATATATATATATATATATATATATTCTTTTGGTATTTGTTTGGACAAAAATGATCCATATATTATGTATTTGTGTTTTTAGATTTTATTTTTATTTTTTTATTTTTTTTTTACTTATCGTTTTGAAATTTTAATTTATGTTGGTTGCAATCTACAGTGTTTTTCTTGTGCCATAATTCTTATTAATTATACAATAAAACACGTCTCGATTTTACTGTGTTAATCTACAGTAACATCTACTATTAATATATATTTTCGTGAAAGACAAACGGTTGTTGAGGTAACCGGGATAATCTAAAGAGCGTCAGATTAAGGTCCTCTCCGAAGGCACGAGTTCGAATCCCACTCTTAACACATTTCTTTTTAGCGAATCCACATTAAAATTAAATTTAATATATATTTTCTAAAAAGATGAACGAATGTTGAGGTGGCCGAGCAGGTTTATCAGGCGGGAGACAAAAATTCTGTTTGAGAGGTTGGGGGTTCAAGTCCCGCTTTTGACAGATTTCTATTTTACTTAAAAATATGATTACTTTTTTTAATGATAATGATAATTTTCTTGCTTTTTTTAATGATGATGATAATTTTATGTTTGTTATTTCTTTGAAACCTATTAAACATATAAATTTATATTAATTTAAAATTCATATATTTATAGAAAACTTGTTCTTCACAAGAATTCTGCACAAATTTATTTTTTTGACCAAAAATATATTATAAAAAAACAATTAATATTTTTTTGTTGAGAAAAATATGGTACCGCCCACGATGAGACGAGACGCGGGGCATTGACTAGTATATATATCATATACGAGTGATATTTTCTATTAATATAAATATATATGTAGATTTACTGGCCAGATATTACCATCTGCTGCAATCTATACCGTGCTTAGTTAGTGTTGCAGATAAAAATAAATTCTCTCTCTTGCCAGCGTTTTTTTATACTTTTAAAATAAAAGTTATTTAAAAAAAACACCAAAAACAAATATAAACTCGCACGATTGCAAATCAAATGCACGTGACAAAAGAGGTAAATCAGTTCTTCTCTGGAATTGACTTTAACTGACCTGCAGGCCGACACGGCCTGAATTATTAGTGCCGTAGCTGGCCATGAAATGAACCACCACCTTCCGGGCTATCAGCCTCTGATCAGAATGCACGTGGTAACGCCCAGATATTTGTGTGGAACTCGGCATGAAAAGAAAAGTGCCCGTGGAGAAGGACTCGGCAGTACACGATACATTGCCGAGGAAAAAGCAAACACCTGACCCAACTTCTAATGAACATTTTTTTTATTGAATACTGTCCCATGTGAGCAGAGGCATCAAAATTAGCTTTGGTATCAGTAAAGTTGCCTCCATGTTCTAACCTGACCTGGTCAAGTCTCTAGATCTCCAAGTCGTCGTGTTATCGAATCAGCCTCGGGTCCTTTGGTTGATCGACGGGTCTGGTTTTCACTTCGAGGTTAAAAAGAAAGACGATTTATCGGGTTTCAATTGCTACCCCGGTTCAATTACGTATCTATCCAGATGGATTTGACAAACTGATTCTAATAATTGATTGAGTTTGATGAAATCAAACCTAACTAGATTAATTTAAACCTAGAACATTCCAACTCATTTGACTTCTGTAAGAGGGACAGGGCCCTTAGAGGAAGGGCAACAAATTGATTTGTCTGATCAATCCTACATTGTCAACAATTATAGCAGTAGTTGGTCCCATTAAAGTTGCGTCCTCAAATTCAACAGTATTTGCTAGACTAAGCATGAATAGCACCATATCTTCAAGTGACAACAATGGCAACTCTAGGCGGATCGCAGAGAGAGCTCCAGCCATGTCCATGGCCTAACCTAAGGATCGCGAAGAGAGCCCCAGCTATGTCCATGGCCTAACGTAACAGAGTATCGCAGTCATAGAAAATGCTCAGGAAAATCATGCTTTAGACAGCTACTGTAGCATAGGGAGGAGACCCGAAAGGAGTCGGGGGACCCCACTGTGTCTCCCTTAGCCATAATTGCAGATGCCCTGAATAATTACACACCTTACCTTTTCACTCGCACCCCAATCCCCATTCCCTTTTCATAATTTCTCAGCAGAGCAGACTTTATCATTAATTTACAAGCAATGTTACAGAACAAAAACTCCACATGAAAAGGGAAACATCAAATTGATATAATACATATGTTTTTTGTAGTTAAGCTAAGAGCCAGAAATCTTTGTGACGCTTAGTGGTGATCAAGTAACCTCCATGTTTTTTGCTTTTCCTCCTCACGGCTATTGCCATGCAACCAGCATTTTGGATACAGTATTCCACCACACCACCGGCGACTTTATTGCTTGCCCACATCATGATCAGCCGCCATGTCATGGACCTCTTTTTCTGCCCCAGAACTAGAAGCGCCGCCCCTTGTTTATTGGCCTCTTCCACTATCAATGGACCTTTCTCTTTTCCTTCCACCACTGCAATCTCAATTTGTATCTGCGTGTGCATGCCGCATTTTATATCCCAATTTCTATAAATGAGTAAGACAAGACAAGCTACCTAAACTGAACGAATCACACTCACCTCAGGTCTCTTCAAATGACACATATTTTTCAGAGATTTGACAAGCTCGCAAGCCCTTGGAGCTTTATCCTTTCGGGGATCTTCCCCCGTGGCTGCAGTCACAAATACTAAACCCTTTCAGTTTAATTACCTAAGAATATATATATATATATATATATATATATATAGAGAGAGAGAGAGAGAGACTAGAGAGAGAGAGAGAGAGAGAGAGAAGGTTGGATGAAGTATAGATTAAAAAAATAACATTACGCACGCCAACCTTGCTTGGATGACGCTTTGGTTACATGAAGAAGAACAACAAGATCCTGGCTTTGAACAGTGTGAGAGAGTGCCCATTGCAGAGCTCCCTTAGCTTCAATACTTGAATCAACCACAATCATGATTTTCCGACCAAGTAACTCCACAGGTTTTTCCAGCTCCTTGTTCCCGGACTTCTCCTCTCCGAGGCAGACATTCTCAGGATTCTCTGTCTTTTGATCATTTTTAGGAGAATTCAATTTGGCCTTGGCTTGTATAGGTGGTGAACGGACTCTAACATGAGGCCTGATCCTGTTCAGACAGAAACCTGGTAGTCTTGTGCCTATCTTGCCCATCTCTTGAGATGGGGTGTTAAGGAGGCACCAATTATTAACTATAAGAAAGCAGAAGGGGAAGAAGAAGAAAGGAGATTGTTAACTAATGATAAATGCCCTGTTGCTGAACCAGATTTCTAGATGTTTGCTCTGGGTAGCGATGGACCATACGGCTATTTATGCTATGCTTTTTCCCTTTTTTTTTCTTTCTTTAGTTATTTAATCATGCTGGTCCTCTGTTTCTTTTATTATTTTTCACCAGTGGGGCTACTGAGGAACGTGCAGATCATGAAGCTGTAGGCCCATCACTCCAAAATTTGACCAGTTAGCTATATATGCAATATATTTCACGATATACGTGGCGTATGTTTATTGCTAAAGCGGGCAATCAAATGTTTTTGCTAGTTGTGTGCTTTCCACTCTTGTTTCCAGCTCTAATATTTCTTAATTTCACACCTGGTTGTAAGGCATACACGATCCTATATAAACTGTCTCGATCAAATCTAGTGAAAGAATTCTGTACAGTATGCAGGGAGCATGGCACTGCTGGTGATGATCGTTCTGGCCAGCATGGTTTGACTTGTTGGCTGCAGGATTCATGTGGTCTTCTAGCAGATGCCTCTTGAACGATGAATGGTGCCACATCTCGTAGAAGTTTATCGACTTGGAGTTCAGCTATTCACCATGTTCTGGTCCCAGTCGATCTCCAAACTCAACCAGCTATATATGTCCTAGTAGCAACGGATCAGTTCCTCAATTGCTCCATAAGATATTCGGGAGGACAAATCAATGTTAATTACATGGATTAACACTTTAAGTACCTTCCCACGACTAAATTGAGAATTAATGCATGTAATTATAACCTGTATAGCTCGTTGAAAAAGATAAAGATTGGACATCTTTTCTGTGAATTGAACTAGATAAGAAACGACAGTAACCCCCCGTTGAATAACAGGTAAACTTGCTATACACCCTCATCATAGAATTATTAAAGTTGCAGGTTAATATCAATAAATAGTACTAAAAAAGGTTTCACCGGAGCATCTATTCGATTAGGTGAGATATGTAATTCAAGAGATTTATTAGGTGAGATCATGGTAATTATTCTGCCAAGGATAGGAGAGAGACCCAATTTACAGTCGTCACCAACCATAGGCAATGATCGATAAGAGATTGGTATTTAGTTAGGTGACACTGAGATAAAGTTTTGTTCTTTGCAATATACCAAACTTGCATCAAACGCTAGCTAGGGCTTCATCATTTCGCAGAACACATATACATTATGAACTCATAAATTAAGCTCTCGAATTGGTTAGTTGTATACTTTTGGAAAGAGCCGTGCCCATGATGATGTAGTTGTGCAAAGCAAAACACTGCCAAGCTCGGATCGAATATTAGAGAATAAATTATAGGAGGTCTGGGACATGCATAGACTAATTACTTTTCGAAATTGGCAAAAGTCTTGCATTATTATTGAAAGTAAGCTCCAACCACCCTCACTAACTTTGTAGATTTAATTAACGGGTAAGAAGTCCTTTCAAACCTTTCATTGTATTGCATGTGTGCATGGAAAGATGATACCTGGACTTGCATTGTTTTTGAGTCAGGTCATGGCTGTGATGCAATCCGGCGACATAAAAAAGTGAAATTGGTGTTTCTGACTTTCCCTTCTATTCATGCCGTGAGCCCTAATCACGATGTGCTGGCTAGCTAGCAGCCCCGGCAAAGTTTTATTGGATACCAGATCCTAGGTCACACCCCCTGCCTTTCAGCCCTTGCAATTATCATAGCACTGCGCATCCAAGCAATGAAATATATCTGAAATTAATTTCCGAAAATCGGTTCAATTTAAGCGGGTTGTGAATTTATCGGGTTTAGTTTTCTGCCGAAACATGCATTGGCCACACACACCGGTAGAAAAAGTGAAATCTGCAGTGAAGTCTTGCATGTTGCTTTAAAGCGAAACGCAAAGGTAACTCGTCTCGGACCCCTGGTAACCAAGAAAATAGGCGCAATTTATTCTTTTGAACAAAAAAAACAAAGTTAATTTCATTTTATTCCCGTGTGTGTATGTGTGTGTGTATATATATCAATTACCCTATCAATTACCCTTTTAATATTTCATCTATTTTAAAAATAAAATAAATAAACTTGTATACTTTAACGAGATAAAATAAATTTATCAAAAAATGTTATAATTATAGGATAGCACCATGTATCACATTAATTATAACAATGGTGGAGGTAGCCAGCTAGACTGCGCCAAGTGCAAACTTCACCAAGGGCCAACTTCCTAAATACTAGTTTTGAGTTTTGAAATCAAGTTCATAACTATACATAACACGAATTTATAAATACTTTTGATTTAATATAATACTCTTAAACAATTTTGATAGACTATAATACCCTTAAACTGTTAAATGACTATTATATACTTTTTTAATGCAGGTAAATTTTTTACATTTCCAATATAACTGGGGTACTAGGTTATAAAGCTCGTAAATTAGGTTATTAACTCTATAAAGTTTAATAGTCAGGTTTTTTTTTCTTCAAATTATTATTATTCAACTATTTTTTTCAAAAAAAAAATAGAATATACTATGATGCTGAAATAATATTTTGATACCATCACGATGCTAAAATATTTTTTTTATACCACAATAACCATATAAAATAAATTAAATCAATTATCAACATTAATCCCAGTAAATATATGATATAAGAACTAAATTAAAAAAATCTTTAACCAAGGAAAAAAATATCATGGATAATCCTCAATGCTCATGGGTGTGGAAAAATAGTGTTTTTTTCCACACCTTTTAACTTTGTACATGAAAAAAAATAAAAAAATATTATTTTTAATTTCTAATAACCATATAACATAATATAAGGACTATTTTAAAAAAAATCAATAACCAAGAAAAAAGAGGCGAGAATGTAAAAAAAATAAATATCGTGGATTACTATTATAATTTACAACGATAATAGACGTGGGAAATAAAAATTTCAAAAAAAAGAGAAGGAAATCAATAGGTGCTCATGGTTTGGAAACAATATTTTGCCAATATACTTAATTAATGTACGAGAAGTAGTCTTAAGCAATTATCTAAACAACTAAAAAAGATCAAGAGTCAACACCACTATTCACCAAGAGACAAAACATTATTCACAATTGCTGTTATGTTCAATTTTCGGGTCGGGTTGGTTGGCCTGCTTTGTTTTTTCACAGTGTATTAATAAAATTGTCTCTCAAAAAAGACAAAAAACATGCACTTGGGTTGAGGAGTTCCAAAGTAATTGCACATTTTCGGTTCGGTTCGGTCTGGTTAACCGGTTTATTTGATTTTTAATATTTTTTTGCATAGTGAAATAACATTTTTGTCCCTCAAAAACAAAAAATACAAGGTATAGCATGGAGGAGTGTCTTGGTAATTTACCATTTTTTTTTCACGCCAAGTTACTGTAGGCTCGTCACTGGACGTTTCCGCCCTCACCCATGTTTCTGACTACGTGTGTGGCATATTTCAGCATCCACAAATACCCAACCAGTATCTAAAATAATTTTAATATGTGTTCCCTTCCCCCTAGTGCGATGCGTGTTAGTCAGAGATGGGTGGAGAGGTGTCAATGATTGTTCAAAATTTTCTCACCCTTTTCTCTCTCCTGCCCGCGCATGATGACATCAGCACATCTATTTTTTTTCCAAATTCATTTTTGTCCCTGATTTAATCTTTTAAAATTTCATTAATTAAATATTAAAATAACTAATTACAACATATAAAAAATCAATTAATTTTTAACATAAAAAAAACTCAGCCCCGGACAAATTACCTCGTCAAACTCCGGGCCATCGCCTTGGAGTTGCAAATGATGTTTCGGCATTATAGCTTCGTATAATTTGATCGCGGTGTATATTTCGGTATGGTCCAGCCCTGCTGGCAGAATATTGAGTTGAGACTAGAAAGTAGTGGGCTGCTTCTGGTCCAAGAGTTTGGGTCGACAAGAGACAACGAGAATGGCCTGTAGTAAAAAGTTTGCAAGAAGGACCCACGAAATCCTTTTCGTTTCTCTCGTTTTTGTCGGCGAAGAATCCTACGTAGCCACGGGTCGCCTTCAAGCACCAGCGTCTCGACTTGCGAATCTTGATAGTCCTAGTCCTAGTCCAACTCGGATGTCTTTTCCCAATCTTTTTTTTATACCTTCTCCTTCTGGTTTCTTCCTCCCTGAATTTCCCCCCCTTTTTTAATGATCTTTTCGGTGCTGACGAATTCCTAGCTAGTTGATGAGCAGCAATCTTCTTTCTCTGATTTCTGTGTTTCGATCACTAGGTATGTGCCTGTCTTCTTTTAATCGATTCACAAACACATCAGGTTCCACAAGTCTCAGTGATCAATCTGTTTCCAATGATCATCAGCCCTAATAACTGTTGATGAACATCTTTATGAACAATCTTTAATTGTATTTAGAACAGAAGCTTTTTTCTTCTCCTTCTCCGTATGATTAATTAATAATTACCAGACCACTAACTATATTACCACAACTGAGCAAGCGATTTCTGCTATTTCCATTGTTACTGTTCGATACCTTTACTATGACGTGGAGGGATGTAATATTCCTTATGTCAAACTTTTGTTTTGGTTCAAGTCATTCTTAATTTCTCGTAGCGTATAATTATCATACATTCGTGGGTTACTTTTTGATTCGGTTTACAGATTGGCAAAGTAACCAAGTATTCTTTTCTTTCCGAACTGATCAAATTCTAGACAACACATATTATAATTCAGAGCCTAAATTTAAAGAGAGTAATTGCATTGTTTAACTGCAGAGGAAATTCGGAGCTGGATAATGGTTTCTCTTTGTTGCTGCTTTCATAATGATGACCCAGGAGAAAATGTCAACAGTTCCCACAGGGGCTTCATGCACACGTTAATCATCAAGGTACATCTTCTAGTTAATCAAATTGTACAGATTGGCTTTCTATATTCTCATATGATTAATAATCATGCTGATTTTTAAGGGATCAAGTCAGAATTATTGCTCCAATTTCACATATCAAACTGTCCTATTCATGAGCTGATTTGTTGATACTACTAATTGAGAATGTGCAATTTCCTTCTGCATCATTTCCCATGATGCATTTTACACTGTTTTTTCTGTCACAGTACGCAGCAGTATTCAGCAACGAGGAAACTCCTGCCTTCCCAGAACGCAACAGAGGGGCACCGACCCCTTCAATGGAATCCAATGCAGCAGTATTCAATATTACACATTCCGAAACTAGCATAATCCCTCCGAGAATCTTGCCATTCGAAGCCAAACCCGGACCCGCCAACACCGCAGGCCAATCACACCAGGATACAGAGCAAGCAGTGCAAGGTAGAGATTGTATGCTCCTGGAATTTGTGCCCGAAGAAGGTAAATCAGATGAAAACAATTCAAAGGCCCCAGTTAGCGTCTCGACAGAAAAGGCAGAACTTGGATCTCGTTACATTCATGCATCCATGGACAAGGATGATATTTGCCCCACTTGCCTCGAAGGTGATCAATCGGTCACGTTTTCATCAGACTTTCTTTATCATTTGGGCGGATTTGTTGGTTTTCTTATTTGAAATATCTATTGGCAGAGTACAGCGTTGAGAATCCAAGGATAGTCACGCGATGTAACCACCATTACCACCTTAGTTGTATATACGAGTGGATGGAGAGAAGCCAAACCTGTCCAGTTTGCAGCAAGGTAACGTTGACCCTTTTCACCCTGTTTTTGCTTGGTTTTGATCTATATAATTCTTCCATTGATTAAAAAAACAAAACGTGTGCCGCCTTCATTTCAAGCGTCATTATTATATTACACGACGGTAGGAGAATCATGAGGTAAATCTGAATCTATACTCCTTTTCACATTAACATGGGACTCATCTTGAAAATTATCTATAAACGAGAGAAGAGTACAATTCCTAGTAAACTGGATAATCCGAAGCGAGTAGTAGTCTCGCATAAATTTCTGAGAGAAAGGAAACGAATGTAATTAATATTCTTACGGTATAACTTACAGGTGATGATATTTGATGAAACAAGTTGAGCTCGCAGTAAAGCTTCCAGATATTGAAGATGAGCTTTGGATATAAGAAGAAGGTTTTCTTTGGCAGGCCACTCTAGACATTTATTTCATTGTTTTTTTTTTTGTTAGAAAGAGGCGAGTTAATGACTCATTTTATTCCTACACCCGAGTTCTTATGAGTTTCATTACTGTGTAAAGTTTTTTATGGACTTGATTCTTGTACTATTGGTTCTACTGAAGTTTTGACTGTTTAAAGTTTCTTACACCTCGACATCCAGTCATCTGTAGATCCCACCAATTAGATGGTTGATTATTGCTATCCAAAGACGAGCTTTGGCTAAAAACATTTGATTGACATGGAAGATTCACTGTGTTCATAGATATATTTACAATAATATAACTACTAATTTACCTTTCAACAAATAATTAATGAATTTACTATTGGAGGCAATACATTATTTCTCTCAAAGTCCATATAAAAAATTTTAAACTAATATCAAAGGACTTTTTATATTGTCAAACTAATAGTTAAACGAGGTTATTTATTTTTTTAATAAATAAAAATATTACTTGAAAAATAAAAATTGCATGTGTTAGCAATTTAGCGATGTTTATACCTTTTAAACAATACATGAGGTGTCTTTCTACGTCCGAAAGTTACCTTCTGCAACGATGTTGAAAATACTTAACTATGATCTTTCTTTTTTTATAATCGGGGTGTCCAAGTCAGCTTACGCACACCACAACTAATCCCCGGACTCACTAAACATCCTGCAAGCTCAGTGAGCATGTAAGGCATCGCAGAGGTGATAGGCATGCATAGTGAGACTGAACCCTGATGCTGATTAACTATCATCTTCTTATTGGCATGGGTTGTGTACATGACAACATAGCCATTGTCAAAATAACAAACAATTTTTACACGAAACGGAAAGAATTTTTGAAACTTGGATTGTAAGATTATACCTAACTTTTTCTATAAAAAAATTATAAAATCACAGCTAAAATCGTATAAACAGAAAAATCATAGAATCATAATTAAAATATTTCTGAATACAATATGTTATAATTATGGACATAAAACTTTATTGGTTAAGATTCATACATGATTTAAAATAATTTCAAAATATATTACAAAACAAGAAAACTCCACAAACCCTAAAGCTCATTTCTTGTGAAAAGGAAAGAAAAAATGCCTTCTTTACCTCTTACTAACAAAAACAGCTCCGTGGATTCCAAGAAAGAAAAGAAGATGAAGAAGATAGTAGTTCTAAAGACCCAATAACCTTATCTTTGATGGTCTCTAGCGAGAAAGAGAAGAGAAAAGCTGTAGAATTTGATAAAACCCCAAAGACCGAACCACTTAAATTGTAAAATCGGTTCGATTTTATGATTTTAATTGAGTTTGACCCAAATTAAATTTTATATTCAAGTTAACAATGTTTGATGAGTTGACTCGTAAAATCGTACAACTCGTGATTTTGACAAGCATAAACATAGTAATTTGGCTCCAATGAATTGTTGTACTCTCCTTGTCAAAATATAAAAATACCCTTTCATTTGTTTTTTATATTCAATGTAATTCTTATTTTTTATTGCATTTCGTGTTGTTTTTATTCTTTTCAATTGACTTTTCTCCTAAATTCTCTCTCTTCGTTTAGTTTTTATATCAAATATGCATTCTTTTGATTAGTGTTTTTTTTTTATCTTTTTCCTAAATGATTCTTGTTTTCAATTTCACCGGTAAACATTTGATTTTAAATTATCTGTATGTCAAATTTAGTCTTAATTATTTTTATTGCTTTTTTTTTTCAATTTTATCTCTCAAAATTTTGATGATTTGAAACTGTGCTTTGTTATTATTTTAGATTTGTCTTTTACGACGTTAGTCTTATGCTTATAACAGGGGTCGCGAGGTTTGAAAGTTAACACAAGTTGACGTTGATTTTTTTTTTTTAAATTGATTTCTTTTAATTTTATTCTTAAACAATTGATTTATTAAGAGTTGATTTTCATGCTTTTTGTCACTTTTCTTTCTTTGAGGTTATTTTAATATTATTTCTATGTTTATCAAGCTAGCAGGTTAACCCTGGTTGACTTAGATAATTTTTTTTATTGATTTTTTTAGTTTAACCCTTTAACATTAGATTGTTTAATAATTGAACTTCATAGTTTTATTTAATTGGATTTTGGCATGGTTACCCTAATATATCAGGACCGGGCTGCAAATTTAGCATGTTAATCTGAATAAGTTTTGATTGAGTTTTTTCTATTTTTTTATGCAGTCATTATATTTAATTTATTTATTGTCCTTATATATGTATTTTTATTTAAACCTAAAGAGTTTATTAAATCCAATTTACTCTACCTCAAATTTATTTTTGTTTTTTTAAGAACACGTGCATTACTTTAGCATTTTCTTAGCGCTGAAAAATATATGGGCTCGCGACCCTTATCTAGTATATGTATGTTTAGAAGTATAATTGAGGTTAATTTTAACAATATTTTTTATTTAAAAATATATTAAAAAGATATTATTGTTTTTTTAAAAAATAATTTTGACATTATGACATGAAAATGATCTAAACACACTAAAAAAATTAATTAAAAATAAAAAATAAAATAAAAATCAATTTTTTAAAAAAAAACACTTTTAAAATACATCGGGTCATGAAGATTTATGACCGTAATTTTCTTTCCAATATTTTTTTTTGCCGTGAAACAATGTACACCTCTCACCAGGTTCATATTCTGTAAATTTTAAAAGAAAATACTAAAAAGAATTATACCAATCAGAATTTAATGCATATATACAAATTCCCTCCACATGATTACTTGCCAGAGCTCTCTAACTTCTGCCTCGGCTCTGCTAAGTATCCCTTTCGTGCTTCACACCAAATGTAATTGCTTGGCGAAGGCTGTACTTGGATATGTAAATGATGATTGCTCGATCTGATCCTCTCTACCACCTGGATTCTCTCTCGCAATGGATGTGCTCATTTGATGTCGAGGTGACCTCGGCGGAGACACGTAGAGGGCGGCGGCCTCAAGAATCTCTCGCCGCGTGTTTTCGTGCTCTTGGGACATTCTTTGTGCATGCAATGCTGTCAAGTATAATCCAGCGGCAAAGCTGACTGTCAACAATGAAAAGATTCCTGCAGCAGAGAACAAGCCTTCTCTAATGATGAGGCAATCCGACCTTGGTCGAGACCAGTTCTTCAAATGCCCTGACTCCACACTCAGCCCAATTAACAACAATATTTCCCCAACAGCAAAGCATATCCTGTTAAAAATCACATACATTACTGGCAGAGATAATTAGTTGGCAAAAGTTGAGATTGTTGGAGAACAACATAAATATTATTCTGGAGTTTAATCTATGAGCTTAAGATATCAAGTGAGATGATTTCTTAACATAATATCAAAATCTTGGTTAACTCAGTGGTCGCGAGTTCGAATCTCACCACTCTTATTCTATTTTATATAGATAAAACATAAGATGGAGTGAATCTATATCCAAATTTCAAGTTCAAAGAGTTTTCATTTAAAGAGGATGTTAGAGAATAATATAAATAAAATTCTAGAGCCTAACCTCACAGTTTAAACTCTTAAATAAATAAGTTCCGTAAGAGATGACTGATAATTGCATAACTTGAAGCAAAAACTGAGTGATCATACCAAGTTGTAACAAAGAAAAACCCTGCCTGCCATGTGATGGTCTTGGAATAAGCAGAATTGGGGTCCCAAACAACTAAATCCGGAGGCGTTGCTTTGGTCACTGCTATCAACATGAACAGGTGTTCGACAACCATGGCAACGGCTAGACCTGCAAATGCAATAGAAGCGCACAACAATGGTATCTTGCCACTGCCAGTATATATACACTGGGAATCCTCGTTGTTTCCATTACTATCAGAGTTCACCCATGTCACCTACAAGATCATACCCCCACAAAGTTATATGTCACATATGGCTGTCTTTGGAAGGTGGAATTCAATTTTTTTTTGTTCAAGAGTTACCTGGGAACGAGCTGTTTCAGCTATAAGGCAAAGAACGAAACAAAATAGGCCACAGACAATGGTCGAGACCATGAGGAAGGCAGCTGTTTTACTACCCAAATCCGTACTTCCAGGACTTGGCGCAAGATCTGCATGCGTGACTGCTCTTGTTTTTCGCATGGTGATTCCCAGATGATTGCAATTCATGCAAGTTCAAGACGATGAAGAAGAAAATATGAACTGCATTTTTAAATCCAATTTCATAGAAAGGAAAGAAATTTGAAGAATAGCTTGGTGAAAAGGTTGCTTAAAGGCCAAAGATTCTCAGGTTCTGGCCTTTACTGTCAAGCATTCATACAAGTATAGTTGGCTCTAAACATTTTGCTTCAAAACTACATATTATATTCAGCTAAATGAAGATAATCAAATTAAGGCATTTGCTAATTCTTTCTTGGAGTCTTCTTTATCTGATCAATGGGCGGCACTTTACCCCTTTGTTCTTTTCTAGACCTTTATCTCAAAGTGAGTTTTAGTATATATTCTGTTCAGTTAGTTTTGCAGCTCATTCAGAATCAGTGTGAACACCTTCCAGCACCATAAGGTTTCCGACACACTTCAATCCAATGAAAGAAAATTCGAACCGCAAACAGGCGAGCTTTTTATCAGAGTTCGAACTTCGAACCACCACTTGCAACTCTTAATGAACATGTCAGATTCATAATCGTACTTGCATATTGTACAGTTCATGGTACTATAAACGTAGCCGACTCGTCAGATTCTTTAATCTCAGAACTTTATTAATTAATTTTATTAACGATACACCTGTCGATCAACCTAGCTTGGTCCAATAAAGGATGCATGATTTTTTGAATGCGCGATGTGAACTAAGAATGGACGGTTATGCGTAGCAAAGAAAAGTGAAAGGAAAAGAACAAAGAAAAGTGAAAGGAAAAGAATATATATATATATATATATATATAACCGTCCATTCTTTGTATACATAGTAGATTATCATTTTATTAAGCCCTGATCAACTGTTGAGTGTTGACATCGCAAGGTATATAATTTACAAACACCGAAGTTATAAAAAAAAAGGGTCATTTGTAACGGCTTATTCGTTGCAAATTAACAACGACATTTGCAACGGACATAATCCGTTAGAAAAAAATCGATTCAAAATTAGTTTGCAATGGCATAGCCGTTGCAATTGGACCCGTTGCAAATACAAATTTTGCAACGGATCTCCCGTTGCAAATGCAACTTGCATCCATTGCATCCCTAACAATTCTATTCTAAATACCATAAATCTTACTTTTTATATATGCTTTTCAATTATCCAGGCAACCTTGAACCATCATCATTGATGTTAGATTAATCTCAACCATCCAATATGAAGGCTAATTCTAAATACCATAAATATAATATTTACATTTAGCTTCTCTATTTCCTACTATTAAGCCAACAGTAACAGCTCATTTTTTAACAACATTCTACCATTTCCATCAAATTCATTTAGAATTACAAGTGACCAGATTTATTCGACCTGCATTACAAATACAACATGATTTAACACCTTCCATTCAAATAATAATGTCGATTTGAAGGACACCAAATTTGCAACTAGAAGCAAAATCAAATCAGCACTACGCATTAAAATTTAACAGCAATATCATTTTAACTTCTTCAAATCGTAAACAACACTCTATACACACTTGGTTTTCCACATTCTATCTCAAATTTTGCAAACTAACCATCTCCAAAACACCCTAAAATAGCTTCATATTCTCAACGAAACCAAAAATCTTTCCATCAAAAATGTTAAATTTCGCAATCAATCAAACCCTAAAATCCTTAGCACCTAAAAATCCAAAAATGTTAAATTACAAAATTGACATGAACACTATCAATATAACCACATGAAAATACCAAACAGAAGCATTGAGACATTTTTCAGACCGGTCCCAGTGAGCTCACAGAGGAAAGTCTAGTACAAATCTCCCCCAAAAATCCCTAAACCCTAAACTAATTTAGAAACTAAGAAAATGAACAAAAAACTAAGTAGAATTTTGAGTTTTGAAATGGTGACCGTACCATAAGCAAGTGTTCCACGGCGGCGTTGCAGCTGGGTTTCTGGTGCAGAGGAGAGGATCCCGACGAGGTGGTGCTCGGAGTTGATGGCTGATTTTGCTGAAGAGAGAGAGAGAGAGAGAGAGAAGGTCTTCTGGTTTTAGAGAGTGAAGAACAGAAAAAAGAGAAGAAGGGAAGAAAAAAGAGAGGTCGGCCGGGAAGAACAAAGAAGGTCTTAAACGGTGGTGCTCGGAGTTAATTTGTCTCTGGTTGCTGTGAGGCGTCTATAAATTTTGGAGTAAATTGTTACCAGGAAAGAGGAAGAAAGTTATATTCAATTAAACGTTGCGTTTCACATTTGCAACGGCATTGCCGTTGCAAGTGCAACGGATGTTCCGTTGTAATTGCAACGGAATGGCCTATGCAATAGTTTCCAACTAAAAACGGACATACGTTGCAAATTCCTTTTGCAACGGATATTCCGTTACAGTACTTAATTTTTTTTTTTTTTTTGCAATTAGTTTAATGCCGTTGCTAAACAATTTCTGGATGCAAATTTTGCAACAGAATTTTGCAACAGCAATCTTTTTTTTTGTAGTGGGTGGCAAAACCCTGAAGTGAAGCAAGAGGAAGGAACAAAATGACGGAAATCGATATGTACGTAGAGAATTTTGGATGGGTGGTCAGGCCTTACAAGGTTAAAGTAATAGCCTTGTTTAGACACCTGGAACAGTATAACGGGGAAGATCGAGTATGATGGTTTTATAATCACCTGAAACGGAGAGCAAAACAGATAGTACGGCTGGCCTAAAATGACATCTGCATGAGTTCTTTTGATTTAAATTCCTTTAAGAAGAATTTCAAAAAAAGATGGTGCTTCATCGTATTGATCAGCTTTGTCAACTCGTGCACTTCCCAGTGTGTTTCCCTTTATGCTCTTTTCATTGCTTCACAAACGGCCGGAATTGAGTTGCCCTTCAACTATGGAATGCATGTTAAGAGAGCACCTCATGATGTCTCCTCGCCAATCTTCTCGGAGAGCTTTCAGACCCAAGAAACAACCGCTAGATAATTGCCTTGGTGCGTTTTCATTTGCTTGGGACAGAAGATACAGGAGACTTATTCCACGAGTAGGAATTTCTAAATGGAGATTCTTTCTGCATCCCACAAACATGGCCTCTCCCTATCACCCTACTTGTTACCAACATATTCCTTGCAGCATCTTCCCATGGATTTTTATATTATCAATCATATATAAACCTTAAACACTCAGCAATCTTGATTACCTTATCAGTCCCGTAATACTTCTCCATTTCAGGCCTGCATTCTGGAAGAGATGGCGTCTGAGAATACCAATGTCGGTGATCTTAATGCTTCCACCAGCATCGAACAAGCTATATATATATTCTTCCAGAAAAAAAATCCCAGCACGAATTAAAGCGCGAGGAGCTCTAATTTTGAGAAAGCACTTGCACAGAGAGCACTTCTTGGGTCGCGTATAAAAATCAAGAACAATGGTGCTAGATTGCTGTCAAGCAGGCTGAACAAGGTTTCGTTGGCTGACGATTAATCATCCGACAAAGTTGAATCTGTATATGTCTTGCACTGATTTCATGCGACTTTGCTGTTCCTTGAGAACAAAATGGAGAAGAACAACATCAAATCCAAAGGAACCCATTTTACAACTCAAAATTATGAGCCTCGTAGCATTAACTAATTCGTATCCAATCTCGGCTCCAAAATCTTCAATAACATCATCCCCATCAATCCACCTTCATTAGTTACAAAGAAAATAATAAAATAATCAGACTTCAAGGTAATAAATCTCAGTGATCGATTAATGAATCGAAATTATTGTAATGTACACAAATAAAATAATAGCAGATGTACATACCAGGATGGTTTGAACTTTGGATTTTGATAGTATAACTATAACGGTCAATAACGAACTTCAAATTTAAAAGAACGACAAAAAGTACATGAAACTGGCGGTGATTCAACAGAAGGGGAGCAGAGCGCATCCATGGAGAACGATAACAGCTCATTGGATATTAGAGCTATCGTGCGCCGTTATGAAACATGTTATTATCCAACGCTACAGCTCCATTTCTGGCCGCTGATCAGTTGGGTTTCCAATTAGGGCCCAGTGGGGCCCAGTTTTGTAATCAAGCAATCAGCGGACTTCACGTGAGAAATTGGTATCAAACCCAAAAAATCCTTCACCTCCGCTAGAAAGAACGCAAAATTTATTTGTAGCTTATACAGTGAAGAATTAAATAGTTAAAATTAGGTTTGTAGGCACTAAAACTTCTAGAGAAGGGAGATTTTAGGCTAAATGGAGTTTGTATTTTATTAGCACGTGGGATAAGGTATGTTTCAAAATAATTATTTAGGCCCTCAAATCTATTTTTTAATGAGATAGCATATGAACAATTTTATTTCAACGTTCATAAATTTTTATTATTAGAAATTATGGGTATAAATATTTGATATTGTAATAATAGTTATTTTTTATTTGAAAATATATTAAAATAATATTTATTTCCAATATCAATACATTAAAAAAAACACAATCCATAGCATGGAGATGGAGACAAAGGGTATAGTTATGATTTATAGAATGATATTAAAAAATGCCTCAATAGTCAAACAGCAGTCCCGGGGAAAGGGGAGAAAAAGAGGGGAAATAAAAGATTTTTTGGGGTGTTTACACTGTATTTTTTGAAAAAAAATTAATTTTTAATTTTACTAGAAATTAATTTTTTTTTAATATTTTTAAATCATATATGAATAATTTTAAAAAATATAAATTAAAAATACTTTAAAAAATAACTATTCCGGGTCAATGACCATGAAACCTTGACAAGACCTTTGTAGACTTTAAAATTGCAATCTTCAAAGAGAATATGATGCTGTCCACGATCACCAAGCGTGGGGAAAACAACTGTAAGCAAGCAGGTTTGGGCGACAAATTCCCACTTTTTTTCACCCACAAAAAAATCTTGGATAGAATTTGAAAGCCAAAAGATGAACTTGATTTAACGCGGCACCAAAATTGAATGGCCTGGCTTTGTCGACAAAAATGCAAATCAACAGTCTCGAAAATGTCTTCTCTCTTCTTATATTCCATCGGACGAGCACATGCATTGCCCGCCAAAATGCTACATCATTCTTCTTACAAAATAAAAAAAAAAAATCACACACATGTATATAAAAGAATTAAACAAAGAGAGTTGCTTTCTCATAATGACCTGAATAGTTCAGTCTCGAGGGTCTTTATGCTTGAAAGCTCACTTCTCTAAGCTATCATGGGTGTTTGGAACTGTAATTACTTCTATGTTTAGATATGTTTTGAAAGTAATTATGGTTATGAATAATTAAAAAATGTAAAATGTAACTGGCGATTCATTTTTAAATTTCTACTTAATAAATAAAATATAAATGTAGAAAATATATTACAATTTTTAAAAGTTTTTTCAATAATAAAATTGTTAATTCACTATTACAATTTACAATAAACAAAACATGCATGAAGTGTTTTTCCGGCATGTTTTAGCTTTCACTTTAATAAAAGAGATGTGAACGTAGTAGCTGTCCTATTAATAAAAGCTTTATCCAAATGTCTAAACATGCGAAACAATTGAAAAGTGATCAAAATGGTGTCTAGCTCATTGACAAACCTAATTCTATCCAGCGTGATATTCTACAGATTATTCTATCCAGCGTGATATTCTACAGTTTGATGGAAATTTTGACAAACCTAATTCAATAACGCCTAGCTAGAACACATTCAATGGTGTCTAGCTCATTGAAGCCATAAGCATGTGAGCTCGATCAAGATCGAAATTGTGGGGGGCACAGTCGTCATCCCCGTACGTGTAGAGGACATGCAGCACCATTCTCTGTGAGTTTTAGTGGCAGACACTCTCTTGGAATCATTGATTATTATCGTCACATAAGAACGACATCAAGAAAAAAACCTAGGAACCCTAAATATTGTCACAAGACTCTCTAAAAAACATGTACCAGGAAGCATTTATAAATTCGAGAGGTGCACTTGCAAATATAAATTCGAGAAAAAAATTACACAGAATAAATTCATTTAGACAAGAAAATCAAGTTGGTAACCCTTAACTAGCATATCTTCCATGAGAAATTCAATTATTCATGGAAAGAAATTACTAGACAGAGAAGAGGAACGCAACTTCGGAGAAAGTGACGTCTAGGTTTGGCACGAACACATGACTTGACATTAAAGGCGGGTAAGGTCAATAACAGTAGCAGGCAAAACTCTAGCTCCTGTAGAATCAGATAAGCTCAGCTAAGCATATTTTGAGGATATCTGTGTGGTTTTCCATAGCAGATATCATCTTTTGGATTGGTTCATAGTAGAGCATCATGGTGGAGATGTAATTTGCTAATTATAATCAGACAATTTGAAAGTTTAATCGGGACAGGATTTAATAACATCGTATAATCACTCGCATGCATACCTTATCTAAACAAAGTTTTTGGTTTGAAACTTATTATTAGAGTTAAAACATCCACAAATCTATCATTGCTGAAATCTAATTTGATAATTAGAAGTCTGGAATATAATTTAATTATTCAAGAATATGAATGATATTGAAGATTCAAACTTTGATTCCTTCTGGTTAAAAAAATTAAAATTGCAGGCCAAACAATTAATAATTTAAAAACAATTGCTGGCTTATTTTATGGTATTGATTGTTTTATATTTTATATACATGCTTATTTATTGTGAAATATATTAAATTATAATTATTGCGAGGTCGGATTTTTAATTGGTTTAAATAATTTGGTTTCGAATATCCTCACACATAATTTTCAAGAAATCAAAAATATGAAAGTTGGGATGTGTGTCCAATCTTTGATCCACGTATTACTTTGCGCGAGCACACATTTAGTACACTCTAACATCTATATATACCGTGCCTCCTGCAACCCTGCTCAGAAGCAGGAAAAACTTTAAATTCCAGGGTAAATCAGCATGAGTTCATCGAAAAACACTAACCTTGGTGACCCCCAAGAGAAACCACCATCTTCAAATTTAATGCTGCTTGGTTTTTCAGTGAAGGGCTATCATGATGAATTGCCACCTACAGCACCATTCGATATTGAATGTGTCAAAAGATTTGAATGCCAATTCTGTCACCGAGGTTTTGCTAATTCTCAAGCTTTAGGCGGCCATCAAAATGCACACAAGAAAGAACGTCAACGAGCAAAGCGAGCCCTGTACTTCTTCAAAGATCATCAATATGATCAACGGGTCAAATCAGCAGGACGTCCCATTATCAATGCACATGCAGCTAGATCCGGGCCGCTGATTTTGGCTAGTGGGTCTAGAAGTATTAAAGCAGCAGCGGGGGTAGCTAGGTTTGAGTGTCCAGCACAATCACCATCGTTGCTAATGTTAGATCATATAGATCCTCGTCCAGTTGCAGGCCCAATAGGTGCGGGGGCAGAAGATGAAGGAACTGGGGTTGATCTTCACTTGCGATTAGCACCCTTACAACCATAACCTTTAGCTGAGTAAATAGTGGTTGATCCTTAATTAAGACACACCTGTCCTTTTACTTTGTTAGAAGAGAGGAGGAGGAGGAGCACGAATATGATCATAGATCCAACTTAATTACATGTTTTTGCTGTTGTTATTGACGAGTTTGCAAGCAAAATGATTTGAATAATTGTTACGAGGACGTTGAAAATTCTTCTCTTAATCATACACGTGAGTTTTATCGTGATAACTAGTCATGATCAGCATCAGGACATGTATATGATCTCATAACTCTTGCACTGAAAATAGAACTTTAATGCTCCACTCAATCTCTACTTTTCTTTTTAGTTTAGGTATGGACACAAAAAATGACACTTATTTATTTTCAATAATTAATATCTTTTTATTTTCATTTAAATATTCGATTTTTATTTCATTTTCATCACAGTTCAACTATGAATTAATAAAGTGTAATAGATACTGTTTTAAAGGTGTCTTAAGTGCACCACTTAACTTTTGCCGAACGATGGATATGAAATCTCAATCTCCATTAATAGAAGCAAATTATGGTTTTTCCTTTCGACAACATCACTTATATCAATTTTATTCTTAATTTTCTTACTTTCAACTATATTTCCTTATAAAAAAACAGCGGTGAACCATACATACATACATACATACATACATACATAAAACTATATATATATATATATATATATATATATATATATATATATATAAAGCAATTCCCGGGGAAAAGCAAGCTGGTGCATTGTAAAATTCTCACTCGAAATATATATATATATATATATATATATAAAGCAATTCCCGGGGAAAAGCAAGCTGGTGCATTGTAAAATTCTTACCTCGAAGGCAGTGGTCAAAATTAAGCAGTCAAAGAAGCCTCTGTTGCGCAGAACAAATAGGAGAAGTTGAAGGCCATCCACACTTCTTCAATTCATTGTCTCTTTTTAGAGTTTCAAAATCAGAAAAGGCTCATACTGCCAGCCACCACACAACAAAACACAAATACATCAAAATAGAACTGTGAATTATCCCTCTATTTTTCTCCAGCAGTCTAATTTTTCATCGCCGCAGTATTTTCCCTAGCTGTACCTTGTTACGCAGTCCAGCTAGTAAGGAGCACATTAACCTCCTCCTCTCCCTCGTATATATAATTCGGCACCGAGCCCTCACAGCCTGAGGCGTAACATTCCCTCGCTTTTCTCTTCGTCTCCTCGTCTTTCTAGCTGCTAGTCTCGGTGTAAAATTAAGTGTGAGAGGAATGGAGAATCACTTTCAGCGATCTAATGTTAGTAATCGAAGATATGGCAACGGTGGTGATTGGAAGTTAGAAAAAAGGGGTAGACACCATATACCTCAGTCTTGCATGCTATCATCCTCGCCGGTGCCACCATTATCTTCATGGAATGTTCATAGCGATCACAGCATATACAGATCGAAACGGATTTTCAACGACTCGGCTGAAACCAGGAGACAGAAGAGAGTTATTAAGTACAAGGCCTATGCTGTTGAAGGTAAAATGAAGAACTCTTTCAGGAGTGGGCTACGTTGGGTCAAGGACAAGTATTGCTCACTCATGCATAGATATTGATTGACTCTGTAAAAACGTGTATTTATCATTAATTATCTTCTTTTCTCGGATAGAATTTTCTTCCCTTGATAATATTTTAAGGTTTTTTGTTCTTCTTCTGATGATTTTAATGCGGTCCCTCGATATGTATGCCTATAATTTCTCGATGCTAGGTTTGTCCACGCAGAAAACTGAAATATATGAGAGCTAATTCTGCTTTTCTTTTCAATAACGGTACCTGCTCGTGAAATTTACAGATCGACAAGAACGTCAGCCGCTTCTCTAGTTCGGAATTGATAGCTCCAATCTATATACGGTGAGCTTTGAGGTTCAAGAAGCGTGGTTTTCAATAATTAAGCTATGTTTCAGTCTCGAATTCGAGTGATTAATTTCCTCGTATTAATAAAAAACAATAAACTTAACGTTAGCTGGGTTGGGGAGCACAAGGTGTAGAGTACTCATAGTCCCTTCATTTTTTATTTATTTATTTTATCTGGGTTCTAATTCAATACTAAATAAATATGAACAAAAACTAAGATTAAAGAGAAAATGGTTTTGCTAAAAGAGTGGGATCAAACATATGAAATCGCAATAAATAAATTTTGAGACTGTTAGTGATTTCCTATTGTATGTTCACATCTTCAATCAAACTTTCTGTTTAGGATTGTATTTCAAAAATATTTTAATTTTTTTAACATTTTAAAATTTAATGTTTTAAAATTATTTTCAGATATTAAAAATATTTGTTTTTTTAAAATAAAATATATATTTTAATACGTTTCTAAAAAACATTTTCATATATAATATCTACTTTATTTCCGGGATCTTCCCTGTTTTGCAAAGGAACGTTTTACCCTTCCACATCTACGATTAGAGACATTACTCCCATTGATTGAGGAGTAGAATCCTATTAAATAAACTGTTGGCCCGCAAGTGTGAAGCACATTTGTCGCCGATTCAGAAACAAGCACTCCAAGTTAATTATTTCTGTCTGGAAATTTGGTATAAATTGTTTTGAGAGTATTTCTTAATTTAAAATATATCAAAATAATGTATTTTTTAATATTGATATTAAAAAATAAAAATAAAAATAAAAAACTAGAAATGTTTGAAGTGCGGTTGGATTTACATTAAAGATTTGATTTTTTGTGGGTTAATGGTCATATAAAAAGAAAAAAAATGTGAACATATAAGGCGGGTCCATTCCGTAGTTGCATATAGGAAGCACTTTTTCTTCGTCCTATTCAACTAATATGCTGATTAGTAAATTTATGATCTATTTAAGTAAAGTGACAGGGAAAACAAATACTTTTTTATTTAAATTTCTTTAATGTTCATAATCATGACCCATTTAATTATAGTAACTTCTATATTAATTCTAGTCAATTATCAATATATTGTGTCTCAAGTGTGATTGATATTGTTTTTATTTAAAATTATATTGTTTTTTTTATTTTTTTTAAATTATTTTTAATATCAATATATAAAAATGATCTAAAAATATCAAAAAATATATTTAAAAATAAACAATTAAAATATTTTTAAAATACCATATGAAATAAAACAAACCAAACCATTAGATTGCAAGCTTACATTATTGTCGACCACGTGGGTATTTTTAAATTGTGGTTGAATGATCTGATTTGTTTGTGTTTGGATGATTATCTTAAGGAGTTGTAGTGGTTTGGGTTCTAGCCGAATCCGATGGTCTTCTTTCCTTTCAATCCTCACCTTGATTTCCTCTCCCTGTTGCCTCATCCTACTCATCTTTACTTTTTTATTTGCTTTTATATTAAAAGAAAGGTATATTATTAGGCTAGCAGTTACTTTTATTTTTAAAATATTATTATTATTATTTTAAATATTTTTAATAACAAAATATCAAAATGATAAAAAAATAAAAAAAACAAAAACAAACAAATTATTAAACTCGAACTTATCTGGTTGTTAATCATGCCACGTGGTCTCGTACTCGTTCTAGCATGTGCCTTTATGTTTGTGTAGATTAATGAACGATGATCCTACCACAAAATGAACAGAACAATTGACGGAAGCCACAAAGGTAAAAACAAATCATGTGTTTGAACAACATATTATCCCTTAAAATAAAAGTATAACAAGTTAACGATATGAAAAAAAATTATAAAATATATACGGTATATAAAAATAAAATAAAACTTAAGTTTCTTAAAAAATATTTCAAAAATACAAAAATAAATGGGCGTTGAAATTTTGTATATACTTATAAGTATTTTAGTATGTTTTTGATATTATAATATATTATGTTTTTTATTTTAAAATATAGTATAATATTTTTTTATTTTTATTATCACTGAATCGTATTATAAGAAAAATATCAATTTAATATTTTTTCAAAAAAATTTGTTTTCTAAAAATAAATCAGAATAAAATCATAAATTACAAATGTCACATTTAAGTGTATTTGTTTTTAGAAATAGAGTATCTAAAATATTCACCTGCCTCAATTAATTTTAATTAATTATAAATTTAATAATTATATAAATTTTTAATAATTATTTTATTAATAATTATATATTATTAGTAATCATATAGCTTAAATCTAGTATAATATGAAATCAAATAGGTTAGTACCAAGATATCATGACCGTACCCTTCTATATAGTTAATTTAAGTGTATTTGACTTTTCGAAACCCGGTTGCCTTCTTGCCATCCATCATCCAGTGTATACTTTTCTCTACACCAAATTCCCCAATTGGCATGTGTCGAATAAAGCCACGTTTCTATCTGGCAGTATACTATTTCACTCTTTCTGTACAGTCCAGTCCATGGTTATCACAACCCGTTTAGAAATTTGAAATCACTCCCTCTAAAAAAAAGAGACGTTATAACTTTCTTGTTGTTGTTGTTTTTTTTTATAACCATAATAACATCAACTATAATTACTACTTTCTTTTTTTTAAAAAAAAAGGGTCATGGAAGTTGTTTCAGTCTCCATTTATTGCATTTGAAGTTTGAACTACACAGCACTGAGGGGAAAGACACTGCCTTTCACTCTCTCATTAATCTCTGCAAAATCTTTCCAAACTCTCTCTCATTGAGACCATAGCGTTTCTGGAAATTTGCTTGCTTTTGAAGAAGGGGATAGGAGGTTCAAGGAGTTTTAGCTCACATATATATCATCACTCAACCTTTGGTTTCATGTAAGTTTTTTTTCTCGCTTTAAAGTTTCAACCTCTGGAGACCCTTTTGTGTATGATTGGATTGGATCAAGTGTTATTTGAAGATAATAAGTGGAATAAATTTCTGGGTTTTGTTGGTTATTCTAAAGTTTTAATCTTTGCAGGTTCTCTTGGTACGATGGGATAGAATTAAGTGATTATAGACTGTTTTGAACGTAACCAGTGAAAACAAATTTGTGGGTTCTATTTGTTTAGCTGAAAGCTCTAATCTTTGACATGGTGGTGTGTTTCTGCTTGGAATTCGCGGCTTATTGATGTTGAAAAACTCCCAGAAAAATTTGAGTCTAAGCTAGTAAAGCGTACCTTTTGCTTGAAATACATGGTTCTCAACTCAGGATGATATGTTTCTGAGAATGGACTGTTGGGGTTAATTATCTTGGTCAACGAGTTCTTACCTTTTCCTTGATTTGAACTGTCTCTATGAATGTGTAAATTGTTCGTGGAATGATAACGGAATGCAATTTAGCTGGGGAGTAAACCATGTTTCCATCTATTTTTCTCCACTTATAGATGCTGAAGAGGGATCGATCTTATGGTATTGAGAAAATGGGAATTGAGAAAGAAGGATCCAAAAGTGGTGGAGGATACGTAGGTGGTTTCTTTCAGCTGTTTGATTGGACTGCAAAATCTAGGAAAAAGTTGTTCTCAAGCAAGTCAGATTTACAAGGTATACGTTTCTTTCTCTTTACATTCTACATCCTCATGTACAGATTATTCTCTTAAATGGTTGGTTATAAATATTTTATCTGAGTCTTTGTAGAGCTTTCAAAACAAGGAAAGAGAAGTGATGGGAGCTTGCCAAGGACTCGGCTTCGTCTGGTGGGTTATGGCCATTTGTTAATATCGTGTTTCGTTGTTTATCTTGTTATTCGTTTTTTTTCTTTTCAAGATAGTGATATATCTAACAGTTTTCATTACATTTGCAGATGGATGATGATGATATTGGAGCAAGATCAAGTATTAGAGGAGGCAGTGATTATAGTTGTGCTTCGTCAGTAACAGATGATGAAGGCTATGGGGCTAGGGCCCCTGGGGTGGTAGCCAGGCTTATGGGATTAGACTCCATACCACAATCTAATTTCTTGGAGCCCAATTCTACCCCCTTTTTTGACACCCAATCTCTTAGAGATGCCTATCGTGGCACGGGAAATTTCGATTACTATCATGACCATCAAATCACATACTCGGGAAATCTGCTTACCAAGGAGGATGGCCCTCCTAGAAATTTGGTGAAGTCCAAGTCTCAGAAGGTCCTGAGCAGGCCTATTGAAAAGTTTCAGACGGAAATCTTGCCTCCTAAATCGGCTAAATCAATTCCAAGTACCCACCATAAACTTTTATCTCCAATCAAGAGTCCCGGCTTCATTCCGAGCAAAACTGCTGCTCACATAATGGAAGCAGCTGCAAAAATTATTGTACCAAGTCCCCAAGCAGTAACCAAAGCCACATTGCCTGCTCTTGGTTCTTCTTCATTACCACTGAAAGTTCGGGATCTCAAGGAGAAACTAGAGGTTGCTCAGAAAATTGCTCTGGTAGGGTCCTCTTCAGCAACCACAAGAACTCGAGAAGCGAAAGAGAAAGTAGAGGCTTCACATAAAACCTTGAGACTTGCAGAAACTTCTCGAAGACCAGCTGAGTCGAGTGCTGCCAAGCATCTAAAGGGACAGTCTTTGAACAGAAGCTGGAATGGATCAGATGATGCATCTTACCGGGTTTTTTCTGAGACTGATAAAGATTCTTCTAGCTCAAAGACTAAGGGAAAGTCTATATCTCTTGCAATCCAAGCAAAGGTCAATGTTCAGAGAAGAGAAGGTCTGAATGCAAGTGGTAGTCAAGGCTTTGTAGGCCAGAAAGAACAGGCCGAGGTTTCATCAAGTCAGCGCTTCAAGAGCCAACCAAATTTCCAAAAGAGTTCGCAAAAAAGATCTCCGATACATAAAGCTTCTGGTGCTCTTAGGCAGAATAATCAGAAACAAAATTGTATGATGGATAAAGAGAAATTGCCTTCAAAGCCCTTGGTTTCCAACCTGCAGGGCAAAAAGGTTCTGTCTGGGAATCCACCAGCAAGGCTCAGAGCTTTTGGTTCCAAAAATGGATCCAGGAAGCTGGCCTTAGATTTGAGAGAAGTTGAGAAGGGGACTTCTAACTATAGCTCAAGGAGTAGTCCAAGGAAGAGGCGATCAATTGATGGGAATTTGCACCACGAGAAAAAACAGGTTGCTGATAAATTGGTGACTGACAGAAATCGGAAGGCTGTTGGAACTAATCCAGTTATCGACAGGCACTTTAGTTGGGTAGAAGAGAGCAAAAGGAAAGGCATGGATGTTGTTTCATTCACTTTTACAGCCCCCTTGACACGTTCTACGCGTGGTTCTGAAACACCTACTCGGGCTGTGCAGAAAAAAAGTGATTCTTGTACGGATAATCGAAGCAAGAGACTGTTACTTGACACAGATAGTATGAATCTATCTTCAGTAGGATATAATGTGATAGGTGGGGATGCTTTGAGTACTCTTTTGGAACAAAAATTGAGTGAATTGACTAAAGCAGTCGAGTCTTCTAGTTCTCTGTCCACTTTTAGTTCAGGCGGCACTGCACCTAGGTCACATGATAACAAGGATCAAAGTGTGCCATGCATAGATAGATCGGATAACTACTATGATTGTCGCTTCTCCACAGATCCTGCAGCTCTCAGCTTGAAAAGCATTCTTCAGGTGCATATTTCTGAATTTCCGACTGAAAGAAAACCCAGCATTAATAATTCGTTTTCTTATATATATATATATATATATGGAAGATAACTGGCTAGACACAAGAAATCCTGTTTAGTCAGCAGTGTATGATACAAAATAGTTTTGGGTGCATATTTTAAATGCCATTGCTATGAATCTCAAAATGACTAGTGTGTGCCAACTGGTTTACCCCAATCCTTCTTGTCTGGCATGTAATGTGTAAGACCCTGACAATGTGTCTGGTGTCTAGCTATCTTTATTAAGGCCAGCCTGGTTTTCATTTCCAGATACTGCTTAAGTGCTTCAAATTGTTAGAATTCTAATGAGATTAGCTTTGTTTTAGCTGTAGGATTATAAAGAGATTTAGCTCTTTTTTAGCTATAGAGTTCTAAATAGTTTTTATGATTATTTTGATAATAAATCCTATCCTTATCCTATAATCTCTACTGTTTAGATTCAAGATTTTCAACAATTGGTATCGGAGCTTTTCCAATTTTTCCAACACAAATTACATGCTTTTGTTTTTCTTTCTCATTCGTTTTGTAAATCTCTTTTGCTGGCTGCTTCAGTTATGCTTTCTATTTTCAGTCTGGAGTGTAACTCAGTTCTAAATTCATGTCTATGATTCATCAATTTGCATTTATTGCATGTTTTTTAACTTCTAAAATACTGAAGCTGTATTTCTATTATCCATAGTATATTATTAGGTGATCAATGTAACCTTGCTATAAAATGTTATTTTAAGAATCTACTCATGCTGTGAAGTCAGCACTTTGGATTTTGTGACGCTCTGTCACTTGGAAAAATGCTGTTCTCGATCTTCTTCTTCTTCTTCTCTCTCTCTCTCTCTCTCTCTCTCTCTCTCTCTCTCTCTCTCTCTCTCATTATTATTCTGTGTCCTCAACGTAGTGTCAAAGGTTAGCGTTTCAAACTTCAGCACCATTTCATATGAAGGTAGTTGATGCATCTTTTACATATCAGGGTGTTGATGAGATGAACTGTAGCAGCAAGTCAAATGATTCCAGAAAGCTCCTCAGTTGTAGACGTCCTAGTCCGGTCTCTGTTCTTGAAAATTGTTTTTCAACTGAAAGTAGCAGTTCTTTAGACAGCACGGATAGTTGCATTACAGAAGGTAAGGACAGCGCATTTCTCATTCTTAAATTTCAAGTACTATTTAGTTTCAGTTTTTCAGAACTTCAAAGGGTAGTGCGCTTTTACCATTTGATTTCAAGAAAATTAAAATGATTGCAATAAAATTCAGGGAGCAGGCATTGTTCATCCATTCAAGTCCAGGAAGTCCACGGTTTGATCAGCTCTTCAAAGAAGTTCCATTTTCTGGATGTGGAGTTGTCAGATTCTGCTTCTTCGTCATCAACAGGAACTGTGGATAGAAAACATGCATATATGCTAGCTGTGACAGGTCTTGCGAGATCAACCAAGTGGGAAATAGAATATGTGAAGAAGATTCTCTGTAATATCGAACCGATGTTTCAGGACTTCGCATTAGGCCGGGCTTCCGAGATCATAAACCCTCACCTCTTCCATCAGTTGGAAAGGAGAAAAGATATGCTTGAAAGTGATGGTGCTGATGCCAGGCTAGAGCGGAAAGTATTGTTTGATTGTGCAAGTGAATGCTTGGACTTGAGATGCAGACGCCATGGTAGTGGTGGATACAAGGCGTGGGTGAAAGGGACAGCAATGGTGAGAAGAAAGGAATGGTTAGGGGAAGATTTGTGCAAGGAGATCTTGGAATGGAGCAGCATGGGGGATTGCATGGTGGATGAGCTTGTGGACAAGGACATGAGCAGCCAGTATGGAAGATGGCTGGACTTTGAAGTAGATGCATTTGCATTTGGAGTAGAGGTCGAAAGCCAGATATTTCACTCACTGGTTAACGAGGTTGTTGCTGATATGTTGCTGTTTTGATGCCTCCAGCCCAAGAAGGAGATTCAAGGTGGCGAGAGATTGGGGAAAGCTGTATGGTGGATGGTGCTTCTAGAGAAAAAGGGCTGTGATTTTTGTAGAATTGCCTGGTCTTATAGGTTTGCCAACCCCAACGTTATGTTTTCCTCGGGGTATTCTTAATATTCGTAATTATTCGCTTCATTCATTTGGCTAGAAAGTGTTAATAAGCTGTCGTCGTAACTCATGAGCCAGATCACTGTAATGGAGGTTGGAGAAGCCAGCTTATGCACGCGCAGACTATCATATGAACTCACTCCGGCTCAACTGATATGCAACTCAGCTCTCTTCAGCTCCATTTTATACCAACAATTTTCTTGTTCAACTGTTCAGTATGCAATCCATTATTTTTTTCCGGCAGCTATTTTAAGTGCATAGACTCTCTAATTTTTCAAGTAATTTTAAGTGATGCCTTGCTTCACACGGTGCCTGCCTCGCATGTTCTCTCCTGCATCCTGATTTGAGAGGTCCGCTGTCCATGAAAAGAAAGGCAGAGCAAGGTGGTGCAGCGTTTTAGTCTCAGGCCTTCATGCTTTTGGCGGCATGTGTCTGTAAAAGAATCTAGGCTTTTGGGATCACCTTCCCCTTTCTTGAGATAATAATACATTATACTAATTAACCCATAAATATCAAACAGATCTGTTTGACAATCACTTAGAAGCGGTTTGCCACGGCGTTTCAGTTGCCGTATTCTAAATATTTAATTGTTTTTCATTTAAAATAAATATATTTTAGTGTTTTTTAGATCATTTTGATGTGTTGATGTCAAAAATCATTTTTTAAAAATAAAAAAAAATATTATTTAAATATATTTCGAAATAAAAATATTTAAAAAGACCCACGCCATTTATATTTTAGTTAATGTTTGAACACGTAGGTACAGCGAATATGATAATGCCCAATAAGCTAATGATAAAATAATCCCGGGGCTAGGCATCTCCTCTAGTCATGCGTCAAGCTGACCACATGGGCCTGGGGTGGGCCTAGCGCTGGCCGAGTCTATTTATATCTTGGGTCTAGTCAGCGTCAAGCACAACACGTCATGCCTTGACACACTCCAAAGCCTAGTTGTGGCTCAAGAAAGTCTTGCCTTGATCTCTTGGAATTGAATTTCAACAAGAAGACCTCTTCCACCACTTCACGAACGTATTTCTTTAGGACTTTTGGGAAAACCACCTTCGTTGAGTTCATCAGTAGTCAACTATCTGCTAGTGACAATGACTTGATCAGGATAATAATCAACACCCAAGAATTTGCCGGGCACAGTCGGCAGTACCACTTTAATAAATCTTGCAAAACCACTGTCTAATCATAGAATTTTGTTAAGTGAAGGAAGATGAGCACAGGAAAAGCCTAAAAAAGTAATTGGTGAGAGATATAAAAGGTTAAAAAAAAGGCTACATTGTCAGATTCGTAGAACTCCAAATTAGAGTAGAGATCTTTATACTGAGTCAACCCTTCTAGTTCTTGTTTGTCTCCTACTAGGTGGCCCATGATCCCGTTTTCTCTTGTACATATATGGTGCAAGAATCGACTGCATGCCTTTATTTGTTTTGTATCAGATGAGGAAGGAGGTCGGTATCTGATGTAAAGGGGCCTTTTGGTATTCTATATAAAGCATTTTCAGCTGTAACATTATAAACCCTAGCGAATGAAGAGTGTGTGCTGGTATTTTTCAAGGGATCAAATAGTGGGAATAGAAAATTTTACAGTGAATTTAGCAACACTCTTGTTGGAAAGGTAAGTAGAATTATTTTCCTTGTCTCGAGTTTGAATTTGAGAAAAGATCGTGAGATTATTGTTTTCTGTTTTAATGAATGTATGAGTTTAAAATGCTCACCATCGCTTCTTAATTCCATTTCGTTTCGGCTGAAATGGCTGGAATGTTCCATGCATTAAATAATTTGAAACGAAATGACTTTGTTTTTGTCTCGGTTTTAATTCCGGTCCGTTCCAGAAATTTCAGTTAAATTCCTGCTGAAACGCCTCGGTACTGTTCCGGCTCAAAATCATAATATTTTTTTTATTTTAGAACATTTTACTATCATAATATTTTGGAATTTTAGAGATGTTTCTAATTTTAAGATTATGTTTGTTTGGTTTTGTGTTTTTATTGTATAATTTAAAGTAAATTTATCTTGAATTTAAATTATATTTTCTGAATTAATATTTTAATTATATATATATATATAAAATTAATTATATATGAATAATATAATTCCAAAATAACATGTAAAAACATTACGAAATCAAAAGTTACGTTCTGATAAAAAAAATTGGAACGGAGCACCTCGATATATGAAATCAACATAAGAGCATATACTATGTCTATCTAAAATCTAATAAGAATAAAATAAAATAATAAATATATGTGAACACCATGTTGGAACACCTCCACGCACACGAAACTTGACATATCATTGAAACATTCTTAGCTGGCCATAAAATCGATCTTAAATTTGCTCCTAGCCAGCATACATTCCTCTGAGTTAATCGATGACATCATCCATCATTACCCAGAAACGCCAGTCAACAAGTTGTCTTCTTCATATTATAATAATCCCCACCCACCAAGATCCCCAGCTGATGTCCAGTCCCAATCAAACCATTCTTCTTCTTCAAACCTTGAATTCACAGGAGAAAAACTATTACACCATTCGCCATTGCTGTCTTCATTTGAGCTACAGCCATTGCTGCTGCTGCTTTGTCTTTTCTGGTAATGGACGGCCACTCTTTTTGGACGTCCCATCTCCCCATTATGATCTCCTCTCTCCTTGCTTAAACTTGGAGCCTCATTGGCTGTCTCTAATTTCGCAACTTCATTTCTTCCACAAGGATCTGCAGCTCGACTTCGCAGCGCATACTCAAGACGCTTTATTTCACTGTCCAGCCATTCATATGGCCCTAAATCTTCTGTCTCTTTCTCGCCATTAACAGGACAATGAGACGTTCCAGCTGCACCAATTCTTTTAGGAATGTCTACGCAAGATTCTTGCACTTGAGCGCCAAGATTCCTTCTACTTCCCGGTCCCTCCTGTGGACCTTCAGTGGGCAAACTCTTTAATGGGCTATTTGCACCTTTGAGTGAGATCGCTGCTGTTTCTTCGCTTGCTGGTTCAGTTACCTCATGAGCTGTGGCTTTGGGACTCTTAGGCTTACCTAATGACATTAATGTGGCCCGGTGCTTTTTCATGGATGATCGGCTTGTTCTACCACCTCTACCTTTGTAGGGCCCAGCTGCTACGTTGGCGATATTCATGATGCTTGATGGAGAATCGTCATTTCTACACTGTTTGAAGCTGTAAATTTTTCTGCTTAAATGAGAGTTCCAGTAGTTCTTTATCTCATTGTCTGTTCTTCCTGGTAATTGAGAAGCAATCAAAGACCATCTGGAACAATCAAAATTAACCACTGTTATCCCATTCATGCGCAAAATGACTATTGAACTCAAAATATAATGAATAAGGTGAACTCTTCAGTACAATAACATCCAGAGTAGTTTTTTGATTAACTAAACTCAACGCCCTGTCTTCTGTCATATTGGTTTCTGAACATTTGACTTTCAGATTGGTTCCTCATAAAAATTGAACGGTGCGCCGTTTGAACATTAGCTAGGTGCTCTCATTAAGTCGGCAAGTAGATATGTTATCATCGCAATGATCTACGAGCTAGGGGTCAAATACTCTCGCCCCCCAAGAAAACTAAGAGATGTGATCAAAACTAAGGTCATTGTTTCAGCTGATGCTGGCCCGGACCACACATGTCCAGGCAAAAATTGCACCAGGATGGCTAGGCAGCAGGTATAATAAATACGCTGCACTGGATGGGTTGACAGTCAATTATGTTCCCCGTGAATTGAAGGTCCTCTCATGTTGTCCTTACCAAAAAGACAAAAGGTGTTTTCGTTATAAAATATAGTAACATCCAATCAAATTTTCTGATACGGGATTTCTGTGTAGCATATGCAGCAAGCTTTGAATTATTATGTTTTTATATGGTTTTCATATATACACTCGATACAAGATAAATCCTTAAAAATATTGTTTTAATGTACTTTCAAGTAAAAAATATTTTAAAAAATAGCATTCTCATACTTATACTAAAAATAATTGACAGCACCAGAAAATGGCACTTGAAATAGAAGGAATCAAAAAGGTCTAAATGTAAAAAAGAAGGAAGTGTGGAGAGAATTGAGAAGAAGATATTAGAAAATCAATTTGAAAGAGGAATTAATTGACGTCATTCTATTAGAAAATGAAATCCAAAAATGGAACCTTATATATTAGAAATCTTACTGGGGCTGCTCTGTTTTATCATAAACATGAGAACTCCTAGTCATGCACTAAGAAATTAAGGGCTAGACGGGCTCTTTGCAAATTGGTCCACTACATAAATGAGACTTCTGAAACAAAGGACGGGGATGTGGGGGGTGGGGATCATTGTTTTAAATGAAGAAAAAAAGTCTTAAATATAAAATTATATAATTAACCATTAATTATATTTGCATTTGGTCATCTATTTGGGTTTCTTCTTCGTCAAGCACAAAGCTAGTATTTATGTCTAGGATGTTTTCTTTCTCCAGGGATTATTATGAGTTCTGAAAAAAGAAAAACTATATATTATATTGACGGGAAAAAAACAGCTAAAAGATTTATCAGAAATGTATCAGAATACACCCTTAATTAGAACAAGTAATGGAAAAGAGAGACCAGTGATCGACAGAGCCTAGACTTCCTGGAGTTTAGCTTCCCCTCATTATATATAGTTGTTCTTAGCCTCAGTACTCTTAATTGTTTTCAGCAAGAATTGCACCATTCTTACACTTAAGATCAGTTCTGATTTGTTCAGGTACTGCATTTGCTTGCTCGATCTGACAACAGCCTAATTATTATGTTAAACACCATGCTAAATATTGTCCAAATCTTTTCTCCTGCAGAGAAGAATCATCCCAATGATGATCATGAAATTGTGAATGTTGATAGAAACAGAAGATGTCGAGCAATTGGCCAATGCTTTTCGTTGAAAAAAGAAGCTGAACAGTCGATAAAAAAATTTGAAACCCATGACTTAACCATAAAAGGAACTCGATGAAGAAAATACAAATTATTGGTAATGTGGATATGCGCAGATGCAAGTATATATTACCTATTACCCAAAGCAGTATGCAACTTAACAATGGTCTCCTCCTCTTCTTTGGTTATGTTCCCTCTCTTCAAATCAGCTCTTAAGTAGTTTATCCATCTTAGTCTACAACTCTTACCACACCTTAATAACCCTACAGAAATTCAAACTCTATCGATCACCAATATGGAACAAAAAAGGGGTTCCGGGCAAAACAATTTGAGATACATAATTCATGTAGAAGACGAATAATTTTCTTAAATACCTGCATTTTTAGGTAGTGATTTCCACGAGCCTTCACCGTTGGCTAGAATGTATTTGGCTAAAGCCTCGTCCTCTTCAGCTGTCCATCTCCCTTTCTTTAACCCTACTTTCTCACAGCATGGAGCTCTTCCCATATCCACTGCCGTTCCAGGCTTTCCCAACCAGCTGATCACTTGCTACACTTTTGCCTGATACTGTAGAAGGTTGGAAAAGGAGATTATTTGATCGTTTCTTTGTGAGAAAGGGAGAGCACTGATTTGTATAGGCTCGGCTTTTTGTTGTATATAGAAGCAAGTTTGGTGGAGGGAGAAATTAATGGTGATGTCGATACATGAACGGTGAACGCACGGTGAAAGAGAACATGTGCCACGTTGATAGACATTTTTTATCTGAGGATCAAACTAGGATTTAGAGAGCAGTGTGAAAAGAAAAAAACAGCAACTTTCTTAACTTAATTCTATCGCGATACAATCCATGCGCTCTACTATGTATATTATTATGGGAACAGAGGTTAGAAAAACAAAGGCAGCTACGTACTCAGGCCTAGCGAAAGGAACGTCTATATGCTCTCAAAAAGATTATATATATATATATATATATATATATATATAAAGGGGATTATGTATAATATGATCAGGAAGAATTCAAGCCTGAAGGGTGGCCTGTTGGAAATTAACTGATGAAGCTGTCTGAAGCAATAAGTGCCAACTTTATATATATATATAAAGGGGATTATGTATAATATGATCAGGAAGAATTCAAGCCTGAAGGGTGGCCTGTTGGAAATTAACTGATGAAGCTGTCTGAAGCAATAAGTGCCAACTTTTATATATATATAAAGGGGATTATGTATAATATGATCAGGAAGAATTCAAGCCTGAAGGGTGGCCTGTTGGAAATTAACTGATGAAGCTGTCTGAAGCAATAAGTGCCAACTTTTGGCTGGACTGTTCCATGATGAGACAAATTTCTTCGATCAAACTGGCTTCTTTTGTTTGTTTTCTGTTTCCTGTTTCACCCCTTGTGTGTTCGTTTCTTATACTGATTTCTATCCTGATAAATAATTAAACTTGACTCAATTTGACAAAATGGGGAAGAATCCTTTATTTTCGTTTGAAAAATACAAGAGAAAATAAATAGAGCTGAGTCAACTGAATTTAATTTACTTTATGTGGATAGCTTATTTAAGATTTATTTGAGAGATAAAATTAATCCCGATGAACTAAATTTGGTCAGAATATTCTCACCGTTAAAGCCAATAAAAACATGGCCTGTAGTTAACTGAGCTAAGACATTATTAACAAAAAAAACCTAGAAGCCTTCATGAAAACACGTACGGCAGCTTTAATAGCGTGTTTATGCTGTCGGCCTTTATTTCGTTAGAAGACCTGGTTGTAGAGGTAGGGTCTTGCTGCCCTTGTCCATTAGACCTTCTTTTCTCTCGTCCCTCCTCCTCTTCTTTCTTCGTTTCATGCCTCCCCTTCCCTGCTCTCCCCTTTCTTTTTTCTTTTTCTTGCTGTCTTTCTATTGTTTTAGAATTCTAGGGTTTATAGGAAACCTAACTCACTGCTCTCTTTTTCCTCTTCTTTGACTGACTGTAATTGTTAAATTTCTAAAAATTATGTTTTTTTTACTGGGTAATAGGCTAACAGAGGTATATATATGGAAACAGTTGAGCTGAGAGATGAAGGAGAGGGTGAAGAGGAAAGAGACTGGTAGGTATATAATTATTATTATTTTTGCTAACTTCTCGTACAGGAAAAGACAATATATTAGTTTTTTTTAAATGCTTTCTTGTTTATAAATATATTAAAATAACTTTTTTTAAAATATATTTTTTGATATCAGTATATTAAAATAAATTTAAAACATATAATTTTTTTTAAAAAAAATTGTTTTTTCAAACAAGATTAAAATAGTTGAAAATATGGATTTATCATAAATTACTCAAAAATCATTAAGAGTATTTTAATTCGACACACAGACTCGTGTTTCTAAGGATTTAACAAATTTAAGAATATTATTGGGTGAACCAGCAACCCAATGTATTGTCGATTAATTCAAGCCTTTTGGTTTGGCAGTGAATTATATTTCAAGTATTTGAAATTCTGAAAACAGCTACATCCGATGGTTCGCATGTGGAGGTGGTTCAAGGCCCGGCAATCCAAAAAGGTCTGGAAAGCTCTGTGACAGGTGGGAAGGAGCTCCCATGTTAATGCTCTCCTAGATTCCTTTCGCCCCCGTCTTGGCCACATCGCTACCTGCTCCGCTGGGCCTCTCCTCGGAGCAAAGGCTTGTGCTAGGTTTAGGGCAGTCCAGATCAATACAGGTGTCGTCGCCGTCCTACCAGTTCTCTTGTTCGATTATTATAAACTTGTAAAAAAAATGAAAAGAAAAGTATTCAATTGACGTTCATTTTTTTGACTGCTGATATTTGCAACGGTATTCTCCCTCCTGGGCTGCATGAGGAAAAGAAGAAGAAAACACCTAAGCCCTTTGCCTTCTCTAGTCGGGTATTGAAAAAAAGAAAGAGACGAGAAAAGTGTCAAATCATTAAAAAGGAGTTTCCCGAAAGGAAGAAACCGGGACCATCTGACTTTAAAAGTCAATATCATTGAGTTCTAACATTGATGCAGGTCACATGCAAGCCTGGAGAGGCGAGGCCGTATCTTGCCTTGGATTCACCATGGCCGTAACAGCTGGGCATTCGGGTCCACTAGCACTTGCAAGAGGGCTCATTCAATTGAGCACTCCTATCATTATTGTTAGATAACCTTTCTTTTTCATTGCTCCACCCAGTCTCAGCGGAGAGGTGGTCTGTAGTTTCTCTCCTATAATTTAATATATCTTCGAAAGTCTCAACTCATTGATGTTCATAGATGAAGCGGCAGAACGAAAAACACAAGGAATTATGACAAGCGTGAAACGAGGTATAGAGGTTTCCAGTGTCACAACTACTCTTGCAGCAAGGCACGAGTGGTCCAAATCCACGCCATGGCCGTGAAATCTGGAGCTAGCGCTCTAGACCATGCAAACTCATAGATTATTGACCTAGAGGCAGCATATTCTCAAGCTCCCTCAAATCAAGCACAAGCAAGGATGCAAGTTTCCTTCTCCAAACGATATAATACATAACGATACACATCTAGGGCAGGATCATATTTCTAATCAAATACATTGGGACAACCTTTCCATCCTGGGATGCTTGTTGGAAAGGAACACGCTCAAATACAAGTCAGCAGCTATAAAAAAAGGGTAGCATTCAGAGGCCAAACAATAAATAGCTTCATCCAATTACAGACATGTTTGATCACAACATTTATTCTAACGATTGTGATTATTTACACAATACCGGGTTCGTGGTGTTGACAACAATACAATCGATTGCAAAATAAAAACTCTTGCAGTTGGGTGATATCGGTGCATCTTGGAGATGTATGCCTAAAACTCTACCCAGTGGTTAAGAAACAAATGGCAACGCTCTATTTCAACAACACTCTATTCATTGATACAGTTGAATTTACAACATGTTGACATACATCTTGTTCTGAAGAAAAAGACTTCCACCAAAACTCTTCCTGCAAGAGATTTGCAAGCTTACCGAAGATCAACAACATCAAACTTCATAATGGAATTCATATAAACATGAGAGCAGTGCTCATAAATTGGGTTCCCATCCAAAGACTCCTCATGGGGATGAAACCCTCTCTGCTGGCAATTACGAATCACTGACACGCCACTTGGATCGGATAGATGAAAAATTCCATGTGGACTGCACTAGCAGAATATATTTGTTAGCGACCCGATAGATAGATAGATAGCGAGGGGGGGGGGGGGGTGATTATCTTGGTCATTCCATTCATGGAGGCTAGAGCTCCCCTACATGAAACAACCCCCACGGTTGCCAGCCCTTATGGCTCAAGCAAGTGGCCAAGATGGGATTTTGTGACTAGTGGGTGTCATGCATATCCCACACCTTTTATATGAGTATCAGCATCAACTTAACCACTCAAACCACCCCATGTAGATCCCGATAGGTATTTGAATTGCATACTTTCACAAGTCATCTTTAATCTCATACTAAACCACTTCCAGCATTATCATATTTACTGATATCATCTTCACATCAGACCGGGCAGTTGGAACAGATAGGATAAGATATAGGCCATGGTTCAGCCCATGTGGTTCAAGCTGTGATTACAATTTCAAAACTTGACTGACCTCACAAATAATAGGCAACCTCATGAAAAATATGATAATACATCTAAAAATATAAGGTTCAAGTAGTTAACTCATTTGTTCTTTAAGCTTTTAAACATACATTTTTTTAATCAATTTTTATAAACTAGATTTAGCGATGTGATAAATTAGGGGGAAATAAGCTCACCTTGATTCATCTGTCGGGGCCATAACAATTGCAATTGCTTCAGGTAACATGATCTAAAAAACAAGACGCAAAAAGGTCGATCAGCAATACACATTATATTTCAAAACAGCTGGATAATAGATCAGACAAGATATATGTTGATATTCTTTACAACTTTTAGTATGTTCATAAATAATTGGAGAATTAGGGCATTGATGAATAAAAGGTGTTGTAGAAACCACATTTTAGTGATAATTTACATGTGATTTAAGCAGTGATCTATAGTTATAAATATATATAAAAATAAGCTTCTGGAAATATTGACATCCCGCAAAGAAGAGCCAGAGATGTATCACTGCAAACTCCAAAGGCAGCTAAAAAGATAGCTGGTACTATTAATGTCACCTGATACGAGTAATGAGTGTGCAGATCAACTGAAGACATGAAACAAGTCTGTGACGGGTGTGTCTGAAAAGTCAATAAGACACTCACTCAGATAAGGTAACACATAAAGCACAAAATCAAACACTACAGAAATACATGACTCTTTTATGTACTAATGCTGATGGCAAGTTACTCAAAATGTGAAGCCAGATATGGGTGATATCATAAAAAATAAGACCAACTAGATGCAGAGTAATAAAATAAACCAGAATGATGGAAAACTGAAACTTAACATCTAGCCAAATACTTTCTAACCGGACAAGTATTAAAACACAGCAATACAGCCAAGTCAACAATTAATTCAGACACTAACTTTCCATTGCAGGTATTGAGATACTTACATGAATCCATCCAAGGGGAAAAAGTGATAGTTTGTCTTGAACTTCAAATATTTCCTCTTCATTTAATGTCTGGCACTGCACATTAGCAATTGTTTCAGGTGATGTTACTAAAGCACAGACATGAAGGAAAGGGGGGCCTAAGAATAAGAAAGTATGATAGATGATATTTCAAAGTCAGATGCACATAACTAAGATGATAATGTTGAACTGCATTCCACATCGTACAGTATGTTTAGAGTGCAAAAATGGGGGCAATAATGCAGTCTTGTTTGATCTTCAAAGAAAAAAGAAACAAAGAACCATAGCCTGCATTCTTTCGTATAATGCAGTCTTGTTTGATTTGACAATAATGCAAAGGGAAATTAAAATGAACAGTAGTTCTATATTCAATTTAGAGGGATGATAAACACTCATACCGAATCTGAAGTTGACTCTTGCTTTGGGATTATAAGCGTAGTAATGTGAAAAACCCTGTTTTTCTACAGCACACGAAGTGAATCAAGTAAGGGACTTAAACAGCTTCAATAAAAAAAAAATACATTTTTTCATTTTTCACAAAACTCGGCTCCCCTTACCAGTGAACCAGCAAGAACACCACATGTTTCTAAATTTTTTTCAGTATTTGCCCGAGCCAGTCTCAAGAAGTCTTGCATCAAATTTACAGGCTGCAGTCACAGTCAAAAGGGGATAATAAGAGAGAGAAGTACTAAATTACAGTGAAAGAATTTAGAATTACAGTGAAAAAATTAAAGGAACATGATAACTATTTATTTATTTTTGGAAAAAAAAAATAGTGGATCTCCCCTAAATATAAATTCCCAAACATTAAAAAGATTTGGACACCTACAACATGTAAATGTTGATAGGAATTAGAGCTTGGCAATCCATCATCAGAAGGTTTTGCTGGTCCAGGTCTTGGATCAGCAACTTTAGACGAAGGAATCGGTGTAAATTGCTGCTGCACTTTAGCAAGAACAGGAGGAGGGGAGGGTTGCCTGATGCCACCAAACTGAAAAGGATCCTCCCTTGCTTCATTAATTAATGTTGGGCATGTGACCTCAGCCAGACGTGGCCATCTACCATCATCTAAGGATAGTACTGATTCCATTGTAGACTCAACAGCCGCAGAACTGGCATCTTTTACCACCATAGCATCATATTGTCCAGCCTGATTTAGGCTATCATAACCATAATAAAACACAAATTGTTACGAGTAGTCCCAATTTGGAAGGTAAACCTAGCAAGTATTATGGAACACATTCAATAGTTTAAATTCATCACAACATGTAACAAAAACAACCCAAAACTCCAGAAAAGAAAAACATGTTTGAAGGTTTAAACAGATTTAGAAAAGTCCTCACCTTGAGTTTTCAGTAGAGGTTAAGTCAGCATTGCTAGGGTACTGGACCTGCATATAAAAATAAACCGATTTGCCCATGGATTTTGCATGTTTTATTGAAAGCACTCACATATGCAAAGACCTGGCCAAAGAAGCAGCCAAAACCTTTACCTTTATCTCTGCACTAGGTCCTGACCACTGGCCCCGGAAACCATTTGGGCCTAAAAATGAATGTCTTGATAAAGTCTCTTGCTTTGGCAAAGGTATACTAACAGACCTGCAGGTTTTCAGAAATAATTAAGTGGTTCTTACTGAAAATTTTAGCTCAATACCCTTACGCATCACATTTAAATTCACAGTTCCCAGGCAAACAGAAAACAAATTAGAAATAGCAAGGCATAAAATTTTCTTAAACCAAAGACATATCTTTCGCAACAAAAAGCATTGCTATTTGAATATCATACTGCTACAGCAAAATACAGGACTCGTGTCTCTAAATAATAAAACTATTCTTGAAATATTATACTCACAACTTCTGCAACTGCTTGTCAATTCGTGACTTGTCTAAATACAACCCTTCAGTATGATTATTATCATACTTCCATGATGACTGTGGTGCGAAAACAACAGGCTAAAACCACAAACAAAGTTAATAATTAACAAAAACAACATATGATAAACATAAATATAACACAAAATACTCCACGTTAACATTTATCCAAAACACGCAGATCAACAGAGAATTCCTTTACAATTACCTTGTTCGAGTAGGAGTTTCTATTAGCAGGTGGCCATTCCAAAGCAGATGTTCCTGAACCATTAAATTCGACTTGTTGAGTTCTTGAATAAGCCTTTTCTATCTCATCCACTCGCCTCTGGAATTCAGGCTTAATTGATTCAAGCTCACTTAACACCGCAAACGATCTCTGTTAAATAGAAAAATAATCACAACTTAATTATGATAATAATTAACACACTTAACATAAAGCTAACTGCAAGAAAAAATAAAGATAAATTAAACTTACTTTCATGTAGTTTGCTCTTTCTTTTGGATGCAAAGCTTGATAATCTCGATGATAAGGTATAGTCTCAGAAACCAAACTGAACAAATCGCAAAAAACAATTGAATTCCAAAACAAAGAAAAAATTAAGGCAAAAACGGTGTCGTTTGCCGATATTAACCTTGAGTATCTAAGTAGCATTATGTACAAATCCACTACATTCTTCTCTTCTCTGTGTATATTTGCCTATCAAATCCACAAACACACAAAAAAAGTAATTAGGGCAAAAATCAAAAATTGTTGCATAGTAGAGATATCATAGCTAAATTTCAATTAAAATGCAGAGAGGAGACCTGACGGAGGAGATTGTCAGCGATTCTGTAGTAATTACGGAGAGGAATCCGATTATCGACTTCGACTTTTCGAGTCATTTTATCGACGTTGATCTTCATCGCGTTGACGATCAATTATCCTGGGGATTATTTCACGTGCGCCTTGATGAGAACACGGGTTTCGACAGGAATCAGTTTCTAAACTTCGTAGCAAAGAAAAGGAAAGGAAAACGGAAAGCTCTGTCGTTTCGAGCAATAAGGGAGAGCTTCTTTGCCTCTTCCTGTCAGGCTTTAGCAAGTTTAATAAGGCTTTAATATGGTTTTTATCGCTTACAGTCGTGTTGATGACCATCCTTGCCGTGGCACAGCCGTAATAAGTTTAATAATAATAATAATAATAATAATAATAATAATAATAATAATAATAGTGATTAATTATTGAACATCATAATTTATTTATATGGTCTTTATATAATATAAGTTTAATTACTACTGTTAAACAAGTGATATGGAAACACTTTTGATTGTGAAAAAAACGTTATATAGTTTTTAGTCATTTTTTATCTCTAAATAAACAAGTGAGAAAGGAGATGGAGACTAAGTTTAAAAAAAATCACAAATTTATCTCTGAACATTTAATAATTTAAATTGTTTTACTGGTTTTAAAATAAATTTATTATATGTTTTTATCAATATATTGGTTTTAAAAAAATCCTTTTAAGGATGTAATTGTATTTATAAAGTCATTTTATCAAATAAATTGCACAAAATAAATTATTTTTTACAATATAATAGTAAAAACAAATTGCTTGCTAAACAACAACTCATTTGCCTTGTTCCCGACTATTTTTCTCAGCCTGGTTTTACCTTTAATTTTGCTAAATTAAATAAATTCCTTATTTTTTATTTTATTTGTTCTAGAGAGATTTTAATTAGATTTCTTTTAGATTATTTGCCTCATTTAGGATTGCAACTATACAATATAGTGAAATTTGAATCACATGAAACTTATTGATATCATTTTATTTGCTCCAAAAAATAAGTAATGCAGCTTTATAAACAATTAATTAATTATCGCTATCTAATTTTGGTTGAAAGGTTAATTTATAGCAAGTACACACACGCATATATATATATATATATATATATATATATATATATACACACACACTTTAATTATAAATCATCATATCATACACATAAAGATAATTTTATAATTGTTGGTTGCAGAGGGTTCTGTGTAGCTTGAACAAAATCAAATTCCAGCAACCCAGCAAATCAAGATTTCAAATTTCAAAATCAAATTTCAGACACAAACATGACTTGTTATTTTCTTTCCGAGTAACACAATGTATACATTAACTTCAATCCAGCGAAAAATAACCATCTTGTCTCCTCTCTCAAAAGTCAAAACATCTCAACTGGGAGATATCCCTCTGAAAGTAAGAAACTTCCAACCACAAATTGCAGACATCATGATAACTATCAAAGCAATAAAGCGGAACCGGCAAACATGAAGCCAAGTCCTAGCAGAATCTGACTGGCACTGTTGCATGCGTTGTTATTTTCAGCTTGAAGGTGCTCGGACACATCGAAGTTACCTGGGTGACAACAAAACTCAAAATCTGACTTCGTGGAAGAAACCAAAGCAAGTTAATAAACTAGTAAAATACCTCTCTGAGGACCATAGCTACATCCTGCCTTGATTGTGTCTCGAACATCCTGTATGGTGGCTTTATTATAGAAAACAAAGTTTTTCATGATGTTCTCGATGCAGTCGAGCACCAAATGTGTCTCTGCAAGGCACGGTCCACTGCAGTAGGGATCAACATATTCCGGAGGCAGGTTCAGGTTACCAGTCTCGGTCAATCTATAGGCATTTTCGCAGCTGCTGTATATCTGAGACACAGCCAAAATCAATGCCAAAGCGATTTGTCAGAAGCACGAAAAAATATTTTGACTAACGATTTTAATCGTTTCACATGAACACTCTTTTGGCGCTAAAGAGAAAATGAACAGAGACTAAGGCCTGGGAAAGGCCACACAAGAGACAACTCCAAGAAACGTAAGTAATATGCAATGCAAGTCAGAAACAAGCATATAAAAGGATCACAGGGTGAAGCAACGATGATTAATCGAGCATATTTCAACGTACTTAGCCCCATGTACCCTACCATGGATGGATAGAATCAAGATCCTACTTACATATTTATTGTTGAAACATAGCAAAGCTTTGGCAACAACTTCAGCCGGATCCACAATGCCTGTGCCTGTTTGAGGCCCAACTTCATTTGCGTTCCCTGTGTAGGATCAACAAAATATCGTTAAAGCTCCTAGATTGAACTCACTAATTTCTCTGGACCATCTGCTCTTTATCTGTCAGATACCTGGGCTGCAGCAGAATATAGACACCCCGACAAGAAATGCAGATAAAAGCCAGAGTCTAAATGTGATCGCGTGTGCCATTGTTGAAGAAGGTAAGGTAAACAATACAGCTTATAAGAGAAAAAGGGACGAGCTGGGGCTAGCTATATACCAATGCAGCGTCACCATCAATAATGTCATGGTAGTAGCTTACCGCTACTGCAATTCAATTGCTAGATTGACTTATGCAGCGCACTCTTACCTTTTTTTCTAGAAAAAAATGGCCTATGATTCGTAAATCGAATGGTCTAAATTGCTCTACAAGAATTTAGGGGAGCATTTCATAAGCTGGAGGATGCTTATGCAAGGTAGTAATAGTAACAGTGAGACGGTGAATTTACTTGGAACGAACTTCACCATAATTGTTTGTTCTCTATTTTGGGCATAAATTTGGCTGAACGGAAAGGACTATATGAGAAGAGAGCAGTTGGGGAGCAAGTCACCTACTTGCCCAGAAATTCGGCGAGTAATTAAAATCAAACCTAAAATACTTAATGGTTGGATATTTTTTCAAGAAATCAACTCCATTAACGAGGAGCTTAGCAGGTTTACTACTTCATGTAATCACTTGATGGATGGCTCGAGCAATCCATTACCCTATGCATAAGCTTTACTATTACTATGAGACAAGTTCTTCGAGAATTCAAAGAATCCATTGAAGTATTTGGAACCTTGCCTCGAACGTCTTGGCTTTTTTCTTTTTTCTTCTTTTTTTATTAAATTGATTGTCTATGTAAATTATATGTATCTCGACTAAATTATATTTATATCGACTAATTTTACAGATCCAAAAATTAATCATATATAAATTTCAAATGTTCATTATTTTAACAATTACATGACTCATATCCTCAAACAACGGAAAACAAACCCATGAATCTAAACCACTTACTGGATGATTTGTCTTGCTTTATTCCATGCTGTGATATTTCTAACCATATAAACACATATTTTTCTTACTTTAGCATATTAAAATAATTTTTAAACTAAAAAACACTTAGAGAAAGCAATTTAAATTATAATACAAACACAAACACTGGAAAAAGCATGTGAACCAGGTTATGATCATTCTAACTTGCAGAATTTACAGGCCTAAAGAGAACATCCATGCAGTGATGAACGAAGACGCGGAAGCAAATTTTGTGCCCTGAAATCACTGAATTTACTGATCACTCTTCCTGCCTTGTACAAGGTCTCGATGGTAAATGCAAAACCCCAACTTCGCACCCTGCTCAATAAATCTATCCCAGACGTCTCATTGACCTCCAAACCCTTTAACACATACAAGTCACTGTGACAAGTAGCCTCCCTCTCCAAGTTTCCTCAATATCGCACCGGCCTCTCTCAGAGTACACTTCTCTGACCGGCAGCAGAATAATGCATCGCAAGCCAGTCTCCCCGACGCAGGCTCATTTTCTATGAAATTTATCACCAGCGAAATGCTTCACATGGAACCGCACAAAGAAACATCCCGTGAACAGGTGAATGATTTTTGAGGTTTAGGGAGGTTATTGAGTGCAGGCGATGATCATGAAGCTCAAGAAAGAAAGCCCTCTCATCCCGGTCCTTCCTGCAAAGCCGGACTACAAATGACTCGTCGTTGCTTCTTTCGTTTTTACATAATGACGACCTGACGGTTCTAACAAACATTGGGTGTTCCCTTTATCTGTTTGGGAAGGCCCTTGTTATTATATTGAAAATATTTTTAAAAAATATAAATATATATTATTAAGATATACAGGGGAGCAAAGTCAATCATTCGTCAAGTCATGGATGGATTGCTTCGGATCTATTTTTTTGGATCTATTTTAAATTACTCCTCAAGAACACCGAGATCGTAACTGGATTAACCGAAACATCCGGTGTAGTTAACCATTTCTTGTAAATTATTTAATAAGGATTTATTAGAACTTGAAAGTTAAGAAGGAGAAGGTATCCGTTTAGCTATCATCATATCAACCTCTTGAAGTTAATTATATATGCCGACAGTGGAGAAGCGCACATTCTTGCAATGCAAAGAACATGCTTTGAAGCAGGGCGGGGATTGTAAATATTGAATCTATCTCCTTTATTTGAAATACAGCTTAGATCAACATTCGATGGGGACAGTTGCTAGCATATATAATCACTTCACCGATCATTTTAATCAATCTAACCCTGCCTGCAATCACAGCAAAACCAAAAGCTGATGAAATACGTAAAAAACAAATAAAAAAGTAATTTACTACGCATCCACATCAAGACTCACATTGCTACCAGATGTGCAGGCTGGTCTCCTTGGAGGGAGTGGATGGTGCGGTGTTCTCTGCAGTTTGGCAATCCAATTTCAATCATGTAACGATAAACTTTTGTTTTAAAGGAGGGGGGTCCTGATTGAAAGTTCTTTTTGGAGTCAATATTTGGATATGCATTAAAGCTCTTTTCTTGGAAAAAGTAATTGATTTGAAATAATTATTTTCTCTCATCCTATGTATTTAATTAAAAAGGTAAATCGACTCGCCGAATAATTTGACTTCATGAGTACACATAAATTCCATTGGCGAAACCTCAGAGGGCTACTGGCCTCGTCTGTGCATTCTAGGATCCGCCACTACACAGAGTCTACCAGCAGGTGTCAAGCTCCATAACAGGGGGGATTCTCATCCTCCCTCTCCTCTTTTAGAATTTGAGATTTGAACATGAAGATTATGAAAATTTCAAGTATCCCACGCAAACACCATTCTCTTTGTTTACAACAAATTATGTATCCCACATGCCTTTTTTGTTGTTGTTTACTCCGAGGAAGGAGATGGGAGATAGAATTCTCCGTCACACGAAAGAAAAAACCCGCAAGCAAGCAAGAAGGGGGGTAATTATTATTACCTGTAGTTTCGGGCGCAAAGTTTCTATTGCCACTGTTGACTTTTGATTCACTCCAGCTCCTTGCTGTTTTGGGGGGTCCAAAAATGAAGAGAGGGGTGAGATAGAGGATTATTGAATCAATATGCACTAAGTTTGGGAATGCATCACGAAATAGTTTTTGAAAAAAATTTAAAGATATATAAAAACAAATTGTGGGTTTTTGTTTAGTAATGACAAGTAGTACCTTGCATAAAGCCCAGTCTGCAGAATCAAAGAAAGCACGTTCATGGTCCTACACATTATTGAAGGCTCGTTTATCATACAACAGCACAGATTTGCTTTAATATCAAATGTTAAACTACGCCATTTAGCTTACCTTTGAAATCAACGGCTTCTTTTTGGGTGCAAGCCCTCCATATTTCTTCTTGCTCGTGGATACTGCCTGTTAACAACAACATAATTTTAAACAATTCAAGTTTGACAAAAATCTTAAACAATTTCATTTCCGAGAAAAATAGCTTGGCTTCCCCAAGGGAGAAAAAGAAAACGACAACCCAGGGCGGCGTGCACTTTATTATATTTTGATAGGCTCCACGGTGCCTGGAATATTTCAATCAAACGACACGAAAGCTCAATGTGTTTGGGATGGTTATTATTGTACCTTTTTGATTTTATTTTTTTATTTTTTAAAAATTATTTTTAATATTAGCACATCAAAATAATCTAAAAATATCAAACTATATTTATTTAAAATTAAAAAATTATTTTTAATATCAGTTCATTTGATCTAAAAATATCAAATTATATTCATTTAAAATGAAAAAAAAAATAAAAAAATAAAAAATCCAAACATCAGTCGGCTGACATTGAAAAATCCATTTGCATTAGCCACCACAATTTGTAACGCGAAAGACACACTGCAGTTCGTTCCTCAGTTTATTTAATTTAAGATTGATTCGTTGATCAAAGATGGCGCTCCTGAACAACAGAACGTTTGTCTCAAAATTAGGTCAGAAGGAGCACTCAAAAGCTTGGTTAGGTACAACGGACCAGACTAAATTATCCTTTTACTTTGACCCCGTCAACTGACAAGGCCCATAAACAAAATTTAGAATGGGTGACCTGAATTTGGCTCCTGCCTTTAAATCTTTTATTTTATCAACTACAATAATTTTGACCATTACTGGATATTAGTATAATGATTGAATTTTCAGCGACTCCTTAATTTATAAGAGGTTAATAAGAGGTTGTTTTCACTAAAAGATTTGTTTATTTTTTATTTTGACTAGACCCGGCATAAGAAAAAATGGATCTACCATTCAAAACATCTTAAGAGAGCCCATGCATTGAGATCTCGAAAGACAACATGAAAGAAACTAATTTGCTGGAAGCTAACCGGTGTGTGAAACAAACATTACAGGCAGTGGAAAGTTGCCGTGGACACAAACGACCATCGAGTGTTCGGGGTAAAATCAGATGTGATACAGTATGGAAGTGCTGTGGTATGTACAAATCACGACTGTACATTTGCCGACACCTCGAACTCGAAGAATGTCAGCATTTTGTGCCCAAGTGAAAGTCATGTCCTGACTCCTGAGAGCCGTTCGATGTGGGGACCACCACGACATTGCCATGATTGCCATGAGGATCCCATGCTATTAAGCCAAGAAAAGGATAATTCTAGCGTAAAGAGATTTGTTTTTGCCCCTTCCATCAAGGCCCATCTTCAAAAATAACATCACTGATACTTGTAGAATGAAATTAAAGTCGCTTTTACATATATATATATATATGTATGTATGTATGTATGTATGTATTTTAAAAAATACTTTTAGTTATAATTTTTAAAATATATATTAAATTAAAATCACTGTGCAAAATAATATTTTATAAAAAAAAAGGTATTTTAGGTTTCACTTGCAGGGATAATATAAAAAACATAAAACTATTTGATTAGCGAAATAGTTTTTTATTTCTCTTTGATTGATAAAAAAAAATACACTTGATTGCAATATCAAACATCAAATTGTAGTGCGTGATCAACTACCAAGGTCAACAAACAAATAAATGTATCCGAACTAAATTCCTGCTTCGTTATGTCTGGACCGGAACAAATTAGTGAAGATTCAGTATCAATTTGTAAGACATGCGCGACTGTTATTTATGTTTAAGGTACATTTTAGACATGCAACCAGGAACATGAAATACTAGCCATTGATTGATGCTGAATTCAGTGGTGGATGCTGAATTCAGTGGTGGACGTGGTAGCTCTATCACAATAAACGAGCTGAATTGATGAGTTAGCTGGGTCCTGGGTCCTTATGCCCAGCACCACAGATTTTATTATCACATTAAATTAAACGAGGCATGCTTCCAAATTTTAGTCCTATATATATAATGCCTATGCAAGTGGTATTTTTCCTGTTTTGATTTTCATAATTAAAAAAAAAAACGATAATAAACCTTGCTATCGGTTTTGTCCGTACCTCGACGTCTTGGGAGCCATAAAAGTGTTCGTTGCTGTTGCTGTTGCTGTCTGCCATCTCTCTTCTCTCCAGCTATTCATTAACCAGACAGAACGATCAGAACAAAAACTTCGAAAGGCAAAAATAGCTCTTAGAATAGTGAGTGAGAGGTGAGAGGGAAGGTGAAAGAGAACGGATACCAAAACCCCCTAACAGCCCAAGAAATCAATAATAACAATGAAATGGTCAGGAAATGAGCCCTTTATATACAAAAGGGGGCACAGTTCTCGCCCAAAAGAAAGTTTGCGTGCGTCAGGTTGAGAGAGAAGGGGGGGGATGGGAGAGGGATCTTTCATCTTTAAATTACCTTGCAGCAGAGAAAAGGGATAGATGCGAGGAAGAAAGCAGAACGTTAGAGAGAGAGCGGGGGGAGGGGGGGGAGAGGGCCGATAGAGAGAGAGAGAGAAGGGGATTTGTTTGGAGTGAGAAGGTGGGATAAGAATATACAATTACAATATGGGATAGATAGATGATGATAAGTTAGAGAAAAATTAACCCCGGATTTGAAAAGGTAGGCGAGAAAAGGGTAGATGATAGATACGCATGTAACGAAATATTTGAAGCGGGCTTGGGAAAGAAAAGTTAAGTAATAAGACTCCGGTGCGGGGAGGAAGAGGAGAGGTGGTGGATGGAAATAAGCCTTGAAACCGGTGGGCTACTGCCTGTATTGTTGTACATGTAAAAGATTTCCTGGTGTCTATATATATATATATATATATTAATAATAGCACGCGTGTATTTTATTGTAATTTTTTATTTATTTTATAATTCTTTTTGTTAGCAATTAAATATCAAAGAAATTAAGGTATGGATTGCATTGCACAGTTAGGATATCAACATCAATGCAGGTTGGTCCATGGCAAACCCAACACCCTACGTTCTCATGCAACAGCATATCACCAGCTACCGACACTTTTATTCATCGAGCACGTTTTATATTCGTGTTATTTATTTTTATTTAAAAAAAATATTTTTGATATTAAAATATCATAAAACAATAGAAAAATTAAAAATAGAAGAAATCAAGTTAGAGGTCTAGATCGATCATAATGACAAATGGTTGTTTTCGTAACAAATATCTCCGTTTGTCAACATATACACGACACTTCACAGCCGTGTTTATCAATAAATGTAATGTTACTGTATAACTCTTAAAGATTTAGCTGCCTCGTGTATTATTATTATTATTATTAAATTTAACCTGTGAAAACAATTGCAACGTTTTTATTTAAAAAAAAAACTTATCATGTTGTTGAATATTTGTAATCAATATCGACAAAAACATTTACTGATACAACTTGCAGAGAATATGCAGTCCAGAATATATCATGGTAGGGTACCCAATACCATGTGCACTGATTTTTGCTGCCATTGTCACTTCAAGTTGTTAGAGAACCATATTTAACCACGATATTTTTAAATTATTTTTTATTAACATAAATGTTTAACCTAGTTTATATATATATATTAACTAATATAATAAAATTAATAATTAATACTCATTTAAACTTTAAATAATTCTAAGATTTATGTGGGATTCGAACTAGTAATTTTAGTGAGCAAACTTATAAACTAACAGACAAAACTACACCCCTCATGTTGGTATTTTTAGAGGTAAAAGAGGTTGCAAAATCACGATCGTCACTTGCCAGTCGACTATAAGATTGCCATTTTACGATGTTATCTCTATTCTTTTAAGCTGCTCATTTTTGTTCTCTATTATCAAATAACTAAGAAAGACTTCTTCTCTCAAGTTCCCACCACCTATTTTGTAATATTTTTTAAAAAATAAAAATTAACCAAAAAGTTGGATGGTGCCGAACAATCACTTTAGCTAAAGATATAATTAATTGTAGATTCAAATAATATAATTACTATTATATATATATATATGTGGTGATTTTTTGTTTCAGTGAAGTTATTGTCGCGTCTGCACGATGCACCAACTATTTTCTTCTGTCCATATCATACAGGCAGCGTGTACAGGGTCATATAGTCGTTACAAATATCTAACTACTATATCACCGGATGTGTCACCATGGTCCATGATGGTACTTGTGTCGGCTTGTAATGGTTGAAGACTTGCCAACAATCATTTTTCTTTTTTCTTTTTCTTTTTTTTTCTTCTACAACCAAAAATACATGCAAGTCATCTTTATTTATTTATGATTTATGCATTTCATTCCTTAATGTTTTTATTAATTTTTTCATTCTGATTTTTGCTATATAGAAATTTTGATTTGTTTTATTTTTTGTTTTAATTGAATTGATTAAATATTTTAATTTTTAATTTTGACCTTTATTCTTTTAAATTTTGATTTAGTTTTAGATCTTTTAATTTTTTCAGTATAAAAGTTTTAATTATTTCAATTTTATTTATATTTTATTTTTCATAGTAGAGTCTTGCTCTATTTCTTTTGTTGTGTTGCCAAATGTTTACCCTTTTTGTTTTGTAGTCCATTCCCACGACCTTCTTGAGATGGAAGTAAACGATGAGTAGAATGGAAATTGGTAGAGATCATGATGGTTTAACCGGTTCATCAGGTTTCAATCAAAACATTTTTTCTCGAACCTGGAATTTGCAGTTTACTTCATGTGTGTGGTTGTCTACTTTATCGGCTAGAAATGGCGTCGTAGCTAATTTATAATGCAAGAAGCCTTAATTCTATCCCATTGACCATTGGTTTTGGACTTGGTCTTTCACAGTTTCTCATGTTCGCCTAAGATCCATGTCTTCTTTTTTATACCGCATCTTTATACCGCATCAGGAAATGTCCCGCAATTCATTATTATTATTGATTTATTTCAGTTTTTTTAATTAAAATTGATTATATATTTTGTTTTTCATTTTAGCTAGTATTTTTTTTTAATTTTTTTTGTTTTAAATTATATTTTTGTATAAGAGTTTTGATGATTTCAATGTTGTCTTTTAATTGAAATTGATCTTATATTTTATTTTTTCTTTCAACTTTTATTCCTTTAATTTTTAGTATGATTTAAATTCTTTTATTTTTGTTGGTTTTTCTGAAGCAATCCCTATTTTTCATTCATATCTATATGTCCATACTCTTAATTATCGTTTTTTTAATTCAATCCAGTTCTAAAAATTTAATTAGTGTTGGTGATTATTTTAAAATTGATATTTCTTATTTTCTTTCCGTTTCTTCTTTTCTTCTTCTTCTTCTTTCTATTTATTCGAATCAAATGATTTTTTATGCTAATAATATTTATTTTGGTTTTGTTATTTTTTATTTTATTTTTATGTTTTCTCTTTCATTAAAGTTCTCATGTTTTTTTACTCTCTGGGATATTTGAATTTTTTATTTATGCAATAATAATACTAACTTTAGTGATTTATTATTATTATTATTATTTTATTGCTTGTTCTTTTGTTGATTTTTTTGATTTTTTTGTTTTAGTCTTTGGAATTAGGTTATTTTTTGTGGAAATTGGCAGAGATCATGATGGTTCATCAGGTGTTATCCAAACCATTTTTTATCGCACCTCGAATTTGCAATCTATTTCGTTACCGTCTGGGAATATATTTAAAATTATTTTTAAGAATATTTTTTTATTTAGAAATATGTTAAAATAATATATTTTATATTTGTTTTAAAATTATTTTGATATCAACAAATCAAAATAATCTAAAAAAATAAAAAAAAATAATTTAATTTAAAATTTAAAATAAAAAAAATATTTAAAAATACTTTCTAAATGTTTTCCAAACACCCTTTTCACTCGTAGCTAATACACGGCGCACAAAGTTTTGGTGCATGCATGATAAAGATGTTGATGTTGTTTTTTAAAGTATTTTTTTTATTTAGAAATACATTAAAATGATAATTTTTTATTGTTAAAAAAACATTTTGACACCAGCATATGAAAATAATATAAAAATATCATTTTTTTTTTATTAAAACACTTTTGAAATACAATGTACATTTTTCATATTTTACAGTTGAATTATGAGCACTGCATTATTTATAATTTGCTGTGCCAAAATCCTGAATGGTTGCCATAAAAATTGCATGAGTTGTGGCTTGCTGGGTTTTATGGGGGCATCCCAGAGATGCACAAAAAGGCATCATTGGTCCTCTAAGATGATGCTAGATACACTTACACTGCTGCTGTGGTATTATGAGCTGGTAATAAAACAATGGAGCTCTGTGAAAAAATATATAAGCAGAACCTTTTCCATTGGTTTTGGATATGTCTTCTCTTTTTCGCAATGCGTTTTCGCTATACTATTTAAACTGCCCATGGATATTTTCGGTGCTTTAATTCCATCCCTCTAACCATATTATCTCCTCCATCGTCACTGCCATAAACACCGCTAGCCTAGCTGCTCCGCCACCTTGCCCTAATCAAATCAAAAGAAGAAAACATTGATTGAAAAACAACTGCTCCTTATTTTTCATCCCAGGAGAACAAATGATCAATTCTCCTTGTCGAAATTAAATTAAATCGCTGAGAAAAGAAACCACCACCCGTTTCAACTCAGGCAATCTAATTCCAATCCGTCGGGTTCAAACAATCCAAGGAGTGCGTAGCTGTCAAATTTGCAGAAACTTACCATCACTTGCAAATAAAGATTCGTAGGCAATGATGAAAAGCCCATGGATTAGCTCCTTTCAATGGATGGCCTGGATTGTATTATGATTTGCTAGCTTTAATGGGAGGGATTTTATTATATACCAAAAATGGGTGTCAATGTATTACATCTACAACGAATCGCTAGATCAATCGTGAGTCGTGACAGCCGGATGATGTTATGGATTTGCCACATCGATGCTGTTATATCCGTTTTCACAGCTGAATATATTTTGGTTGATGGCGATGTTTTTTTTTATATTTTTTATTTAAAAATATATTAAATTTTATTTTTGAAAATATATTTTTAATATTAAAATACATTTTTCTTTTAAAACACCTCCCTCTTTCTCTAATGTGTGCTCCCCCACTGTCAAATCCAGAGCCACCTTCATTGCACCACCGCCAGCCAGCCTGCATATTTTCTATATATAAGAAAAACTTTCCTTATTGTGAGCTACATCTTATTTTGTGATGTTGCATTCATTAGCAATCGCAATCACAGCCTATATCATCAATCCTTTTTGTTTTAGAAAAAATAAAACCATCCACACTTCTAATTGAAATCGCCACACTACAGGAGGAAACCCATCTGTTATCGAAACAAACCCGGCCGGTCCTAGTTAAATCCAAGAGATTCGTGATTTAATTTTCCTGGTTGTTTGAATTGAAGGATTCGGTGAGCAAATGAAGCTGTTGGGAAATTAAAAAATAAAAAATAAACTGGTCGTGTTCGGTTCCTTTTTATCGTGGTTAGCAAGGGTGGACAGCCATGGCTTTGGAAAGGAGTTCCAGGAAGAAAGCACGAGCAGGGAAAGAGGACGGGAAAGGGAGAGATGGTTTAATTTGTTCGCGCGCATGAAAGTATACTCAAGTACGAATATTTTTTATGGACACCTGGTAGGAAAAAAAGCAAGATCCATTTAGTTTTTTCTCGTGTAAGAAATCGGCGAGGCTGTGCCGACAGTAACAATAGCGATTCCCTTGCTAAAAACAACTGATCATTTTATAAAAAAACTATAATCATACATAGACGTGGTCGAGGAGCTAAGGAAACACAACCCAGCCTCATTCTTGGCTGGTTATGTAATTTGCTTGCCTGGACCCGTTTTTGCTTCACTCGGCTATATATATTTCTGGCAAACTTATGGACCGGGAATCGATACCTATTTAGTATTTGCATCACAGTAGCAATCTGTTGAGCGTATATATTTATCTTACAGTTGTTGCTGGTTTTACGATTTGATCTCCTCCAGATTTGCCTGGAGTGAAATCGAATGCTTAAGATCTCCGATGTAAAGATCATGTTTACCAATTGGGATTCTTCGAATTCCGAACTGGTCGACGACGCTCAAGTGCTTACACACATGAATGTCAATCTTGACTCGCTTCTGAGACCCTGTTGCTAAATGAACCTTCTCAAAGCCAATCAGTTGCTTCTGTGCCGACCATTTTCCTTCCGGCGGACTGGAGAACACGAGAAGCGTGTGAGTTCCGTCCATATCTCCGGTGTTCTTCACATCAATGTGAACTCCTAACGCGAGTGTCTCGCAATTTGCGTGCGAGACCCTGATTGTGTTGCTCGCGCTTGTAGTGTTTCGCGAGACACGGAGACTTGTAAGTGGCACTGAAACTTGGTGCGGAGCTTGGACTAGAGAGTGAGCGAACGAGGTGTAACTCATTCCATGGCCGAAGGGGAACACAACAGGGCCCTTGTAGAATCTGTAGGTCCGACCAGGATAGCCTCTTGATGGGTCTGCTCTCATTCCCATGTTTGTCATCGGCACTTTTGCAAGGTAGCTCTGTGGATACCATGTCATTGGCAGCTTCCCACCTGGAAAAACAAACTTCCAATTACACCAGTGTTTATCTTGAAAATTCTTCAAAAATGGTCCTGGCTCAGCATTGGGGTTCATTTATCAAGCACAAAAAAGAAAATATTAATTAGCGCACACAAACCTGGATTAGTTGCTCCAAACAAAACATCAGCAATGGCGGCGCCCCCGGCTTGTCCAGGATACCCAGCCCACAATATAGCACCGATACGTGGATCATTCTTAGCAAACGAGACGTCAATCGGACCACCGCTCATCAGCACCAGTATAGTAGGACCTCGTGATGCCCTAGCCACCCTTGATACAAGCTCTTGTTGGTGTCCAGGTAGAAGAAGCCCTTTCCTATCTATAAATTCTGCTTCTATAGATTGATCAAGTCCCATCACAAGAATAGTTGCATCAGCATGCCTGGCTGCCACCTCCGCTGCATTGAATTGCTGGTTCCCGTTGCAGAGCACATCAGTGCATCCAGGTAGATGAACGGTCTTAGCATATCTACGAATCCCTTGAAGAGGACTGGTGTAACCACATGCAACACCTGCATTGCAGAGCAAAGATTTTTTTTTCCCCTCTTATGAATTGAACTTAAAATTAGATAACCATTAAAATAAAATGCAACTCGTGGACGTACCAGCATAATTTCCTATCATGGTAACAGTAACATCTGAATTGGGTCCAATTACTGCTACAGTTTGGTAAGATCTGGACAGAGGCAAGGTACGCCCGCGATTTTGAAGCAAAACAATTCCCTGTCGGGCCGCCTGTAGGGCTAGTTGCTGGTGGGCTGGAGTGCACACATGACCCGGGCCCAAATTACCAAATGGGTGGGCTGATGGCTCTCCATCAAACATGCCTAGTCTCATTTGGACAGTTATTGTATTGGCTAAGGCCATGTTTACATCTTCTTCCTGTAGCAATGCTCCCCTTACAGCGTTTTCCGTGTGGATTGCCAAGAATGGGCCGCAGTCCAAATCCAGGCCTGCTCTAATGGTGGCTGCAGCTGCTTCTTCTGGCGTGGTAGTGTAGTGCTGGGTATCAAATAGAACTCCAACAGAATCACAGTCTGATACAATGTATCTGTTTAGGCCCAACAACATATTTAGATTAGAAGCCCATAGAAAAAACATTTACTACGTAATAATCCATGGAGTTTGATGGTATTCACCCATTAAGGCCCCATTCACCACGGATGGTGTTTTTGAGGAGGGAAGGATCTGCACAAGTGGGCTTTCCATTGACTTGATTGTAAGAGCACATCACACTGGCCACTTTCCCCTCCACCACACACGACTTGAACGGCACGTCATACGTGTCCTCCAAATCTTGCTTGCTTACCTGCACAAATTATCACAGAAAAAACAGGACTCGTAAATGAGCAAGAAACTACTGCTCTGGTGTATGCACGACAAGACGGTTACATTGCTTGTAATGTTAGCAATATCCCTGTTTCTTGCAAGCAATCTAGAAAACATCCTCATTGAATCAAAGCTTGTCCTAAAATGAGGGCGATGAAATGACAGATTCTGAGTAATTTTGCAAGTTATTAATGGCTTACTCTAGCATTGAAGTGGTACCGGTCCACTCCATTCCAGTTATCAAGATCATAGGCAGTGTAGTGTTTGCAGCAGGCAGCAACTTTTAGTCTGAGACCATCATTTCCTTGAAGTCCTCTAACGTATCTGGCTGCATATTTTCCTGCGACAACTGGGTCTTCACCAGGAGTTTCCTGACCTCTACCCCACCTGGGATCACGGAAGACATTAACATTCGGACTCCAAAATGTCAGGCCAGCCATTCCGCCATTGTACATTGCCCTTGCTTCATCGGACACTACCTGTAGGATAATTTCATATGCTCGTTAAATGATTTTCTGCAAAAACCCTAAATGCTCGAGTGACTGATTGTTTTTTTATTTGATAAAGATGGCATCCCATCCCATCCCATGCACTGCTAATTTCTCGAGGGGGTTATGATAATTTTTCATTTTTGAAAGAATCATTAAACGTACGTGGGCCTTAAATAACCTTGTTTAATTGGTCAGTCTTAACAGATCATCAATGCTTGGATTGAAATTTGCCTGCAATCTCACTAACTAACAACGCTATATGATTATAGCGACGGCATTTCTCAGCTCCACACAAGTGATAAAGTTTACTACTAATTTATATCTTCCATGAAAACATGCAATCGAAGGGAGAAAAGGACAAAGATTCCATATTTTAAAAATCCTAAAAAAAAGATAAGGTGAAGTGTACATGTGAGATCAGATATCCCCTTCTAGACGCGTGGGACCCAAAGCTAGTCTCATTGAATTGTGCAAGCAAAATTCTGCCAGTTGGCCCCGGAGGAGTAACAATCCAGCATTCATGCACATGGATATTTGATTTTGAGGTTTTAATATATGGTGTATAAGCTATTATAACCCTGCCCTATTCACTAAAGGGATACAAAAAAAGTAAAGGAGAGAAAGACAACCTTGCCACAAGCGACACTACTTCACACCTCATTACACGTTGATAACACTCTACAAAACGTATAAAATTAAATATTGCGATGAAAGACTAGCTAGGTTTAGCATCACGATAGACAGGGACAGGCTGAAGTGGGTGTCGTGGAGTTTTCATGGACCAACTATATACAAGCAAGAGAACTGGCACAGAGTTTCACTCCATTCTCTTTTGCATTTCTCTCTCACAAATCAGCCCTTCAACTATGGAGAGTAGGGGATTTGTGACTTGACTAGAGAGAGTAAATTGTTTTTTCTCCAACATTTTTTAGTCTAGCCCATGTGAAATTTCGCTCGATCCTTGTAATTGGCTATACTTTCTTCCCACCTACTTCTAGAACCACAGTGAATGAGAACCAACCTTTTAAACATGTTATAAGTTATAACACCTTTTTCCTAATGAAACTAGAAGCAAAAGCTAAGATGAGTCATTGTTTGTTATTGTATTTTAAAAATATTTTTTTTAAAAAAATATTTTTTTAATTTTTTATTATAAACTAAGTTTCTTAATGTTTTCAAATTATTTTAATATTGATATAAAAATATTTAAAAAAAACATTACCATTCTACCGATCTACCCTTAATATATGGAATCCAAAAAAATGTCTCAAAACCTAGAAGTGGACCCAGGAGCTGTCGTGCACATAAGGCCCATATATGCCAAAGCCACTCTCCCTTTCCACGAATGCAATAGTGGTAGCCAAAAATAGCTTTCAGTTTTTTGGGTTCTTTATCCTTGTAATATCAAGGCCATATTGGTGTGGCAGGCATTTACTAGTAATTGTTAAGAAAAACTAGCCGTTAAAAGAAGAAGTAGTGGCCATGATGTTCTTACACAAAGAAGCAATATAATAGTATATAAGACATGCATAGTAAAAGAAGAAAATTTTGAAGGATTCTCACCCGTCCGATTTCCTCCCACAAAGACTCATTGAAGGAAGCAGCAGTGGTGATAACTTGAGGGAAGGCAGTGGCCCCAGGAAAGGCCCCACCAAACTTGGTCCCTGGTCCCACATTGGACACACCATGGAGAGCCTCAGACCACCATTCGTACCCTCGAATGCCAAGCCTGGGCACAGGAGCAGCGTTGTTGACCAGCAACCTAATCTTCTCTTGCAATGTCAACCTCCCAATCAAATCCCTCGCTCTCACATGTATCGGCACATTAACCCTACAGAACTTCAAGCTTCTTGTGAGCCCATTTTTAGGGTCACAAGCGAAAGGTTCCCGGGATTCTACTATGTGATTGGATAAGCAAAGAAGAAACAAGAGAAATGGGAGTGTTTTGATTTTGTCAGCCATGTTGGGCTCGATATTTGACGTTGTAGTTTAGCTAGGCTAAGAGGAGGGGGGTTTATATAGAGGAATTTATGGTTGCGTTTGAATGGGAGAGAATTGGTGGCTATATATCCATTTCTTGATTAGGTTTCCACGTCAAGATGTTGTAACAAATTAATGAAGCTAAACTCAAACACAGTGCATGGAGAGGGAGTGAGTGTGAGTTGGTTAGTAGAGCACGCAGTTGGCACGTTGGTGTGGTCACTAGCTACTGGCTAAGCTCACTTGGACGGCGACTGATCAGAAACACTACTCGTAACAATATTATCAGCCATAACCTGGCATGGAAAATGGAGATGATAATAATAATAAAAAAATCTATAATATTTGATAGATGTGATCACGGATCAGAGAATCTCTCGCAGATGTTAATATCTTCATACGTGAACGTTAGCCACACTGAATGTAGAATGTTGCTATCCCCAGTTGCTCTTCTTTTATTATTTATTTCTTATTCAGATAAAGGTCATATTTATTAAATAGACAACCTATAGCCTTTCATATTGTTTTCAAAACCTAGTTTTAACCAATGAAAATCGAAGGTTTTCAAATTCTGAAAATTAATTGCTTCTTACCAATAAAAATTCTTGACCTTTGTCCAAACGAAGGAAAGGGGCAACGTTAATTAGATGGCTATGAAACTGAGAGCACTCTACAAATATCTACGTGTAATTAATTAATCTGGTCTCCGGCATGGCAAGCCTGAGTTTTCTTTTCGAGCACTAACTTTTCATGGAGTGGAGTATTGCACGCATATATTGTATAGATTTCAGACACATGCATGGTGTTACTATGGTGGAACTGACTAATTAATTAAAACAAAGTAATCTCGTGACTGAAACAAGAAATTATCTTTAATTATTCTGTCAGTGGAATGCTGTTGTTTTTCTTCTTGTGAACTGTTGTGGTGTTTCTTATTTTACACAAGGGCGTCTACATTTTATTCATTTTTTTTTTAATTTTTCATGTTTATATTTTTCAGATATAAATAAATAAAAATCTGGATATATGAATAGCAATTTCGTCCTGGCGGCCGGTATTGAAATTGACAGAACTCTTACGTTTCTTTATTGTTATTATTTTAATTATTGTTGGACTCTTTAAGATTCTTTTGTCTACACGCATTGTTTATTGGATAACATTATACTATTATATTGATTCTAGAAAGACTAAAACATAGCCTTTTTATTATTTTCCATGAATTATGTGTTTCGCTGGACCAGAAGCATGTGCTTAGAGAATAGTTTAGCTAATCATATCCCAATTAATTGAAGATCTATGATACAATATGAAGTTATTATTCCTTCAAGTTTGGCATGGTTCAACCACCAAGTTATAGGATATGATAGAACTGTAGCACCAAATAGAGGTATCCTTCCTCATTATGATGCTGAAATACTATGACTACCTGCAATTTTTGATGTTACAAGTTAACCATAGCTCGAATAATTGATGGGTTCATCAACACTCCAAAATCCCATGATCAGCTACGTAAACACGTAATTAATATATGGGGATTACTTTAAAAAAAAATTATGATGAGGAGTACGAGATGCAGCAGGTAGCTAAATAATTTTGTCTTTGAATTGGAATTTCTAGTTCGGGCAGACGTCGAAGCTGGCTTCCACACAAGACAGTAACGGGCGGCGATTAGATTCCCACCAGGCTCGTCGATCGTGTCAATATACTTGCTTTCTGATGAGCAGATAAAAACTGATTATGGAATTTATCCCAATACGTGCAATGAAACTATATTTAAAGAGATTAATTAGATGCGTCTTGTAAGGGTTTGCCAAGCCTCTATAAACTATGAGGGGTGCGGGAAGAAATAAGCTTTTTACTAGGAGATCATGCATCGACCCAACTTTATAAAAGCCGAAAACGATGTGGATTGGCCCAATTATCGGCTTTCTTTCGGCTAGCTTTTTGAATATCTGGATTCCACAATTATTATATATACAAAGGAGTGCAGAAAGTTAATTTGTATATACATATATAGCAGACTGGAGGGGGAGTGTATTGTGTATGGAGCTGTTAAATCAGGACGACTTTGTACAAAACCAAAATCAAAATGGTGAGATATGATTTAATTTAAAGCCCCTCTTCTTCAAGTATAAATATGAGTTTTGAAATCATTTAGTAATAGATTTGTAAGAATTTGGTAAGAATTTGAAACGAAGAGGTTTGTGATCTCATATTTAAATTTTATGATTATTAATATGATCATTAAAAATTTATATAATCATTGATTAGAATTAATCGATATATGCAGAAGATAAACTGAACACACACTTACATTAATAAAGAGAGAGAGTTTTGAGACCCCTTCAGAAAAGGTGACGACTTATAGTACACCGTCTTTTGTCTTTGATACGAACTTATCTTTGTAGTGCGTTTGTAGCCTAATCAGTATCCTCATCCCTTTTCTTTTCATGAAAATCTGGAATTAATTCAAACATTCTCCTAGCGTGCAAGCAACAAAAGAAAATAAAACACAAGATTTCAAGAGAGAGAGAGAGAGAGATATGGCATGTAGAATGAATGTGCACCCATCATGTTACATCAAATGTTATCCTTAATTTATACCAAGCTCTAATACGTACAGACCTCCAGGAATTCGCCAAAGAAATGCACCCAGCTGTGCCACCATCATCAGTTAATTTGTCTGTCTATATACTGAGTGCTAAGCTCATCAAAGCGTAGCTAGCTAGCATTGATCACACTTTCGAGTGGGCTTCTGGGACTTCAATTTGTGAACTTTTTTCTTCTTCAGTTTTATTTTGGTTTTCGTTTTTTTGTAGATATTGATGTTTGAACTGATACAATATAATGGAGTCGATGTCAGCATGCTTGCAAGGGTTTCAATGGCCTTGCCGTTTTTCCTTCCTTTTTTCACTACGATCTCCATGTTCTTGCTTCAATGCTGTACTCCAGTATTGAAGGACGGCAAATTATCTGTCAAACCCTGATATTTTCCAGTATATGTCTTTTATTTCTACGTTTCATGGTATTTCTATATCTGAATATCATGTATGCAAGTTATATTAATTATGCTGCTAATATATTTTGCTTTATTTTTTACTAGTAGGGGTGCCCTAGCCTCTTAGGTGATGCTCTTACACATTAACAATTAAATCCAATTCATTGAAAAATAGGACCACGTCATGTCATGAAATGAGAAGATTTAGGAAAAGGATATGTGTCCATTCTATGATGTGATATTTGAATTCAACCTATTAAATTAAATAGTTTAGTTTTAGCCATTCAAACTTACGTAAAGTTATAGTGATGATTTTATATTATTTTCTAAATAGAATAGTGGATTTTTTTTTTCTCTGAGACCTGATTATTTTGAAAGTAAAACTCTAGATAAAGATCCCAATTCGAGATTAGTAGATTTAAGTGGGTTGAGATATAGAAATTTATTATCTTTTAAGTTTTGTAAAGATATATAGCATTAGCCTTAATTTAGTGCAAATCTATATATGCATATCAAATGAATCACTTTAAAATAAAAACAATAATAATGAAGTCGAGTCTTATTTTTACTATAATTCATTAAATTTTCGGAAAGGATGGATGATGCCTTAGTTTTTTTTTTATATTATGAATGGATATGAACACTAAACCATTGATAATTAAACGAGAGATTAGGAAATTGTTTATACGGCTAAAAGGGTGTAAATTGGGATTCAGCCCTACCTTATCTAAGATCAAATCTTCACTGATTCTTAGCCATACAGCAGAAACCTCAATCAATATGCAGAAAACTGGTCCGAACAGATCACTACGTACCTTGTCACGAAAAATGAGAGAAAGAGGAGATGGAGCCGACGACTGGCCCAAGCTGGCCTAACTGGCTCGTCCATGACATGGACCCACATCCACTTGCAAGTTGTAGGGATGAGAATGAACAAATCTATCTGGCAAACACATAAAGAGAGGAAAAAAATAATAATAAAGGATATGAGACCAACATCTCTGGATGATAAGGCTGCTTTGAAGACTTGTAACAGTTTTGCATGGATGGAGATGTTTATTGGATTTCACATTCTTATCCCTTGCATTGCAAACACCATCACTGACGTTGTTTGTTATGCTTATTATTACAACCTCTCCAACCAACCAATCCGTGGCTCTCCTCACCTTATCTGTTGTGTTTTTCGTCCTGACAAATTCATGTTCGTTAAACAAGTTTACACGTAAAGTTCTATCTCTGTCCCAATCCCAATCCCAATCCCAATCCAGACTATTTATGGCGCTATCTGTACGTGACTCGACTTGCCTGGTGGACCTTCATGGCATGGAATTTCGATGGCTAGCCCGACCCTGAGAGCACTGGTCACGTCCTGGATCTTGATCTATCTGCATCATCTTAGCCTTTATGGGCCTTAAGGGAGGAGTTTCTCAAATAATATCGACCGCTGATCATATGATGAGATCAGCTGTGGACTTCCATACTTGTTGTGTGACTACTTAGTAGTGTGGTTAAGATTACTTTGGGATTGTTCTTTGGTAGTGATAGTCATAAAATGATCACAAAGAGCATCACATATATACTATTGATCCGATATAGTGAAGGTCCAACATTGCTTCCATTTTTGTAATTAGCATCTGTTAATTTGTACGTTGTAAGGTTTTCTCAATCAATAAGTGAAAATTCATTGTAGATTTGAGAAAATCATATTTATAATGAATTGCAGATTTAAAACATTAATCACATCTGCAATGAAATTTCCGTCACTAAGCACATTACATTACTGAACCGCTACTAATTAAAATCCATTGCTAAAACTCCCCCTTTTTTAGCAGTGATAGTCATAAAATGATCAAGCCTGTCAAAGATGGGTATGCCCGCTAAACAAAAACAAAGGGAGAGACCATTGAAGAATTTATTTCCAGTACACGTTTCAAGTCCAAGATTTATTACTATAGCACGACTTTTTCTACAGTTAGAAAAGCCTTGCCAGCAGGTATAACTTCCTCGCCAATTGATAGGTCACATTTCTTTTGCCTTGGCACTGAGAAGATTCCGAATCCTCCCTGTCGCTATTTTTGGCAGGGGTCCAAACACTAGATTTTGGAACCCAGCAAGCAGGCATCTGCGCCTGGTGACTCGCCACAGTACTCATCTGGCCGAGCCACCGCTGATACCTCATACATAGCTTCGTGCGTGTACAACACATTTTTCACCTCCAAACTACTAATGCTCTCACCTTCATAGATATCATTGATGAAGTCCTTTGATCTTCCTTAATCCATCGGGGCTCTTTTCACTAAGATCCCCGGAATGAAACCATCCGTTTGCAAAAGCTTCCTTGGTGTCTTTAGGGTTCTTTAAGTAGCCTTTCATCACTAAATTGTCTCTCATCGCGCGATTTATCCCATGGTTTTTCCACCTGCAGGGACGGGTTTCATGGTTTTAGTGCCAACAACATCTAGACCCTCCAGGCCAACGTATCAGAAACCTTGGCAAGCATTGACTATGGTTAAGTGAGTCCCGCTCAGGCTTCCGTGCACGCTTGTAGAGCTTCTGAGAGTCCATGGTGGAGTGTCACGAGGAAGCCTTACTCAGGCATGGCAAAGGATACAGAAAGGGGGAGGGGCAGCGCCAGCTGTCATCACAGGCACCGAACGGGGCAGGGGAAAGCTAGTCTCCTTGGAAGCATTGCTTATGGTGCAGGCATCACAGGTTCAGCGCAGAAGTGACTCACGCCAGCATTTGCTATGGCTGAAAAGACTGCCTTTGCTGTAGAAAACAAGTGATCATTTCGTAATTATCCATAACGATTGTTCAGTGGAGGTTGCACAATAATTCTGTAAACAAGTCGATTCTACAAAGGCACTGTTCACTTTCCTAGTATTTTTAATATTTATTAATGAGTTTTGAATTCAGAGAAAACCTATATTCGATATTTATTAATTAAATGTGAATTAATAAAAGCTCTATATCTCATTTTAAACAATGAAAATTGAAAATATTCCACAGTATTTTGATTTATTGTTAGCGTAGCTAGCTCAATAAATCTACTTTAACCATTTATTATTTTATTTTTTTGTTACAAATGGGGCTCAAGGCCCAAAGCCCGGCAAACCCAAAAGGCCTAAACAAAGACTAATTACACATCTTAATTCACCTAGACCACAAGGTTCAGGAAAAAGAAGAAGAAAAAACTGCTCCCACGGCGGCTAACTGGTCTTCTGAACTCTGAAGAATCAGCGCGTGAATTAGAGAAAAAATACATACATTTTTATTTTTTTCATTTTCAGTGAAAAAATTAAAACTATATTCATTTTCATTAGTGAAAAATTAAAACTATATTCATTTCTTGAAAATGAATATAGTTTTAATTTTTCAAACTATATTTCTGAAAATGAAAATGAATTTTAAAAAAATCAAGATTAAAATTATTTTTCATAAAATATCAAAAAATCAAAACCCTTGATATTTTATATTCGTGACAAACTATTTATAAGATATTATTTTTTATTTTATTTAAAATTAAGATGACCTTACAAGACTTATACTCTTAGTTAAGAAATAATACTATATTTATAACACAAATTAAGCACGGAAAAGTAAGGAAAAAAATCCAATTCTATCTCGAGTCTCGACTGCCGTAAGCTCTGCATCAATGACATTAGTCCACCTAACTCCGGTGGCGAATCCATGCAAGGACACACCCAACGTGTCCCTAATCAACCCACCAGTCACACCATTTAATTTTTAAAATCATTTTTATTTAAAAATATATTAAAATATTTTTAACATTATTAAGGGATCTAAAACGCCCAAAAAAATTAATTTAAAATAAAAATATATATTTTTTAAAACATAGTGATAAATACAATAACAGCATAGTATGGAGTTTTATCTATCAAATTAATATAATTATTTTTTATTTAATTTAATTTAATTTTCTATATAAATAATTTTTTAATATAAAATTAAAGTTTTATTGATAGGTTGGTTCAGAAAATAGAGGGGAAGGGCTGTAATTATCAGCTGCTCTTTGGGTTGAGGACCCGATGTTCATTCCCCTGCCTTCATAAAAATCAAATCACAGCTCCAAAGAATACATCCCAATACGCTCCATAGTTCGGTCCCATCTAATTCTCCTGGAACAGTTCCATCGGATTTGGAGAGTAGAATCGCTCCATCTTCTCCAGTGAAATTAACTGGCACTGATTAATTTAAAACAACGCAAGAAAGCATGACAGTGATGCTTGTCAGATGCCAGCCCTCCTGATGATTAGGTTCAGGTTCATGTTTTGATTCTAAAAACCTGTTGAAATCTCAAATCAAGGACAGCGCGAATACACATCAAGATACTGAGAATATCAGCAGAATTGCCTACCATTAATAAATATAAAAATCCAAGAGGCATAGTCCATTGATAGCCAAAACCACAGTTGATGAATGCGATTCAAAAACATAATATGTAGTTGATGAATCCAAAAAAATCACACAGAAGTGACCCAATATACACTCTCTACATAACTGTCCATGGTATTATAGGTTTTCAGATAAAAATCGAAAGTTGAATAAATTCTTTCTTCCTCAGTATTTGTTTACATCCTCGGAACCATGTCTGCTCGTTCCTTATTAAAGTCTCCCCTTCATATGTAGAATAGCAGTTCAACAATGGACAGACTGCTTCAACGAAGTTCAAGAAGATGAGGCAGAGGCGGAGGCTTGGTTGAAAGGAAGCTGCTCAGCGCAGCTAAGCACTTCATGAGACCCAGCTTCCTCTCTGCCAACACCCATTAGGTCGAGATAATACAGGTAATGAGAGACAATGTTGTTCATTGACTCATCATCGCCTTTTCCGCAAACTTGATCCCCGTACAGAACATTCATGGTGGTGCCAAATCCAGGTACCCTCTTGGCCAGAGTGTCGTTCTTGGTAGGTTTCCATTTGCCAACAAATACATCGTGCGCTGAGGGGAGATGCTTCTTTTCTGGTGTCATCCACTTCCACATAGCAGCCTGGAAAGCTAGTGTAGCATTGTTTTCGATGTGTTCTGGATGGTTCAACAAATCAATCTTCAGGGCTTCCCCAGTTTTTCCATAGTTGTAGTTCCTGCAAATGGAAGCACCAGATACAAGAATAAAGGAATGCTTGAGACCGTGAGAAGACCAGGATAATTAAACACTGTCATGGTAGACATACGCCGTCCAAAATCTGAAGATTACCTTTTGTACACTCAAAGATTGACTCTACAAACTTTCTGCTTCAAGCTAGGTAGGTGGAACCTACTATTCTTACGAAATACTACTTATCAGACGGTTTACTTTGGATATACTACAAGAAAATATAGTCTTTTAATGTTTTCATGGAAGTGATATTGCACGTAGAGAATGGTTAATGTGAGAGAATGAGTTTTAGAATTTCAGGATATTGCTTTGATGCTTTCTTACTGTTTTCATTTGAAAATCAAGCGAATTCGAGGAGGGGAAAATAGAAAATTGGTGTGGCATGGGGAGATTGATAGATCATCAAAGATAAGAAGATTTATACCAGTAAAGAGGCAGGGCACCTCTGCCATGATACGAAACTCCAGGAGTGCAAGGATAGGTGTACTTATAGTAATCATCGCAGTATGTCTGGCTGGGACTCATCTCCTTGTTGTAGCACAAACCCCAGGCCATTGGTCCTCCGGTGGCCACTCCATAACCACCTGAAATAACCATCGCCGATAACAGCCTTGTCCATGTATACTCAGATTTTATATATAATGAGAGAAGAAGCACCATCGATCAAAACTATCTGAATATATATTATCATAATAGAAAAACCCTAATTTCAAGAGTGAACGTATATAGTATTTATTTTTCTCTTACTCACATGAGGTTTTGCTTCCAACATGCCCAAGGAAAGCAGCAACTTCCTTCTGCCCCATTAATTTCCCTCCGGTGGTACCAAATCCATGAGGCTGGTATTCTGCAGCTGCAGTAATAAAAGAATGGTAATCCCAGAATCCCGAAGCATGAGCCACAGGAGTGTTACGTTTCGAAAACAAGTTTTCGAACTGGTAGGTCTGGAAAAAATCAGAGATGGTTTGGTTGCAGCAATAAGCAGACAAGCCTTTGCATTCCCATCCCTTGTCACACACCTTCTTTCCCTTCACTATCTTCACTATCGTCTTCACTTCTCCATCTCCATTTACTACCACCACCAGCATTGCTAACAGCGCCATTGTCGCCAGAAAACACCATTTGGCCTCCATCTTGGCTATGCCTGCACGTGCGTGTCGAAGAGCTTGTGAGAGCTGTGGGGTTTTAATTTCTTGGTGGTTTTTGTAAAGAATTGGAGCGTGTATTTAAAGAGGAGGTTGGGAGATTGCTTTGTTGGAATGAAAGGAATGGAAAATGAGTGTCTAACTTATTAGGAGGGAGAGATTTTCATAGTTCTGGTGGCTTTTGCTTGCATTCTATTCTTCTTCCATTGCAAGCAAGGATTTTCTTCATGTGCTGGGATGTTGAATCTCGTGGGGCTGATAGCTGGGGCTGAGCTGATAGTGGCGATTGGAGTTCATTTTGGGCCTTTCATTTTTTGTTTTCATTGAGGCTCGGACGGGTTTTCTTACATCTACAAATTTCACCCCCAGATCTGACTTGAGGCTGAAACAGGATACAGATTGTGGACCTTCAAATTGAAATGAGTAGAAGGCCCATGATACATTATACAGATCTAATGAGGTTCAGCCGAATTATCCAATGGGAGGAAGCTCGTGTGTAAGCTCTTCTCTGTTTGATTTTCTTGAAGTCTAACTTTGATAAGATTCCTGTCGATTTCCGATGGGATTGGATAGTTAAATCATGGGAAATTATACAGAGGGGAGTGATCGATCACAGAAACTATAAATGATTGTGGATATCAATGTCAGTGTGAGAATGCTAGCTTAATTTTATCAATATGATAATTTAAAAAATATTAAAAAAAGTAATATAAAACAAAACTAACACTTTTAACGATGTCAATCAGTCATTAATAATTCCAAGATGCCAGGAAAAGTTGATTTTCAATTTTATCAAGGAAGCCTCTCCTTCCCATCCTCTCACGGTTTTCTCGATTATTCTCGACATTCAGATTCCCATGCATCGAAACTGGTCTTACTTTATTGGCATGTTCCTGGCGAAGTCGACACTTGTGCCAATTACTTCGTTCAAGAGGATTCTTCTTTTGAGTTTCCGAGAGCCCTCTCGATGACATTCATCTTGTCTTTCTGCATGCATCTGCGGCGTTGCTCACTTGATCAGAGTTCTGTTTTTGTGCGCGTTTTATTCCTCGTACCAGCAATGAATTAATTAATTCTCGCGAATTTTATAATTATCAATTAACGGCCCCGAATATTTAAACTTAATCGTTGTGCAAAAATTAGCCCAGGGGTATCATGAAATTATAAATATTCGGATGCATCAATAATGCAACACCGAACTTAAGACTTCATCATTTTTCAATGAACGAATGAGATTTTAAAATTCTTTAATAAATAATGATCGAGGGATTTTATTGCCAGGTTAGAAAACAAAAAAAAATATATATATATATATATATATATATATATATATATATATATATATATATTAAAAAAATTATACCACTGAGCTAAATGCTCACTTGGCCTCGGTGGTTATTTAATGGATAGTGTAGAAAATATTAAATCTGATTTTTAATAAGAAAAAATTTGAATACCGGAAAATTCATCACCAGAAAGTATAATTTGTAGACGCATGTAAACGAATAAAATTCTGGTTGTCCAAACTTTTATAAAAAATATATACCTTAACTCGAATTTAAATCTTGTTATATACATAGCAGGTTTTTTTGCCATTACACTATATATATTGGGACTTGATATTGAATTTACTAAGTGCCTTGTCGTCATGATTGGGGAGACATCAAAAGGGCTTATCACTGGACATTTTCCGACCATACCATTGGATTTAGATTTAGGTTTTATTTATTTTTAAATGAACGCACAATCCATTAAGAAAATAATTTAAAATGAAAAATAAAATAAATTTTTATTATTTTTTCAAAGTACTTTTAAACCAAAATGTCAATAACCTTTTTACCAATACATTAAAGAGTGTCAATTGTGGAAGTTATGTCAGCTGCCACCGGATGGTTAACACTTAACAGACCCTCTACGCCCTTTGTTGACTTAACGGTGTCGCGAGTCCATGCTCCACACGTTGATTGACAGAATTGTTATCATTAATTGGGTGAAATTATAAAATCGTACAGGCTGTTAGTCATCTCACCCACTAAAGATAGTACCATTGATCTTCCAATTCATATCTAGTATTTTTTAAAAAAAATTATTTTAATTTTAATTTTTTTTCATATTTTTAGATTTTGTCCATGTACTAATATCAAGATAATTTGTTGGAGTTAGAACTAATGCTAGCAATATCGGTGTTGGTACCGATAATAGTACTAATTATTATTTCAATAATAATGTTTTTGATGAATATATTATATATAGTGAGTAAGATGACAAAAAATAAGGCTAATTTTAGATCACATAGCACGCTGGCAGAATATTTATTTTAAATTTATTAGTTTTTATCCGATGAAGTTTCTATGGACATAATTGTTTTGTAATGTATTTTAAGTTATTTTAAATCATGTATAAACCTTAATTAATGAAGTTTTATAACCATAATTATGTTGTACTGTATTCATAAATATTTTACTTATAATTTTATGATTTTTATATAAAAATATTTTACGTACAATTTTATAATTTTACAATTCAAGTTTAAAAACCAATTATGTGTAGTGTCAAAATTACAACTATGACAACCTTGATCGATAGCTTTGCTCGAGTCTATTATCTCTTCAAGGCTGATATAAGTTTAATGTCTGTTTTGGAATGCAATTGTGGTAGCTTTTTAAAATGGTTTTCGTGTCAAAATACATCAAAATGATATTTTATTTATTTATTAAAAATTATTTTTGACATCAACACATTAAAACTATCTAAAAACATCAAACTATATTCATTTTAAAAAAATAAAAATTCTAATTTCGGGCGAACAGAGCCTTGGACATCTAAAATTTCCACATCTCCAATTCAAACTGCGAATTTAGCATACATCGAGCCCAGGAAAAGGCAATTTAGAAACCAGTGGATCGAAGTTAAATCTCGAGGCAAATGGAATTGAAAATTTGAAAACAAAAATCAAAAGAACGTCCGACCGACTAGTGTATAGAAATTTATTTTGATTCGAGAGTGTCACGATGATTATTTTTTGAGATATATTTTATTTAAAAGTTAAATTTGTTGCTAGTAACACCATTCCAGATGAGCTAAAATATTTACGGAAAGATTCAGCTTCCACTCGATAAAGTTTTTCATGTATATATTTACCAAAAAAACAAAATGGATCGATGTTTCACCGTCTCTTTATACACAAATTATTGTGGATTATCATTTTACTCGGGTCTTTAGTCTTTTATTTTATTTTTATTTTTTGATCTTAAAGTTTTGACTTTTTGTAATTTTTACCTCTCTCTCGATTGGAATTTATTATATATTTTATTTTTTATTTCGGCCCTTGTTGTTTTTTTTTAAAAAATTAATATTAATTCTTTTGGTTTTTTTATTCTTCTTTGTCGGTGTTTATTTCTTGTCTATATTCATGTATTTATGTTTTTTATTTTGATTTTTTTTATTTTGATTTTTTTGTTATAATGTATTTTTATTTGGTTCAGTTTTAAAATTTAAATTTATGTCGTGATATTTTTTTTCCATTTTCATAGTCATTTAATGGGTAACATTTTTTTCCATTTTCATAGATAGGGGTAGAGAGCAGCCTCTGGTTATAAAAATAATTGATCTTCACATTTAGATTGTGGTTATATTTTAAAGTATTTATTGTTTATAAATATATTAAAATAAAAAAATATTTTTGATACCAGTACATCAAAATAATAAAAATACTATTTTTTAAAAAATTAAAATAAAATAAAATTATTTAAATTTTTTCATAATCATTTGGATGTCTAAACAGCCCGAGTATTCGAGAGTAATTTTCTTTTTTATTTCCTGTATCCAACCAGCGATCATCATCCACGTCAGATTTTGCAGTAAAAAAAGAGGCACTATTGTAGTCGGTTGTCAACTCTCGTTTTCACTTCATTGTTCATGTAACCGGCGATTTTTTCTCTTTAACTTTTAATATGTTTTTTCTTTTTCTCAAATCAATATTTATTTGATTTTAAATTTATATATATAAATTATTTTAATTCATTCTTTACGAGTCTACTACAGTTCCAAATAAATATCCAAACATTTAATTTGTGTTTAATTATATAAAGTTATATTTTTACCATGAAAAAAATAATTAAAAGAAACAAAATTATTTAACACAGTAAAATCTATCACTTGATTTATAAAATTGATAGTTTAAATCGTGAGATTCAAATAAGTTTAATATATTAATGTTTTTATATTAAAAAGATCATTGTGGGTGTTTTTTTTAGAATCAAATTATATTTTTTATAAATCTTTAAATTTGAAGAAGTAAGAAATCAGCTTTATTGCATTTTTTATTCATGAAAAATATTATAATAATATCTTGTCTAACACTTCATTTCAAAAATAATTTCGAAAGAAATTGAATTTTATTTTATTTTTATTTTATAATTTAAGTTAATTATTTTTTATGTTTTTAAATTATTTCTGTATGTTAATATTAAAAATAAATAAAAAATAATTTTTTTAATATATTTATAAATAAAAAATAGTTTTTTAAAAAACTCAGCTCGGGTTAATTTAGCGTGATCTAAGTAGAGATATGGGCTCGTTGGTTTTATTGAAAAGAACACACAAAAGGGAGGTAGGGCCAACAATCATGGAGTCGCGGGACCAGCTCAGCTTTCAAATTCTCGTACATGTTTCTCCCATAGCAGAAAACGAAAGTAAATAAACACAGGCGATATGTCTAATTAAAATAATATTATTTTAAGTTGACAGTTGATGCTGTTTTTTAAAACATATTTGATTTATAAATATATTAAAATAATATATTTTTATTACATTATTTTTGTTTAATTTTAAATAAAAATAAAATAAATTCAAATTTTTTAAAACCATTTGGAAACACAATGAGAAACCAGGATCTACTATGCAGTTGTACAAGGTATATATATATTTTTTTGGAATAAATCAAGCCCTTCATCCCATTTATCACTTTACAGAGCTAGCAAGATAAATACTATTATTAATTATTAACATTTAATCGAGTAGAAAATATCAACTTTGCCTCCATTTATAAAGTACAAGACAGAAATCAATCAAATGTAAATGCACCCTGAAACAATTTGACGTGATTCACGGGCCTCTACTGTTTTCCTTGTTAATTTGTGCTTGTCTAGTAGTGGTTGGTAACACGGTGTTTATATTTTTTAAAACATTTTTGATATATATATATATATATATTAATAATTTTTAATATACCGATATAAAAAATATTATTTTTAATTAAAAAAATATTATTCTTATGGTGACACTAGACACTATAATTAGTGATTTTTTTAGAAATATGATGGATGTTTTTTTAAAAGTGTTTTTTATTTAGAAATATATTAAAATAGTTATTTTAATATTTTTTATATTACTATATTAAAATGATATAAAAATATTAAAAAATATTTTTAAATAAAAAATATTTTTTTAACGTTTTTATAAAATAATAACAAACAGGTAGTTAATCTCTTTAAAAAAACACAGCTATTCTTGTCCTACTTTACAACTCATAATAAAAATAAAAACTGACAAAACTGATCAGTATCACTATAAAAAGAAAAAAACCACTAAAAAAGAATGAATTGACTTTTTTTATACCCTGCAAATATATATTTATTTACTAGCTTTATCAATCAGCTCAGCCTCAGCTCCTCTGCACGTTAAATTGACTGGTTGGCTAGATAATCTGCAAGAAGCGTTTCTTCATTCCTCTCCTGCAGGCGTCTAATAGTTAATTATGTGCATTTGTTTTTTAAACTATGATATTTTTGTGTTGCTAATCATCGTTTTATTGTTAATTCAGTTGATGTTTTTTTTTATCAGGTTATTTTTCTTCTTTTTTATGAAATGGAAAGTGGATTTTCGGATCGACTTATAGGTTCTGAAATTCATGGATTTCATACTCTTCGAGGTGCCGATTTTTTATTTAATTTTGTTTTTTTTTCTGGTGTGTGCGTGTGTGTGTTTCTGTTCATCAAAATCTAGTATTAACACTTTAGGCAGGGCATAGTAGAAATTGGAGGAAGACTTTTCTTTTGTTGTTTTCTTTTTGCCTCGGGGGAGCAAAGAGACGTTGTGACTTCATTATCTGGGAGAGCTATGTTTGGTAGAACAATGTGAATTGATTATTTGTTTTTAATTAGCTATGTAGTTTTGCGTTTCTGGTTCGGTTCCTGCTCTTTGGCTAGCTGGAGTTAGTTACTTATTTGGGGCTTGATGGGAACCTTGTGTGAAGGATTGGGAGAAAATATGAGAGTATAACAAAACGGCGGATTTTGATATGGATGCATTTCTCAGGCATGTAGATTGGATGGAAAGATGGTTATTTGCATTGAAATCTCAATTATTGAAAAGGTGAATGAGTAAACATAGGAGAGAAAAACTGGGATCATAGACGTTGGAATAGCAAATATTAGGATTCATTCAGGATGTGGTTTTGTTTGTTTATGTTATGATTTTATTGTTTCCGAGAAAATTTAAGATGGACCGTAATTTCTTGATAGTCTTTCATGAATATTCATCCTGTGCTGATCATCTAATGTTGTTTTTTATATGAATATTTATGCTTATTGTAGTAATTTTTACCTTGTCGTGTAATAGATTTGGATGTTTCGAACATAATGGAGGAATCTAGAACAAGATGGCTCCGTCCAAATGAAATTCATGCAATGCTCTGTAATTACAAGTATTTCACCATTAATGTCAAGCCGGTATACTTGCCTGAGAGTAAGTTTCTGTTATTTTTAGTTCTTGCATGAACATAGTTGAATGTTTTACACCCCAAACAATTTTTTTTATTATAAATAACTTTTGTTATGATACAAGCAATATTCAAGCATGCTCACACACTCTGAGTTTCCCTGCTGGACATGAGAGTTATGACATGATATTCCAATCATTTTATTCATTTTTTGTGCAATGTTTTTGCAAATGCCAATCGCCATGTTCATTCATGCAAGTCTAATCTCACTTCTCCTTTTCTAGTTCTATTTGTTTGTAATTTTACTTTAACTTACTTAAATTCTGTCCTTACCTTACTAGAGTTTATTTTCATGCACTTGCGACTGATAATCTGAATGCTGGCCTGCCGGATGTTGGCAAACCTTTCTACCATTTATGTGCAAATGGTCAGAACTGGGGCAATGGTAAACATGCCACATGTCCATTAGTGCTTGTAACTCACATGCAGTTAGTAAATACCAAATGGACACATTTCTTGTTGGTTTCCAAAGCAATTTGATGGGTCAAGAAAAGTTATCCTTTCATAAAGTAACATAGAAGGTCAAGCAACTTTTCATTTACTGGTGTTTCTTTGGTTCTGATTTTCTGTAATGTAACAGGTGGCGCAATTGTATTGTTTGATCGTAAGATGCTTAGGAACTTCAGAAAAGATGGTCATAGCTGGAAGAAGAAAAAAGATGGGAAGACTGTTAAAGAAGCTCACGAACACTTGAAAGTGAGTTTTCTCATTTTCTAAAGTATTATATGTGAATTAACTATAGGCAGTTTAGTTAACTGTCATTTTTCTTCAAGTAGACACATGAGTTTAATGTTGAGTATTGTCATGACTGATAAGTAAGACTCTTCATTTCTAAGATGTTAGATATGGCTTGAAACTAAATGCATGCAACTTAGTTGACTGACATTGTTCCTCCAATATGTACTTGAGTTTTTCATTGAAACTCAGATTGTTATATCATTCTGTAAGATGATTCAGGATTTAGTTAATTGGTGCAACTTTATCTGTGCTCTTGAAAAGTCTCTGATTGGATGAATTTGTCGTTTTGTTTCCTGGTGCAGGTTGGTAATGTAGAGAGGATCCATGTATACTATGCACATGGCCAAGATAATCAGACCTTTGTTCGCAGGTGTTATTGGCTACTAGATAAGTATGTAACAATTAAAGCTCAAAAAAAAGGAAAAAAGTTTGTGTGATGTTAGATTTAGAAAGATGAATCTTTCTCTCATCATGTTGGCTGGGGTTTGATTGAGCTTTCTGTTTTTATTTTTGTACTTGTTTCAGGAGTCTTGAACACATAGTTCTTGTTCACTATCGAGAGACCCAGGAGGTTGGTTTATCATTATTTATTAGCTATTACTACAGTGTTTTGTTTCCAAAAGTTGTTCTCATCTGCATAAATATGTTATATTGCTGGTTGTTATTGTTATTGTTGTGAACAAGGGAATTCAATTGTCCTGTGATTATCATTCTAATAAGGTTGTTATCTTGTCTAGAAATATTTTGATGGAAAAAGCTAGCAACTGTGAAGGGCTCTAAGCATATTGCAGAGCCTCTTCTTTTTCTTTTTTTCTTTTTTATTTTCATGATGGAGGAGGGAGCCTGACCATACTTTCATTTTTAAATTAGCTGTTTCTGTTGATTCCATGAACAGATGGCTGTTTAAACCTTATTATTTTTGGTTGTGGTTGACTTATGATACAGTTACAGGGTTCTCCAGCCACACCTGTAAATTCACATTCTAGTTCAGTGTCTAACCAGTCTGCATCCCGGATTTTATCAGAAGAATTTGATTCTGGAGCTGCTCGTGCATATGATTTCAGCGAGAAAGATCTAAGTAAGGTTACAGAACTTGCACATTCTACACATGTTATAGTAAGGGGCTTTGGTTTGGAAGGGTTTCGATGGAAGTGTTATTGATCTTTATTCTTGATGGTCTTAAACATCTAATCCTCATTTTTTTATTCAGTATCATTACCGTTTCTACAAAATTGCATGTAATTCAATCTTTACTGTTTTCTTTTTGTGGAGTTAACAGGGTCCAGCGAAGATTCAACTGCCAGAAGTCATGCAATGAGGCTTCATGAGCTTAATACACTTGAATGGGATGAGCTGGTGACAAATGATCCTGGCAATTCAATCCTGCCAGGAGGAGGTAACAGACTAGAGGATGTGGCAATCCTGCAGTTTCAATAGCTTGAAAATCCATTTATAGTGTCTTTATCTTTATCCTAATTCTATTTTTGCATTGTTTTGCTTGTTGACAGATAAGATTCCATGCTTTGATCAACACAATCATACTGCAGTTAATGGGTCTGTAAATGATGTAAGCAGAATATTTTATGGTTCTAAATTATATTCCAATATCCTTTTGCCTTGCATGTTAGCATTTAATTTTTTTATCCACATAGTTCCAAGTTGTTCAAAATCACTTTTATTATCTGATATTGCTTGGTGGTTCTGGCAGTTATATCAGTTACAATGTTTATAAAAATACAATTTATGTTCATATACAATGTTTCTCTGTTTCTATTAGTTAGGATGAAGAAGTTTATCAATTAATTTCCATGCATCTATTGTGATTATGATTATCTTCTGAATTTATTTTTAGACCTACTGGCATCTTCTGTAATGTTGCATCCATTGATGTTCCAAGTACTTTGTTTTTCTTGCTTGCATATAATTAGTGGTTAAATGTTGGTGTAAAGTAACTGATTTATGTTCTTTGCAGGAAAGCACTCCTTCAGGCTACCATTTATCAGCAGAAATTTCTACATTGAGCATTTTAACCGAGTCCATTGGTAGGAACGGTAATACTCAGTTAAATAGCCCAGACAGTGTTTACAGCCAGTTAACAGGTGCTCAGAGAAAGGGTTCTATTGTCCTGGGAACTAGTGATTCATCGAACAATTTGGTTGATGATAATTTGCTAAGTCAGGATAGTTTTGGAAGGTGGATGAGCTCCATCTTAGACCACTCTCCCTGTTCAGTAGATGATGCCGTGCTTGAATCTTCTATTTCATCTGGGCACGATTCATTTGCTTCTCCAGGAATCGATCATCATCAATCGTCTGTTCAAAAACAAACATTTATCATAACTGATTTCTCACCTGCCTGGGCCTTCTCCAATGAAACAACCAAGGTTTATTCCTTTTCATTCAATTCTCTGTTGCTATTCTTGTGGTGTCTTTCATGTTATTAATTCTTTATTGATGTTTTGGATGTAAAGGAGTTGATTTGTTAGCTTTTACCGATTTTGCGGAGAAAAAAGTAATTTAAATTCTTGGTAAGCTGAACTTTAGGAAATGGGTTGGACTTTTCTTGGCATGATCAATCTGAAAATAGAATCAGCCATTAGAAATGTATTTGAATAGCTCAAAACATCTTGTCAATATAAAAGAAACATGAACCTCTTTTTTTTCTTTCTATTTTTAACCTCTATCTAATTTTGGTTTCAGATTCTTGTCACTGGATATTTCCATGAGCAGTATCTGCATCTGGCAAAGTCCAATCTGTTTTGTATCTGTGGAGATGCATTTGTTTGTGCAGAAATTGTCCAGGTTGGGGTCTATAGTTGTATGTTGCCGTCACATTCCCCTGGACTAGTAAATTTTTGTTTGAGCTTGGATGGCCTTGAACCCACCAGCCAAATTTTGAATTTTGAGTACCGTGCTCCGTCAGTACATGATCCTGTTGTTTCATCAGAAGACAAATCCAAGTGGGAAGAATTCCATCTTCAGATGAGACTTGCTTATTTGCTGTTTTCTACTTCCAAGACCCTTGATGTTCTATCTAATAAACTGTCACCGACTAACCTAAAGGAGGCTAAGAATTTCACACGCAAAACTTCTAATGTTTCTAATAGCTGGGCATACTTAATCAAGGCAATTGAGGATGGCGGGATTTCAGTTGCACAAGCAAAAGATGGTTTTTTTGAACTTTCTTTAAAGAACACACTAAAGGAATGGTTATTGGAAAGAATACTTGAAGGCTGTAAAACCATTGGATATGATGCTCAAGGCCTTGGAGTAATCCACTTGTGCGCTATTATTGGATATACTTGGGCTGTTTATTTATTTTCATGGTCAGGTTTATCACTGGATTTTCGTGATAAACATGGATGGACAGCACTTCACTGGGCAGCATATTATGGAAGGTATGGACATGCCTTTTGTTGTTTCAACTTGCAGTTCTTCAACTTCAGTTTCTTTTAAGTTTTGAATAAAATGAACTAGGGCCCTTTTGATCCTTTTCCATTTTACCTTGCTTTTGACAGCTTCACTCTATTTCACTGAAATCATGTGCATCTCTCTGAAATAGAAAAACCTTGAGCTACACAAGTATGTTAGCATCACTAGAATTCTATGAAATCCTGATGTGTGTATTCTAAAAGGACTAGGAGCATATATTAAACGTCCTTTCTAACTCAATATATTTCAATCTAGAAGTAACTTGTCATTTTTTCTGCACATTTGACAATCTACATGTACAGGGAGAAAATGGTTGCAGCTCTCTTATCTGCAGGGGCAAGGCCAAACTTGGTTACAGATCCCACCAAAGAAAATCCTGGTGGGTGCACTGCGGCTGATCTTGCATCTGCTAGGGGTTATGATGGTTTAGCTGCTTATCTGTCTGAAAAGGCTTTAGTGGCACATTTCGAGTCTATGATAATAGCTGGAAACATCACTGGCTCACTGCAAACAACTGCAACAGACACCGTAAATTCTGAAAACCTAAGTGAGGAGGAGCTGTACCTAAAGGATACCTTGGCAGCATACCGCACAGCTGCTGATGCAGCAGCGCGTATACAGGTTGCTTTCAGAGAACACTCACTGAAGGTACGCACTAAAGCAGTCCAATTATCCAGTCCAGAGGATGAAGCTCGGAATATTATTGCAGCAATGAAGATCCAACATGCCTTTCGCAACCATGACAGTAAGAAGAAGATGGCAGCTGCTGCCCGCATTCAACATAGGTTCCGTACTTGGAAAATACGGAGGGATTTTCTTAATATGCGTCATCATGCTATCAAAATCCAAGTAAATGCTCTCTACCCTTTCATACCGGTTTATTTTATGTATAACTGCCACAAAGGATGAGAGAGAGAGGGGAACCTAGATTACTTCACATCTCATTGTGGCGGTGGATGATATGAGGCCAGGTTGCATGTTTCAATAAGTGGTTATTATGGTTGATGTGGAGTCCAAAACATCCTGAATCTGCCTTAGTAACAAGGTTTGGGCTGGATCATTTTGGTTTCAAATATCCAAAAAAGTAAACTTGTTTTACCTTTTCATCTCGCTAGAAATATAGGACCAGAAAAATAACAAGTTCAGTAACGGATCAAATGCAATGAATGTTAAAACAGAATATAGTTTTCCTCTGTCCTTCTGATTGTTGCATACCTCAGAAAGTTAGCATAAGAAATTCAGGAAATTAATAAGTGATTTTCCTTTTGCTATAATGCAGGCTGTTTTCCGAGGCTTCCAAGTGAGGAGGCAGTTCATTAAGATCATCTGGTCTGTTGGAGTGCTTGAGAAAGCAGTTTTGAGATGGCGTTTAAAGAGAAGGGGCTTTCGTGGACTTCGTGTTGAACCTGTTGAAGCAGTTGTAGATCAGACACATGAAAGTGATACAGAGGAAGACTTTTACAAACTCAGCCAGAAACAGGCGGAAGAGCGGGTTGAGAGATCTGTAATACGGGTTCAAGCTATGTTCCGTTCAAAGAAAGCACAAGAGGAATACTGGAGGATGAAATTAACCCATAAGCAGGCAAAGGTAGGTGATTTACTGGAAGTAGCTAGGCTTATAATTCTGTCATGTCGATTAATTAACGAGGTCATGTGCTTCTTCAGGTGGAGTATGAAGGGCTTCTTGACTCGGATATGAATGTGGACAGACGAAAATGACTTCAAGAGACAAGCATCGATACTCTCTGGCTAGTAAAATAATATGTGCCTGCATGTGAATGTACCGAAAGGAGGTTCATACACTTTAGCAGCCTCTACATTTTGGTAAATTGCTAGATTGATTAGTTGTGCTCTTCATACTCTTTCATGCTGTTTTTAAGCTTTTGAGAGGGTTATGATTCCGATATTAGTATAAATCAATTTCTATATAGTCTAGAAAGTTTGACAGCTAGGAACCTCCACGATTTTCTCTTTGAATTTTAAATGCAGCCAAAGAATCCGTGATGGGTTGTCCTTTGTTGTGGTTTGGACTGCATTCTGATCCATTTAAAGCCGGGAAAGAATTGGGTAGCGAGGACGTCCAATGAGAAGATTAAATTTCCAATGTTACGCTCTGCTTGAAAATACTATGAAGACGATAGTGATGCTACCACATACCATGAATTTTGACTTTTTACATAAAATGAAGGTCAATATTGCTTCATTGACATTACAGGCTATGCATTCCAACACTACATGGACTGAGTGAGCCATTTAAAACCAATCAGCATACCCCATCTTTCGAGCAATGCTGCGCATGAAAACTTGCAGGGGGCGAATCTCTGCAGCATCCACATCGATTTCCCCCTGACAGCAGTGAAGTTAGTGAGACCCAGGTGGTGATGCAATTCCACTTCTGATGCAGCATAAACCCATGTCGGTCTCGATTCCTAGAATGACAAATGGGACAGCTGTACTTTTCATTTTCTTAAAAAAAAATAATATATATATATATATATATATATTAATTATTTTAACATAAAAAAACATTTAAATTTTTTTTAATGAATATTGCTGTGCTGACTATAATGACTTTTTACCCAAAAAAAACAATACTGATCGTAAGAAATATGTTTTCGTTAAAGTTACAAAAAAAATGTACGGATAAGAAAATTCTTTTATTCTAAATTATGTTTTTTTATCTATTTAAAATCATATAGTTTCTCCAAACCTTTTTTTTATATCATTTTCTGTTTTTCCAATGAATTGAGTTGCTATTAGAAAAGGTATGCTTGTAAAAAAATGAAAAAGAAAAGTTTGATTAAATAAAAAAATAATTTCAAACAGTAAGGTTATTAAACTCAGGACTATAACCTAGGCACAGGTTGAGCAAATTAACCTAGTTAATCTAAAATATTATTGTTTTGTATTTTTTTAATAACTAATATTATATTAATATTGTTTTAAAAATATATATTTTTTAAAAACACAATCATCATATTTTTGACGGATCAGCCAACATACGAGTTGACCTAAAAGATTTAATTGTTCATCAAAGAACCATAATTTAATTGTTCTAATCCCCATTAAAAGCATTAGTACAGTGGTTTGCCCACACCAATTAATACATTAATTTTTAATTCAACAATCACAGGGACCTCATTGATAAAAAAAAAATGATAATCTGTCACAAAGATACTGCACACACTGTAGCTCGATAAACTCCAATTTCACAATGGCTGAGTTATCAATCATATGCTACTACAGTTGTTAATCCTTCGAAATAAAATCATTAAGACAAACAAAAATTCCATATTCAATGTAACTGTAGTAAGAGCGCAAAAGGTGACGGGAAAACTCCAAGAGAGCACAAGGCCAGGTGTTCCTCCAGATTCTACTTGATATATTGAGACATCCACTTGAAGCCATCACCGTATCCCATCTTGCGGACAATACTGCACATGAAAACCTCCAGAGGACGGACATTGGAGTCTGTCAGATTCACCTTCCCCTTGCCAGTGGTGAAATTGTTGAGCCCGAGATGATAACTGAGCTCATCTTCTGAAGCTGCATAGGGAATGTCGATCTTGTTGCCCAGAATCAGAAATGGAACAGTGACCAAGGATTCATCTGATAGGAGGGCATCCAGTTCCTTCTTCGACTCGGCAAACCTCTCCTTGTCATAGGCATCCACTAGGTAAACCACGGCGTCCACCTGTTCATTGACAGAAAAAAACTGTCTGGTTTACACTCTTGGCAATTCCAAAACTAGCCTGTGAAAAAGAACAAATTCTTCACAAAAATTGAGGGAGTTTGCAGTATATCTTCTTGTATTAGAAATCTAGCCACATGGAAAAACAAGCTAGTCATACCACATGAACAATGAACACGACATAACAGATGGATCAGTACCAGCCGGTGCCTTGCATGAGAATTACAGAATCATTGGGTGCAGCAGATATCTTGGGGCTTGAATTCAATTAAAACATAGATAATTTATACTACTTCCAGCCAGTGAACTCAGAACCATTTTCATTATTCAGTTTTAACTTCTGAGTGAAATACTCTCCTAGGTCAACTTCATATAGGATTTGCATAAAGGCCAAAGATGCGTGTTATTTGGAAAGGTACTATTGGAACACCTCCGAAAAACAAAAAGGTGCTATCAGCGAAACTTCCAATATTGATGTTGGCCTCCCATGAATCAGATAAACACATGCAAAGTTTAGCTGGGATTATGAAGGCACGACGGCACACGTGAAGAAGGAAATCAAGTTATCTCTTCACATAGAGAAGTCAAACAGCTGAAAACAAAGTTGCAAAAACCAGTTTGCAAAGATAGAAGGATGGTTTTGATCTGTAATTCTGCAAGGCAAAGCACACATATGTGATCTCAGCAAGCAACAAAATGAGGAGACCCATTAATGCCCATTGATTCAGCTATGACCAGATCCATATAGTACATCAGTGACGAGCGAGAAAGGAAAAGAAGGCGGCTACATAATGCAGTTTCCTTAGCTCCAAATCGAGATTCAAATAGCATAACAACACACGGCATAATTAGAAGCACCAAAAAAGGAACTCCGATCACACCATTCTGGCAAGACTAATCGAGAAATTACAGTCAAACAACCACAAATCACACCCTTTAAAACTGAGGTCGTTTTATCATGCCACAGTTACAAGTCATCAATTAGCATGGAATGAACAAAACAAGTAGCAAAAATAATATATTCAAAGTACCCACCAATCAACAGGGACATTTTTTTTTCCAATCTATTTGATCAACATAAAACTTATTATTACGTACTAGAATCAAAAAAACTTAAGAGAATCAAAGCACACAAATTCGACTCAACAAGAAAGTTGAAGAAAAAATCTAATCACATACAAATCAAGACAAAAACAATCGCATCGAATCAAGAGAAACATAAAAGCAACCTTAGCATAGTAATCTTTCCAAACACGACGAGCGATCTGGTGACCGCCCAAATCAAAAGCCTTGAACTTGATTTTTCCAATACTCAATTCCTCTGATGTTGGATGTTGGGTTGGCTGATGTTGTACTAATCTCTATATAACAACAGATCTCAGATTCAATAAACCACAACAAACATATGTTAATTAATAAAGACGCGAATTTCTATCAAGAATGAGGGAAGAAAGAAAACAAGACCTCGTCTTTCAACATATGAAGAAGGGTTGTCTTGCCAGCATTATCAAGACCCAAGAAAAGAATCTTGGCTTCTTTTTGCCATAAACCAAGAGATGCAAGAACCCCGTAGAACCAATCTAAAAGAAACATGTTGCTTTCTCGTTTGTTGATTCTTCAAGGGTTCTTTAGTTTGCGAACCAAAGAGAGTACTAATAATAAAATCAAGTATTGGGGAGAGATCTAATCTGATAATACTGGCAATAAAAAAAGGGGGGTGGCTCAGTGAAAAGTTAAATGTATTTAAACAACCTGTACCGAGTATTTTATTGCTGTCAATTTCTTTTTCTTTTCTTTTTTGCGTTCATGCTCCCTCCTCATGTTCCAACTCACCATGGCTGGTGTCACATGTTTATACGGCTGTTCAGCTCCGACAAAATTAAACATTTCCTTTCGTTTTACTGATAATAATGTTTTTTTCTCAGCCGAGGTTCCCATCATTGCATCATCATGAGCAAACAAACCATTATAAGTGAATATCTTAACACACAAAGCAAATACCAAAAAATATTTTAATTTTTATTAATCTTGTAAGTAAAAATTTACATCGTGCATAAATGTGTGTGCTATGCATAAATATTGTATACAGCACAGTTAGAGCTCGGACAAAGATAAGTGGGTTACAAGGCAAAACACTCATCTCTGTTTTTCAATATATATTGGGGTATTCTCTCTCTCATGTTCTTCATGAAATTTGTGTCATGTTTTCAGCAAGTGATCACCATGTTCTTAGTGGCTTGTAAAGTAATTTAACTTATACCCCATGTATATCCATTTATTCCACATGATTTGAAATCATTACTGACATAACCAACCTATAATTTGCATGTCTAATTGTGAGCCTCCAACTGTTAGTTTCGGTTATGCTTGCTGGCAGCTTAGAAGATCCATTGTCCAGGCCCCATATTCATGCCAAGTCAAAGAACTCAATAACTCGTATGAACCATTTTATATTGCCTGCCAAATTCATCGTTGCCTGTGCTAGTTGTTGTTGATCATCGCTGCTGAATTTTAGGCAGCGTACACTTGTTGGCGTGTCTCTGTGCCTAGTGCTCTAACAAACCACCCCGCCAAAAGAGTTTGATGTCTTTTTCATAACAAAAGCGAGGCATTCCTGCAATTTGTCCTTGGATAAAACATTTGTGTCTCCTCCCACTTTACTGAAAACATTGTTCATCGATTCTTCTTATATTAGCTGAGTCAACTCTAATCCATGATCTTAACAATTTCATTGTCAAACTATTTATGAATTGTAAGAGGAGTTCTTCATGACTTGCTTCGTTTTAGATTCTCTTGGTTTTCATGAAAAGGTTTCGAATAACTCACATAAAACGTTGAATGAAGCCTTGTATGTTTTGGCATACTCAATCTATAGGAACAACCCCTGTTTTTTCTATAATTTATAGAGGTCCATCATATCTCTACATCAACCCTCGATGTTTTGATTTCCCTACAGTCTTCTTCTTGATTAGCAAAGTTAATTTAAGCCACATCTTGTCGCCCACATTTAATTTTAGCAACCCTAGTTTCTGGTTAGTACTTCATCTTTTTCATACCTTCCACAAGCAATACTTAGCCTACTCAAACAATGTTTATCATTTTATTGGAAATTTTTATGTATTTAAGCTCATAATCTCAAATAGGCTTGCATCCGTTGTCCAGGACTTTTAAAAATTGTAGCGAAATTGCACTCTATCTAGTAATTCCAGCCAATTTTGTTGTATTATTTACAAGTAGTGTCTTAAATATTCCTCTAGCGAAATATTATTTTTCCTTTTCCTTTTCATTTATCCTAGTAGATATGAAATGGAAAACTTTAGCATTGATCCTATCACTATAAACAACGTGGTCCAGAATCAATGCGTATCGCAATCACTTATAATATTCAAAGACACTCCAAAATATTTCACCATGTTTCGATAAAACAATCTTGTGGTAACCTCAGTTATACATATTGTTGGGGTGGGCACAAACAATGCATACTTAGTGATTCTTTCTACAACATCCATGACAATGTTCATGTCACCCACCATTGGAAATTCAATAATGAAGTCCATCGAAACTTACACTTAAGATTTATCTAGGATTGACAACAACTGTAACAGGCTTGTCTTTCACTGTCATAATGTCCTGTCTTGTTGGAACACTAAATAATTTTAAAATATTCCAATTTTATTAGATTATATCGAGCAATCCTCATATAATTTATTTTTAAACCTGGATTAGATAATAAAAATATGGTCAAAATGTTTTTGTTTATTTTTATTCGTATATTTGTTAATAATATTTTATCAAATTGCTTATGGTTAAATCAATTTAACTTAGATTACATCCAAATAATTTTTATATAATTTAGTTTTAAGTTAGAGTAATATCATAAGATGTTGACATGGCAAATCAAGTTTAATAATAACATTAAACAACTCTTCACATGAGTATTGTTTTTAATGATATTAATTAATATAGCGAGATGAAATTAGTTTACATAGAAGGGAGAGAGAAGTTGCATGGGCCAAATGTTCAAGGCCCACCAAAGAAGCCCAGTTTTCAGAAGTTTTTCAACAAGAAAGGCGTACAGGCAGGGCCGTCTCGAGACAAATTTTTTTGTGTGACTCCAATTTCTATAAAGGCAGCAGCGAATTAGGGTTTGATCTTATTGCCTCTCTTTCTGCCCAAGAGCCGCATCCATTCTTTGTTTCAGGTCTGTACATCCATTTCACCATCAACAGCTTCTGTTTCTAACATTACCAGATTAAGTTGTCTCTGAGAGAGAGACTATTGACTGTTTCCTTTTTTGAGCTGCAGAGATGGCCAAGTCAAAGAATCATACAGCACACAACCAGTCACACAAAGCTCACCAGAATGGCATCAAGAAACCCAAGAGGCATCGCCACACTTCCACCAAAGGGGTACTTTCCTTTCTATCTTGTGAATTTTGATCTGTAGTAGTGTGTTGTTAATGGGTCTTTTGTTTGTAGATGGACCCCAAGTTTTTGAGGAACCAGAGGTACGCAAGGAAGCATAACAAGAAGAGTGGTGAGACAGCCACCGATGAAGAGTAGAACCCTTGCCTTCTAAACGCGCACTATTTTGCCATTAAAGTGTAGTGTCTCAATGTTACTTATTTTGGATTTTGTTTTTCTGGTAGTTGGCTCCAAGCCAGAAACTTCGATTTTCGACTGTTGCTACTGATGTCTGTTTAAGATTTTTAAAGCTTTGGATTATTATAATTATGCCATGATCGTGTTCTTGTTTCCTGTATCCTAGTTGTTTTCTTGCCTCCTATTGGTGTGTAGTCCTAGGATTTTCAAAGTTTATTCAAGTTTAGGTGGTAAACCATTAGCTGTACATTTGCTATACGAGTTCTGTTAAATTTGTTACTGTTATAATTATCGTAAATCAGTCTATCGATATCAGTTAATGCTGGTGGTTTGGTTTTCCCATTTAGTAGTCAATGCGTTATTCTATTTAGTAGCAATGCAATTCTGGTTTTAGAAGTCAGTGTTTTTAGTTCGGGAACTCCTTTTGAGTTCATAAATATGGATTGTTCTTTATTCTAGAACAAGCAATAAAAAAGTTAAATGATGCGTTTTTCTTTGATCGTGGCTTTTAAAATGTGGTGTCATGGTGATCTTTAATGTCATTTAGCTCCAGCTCAGGGGTGCTGGTGTTTGTCATGATGGTGGCCAATTAGCCAATTACATATTAGCCTTGTGGCTGTTGTTTATGTGAATGGTCAGTAAGCTCACCGAAAGTAGCTCTGTTGGTGGCATTTGATAGTGAACTGGAATTGTTGTTTCACTTTAATGTCAGTGACTACACACCATCAATGACAAGATGTTACTTTAAATCTTGTCCTTCATGGTATATTTTTTTGAAAACTTCGTTTTTTACATGGGATTTCCAGCAATAAACATTTTTTTTCTGTTTCATACGTGTTCGAGATTGTAGTTCAGAATTCTAGTTCTTTAAAAAGGAAGAGTTTTTTTTTTCTTTTTTGGTTCTTCATGTGTCAGAGTGAGAGATGAAAGGAATTGTGAGTTGAGTTTCTTTCAGATTTGCTGTCTGTTTGATGAAAAGGAACCCTGTGGTTAAGTTTCGTTCGAATTTTCTGTTTGTATTCTAACTGTTTATACTGAAGATTATTAGATCAATATAAACTTGAAAACAAGTACACGGGGCTTGAGTACATTAGAAGCGGTTGCCTTTAGCTTGAAACCCTGATGATTTTCTTGAAGGGTTCAGCCATTGTATAGACTTGGATTTATGTTAGATGAATTGTGTTATACCAGCCCAGATCATCAATGGATTGTATGATATGCATTTATTAAAGGTGATAGATGGTTTAAATTCTTAACCCAGAAAAGATTAATAATCCTTTTTATTTAAATTTTAAAGATTATCGAAATGTTAGTTCTTCATTCTTGGCTCATGGGCAAGGGAGGTTGGTGATGCGAACGCGAGTGGCATCCAATGTCATGCTGTCTCGCTTCAGGATTCATGAATAATTTTAATAGATTATGTTCTCTTATGGTCCTTTATTATTATTGTTGTTGTTGTTGTTATTTATACTTTTCTATTATTATTTTATTTATAAAAAAACTGTATTTAATATTTTATACAATTTTTTTGTTGTCCGTAAATTATTTTTAAAAAGTTTGCATTAGTTACTATATTTTTTTCCAAAAAAGTGACAATTGTTGTTAATTGGATTGATTGATCATGAATGTGATTTATTTGTTTTTATGATCACGGCAGATATAATTGTGACGTTGTTGAATTTGTTTCTCATAATATCATATATATATATTTTTTGACTAAATTGTATGTATTGAACATTTGAACCTTACAATGATCTAAAACTTTCAATTAAGGACTTTTTTTGAAAACGAAATAAAATAACAAATTTGAAGGATCAAAACATACATAAATAATAGTTTCACGGTGGAGAAACGTGTTATTAACATTGTTAGCGATACAAACTTAATAGATGTGTGATAATAGCATCAATTAGAAGTACGTGATGGTAACAAAACATAGCATATAAAAAACAAAAGGGGGTTACAAGGATGCAGGAAATCATTAATATTGGTATGGTCAGGGGGGGAGTTGCGCACAGTGATGATCTAGCAGTATTTATTTGGTCAGGGCATTGATTGACGTTTCTTAAGCGTAGTGTCATCCTTCCAGTATGGGCTGCCGACTGGCCGCCGCTCCAAGTTGGCGGTGCCAAACCGGGTGGCTGATTTTCGCTATTGGCGCAACTTTCCTACTCACAATAACAAGCTTATCCCTCACTCAATAAGACTATTAAATTTAGTTAATATTTTCACATTTGTACCGCCGACCCTAACCTTCAGCATCCATCACGGATGAATTCATTTCCATGCGCAAAACATCTCGTTTCTTTTTAGCACCCTGTTGAAAACACCCTCCCAATAAACGACAGGGTTCAGGAGCAAAAGTCATAGCAACTGCGAATCTTCACAATTGATTCTCAAGCCTCAGCTAGTATTTATACATGCATGTATCAACTGTTGGGTTTCTGAAATACATAAACAATAAATATAATTTATTGACAGGACACCAATGACCCTATTCATGATGGAAATGTTTCTTGTGGGTCTGACGGTCTGTCATCTTAATGCCTGATAACCACAGGAGGATCTGTGAGATATTTTAATCTGGCTACCATGACAAGTAAAAATCAAGGATACCACAGGGACACTCGCATGCACACAAGAGTTTCAAAATGGTGATAATAAGAACTGGGAGTAGATTATAAACTGTCCAATATATCAGAATCAAAACAGGTTTCGAAATGGAAGTAATATATGAACTTGACTATCTTTCCAAGGCAATGGTGGATACAGTCAAACAATAGAGCAACATATAAATTATTTCAGGCTGCAACAGTCGATCTCTTGATGATGTTTCTTTTGACAGTAATAAATTCATAGATTTTTCTCTAGACTGTGCACTCCTTTATACTTCCTAATACAAGCAAATTTCTTCAAAATTTTGTCTACCTGCACAGTTGAGATGTGCTTAGACAGCAACTGGTTCATTTACTATTGGGCCTGAAACATGAGCTTTAACCTGCCCCATAAAATAAGAACTTCTGTCAATAGGTTGAAGTTGGAAGATGCTCTCTTCAGCTTAATCAACACACGCAACCACCAATTGTGGCTGAACATGTATCGGGATGGGGCTGCTACACAGCAGTTTATTGCAAACAAATTGAGGTGGAAACTATTTCTCAAGGGAGGTTTATCCATCACCTGTTTGTGTCGGTACATTTTAAGTTCAAAGATAAAGCTTATATGAAATATGAGTATTATCTCAACTTTGAAATCATGAAGGTGCATGTGTTTTGTCCCTCTAAATTCGCTTTACCATATTGCATGGAAACTCAGACAAGTGTGCCATTTCTTTTGATGGCATGGTATGATGATAGAGCTATGTGTTCATGCAGAAGCTCACCTTTGCTGATTTGAAAAGTTCGTCAATCACTTCTGATAGTGTTGGGTGTGCATGAACTGCAAGTTTTATGTCCTGCATTGTACCAAACATAATTAGTAAAGGGGGGTTAGAAACGATGCATGTACATAAATGAGCTATGAAAAGGCATTTCAAAACAGAAAGTTGATGGGCAAAATAGAGTTGAGTTTATAAAGGAATATAAGTTGCACCTTGATAATAATCATCTGTCCTAATGAGCAAGTTCATTCTAAATGGTATTGTACACCATCAATAGAGAAGCACAAGCATACCTGAATACGAGTGCCCAGAGCTATAGCATTAGATGCTTCATGGATGAGATCTGCAGCATGCAACCCAAAAATATGCACGCCGAGTATCTCTCCATTATCGGGTCTGTATATCAACTGCAAGAAAGTAAAAGAGTACATTCATGGAAGTTGGTGAGAATGGATTGATCAACAGGGTCAGATAAAAACTGAAAGACCTCACATGTAAGCATATGGAAATATAGCAAAAACATTTCAATACAATTTTTTTGGATTCAGAACAACAGTTGCAGGCTCCAAACCCATGTTATAGCATCCAATCCAAAAATTAAGCTGTTGGTGGGGCAGCCAACACAATAATTGAGTACACATGAAAATTCACAATCCTGAGTGTGATCAATATCAGTTACTCAATAGGACACTACAAAAACATGCATGTGCTTCAACTGATTGCAAGCATCATATTGCGAAGTAGATGCAACAACAAAACAGCCAAAGGGCCAGAAAAAATTCTTGAGCAGTTCCCAACATAGTTTTTTCTTCATGGTGATACATAATAACAGCTAGAAAAGAAGAGGATCAAGCAATCGATTGAGGGAATAAATAACTAAGGTCCACAGAAATTGCAGTTGCTGGTGAGTTATATTATTTAATGTAGCCACACTTCACCGAGACACTACTGATGATCTCAACTATTTTGTACATTTGATAATAGATCTGTGATTAATTAATCTCGGGTTGGCTAAATTTTATGTTGCAAAATCTGCATTTTGTCTCCATCCACAAGGCGCAACTCTTGTTCAAGACCACTATTGAGATGAGTGTGAAATTAGCAGTCCTTGAACAAACATGTATGTTAACAGCAGCAAAGAATTACTACAACTACTGTTTCAGCAACAGCTAAGAAACTTCATGATGCTCATAACCTATGAAAGATATCATATTAGATCCAACAGGCAAAACAAACCAGTTCAGGTATCATATGCATAGCTATCCAACAAGACAGGATAACATCAGGTAGTGAATCTTTTTTATCATTCAAATAATGTTTGCAAAAGAAAATTGAGGAAGAAGAGTTGGGGAATCTGACCTTAGCGAGCCCCTCTCCTTCATTTTCTGCCAAGGCCTTTGTGTTGGCCTTGAAACTTGTCTTGGCAACACTTACTTCAAAACCCTCCTTTTCAGCTTTCTCCCTTGCTTGAGGCTGTGAATTTAAGTATTCAGTCAAAATTTCATGTTTTAAGCAAAATAAGAATCTTGTTTGAGAGTCGGAGAGGATGTAAAGAATGCAAATTGTTTGTATAAAAGTTGTTTTCAGCTAACTTGATCATAAATCCTGGAGTAAATAAAGCATGATATCACATTCATTCTCAATATCCAATTGCGAGATTTTAGCATTTACCTCTGTTAATCCAACCATACTGATTTCAGGGTGAGTGAAACAAGCTGCTGGAATGCTCAAATGATTTAGCACGTGATCCCTTCCAGTGAGTTGTTCAACCACTGTGTCAAGAATTGATGCAAAAGATGAAACAACAGTAGAAGCATCGGATTTGAGGTCATAAACAATGATCAACATGCAACTAACCTGAAATTCCTTGTGCACTAGCTGCATGAGCAAGCATCATTTTACCATTAGCATCACCAATGCAATACAAGTGAGGAACCTAAGCATTGATATCATCAAATCAGATATTAATAATGATTTGCAACAGCCATATATTAAAATGTGTTCATAAGCACATAATTGAACTAACCGGATCCCCCTTAAAATCAAGGACACGCATACGCTCATCAACAGGAACAAAACCACGTTTCCTTTCTACATGGACCTGTGGGAAAGACAGAGAGAAACAATTCAAAACAAATTCCTTTTTCCAGGAGACGAATCCATTTAACAGATGCAGCACTATCATCAAAAGATGCGTACACTGTCCAAGCCAAGACCATCTGTGAAAGGAGCCCTTCCAGTTGCAATTAATGCTGCATCTACCTATAGTGAAAGCAAAATCAGAGTTACCATGGATGCCATGAGATGAGATTTTAGATCATACAACAAACAAAGACATCCTTTGAAAAATGGAAATTCACATGCAGTGAAATGATACTGAATACTAATGTTTAAATTAGGCAAGCATATGCAAATGAAATCCTGAAAAGCAGGAGGTGTCTGAAAGTGATTGGCATTAATGCCAAATTTTACAAGTTGTACTTGTCCAGGCTTAAACATAACAGAGGTCCATCTGTAAATTAGCCACTTTATGTTCTGTGAATGGGATAGGGATGCTCATCGACTGCATCTCATCCAATAAGGTCATGATTTAGTTGGTTGTTTCATGGAGGTACATGACTGAAAATTAAAAAAAAATGCTCAAAGAGCATTACAGGCAGGCATTGTCTCCTTGAACAACATATAGAAATGAAGTTTTTTAGCAATCCACTATGCTCTGCAAGACACTAATAGTGATGGATACATGCATCCAACATCCAGACTTAATTTATTTGAAACAACTTGCATACCTCAAGAATATCTTTGGGTTCCTTGGTCTTGGCATCAATAAGCTCAATGGTAACTGGTTTCCCGTTCTTAGCTGGAGTGATCTGTGAATAACAAAAAATAAGATGACCGCAATTTATGGAGCAGGAGAAGAAAGGAAGTTGAGATCATCGCTAAAAGGAACAAACAGCTACATGAAAATGAAATTCTGATTACCTTGGTTGCAAATACTCCAGTATGATAGTCGATTTTACGTGGATTAATTAGGACCCTTTGAGCCAGCTTTCCAATCTCAGGATCAAATCCAGGCATGAGCTGATCAAGTGCTTCGATAAAGGTGACCTGCAAATAAACCCAATCAATGAAATCAATATTTGCAAAGAGAAGTTCAGACCATTTAAATTTCTATGACAAATAATCTTGCCAATGATGATGCCAAATAAAAAAAATGATTAATAAATACAAGCTACTAGTTGGCACTGCTCACTTCTATAAAAAAAAAATGAAGGAAAAGAAAGGCAGAGGCTTAATGGATATACATGTCTTCATGAAAAAGGAATTCCTGAATTCAAGTTCCATGCACTGAAGTGTTAGGCATGTGACTGATGCATCCAGCTACTGAATCTCATATGTGTATCATTTAACAAATTTTAAATGCATGAGAATATAAACTGCAAACTAAATAATCTGCCAGGAATATGCAATGGTGGAAACTGAGATAGCTTATCACCTGGAAATATATACAATTAATTACATTGGAAAGCTCAAATCATGCTGAGCTTTTAAGATAGATGAACATAAGCACTGCATGAGTTGGAAGGAATCTTCCCATGCAAAGCTTGTTTCCAATGGGTAGCAAAGCCATGTATAAAGAAACTTGAACTGAGAAAGGGAAGAGGTAATGAGAGATCATTAAACAGCATGAAAGGGAGAAAAAAGGAATTGTTAGCTTATTAAGCTGATCTTTCCCAACAAAATGCTTGGCGACAGTTTTTTCTAAATGGACCTCAGGAAAAAGAAAAAAGAGAGGCTATACCTCACTTCCAAGGGCAGTATACACATCACTGAATTCTAGACCAATATAACCACTTCCTACAATTGCTATCCAATCGGGAACGGACTCCAGTTTGAGTGCATGGTCACTTGTGATTACAGTCTTCCCTGCAGTTCGTTACACAGAAATTAGAAGATTCCATATCATAGTATTTCCATAGATGACCCTTTATCCACAAAAGACATTCTAGGCTCCAGTAATGTTGAGGAAGATGAGGCTGCAAACATGCTTTCAAAAAGTTGCAACATTGATGTAAAAAAGGGGTTGAAGTGTTGAACAAGAGGAGCAGCATGCAGCTTTCAAGGGGTTTTGCTTCTTATTGTGTGAACTGCTTTGGATCAAACTTTTAATGAAAATGGTTGGTCATTGTGTAATAATGAAACAAGACAATATTTACCATCAACTTCAATGCCCTTGGGTACAAAAGGGACAGAACCAGTAGCAATGATAATATCTTTAGCAGTCACTATGTTGCCTGGAGAATCAAGCTTCCCATATTGCACCTTGTGTGGGCCCTGAATGAATCAATAATAAAAAGCACCGGGATGCATCAAAATCCCAAATCACATCATCACAGCACATCTCTAAAAAAAATCTATCTTGTAGACCGAGTAAAAGAACTTTTGCTTATGGTTCTAGCGCTCCCAAGTGACATAATGTTAACTCACCAAAATTGAGCCAACACCAGTCAATATATCCACACCCAAGGCCTTCATAGAGTTCGTTAAATTATTACGAATTTTTGTAGCAAGATTATTGGCATGATCTGCCACTCCTTGTCTATCATATCCAGCAGCTGCAACCTATTCACAAATTCCAGGAACGAAATAAAATAAGATTATATGACCACATTGATTTAAACAAAAAAATAATTAAATGAAAACACTCTATTACCTGCAAACCCAGAGCTTTCATGTGATGCTCGTTCTGTAGGTCACGCATCCGGCCACTTACAGCTAAAAGCGCCTTTGAAGGAACACAACCTCTGTTCACACATGTCCCCCCTATCACATCTCCTTCAATAATAGCAGTTTTCAAACCCTGTAATTATAAATTTGACAAAATTCACACATCTTCTACACAGTTCAAATAGCAAATAATAGATATGAGTAACATTAAAGCTAAACTATAAAGAATAATAATTAAAAAAATGATGTTATTGTATAAAGCACAATTATAAATCGAAGATTGTAAACTTAATCAGCAAAACTCAAAATCACCATGATTCAAATAAAAGGTGAGAATCATAAGCATTCAAACAAAGTAAAACAAAAAAAGTCGCACTAAAGAACAAATGGTCTGAGCTTCTCTATATAAATAGACAGTAAAAATAAATAAGCAGGTGAAGATCAGTGTGATTTAAATACTCAATCTAAGTTTCTAATATTAACAATTAAAAAGCGTAAAGAAAACAGTTAAGAAGTTAACTACCTTCTCAACAGCGTGAAGAGCGGCACCATGCCCCCCAACACCAGCTCCAATAATGACCAGATCATAATCAAATGACTTTGGCGCGCTTCCATTATCAGATAAAGAAGCTGAGATTGGACTGTTAATTTTATCAGATCGGATTTTACTTTGGGGGGGTTGAGAGCGAGAGAGAGAAGAGAAACCTAAAAATGCTTCTCTTCTGAGACCGCAGAAACGGAGATTGATGGGCTTAGAAGGAGAGAAAGGGAGGGAGTGATTAACCGAGTAGTTCGATTTGGGAATGGTTGAGGCTGCTGCGGACTGAGAGAGCGAGAGAGTTGCCGAGGATTGCATTTTGCAAGAAAGAAGCAGAGCAAATGTGAGAGAATTGTGGAAGAGGGAGATTATATAAATATTATGAGGTTTTCAGAGATGGGGAGGGCTTTGAGAAGTCCGTTGAAAGGGGCGGAGATATCGAAGTGGCAGTGGCTGATGAGCTACTTCTGCTATCTTCCTTTACTTTTTTTCTTCGTTGTTGGTGTAGGATGGCGCGCACCGTTTTGCTTGTTGAAAAATGATTTCCCCCTCCTTTTTTCACAAACTATATATAGGTCCTTGTTCTATTTGTTTATTTAGATCCTTATTCTTTCAATTTCCAAAGAACCTTACATTTTCTCGGTGATAAAAGAACAGGGGTACATCCAAATTGCCTAATAATATTCATTATAATAATTCCACTTCCAGCATCGGATATTATAAACGAGGTTTTTCTTCTTACAAGCTCTAAAATTGAAATAGAGGGGCTCTTTGCAACTTTGCTTTTGAAAATAAATTAATTTTTTGTTTTTTTTTAGTATTTTAAAATCATTTTAATATTTTGACCAGTGTTTTATTTGATACTTCGTTTTAAAATTCTTTTGAAAAAAACTGAAATTCATTTTTTTATATTTTTAAATTATTTTAACGTCCACGTATCAAAAATAATTTATAAAAAATAAAATAAAAATTACTTTAATATAATTATTAATAAAAATTAGTTTAAAAAACAACTATTAACAAGATCCCCTTCCTCTCCTATTCTCACAAATCACAAGTCACATTTCATAATTTGAACACCGGCAAGCATGTTTAATCAACTCCGAGATTAACAAATGCCATTCCCAAGCATGTTTTACGCACTCATCAACTACCTCAAAGTTTTCGATGAAGAAATCGGGAGTTCACTTGTCGGTCAGATATTCTATCGAATTCATTCTTTGATGACCATATAATTTTGGTCCGGTTTCATCTACATGCACAACGGGGCGACGCTTTCTCAAGACCAAATTAGAATTAAAAAAACCATTGTTAGAGGACAAGCCAAGAATTATAAAAGCCAGATATCATAAGTGAAGGGCCTGGGAATTGAGACGCTCAAAACTAGGACATCTTGCAAGGGAAAAAGGTAGATTTCATATAACATTCCTGATCAACCAGAATCCAGGAAATGTAGGACACACGAATCAAAATGCTAATAAAATAATTCTCATGATCAAATCAGGATAACTAAGATGTCCGATAATATTATAAACTATAATAAAAGATATCAGGAAATCACTGTTCACGGTTACTAAAAACACTGTTGATTTCAATAGTGTTTTTTTTTAACAGTGATTTAACGGGGGAAATCCCAGAAAAAGACAAAACACCTTCAGGGTTTCGTGATCATTGTGCACGTCTGATCGGACCAGTTTGGGCCGCCCCGCCGGTCTTCTTCTTATATTTTTTTTTCAAAATTAGCTAAATACGTTTTTAGCCTCTATTGAGACAAAAACGATACCTTTAGGAACAGGAGTAGTAAGGCAATTGACCTCATTTTTATTATTTTTTCAGTGGCTGTCAGTGTGTGATTGGCTAGTGCCAACCGGTTTTTCGCCCCACCCATTGTTTAGATGACACGTGTGGTGTCGTACGGTGACCGGAGACGTCATTCCAGGGTCTGTAGCGATGCGACTCTACGTTGTCTTCCTCCCGAGGCGACGTGTGTTGCCTAGCAATGGCTATGGATGCGGCGACGCCTGGTTAAAGCCGTCAGCCACGTTTCTCTCTCTCCTGCACATAAAAGTACAGGAGAATCCCCTGATGTTCAACGTTTTCACTTTAGTCCCTTCACTTTAATTTCGTTTCTGGTATGTAAGTTTTGATTTAGTTCGATTGCATTCTCCGATTGGAATGAATTTAGTGTCCATTATGCAATTCGGTCCTCCAACTTTTAATTTCCGGATTGAATTGAAAAGGATGAATTTATCGATACAATAGTTTCAATTCTTCAGTTTTGTAATTTGATTAAAATTGATAATATATTTGATTTTCATTTTAGCCCTTATACTTTTAATTTTCTATTTTCATCCTTGTATTTCTTTTTATTTCTAGAATAATCCCTACTTTTGTCCATGTCTATATAAGTGTGCTAGGCTTTGATTTTTTATTTTTTTTGTTTTCTTAATTGCTGGGGTGATATTTTTTCCAAAAAAATTAGTTCTTAAATTTTTGTTTGTATCTATGATCATTTGGAAATTGATATTTGTGTTTTCTTTCTCTCCATTTGTTCTTTCTTTTAGCTTTTTATTTGTTTTTTTTTATTTTCAAGTCATATGACTTTTATTATCTGATAATTTTTATTTTAGTTTTTTGTTTGATATTTTGTTCAAGTTATTATGATTTTTTGTCTTTTTTATTATTATTAACACAATAGTAAAGTTATTTTTTTATTATGATTTTTTTTGTCTTTATTATTAACACAAGAATTAAGTTATTTTTATTACGTAATTTCTTGTTAATGTTTTTCAGTTTTTTTGTCTAGGGATAATTTGATGTTTTTTTTATTGTTTTTTCAGTAAATGCAATGATAGTTTTAGATGTTACAGCTTCGACGTTATTATTTTTAGAATAAGGCGTGGTGATCTTTTTTATCATATTAAATGTCACATATTTAAATATTATATTTTAATTTTGGATCAACATATGCTATTAATTTCTTTCATCCCAATAATTATAATCTTTTTTTTACTCAGCCTAGTGTAATAATGTTTTTTTATTTTCAGTTCAATTAATTTTTTTTTCAATCAATAATTTTTTATTTATTTATTGTAGTATATACTAGGTTAGCTTAGACGACGAATCTTATCGGTATGAGTTTAGGACAGATCTCACATGAGACGAAAGATTAACCACAGAGACAAACCTCTGCAGAATGATGCACTCATTTATCAACAGGAAGTAATCGGTTATGAATGCTGCTATGTCTGATGACAAGCCTAAATTGGCACTAGCAGCACAGCAATATCTAATTGATGGAAATGAGTCCTTACTGAGGTTAGAGGTGAATATTGCTTCTCTGGAAGTCCCTATATCAGAGCAAGCAAAAGACGAAACTTGAATAAAATATTATTTATGAATAGTTATAATATTAATATTAATAAATATTCTTTATTTTTTATAGAAATTTTAATTAAATTATTGCTAATTAAACATGTTTTTTATTGGAAAAATAATTAAACACGAGAAAAGGAAAGTAGACTAAAAATTACTATTACTATTACTATTACTATTACTACTATACATGTAAACTGCGTGGTGTTTTTACTGTTTGAATCCACAGTACTACTTATTATTTATATATATTGTCGTGAGTCATTAGCGATATGTTGTGTGGCCGAGTTGGTCCAAGAATAACAAATTTATAAGAGAGAGCGCGGGTTCGAACCCCACTCTCTGCATGTTTTCATTTTGCCTCAAAACAAAACCTATTAATATGTATTGTCTTGAACTATAACTGAAATATGGAGCTAGCCAAACTGGTCCAAAACGCGCCTGTCTTCCGAGAAGGGCGCGGTTCGAATCCCATTCACCAACAAATATTCAGTTTCTTGCTTTTTTATTTATTACGTTTTTTTTTCTTTTCTTTTTTTCATTTCTTTTTTTAATTTTTTTCAATGATTTGTTTTTCTTGTTATATTTTTTTCTTCTTTTTTCCCCACTTATATATATATATATATATATATATATATTAATTTGTTGTTTTTATAATTGGATTATTTGGGGTAACTTAAATGCACTATGATTAATCCTCAAATTCAATTTTTTTTATAATTTTTTTTACTTATTATGTTTTTTTTTCATGAAATATTTTTAATTTTGCTTGGAAATGTGATTGATTTTTTTAAAAAAATATATTTTTCTGATAAATATTTTTTTCCTTATTATGTTTTTTTGTTTTTATTTTTTTCCATGAAACATTTTTTATTTTGCTTGGAAATGTGATTGATTTTTAAAAAAATATATTTTTTGTTTAAAAATATATTAAAATGATACGTTTTTAATTATTTTTAACAGTAACCCATGAAAATAATCTAAAAATAATATTTTTTTTTCTTTCCGTATTTATTTACTTATGCTTTTAGAAAAAAAATATTTATTTTTTGTAGGGATTTTATTTTTATCAGGTTCTATTCTGAAATTTTAATTTATATTGGTGATAATTTTAAAATTAATATTGCTTTTTTTTTTCTCTTTGTTCTTTTTTTTATTTGTGTTTTTTTTTATGTTATCTTTTTTTCAGATAAGATAATTTTATAATTTTATTTTTTGTGCAATAATGATGATAAATTTTTTTTGTTCAAATGTTTTTTTTTTTGAGGTAATTTAATGATTTTAATTATTTGAGTAGTAATGTTGATAATAATTTTAACTGTTATTGTAATGAAAATGACATTAACGTAGGGATGAATTTTTAATTTATGTTTTCATCTTTTATGGATAGAAAATTAACTACTTTCTCATAATTTATATTTATATTTTTAAATGTGATTTAAATTGAATTATAAAATAAACTAATCTTAATAGTATGAATTCAATAATTAAAATATCCTAATCTTCTTGCTTTTTTAATGAAGATGATAATTTTATGCTGGTTATTTTGTTAAAACCTATTAAACAGATAAATTTATATCAATTTAAAATTCATATATTTTATAGAAAACTTGCACTTCAGGATAATGTTACACATATTTATTATTTTAACTAAATTTATATTATAATAAAAAAATACATAATTAATATTTTTTATATTAAAAAAATATATTTTAAAAAAATTGATCTCACCCGCGACGAGGCGCGGTGACATTGACTAGTAGATAAATATAAAACTAATTTTCTATACTTGGACACACCCTTCTTTCTTAAACTGCTACCGTCAAACACAATAGCCAATCATTTCGTCCAACGTGGCACTTCTCCAACGCTCTGATCACCTCTGCGCTAATATTACAGGTCCCATTAAGTTTTTGTTTCCTGATTTCAATTGTTCACATGTTTAGAATGTTTTTACAGTTTTTTTTTTAAAATTATATTTGTTTAAAAATATATTAAAATAATATTTTATTATTATTTTTAAAAATTACATCTAAAATTATAAAAAAATAAAAATAAAAATAAAAACTTCTCAGATTTCCAAAAATACTTTTCAAAAGGCGGTGGAAACACCCCCTCCTTTGTGGCGAGGAAAGATCAGACATTCACCTTGTTGCGAGCGATTTGCTAACGAGAGGAATCTTGTGGGCGCCCATTCATCACAGCGAGACATGGGACCCACTCCTCAGACCTTCCTTGAGTGAGTGGATCGCGAGAGAAAAGAGTAAAGGAGGAGAAAGGAATTAAACGAAAATATCGTCCTTATACTTTTATTATCTTCACGATGCCAGTTCCTATACTAATGCCTTTCCTAATGTCATCCCTGTGTTCATGATCTGCTAGTGAAATTATCATATGCGTGATTTCCATCGGCAGCAATTGTGTCTGTTTTATCCCTTGCCTCACAGCCGGTGCGTCGGATAGTCAGATTCCCGATGAGAAAACAAGTTAAAAATAACCTCTTTTTTTTATCGTAAATCAAGGAGAAAGAAAACTATTTTTTTGTGTGCGCTTGCTTGCTTGGTTTTGGCTAGTTAATCACTCTTTTTTTTTTTTGTAATATTTTAGGCAAAAAAAAAAAACTCTTGGCATGATATGTACTATATAATGAGATCAAAACATCATCGCGGGACAATATTTGAATTTTTATCAACAATTAGGAGCAACTTTTACCATGTAAACCATTACATTTTATTATTTATAGCCATTTAATCTTGTAAAATAATCAATGTTTGTTACGTGTGTGTGTATATATATATATATAATAGCATCTTTAAATACAAAAATCATATATTTTTTTTTAATGTGAAAAAACTCCACTTCTTGAAAAACACAGTTTATAAGCCCGGATAAACGAGTAAAACTTCGGTTATCTCATACTCTTATAAGTGATGTATGTCATGTTTTAAACTCAAGATATGCTATTTATATTATAAATTCTGTCATGTTTTTTTGGGACTAAAAAATCATAGCAGTAACCATACAAGTGCATAATTTGACATTGCTTTTAATCTATTTTTCTCAAGTCCCTCCTGCGAGCATGAGATTTTAATAGCGTATGTTGTTGAACATAATTGATTTATGCTCTTTGTTTTCTACAATTCTATCCGTACGTGTTCAATGAATTTTTTTTACAAGCTATTTATAATCTTATACATCACTGCATGACCACATGTCCATGTTAACATTAAAAACTTTACATATTGTAGCTCTATTCTAAACAATAAAGAGCATTGAATATTAAAAATTATTTTTCAAATCTTTTGTCATTGTGAACTAGTCAAGACAATAACAAGATATTAAATGTAATTACATGAAGTGAATATTATAACTTCTTTGTCTGCATATCATTACACATTTTTAGTGTTTATCCGTAAGTCTTGTTGAAATTTTTTAAAAGAATTTTTCATTGAAAAATATATCAAAATATTTTTTTTTTCACTTTTTAAAAATTATTTTGAATATCAGCATATTAAAATGATTTAAAAATATCAAAAAATAAATTTTAAATAACAAAAAAAATCATTTTTTTTAAAATATTTTTGAAATGTAATGTTAAACAATTCTTATTCTCAACATCAAAGCAGCGAGAATAAAAAAATCACGAAGAAGGTTAGAGAATATGTTATTTATAATAAGATTAAAAAGGCAAGAATCAAAATAGCTAAAGGAAATCATCTAGGTAAGAATTGTTTGAATTTAAGAAATGAAGTAGAATCTTATAAAATATTCACAGATACCTAGAAAAATGTATAGAAGCTAAAAAAATAAAATAAAAATGGATAGCATAAACTTTCATTTTTCACTTTCTATCAAGATTTATTTATATATCTCGACAGATACATATACTAGCAATAAAATCAATTCGAAAAAAATATCAGTAATCATATTGACTCGACCGAATGCTGAAACTCGAGGGATCACACTTAAGTGTTTGTTTTTTTTATCAGAAACAACGCGCGCAGACAAATAAAAGGCCCGTGGCTATTCCGTAAAACTCAACAAAATCAAGGGCAGCAATAAACTTGCATATATTTCATAATTTCGATGTATGTAAACGCTTACACAGAAACGAAGAGAGAGAGAGAGAGAGAGAGAGAGAGAGAAATCTAAGGTTCAATTTTGCTATTTCATGGCAGTTAGGGTTTGCTATTGATCCCTGGAGCTCTTAACTTTTTCGATACTGCATACTATCTCTCCCTACAACAAACCCTAATTGAACGTGTTTATAGTTAACTGCGAGTAGCTGATTGAATTTATCGGGAAATCTTTGAATTTGAATCGTAAAGTAAGGAGTTTGCTGCCGCTGCTATGGGCGCGCAAGAGAAATCACAAGCGAACTCCAATTCGATTCAGGTCAGTCCGTTTCCGGGCAACTCAAGCAATTAGTTTTTCTTGTGCCCTAAAATTGGATATTGTGCAAGCCATCACTAATTCTTGAAAAGCCCGAGCCTGCTCCTCGGTTATGGTTTTTATAATTTGATTTGGTAGCATTAATTGAAGTGTTTCATTTTGGTAGTGTAAGCGTGACTGTTGTAACTGAATTTGATTAGGTTTTCTCGTCCTGTTAGTTAGTTGGTGTTGGTATTCGTGGCTGGCTGGCTTTATCATTAAGTGCAAGGTGAAGTCAGTATTGGATTAGGGTTTTAGCGAGCTATTGATAAGTGTTTTGTTGAGATGAGTATGTGTAACCGAAGGGGCTAACATTTTCATGGTCTAAGCGCAGAGATTTTTTGAACCTGGTTTTTCAAATTTATGCCATTGAAGTGTTTGATGCAACTGGTAGAGGATGGAGGTTACATATCCTCTTGCTTGCATAGTAAGATGCTTAAAAAACTGAAGCCTGGTGTAGATTTTGTGCTATAGTGCTATCTGATTATTGAGTAATATTGAATTAGAAAGAAAATTGCTGCTTTAAATTTTTTAAACCTTTTAGAGTTTGAAACTGGGAAGCCACTTCTATTCATAGGCTTGCTGGAGCTCAACGTGAGCTCATTTTGAATCTTGATTCAGTTATGACATGAGCTAGAGGGAGCTCCTTTGGTTTTGCTTTAGCTAGACGTTTATTTGTTTTTCATTATCATAGTCTGGATTCTGGAGCATAAGCTGTGACTTTCTCAGTGACCAACTTGTGGATTCTTTTTGAATGATCTCCTCTGATAAATCATATATCTCAATCAGTGAAGCACGAGCGGCTATGCACCATTATCACTTCCTTTTGTTGTTCACTATTCCCCTCTCTCTTTTTTTCATTTTTTGACTGGCACTTTCTTTCCTCTCTTATTTGTTGGCATCTGCAATAAAAAAACTTACCTTTTTCCCTATAAGACTGCATCTAGGCTAAATACGCATTCTACAAATCAACATGATCACATATGTTTAATGTTATCAAGAATTTAATGATCCAGACTTTGGACTTTGGGATGACTTGATTATTGATTTAAAATTCTCACTGGAATGGTGACCTATGTAGATAACATGGGAAGCTATTTCTCCTAAATTTTCAGGCTTACAGTGCTGGTTTTACTAGTGGTTTAACATTTATAATTGACTTGTTACGCCTTCCCTGTGCCTCTTTTCTTGATCAAGTGGATATTTCTTAACAGCAAACCAATTTTGTTTGCTTATTAACTTTGACCTAAGGTACTGTATACCAGATTTTTTTTTTGTTTTTATAGTAGTTTTAGAAACAATGGTATGCCCTTTATAGATTTCCCATTAAACTATTATTTTGGAATTGCAGCGGGTGAAGGTCTACCGTCTGAATGATGACGGGAAATGGGATGACCAAGGGACTGGGCATGTTACCGTTGACTATTTAGAGGTCTGGTCAAGTCTTTGACTTGAATGTTAATTTGTATAAATGAAAATTGATTTTGTTATATAAATCATTAATTAACCATATCATGGACTTTACCAAATGCAATTGCTATCATTCAGAGATCAGAAGAGCTAGGCTTGTATGTTATTGATGAAGAGGACAATGAGACGTTGCTTTTGCATCGTATAACCCCGGATGACATTTACAGAAAACAAGAAGGTATTTGAGTGTTCCCAGAAATTACAGCTACCGTGTTTTTGCTGATTATTTGATAATACTAGAACTGTGTTGTCTGGTATATGAATCTCCATTGAATTGTTCAGTTTTGATTAATTGATTTGTGCCTTATTTTTTCAGATACCATAATTTCATGGAGAGATCCAGAATTCTCTACAGAATTAGCACTAAGCTTCCAAGAGACTGCAGGGTGTTCTTACATATGGTAACAACTTATGTAGTATCTGATTTTGTTCTACTTATTTTTCTCTTTGTTCTTCAGTAATGTGATTGTATTAAAACATGTCTACTTCATTTAGGGAACAAATCTGTAATGTGCAAAGAAGTCTACACTTTAGTACTCTAAACAGTAAGTATTCCGTTTTCAATTTAAATAATGCAACTCCATTGGAAAAAGACAGCTGTGTCTTGTAATTATGTCTTTAGCAATTGAATCTCTAACAAACAGCATCCATGGTTCAAGTTTTCGAGATCAGTTCTAAAAATTTCCCCCTCTTTCGTAAAGGACCAAATTCTGGATTTCCCCTAACTATGAAAGGACATATTGGATTATCTGGTGCAACCTAATTCATTGGCTGTTTTATGCTTTTCTAAGTGTCCTGATATGATTTTTTGCTTTTATGTGTTTGCCTGTGAACCTTTTATTTAGAGCAGCAACCCAAGTCATTGGCTTTTTTTTTTTACTTCTCTAAATGGTCCAAATATGCAGTTCTTACTTGCTCGAGTTGACTGTGTGCCCTGTGTTCAATATAATAAATTTAAGTCATGGTTCGTCTGTCTAGATGCGTTAGCATAACAGCAGAACTGGACCAGCTGCAAGGTGGTTTTTTATTCCAGGGACGAAAATCATATTTCCTTGATACTCTGGAATGAAAAACTTTAATGTCATTGTCTTTCATATAACAAGCAATAAAGTGTAACTTGACATCATGGCACCGCTACATTTTATATATTCTTGTATCACAGCAATATTCCCCCCTGCAAATGTTGTCTAATTGAAGGAGAATTTTGAATGAGCTTGAGAAAATACATCAAAATTTCTATTGGTATTGAAGGATGTCAACAATATTGTTTAAGTATGCTGCTTGTTGAGGAGCGCCACCTTCAGTCTTCCCACAAACAAAGACTTCTGACTACTTGTAGATACTCTTGATTTTCTCTGGTTTAGCCTCATGTTATTCTTTCTTTTTTGCTTGGAGCATTTGTGGTCTCATCTCTTTTCTAAAATTCGCAGGCGAGGCATTTCACAGCATGAGCAGTGAGTTGAGAGAGTTGCCTGCTGTTGAACTTTCTACACTTCCTCTAATACTAAAGGTTTTTCTTCTTTTTAATCCTTATTTCGTTTGATAAGTTTTAATTATAGTTTCTTCTCAAAAGTAAAAGTAATTATAGCCTCCCAATTTTTTTTGGTTATTCCAATGAACTGTTTCAACAGTAGTCCCTTTTCTCTCATCCTATATTAGAGTTGAACTGGTTTGCAATTTCCATCCAGTGTTTATGCTATTCTTTTGATTTTTTTTATTTCTAGTTCCTTGCTCCCAAATCCAGGATTCGGGTAGATTCTAGGTTGGTATGTTACTGATGTGGAAATAAAAAGACTAACATGTTGGCTGGGATCGCTTTGAGCTCTTTATTTCCTACATGGTATTGGGTGATCTTGTAATTAAGCTGAATGGATTTGCTTTGCAGACTATGTCTGAGAGTGGTATTGCAGATCAGATGAGACTGACAGATCTAATACTGAATGATGTAAGCCTTGCGAAATTCTTTTTTTGTCATGTTGACTTGGTTACTGTGTGCTTTGACAATAATCTGTTGATCAAATTTAAATTTGGTTCCTGGCCATTAATTACATATATATTCTCAGCTCCTATTTCCAGCATACCATAGTACTTCTACTTATAGTATTCTTTCTATGAATTCTTTTTACTAGTTGATGTGATCAATATTCATTTACAAGATCTTCAAAAAGGGGCAACCTCCAACTTTCAAGTAATTGCTGAAAGTTAGGATTATGGCTATATGTAGTCCATGCAATATTAATTTTCATCGGGATTTTTCTCCTTCTCAAGTCTAAAGACAATTTGTGTATCGAATCTGAACAGAAGAAAACTATGGTTTAATGTGTTTTAGGTAGTTTCTGAAGCTGCTTTGTGTATATTTTGGACATATGACTTGAAACATGCTTGCCAAGAGTGGATGCATTTGCATCTTGTTAACAGTAAGACAACATATTATTTTGCTGTCAAATCTGTCTAGTTATATGCTGACAGGGAATAAAAATTACTGATATTGCATCTTTGTAAAGGAGGGTGCAACCAAATGTTTATTGGAGAGGTTAACATGATTAATTGTCCATTCTCTGTTAATTTTGTTTTGCTCGCAGCAAGATTTTTTCCCGAAGCTGATGGATGTTTTCAGAATCTGTGAAGACCTAGAAAACATTGATGGTCTTCACATGATATTCAAAATAATCAGAGGGATCAGTGAGTACTCCTTCATGTTGTATTTATTTGTTTGTTGCATGTTTGCCTGCCCCCTGTTGACTGACATTGAATGATGTGTTTTAACCTGTAGTTATGCTCAACAGTCCTCAAATCTTTGAGAAGATATTCGGGGATGAATTAATCATGGATGTTATCGGTTCACTTGAGTGTAAGTTCATGTTCTTTGTTGGTTCATAACATTCTGTTCTAATCCTTTGCATGTGAATCTAGTTTAGAATAATTGAATTATTGTCTGCATATTATAGAATACAATCTGCATATTTTTGTTTGTATGGTTGGCAACAGGAGACTGGTGAGCGCTTTTGGTCATTGCTACAAACAGATTTTGGGTCCTGTTTCATTATTGTCACCCTCTTTTCATTTGGTATTCATGCATTTTTCTTTCAACTTTTTTTTTATGGTTGTGTTTTTTCCATTTCTTAACATACAGAACTTCCATTTTTCCTTCTAGCATCAACAACCATAAGATCTGCCAAGCAAAACTTTGCACAAGTTTCATGATTGTAATGTTGCTAGCAGTGTGAACTATGCTGTAATTGATGTTTAAGTTAGACCTAGAGGCAGACAATATAAGTTTTAATTACTTTCTTGGTCAAAGTAAAACATACCATTTGTTTGCATTTGTGATTGGTTTTGTTTCAAAGCTGCTTGGTTGGTTTAGAATCATATTTTCTTTTTTGCATCTAGTTAAGGGTCAATAATTTTTTAATATTTCCATTTATATTCCCATTCTTTTTCCCTGCAAAAAATGCACCTTCTGTGTTAAACCACACTCACATTGAACTTAGCAAGCTTCAGGAAATAAATTTTCATTTTAGAAATTTCTGGTAATGTTTTACTCGAAGATATATGCACAAGAAGAGTTGTAATTGGTCGATACTTTTCAAAATAGTTCTTCATCATTAACTTTGTTGATTTTTGTTTTCAGATGATCCTGATATTTCTCATATCCAACATCATCGTAATTTTTTGAAAGAGCATGTCGTTTTCAAGGAGGTAACATATTACTGATATTGTGGGGGATTTGGGGTGGGGGTGAAGGTGTCTAGTGAAAAAGTCATTGTGCATCGCTGATACTTACTCTACTCTATTGTTTAAGGCCATACCAATCAGGGATCCTCATGTCCTGTCAAAGATACATCAGACATACAGAGTTGGTTATCTGAAGGTTTGTTTCTTAAATGTTGAAGTTTGGGATGAGCCAGTTTGCTGTTTGGCATATGAGTTCTTACATCCTATCATCTCTTTTAGGATGTTGTTTTGGCCAGAATATTGGATGAGGGCACAGTTGCAAATCTGAATTCCATAATCCATGCAAATAATGCTGTTGTAAGATTAAAAAACTCATATTTTTGTACATTATAAGTTCCATACAAGCTCAAATCTAACTGTGGTGTTCTCTTATAGGTTGTTTCTTTGCTAAAGGATGACAGTACCTTTATTCAGGAACTGTTTGCAAGGTTGGGATCGCCTGCCACGTCTGCAGAATCAAAGAAAAATCTGGTAATCATTATCGAAAGACTTTCCATGTTTGATCTGTAAGTTCATAGATAAAGTGCAACTTTGAAGATGGTATAAACATTGATAAGTAATTATTTATTTAACTTGCTGGGAAATTTTTCTTATGTGCAGTGTACCCTCACTTTCACAAAAATCACTTCTTTTCCTTAGAATTTTTTTACGACTTAAAAATTGCTTAAGATCACTTATTTTTGAGTCAGTTAGATGGTGCTCTAGGTATATAAACAGCGACTTCCCTTTTTTACCATATAGTGTATGAACTATTCAAACACATCTAATGTTATTCTAAGATGAGTTCACAAGTCCTTGTTGATATTATTATTTCTGATGTTCTGTGTGATATTATGGCTTTTGGTATTGGAGACTTTCCTAACAATATGGTTTAGTGTGCGAGGGCTGGGTTTTAGACACTATCTCCTTTTGATGAAATATATTTGTGAGAAGATGACATTGTGTCTCTTTGTTGGGATTCTGTTTCTTTTGAAATAATTTTGTCTTGTGATTGGAGTCATAGATTTGTTTTTGTGGAATGTTCAATTCCATGGTAATAAGCTTAAGGGTAACACTCCATTAAAATATCAGCATGGAAAAAGTGTTCTTAGCTAAATCACCCTTTAATGCCAGTTATTGTCATTACTGAACAGTAATGCTGATGTCCAATTTGTTTAACTTTTGGAATCTCTGGGTAGGTTAATGTTTTGCTGTTTTCTGTTACCTGATATATATGAATACAACTTTGTGTGCTCTCATGATATCCTACAGATTGATACGATTCCTCTTTCCATGCATATAGGTATATTTCTTGCACGAGTTTTGTAGTTTAAGCAAGAGCCTGCAGATGGTCCAGCAGCTCCGGCTATTTAGGTATGGGATGACTGAAGCTGCATGCATCAAGAATAGGATTGTCTTTTGTGGCTATATCAGTGCCGAGTAATTTCTTGTTTGTTTTGCTTTCTTTAAGATTTTTATGTTAAAACAACCAAATCCTTATTTCTTATAGGGATCTCATGAATGAAGGTATCTTTGACATCATTGCTGATACTTTGCAGAGTGAAGATAAAAAAATTGTCTTAACTGGGTAATGATGGCCTGTTCATTTTTGTTTTGAATATTTTTTTGCTGTTTTTGTTTCTTATATTTGTTTTGAATTTTTATGTCCTAGCTACCCCTAACAGCAAATCATTCTTATGGATGCAGGACAGATATCCTCATTCTTTTCTTGAATCAGGATCCAAACCTTCTGCGTTCTTATGTTGTTCGGCAGGAAGGAATCCGGCTACTAGGGTTATTGGTATGTATTCTATGACCTGTGTACAGTTCCTCAATTCTTTGATATCCTTGAACATGCAAACTAACACATTAAATGATGTCTTGCACAAACCATTAGATAAGATTTATCACTGTCCTGGGAAGTCACAAAACTCTTATTTGGATAGCCTTTATGAACAAATATCAGTTATCCTTTAATTGCATTGCCTTTATGAACAAAATTCATTTTACATTTTTATACATTTTTTACAACTTTGGAAAGCGTTCCTATAATGTGACGTGAAAAACTAAATTTACAAAGTTTTTGCAGCATGAAAGAAAATCAACACAAACCTTGTCACCTTTTAAGTTAAGAGAATCTATTATCCTCTCGACCTCCAAAATTGTTTATTTAATATTCAGGTGATATTCTTCAGCAATTTATGGACATTTGGCCAACCAGTTGTATACCATGCCTCAATAATCTATATACATAACAATTTATGTCAAGGTCAGTTCCATTGTTGTGGTTTTTGAAGAGTTCACATCAACTCCAACTAGGAAATGCTCTACCTCCACCCTTAGAATCAAATTTTCCTAGCACCTCGATGAACTACAAATGTAGTGATTTGGTGATGTTATGCTTTGAGATTTTTTTGTTTTCTATAACTTTCTTTGCCACTTATTCTGGCATCTGATTTTTTTTTTAGCACTTCCCATTTTCCCATGACTGTTAGCTCTTTAGTTCTCTGGTGTATTGCAATATGTGTTCTGAATTTTCTTGTACCTATACATGTGTAAGCGCACAAGTTCTATCTGTTGAAGGGACTAAATTTATTCACTTACAGGTTAAAGGAATGATAACAGACTTTGGGGAGGACATGCATTGCCAGTTTCTTGAAATTCTTCGCAGTTTATTGGATTCCTATACACTGTCAGGAGCACAGGTACTACTAGTCTTGATAAATCATTCTCTCATGCAGCTATTATTTTCGGTCATTAAGTTTGCTGGGTGGTAAATGGAGTTCCTATACCAGTAGTGAAAATTTGTTTTGTTGCTATTATGCTTGTTTTCTGTGTTTAGCCTGCAACTCAACTGTAAATTAATGTACTGAAAGATGGCTAGGCTTTCTCCCCCCCCCTTTCCTTGCCATGAGCCTGGGTTTTATCTGCAAGCTTGAGGTCAGCCTATCCCAGGATCGTAATATCGTTAAACTGGCCTGTTTTATATCTCTAGTCCATTTTTTACTTGTATTCCTTTTTTCGCTCATAAGGAAAGCTTTAACAAGTTAACAAATCAAAGTGATTTTAGAATAACTTTTGGAAGGGGTGAGATTTTTTTGAAGATCTCCATCCAAACAGATGTCGAGGGATAAGATTGGTCTTCTTGGTGGTGATATGATGTTTCTCTCTGGGTCCTTTCCAGGGTTTCTTTTTCCAATGCCAATGGCTGGAGGGCTCTTTTATTATGTCAATTGTTGTTTCATTTCTGTATTTATGGAGTGTGCTTCATTTTCCAATGTTTGGTACCATCATTGAGAATGATTCATTTTTATCAGTAAAAAAAACCTTGGCTCCTAAGATTGAATGTATATTATCTAATTCAATATTTGGTTATATCATCTCCCGGGTATGTTTATTATTGGTTCTAGATTGCACATTGTTTGCTGGTACTTGTGCAATTATTTTGCTATTTTATAACATGCAGCTGGGGTGTGCACCTCGTGTGTGCTTGTACACACAGGTGCAATGTTTTGTAATATAATCAATTACAAAAAAAAAAAAATTGACTTGTTGGATGATGTTGTAGTAACTTGGATGAATACTGAATTTCTTCCTTAAATGCACAATTTAAATATTGTTTTAATGTGAATCTATCTTGATAATGACTGAATTAAAATGATTTTATATCTCTTTGCTGCAGAGAGATAATATAATTGAAATCTTCTATGAGAAGCACTTGGGCCAATTAATTGATGTTATAACAGCATCTTGTCCTAATGAAGAAGTTCCTTCATCGAGTGGTAAATCTTCAGGGTTTGGTGAGAGAGTTGATACTCGAAATGGGATGAAGCCAGAAATACTGTCAAACATATGTGAATTGTTATGCTTCTGCGTTCTGCACCATCCATATAGAATAAAGTAAATTTTTTACACCAACTTTCAAGTAAAAGGACTCAATTTCATACTCTCAATTTTGTAACAAATGACTGTTTTTCTTATGTTTTCAGGTGTAACTTTCTTCTTGATAATCTAATTGAAAAGGTCTTGACACTGACACGAAGGAAGGAAAAATACCTTGTAGTAGCTGCTGTTCGTTTTGTTCGCACTATCCTTTCCCGCCATGTAAGTCACCTTGATGGAATTAATTCTCTAACAGATCTATTAGGCAATTGACTGTTCTTCTATGGCAATAGTGCCTCCAAAATACTAGAAAATATTTCTCCATGCATCACTCCATTTATGAAATTTGTTTCCTTTATTCCCTGAAGAGTAAATAGTGTTTTTCTTGGTGATATAATCTCATGAAGATGAGGGATAGGCAGAATCATGGCTGAAAACAGCTCTGTAGTACAAAATATGTACAACAACTACTATTTTATTTGAGTATACGTATATTGTACAGTATTTACCATTTTCCATGGATGAATGTGATGGATTAATCATTTTTGTAATTTTCAAGTATAAAATAAAGATGGATGGAAGAAACCAGTACTTTTTTTTATGAAATCATGCATGGTTGGATATAAAAGAAAATAACCAGTATGTGTGGCCTATTAATCCACTAAAATATATGAATAATAGATATATTAGTAGATAGATATAGTGGATGCTGACATTATCTCCTTTGTGAAGAATTCTTAGACAACTATGTTTGTATTTGTGTCTTGATATTCCATTTTTTTTACTTACAGGATGAGCATTTGATAAATCATTTTGTCAAGAACAACCTCCTTAAACCAATTGTAGATGCCTTTGTGAGCAACGGAGACCGTTATAACCTGCTGAACTCTGCCATTTTAGAGCTTTTTGAGTTTATCCGCAAGGTGCCTACCCTATTATCACCTCTTTTTTCCTTCCATCTTAGATATGCTCAGAAGTATGAATTGCGTATAATTTGTTTCATGCAGGAAAACCTGAAGTCGTTGCTCAAGTATATAGTTGATTCATTCTGGAATGAGCTGGTCAAATTCGAGCATTTGACCTCCATTCAGTCTCTAAAAGTTAAATATGAGCAGGTATTCTCACTTTTGCCCCTTTTTTCTCATCTTTAATATTGCCAGTGGTTTCTTATTTCTAACAAGTATAATTCCAGTGTCTAGAGCAGTGTGGAGCAAAAAGTACTGGTGACATATTGGACCCAAGAAAACGAAATGATGAACGCGCTCTAGAAAAAGAAGAGGAAGACTATTTCAACGAGGACAGGTATGTTTTGCTAACTGTGAACTTGTATGCCCATAGTTTTTTATAAGAATTCCCTCCCATAACTACTGATTTTGAATATCTAAGCAGCGATGAAGAAGACACGGCATCTGCATCCCATACCCAAAAACCACAAGCTCAATCAGTTTCATCCAATGGAGTTGCTGCAGGGTACCCATCATTAAGGTATGGTAATTGCCTCATGCTAAGACATCTGGGAAACCATTTATAAATATTTGATATGATCCTCATGTCTTTTCCTTTTGATTTTGTAGTCCACGTTCCAGTGGACTTGTTGATTATGAGGATGATGAGGATGACGAAGACTATAGACCGCCTCCTAAGAAACAGCAAGAAACTCCAGAAGCAGATGAAGGAAATATTGAATCCCTTGGGATGAAGCGGAAATTGCTTTCCAAGGATAAGGAACCTGAACTAATAAAGAAACGGCGATTAGGTAAACAATCAAAGGCAAGAGAGGGTGTATTTGCTGCTTTATGCTCTACGCTCAGCCATGCTGTCTTGCCAAGCAAGAAAGCTGAAACTGCCGTGCATGCAACTCCTGAGGATGGAAACGAAGGCTCAAATGAAGAAAGTCACAAAGAGAATGATCCTGACATTTTGAGAACCTGTTCTGATAATAAAAGTACTTCAGGTGAGGAAAATCACAAGGAGAAGGATCCTGCTTGTCCTAAAAGCTGTTCTGATTGCTTACACAGCACATCAGAAAATGGACAGATGGTTGGAGATGATGGTCCATTAATATCACCACCTAAATCCTCACCAGAAATGACTGTAAACGGGTCCTAAGTTATTAACCAGGATTGTGGTCAGCAGGTTGACATGTTTGGTTCCCTGTTTTATTTGACTCGTGGGCGTCTCAAATCAGGCTATGATTGGTGAAGGAATGGCTTTCTTCGGAGGAGCTGAGCTGAAAGGTGGTCGATTGACGTTCATGGCTTTCAATTATGGTAGGAGAGGATACTGTATAGTGCCACCCAGGTTCAGGAGGAAATACGAATGGGAGAGGGGTCCAAATGCCTCTTACCAGCCTCTCTGATTTTGAACAGAGAAATCATGGCTTTTGTATAAACAATCATCCAGTGGACTTTTTTCCCATTTTTTTCCCCTTTCAGTTATCTGTCTTTAATTTTTCTTCTTTGTCAACTTAAAAATGTTTTTTTTTCTAAAAAAAAAAAATAACCGCTCTTATTTAGCCGGTGTAAACAATATGATAGAAAGGGCATCAATACTTGCCCTGCATAATAGGTCCCCTGGTTACAGTTTTGTGGTAGTGGTTGTAATAGAGGAAACTCTTAGTGAGCTGGTCAATGTCCAGATTATCTCAGTTGTAGTTGATTTTTTTTTTATTAACCATTGTGAACTAAATTTCCCCCCACCTTTGTTTATGCATGAATTAAAATGGGTCAATTTGCCTGCATATCAAATGGTTACAGGTATAATGTTTTGACTTCATGTTTCTTCAATCCTCGTGACAAGTTTGATGCTGCGAAGATGTGGTTATAATGATGTTGCCAGTGCCAGGTGCGGATAGAAATTCCTAAACGCCAAAAGGCCACGTGTTAAGACGAGGGCGGTGAAAATTGGAAAGCCTGTCATGGTTGCACAATCTATACCAGTCGACTAAAAAATAAAAAAATAAAAATCTGTAATGTTTTTTTAAAATATTCTTGAACCGCCAAACAAAAAGGTAAGAAGGCCTTTGAGAAAATCCCACAAGGGCACAGCCCAGAAACATACTACTGTTCTTTGGAAAGTCCTGGCCGCTAGACAAGCCACCAGAAGAGTCCCTTCCCTCGCCCCGTCAACTGGCTGGCCGAGATAGTCCATGTCCATACCTTTTCAAGTACTTCAAATGCACTCCTATCAATATTGACCCAATGGTCCTGATCGACGAGGTGTCCTTCTAGTTATCAGGGTTGTTATATTTAAATAATGCTGGTATTTTATAGTCCAAAATATATTAAAATGATTTTTTTTTTAATTAGCACATTAAAAACATTGATAAACATCTAAAAAATATCAATTTAATATGTTTCAAATAAAATAAAACACACATTAAACCACAAAATAATACTACAGTAATGACCTCACAAATTTGAAGGCATGTAGTTGACATGCTCATCGGAAACTAGATGAACTAAACGGTGCAGATGAAAGAGGTTCCAAACCTAAAAAAAATTAGTAGTTGTACATACCATCTACAGTACTTTGTATTGCATACCCTCAAAAAGATTCAGGGGCTTGACCTAAGGGTTGAGGTAGAGTTTTGAAGAATCTAGATTTTTTAAAAATTATTTTAATATACTTTTAAATCTAAAAATAATTTTAAAAGTAATATTTATCATGGTTACACACACCCGCTCGATTTGTTTTTTGGAAGATGAAAAGGTTAGAACGCAGCGATGCACGTGCACATAAGACTTTCCATGATTTATTGATAAATATTTTACATGGATAAACTTTTATATAGGTGGAGCACCCTATTTTCTCATTAATGACCGAATGCAAACCACTCTCTACGTAACCAAGGCACCTTTTTCCTGACCAGTGACACTCTCTCGCCGTCCCACCACAAACACTCGCCAATTGTTCGATAAATCACGGTGTCGGGCACTACAATTAATGAGCTCTGATGCTTTCACCAATCAAATAGAGTATCACTTTTCATGTCACGGCCGACATAAATAAAATCTACAAATATCCTAGAAGGTATAATATTTTAGAGAGATGATGAATAATTGATCTCGCAGGAAATTATTAATGTCAAGTATTATCATAACGTATAAAAAATCAAGTTATTAGTTCAGATTCCATAATATAATTTATATTATTTTTTAATATATTCTCAGAAAAAAACCATTTGTATTTGAAACTTACACAAACTTATATTATCTTCAAACTCGTGACTATGAGATATAAAAAGCTTGGATATCATATTGAATGAACTGTATAAGGTGAAATGGTTTTTGACAATTAACACTTGTGATTTTCTAGGAAATCTTACATGAATTGAATTCATTCACTCCGATACATAAACTAAGCAAGGTGATCTTATAGGAAATCTGAACACCCGTGAGCAGAAAACAGCAACATTCATTTCCTGTTACTGTACTTCCTATCATGGGGTTCGCAGAACATGTGCTTCCATGCTTACGTGAAATTGCAGATTTTGTCCAGCACATGTGAAATGATTCCATGTAAAAATCTCATACAATTGAAAAAAAAAAAACTAAGAGATGGAGAAAACTCTAGACATAGTTTATTATAGAGAAATTTTTGTGGTCTCTTTCCATGCTTACGTGTGATTTTTTAAAGTTGAACATTTTGTGGTCAAGTTCGAACATTGTTAACAATTTTTTTTTTTTTTGTCATGGATAATATCTCAATGAAGTGACAATGATCTCTTTCCCCTTTCTCTCCTGATATATAATATAGACGACTCCTTTATTTTGAATATTGTTGTCTAAAGTATTTGAAATTTACACAGTAATTTTTGAATTTAAATTAATATATATATATATATATGTATATATTATAAAAATATGAAACAATTAGAGTTTTATTTGTTCATTTAAATCCATAAAGGACGTTTTTTTAAAGAAGTAAGCTTACTTGCATCCTTCTTGATATTATTAAATTACACAATCTTATTTGATCCAGTCGAATTAACAGCTAAAATATTAGATTTTCCTTATCCGTTTATAAATATTGTCGTCGGCTGAGCATCTATCTTGTATTGTATGATTGGACCGCGGATCGAGTAAGCGAATGGAGCCACACCACGAGTATCCATCGAGTGTATACTATCTGCGGATCAGAACAAGACTGGTAAGACACCATCTCTTTATTTTGGTCAGTACACGAGAAAGGCCCAAGACACATCCATTTACCCATCAATCCCTTCCAGCAAACGGCGTCGCAGACACCTAGTTTTGGTTTTTAATATATTTTAAAAAAACATTGGTGAAATAATAATAAAAAAATAACATAAGTCGTACGTGCTATAATTAAAAAAATATAATTTTTTATATTTCATTGCAATTTAAAATAACTATACATTTTTTTTTATAAATATTAAATAAACAGGAAAGAGTCAGAAAAAAATCCTGAAAATTCTCCGAGCCTTGCTATCAGACTATCAGAGAGATTTGAGTTTTGATGAGATGATTTTTAAAAAAAGAAAAGAAAAGGCAACGGTGACCGACAGGGTCACACTTGGCAAAATAATATCAAGATCCCAGGAATCGCCACCGGGTAAGGATTCTCGTCACTAGAAGCTGACACGTAAACCTGCTCTCCATAACACGTGTCCTCCTAGCTCATACTTGCAGTCGTTAGCTAGCTGCACCTCTTCAGTATTTGTGTGTGCGTTTTTGTTTTCCTTATCATCACTACCGCTTATCGTAGAATTTTGGTATCTGCTTAGACAAGTGAAAGGAAAGATGAGCCACAACTTGGAAACGAGGTCGTTCGTTGATGAAATCCGTCACTTCGATAAAAGTTGCTTCTTCGACCTTGGCCACCCTCTCCTTAACCGTGTTGCCGAGAGTTTTGTCAAAGCCGCCGGGGTAAACTTAATTACATTTCTTGATTATTTTTTAGTCTCTCTCTCTCTCTCTCTGTTTTTTAAAAAGAATGAGGGTGCGGAACGCGTTTACTATCTAATGAGATCATGTTAATGGCGATGAAATGGTAGTGATTAGTGTTTGAAGATGCATGCAGTAGTGTAGGTGTTACGTGCCAAACCTTAGCTAAAATTAACAATACCATGTTGGTCCTTTAGATTGGAGCAGTTCAAGCGGTGTCACGGGAGGCCTATTTCGCAGCCATTGAAGGTAGCGATGAGAAAAATAAATTTTGATCATAGCTTTATTTATTTATTTTTGTTTTGGAATGACTTGCTGTTGTTTGATTCATGGCATGTACGTGGATGTGGATGTTAATAATTAGGTTCTGGACTTGAGTCAGGTGGTGGTTCGCCATCGGAGATTTCTGTTGATGGCAAGAAGCGCCATCATTTCCCTGATCTCAGAGGTAGGCGGCCTGTTATCTCATATCCTGAACTGTTAAATGGAGCCACTACGTTTACTTTGCAAGATACTGTCACCGGAAATTATGATTTTGACGCATGAATAAATTATTACACGTTTGAAACTTTTGAAATAAACATGTTACCATTCGAGTGTTCTATTCAGTACTGTTGGTGACAGTCCTAAGGCAGGGCATGATAAAAATCAGCTAATCTGTCTGGTGATTCTTAGCTGAGACAGAATTCTAGATTGTGATGACTCTAGACTGCCTTACAGTGTTAATTTAGTTTTCTTTGTGCTTCACAGGTGAAAACAGCGGAAAATCCCTTGAAGCCCTGGTGAGTTTGAAATCCCACCCGCACTTGTATTGCAGACCTTGTTTCAGATTAGGAAGTTATATCTGCCGAGGGAATTCTTTTCCGAGGCAACATTAGCTTCTCCATGATATTTTTTTAGAGTACTGCTGACTCTAATAAACATTGGCTTGTTATTTCTATGCAATAGGTGAGGAACACTGGAAAGGAATCCTTGCAATGGGGTGAGAAAACATTTAATAAACGAATCATTTTGTTTAGTTTTGCATGATTCTGTTGTAAAACCGAGTGAGGATTTCTACTACATGCGGGCGTTAAAAGGAAAACTGTGCTTTAAAATGTCTCAACAAGATCTGTTTTCTTAATGCTGCAGGGCTCGCAGCAGGAGTGTACGCCGGCCTCACTTATGGACTGAGGGAGTCTCGAGGAGTTCATGACTGGGTAAGGTTTTTGTCAATCGCACCAGGCAGGTTTCTACCCTTTTCAATCATTAATCAACACTAAGCAACTCCCTTGAAATTTGGTGCAGAAAAACAGTGCGGTGGCCGGAGCAATAACAGGAGTGGCGCTGGCACTGACAACAAACGACAAGTCCCACGAGCAGATCGTGCAGTGTGCTATCACTGGAGCTGCGATCACCACGGCTGCAAATCTTCTTACAGGGATATTCTGATTAGGAAATTGTGAGAGACTAGGGGTGTCTCGTATTCCAAATTTCCAATTTAGAGCCCGACTTGTTGCTGGTGTCTTAAGAATGTGCTTGTTATGGATTTCTTTTTGAACTGGATGTTTTATCATAATATGTGATCCTTGAATCGAGGTTTCGGCCTCCCTTTTATGGATTCCTTCGTTCTGGGTGGACAGTAATGAACGGATGCCTTTTATCATCATCATCGTCGTCATTTTATTTTCTAATTCAGTAACAGTGTGTAGTGTACAAGTAAAAATAATTTAAAACAATCTTTTCGAATAAGGAAAGAATGTGTAAGATATAGTCAGGTTATAAAACTTTCGACTCAATTTTAAATTCAGAGCTATTTTTTTAATTTAACATGTTTATGATCTTTTTTTAATCCAAAATATTTATTTTTCAAAAAATTAAATCAAGGCATATGACTTTAATTAATCTCTAAAATACTTTGACCATGAATATTCGAGCTTGCTGATGATTTTCCAAACTCAGTTTGACCCTTTTAATAATTGGACCAAAAACTGTAAGAATATTCCGGGAGAAATTAATTTTCATTCCTGACGTGTTATTTGACTCTTAACCGATTTTAATCAGAGTTCATGAGCTTTATACCCATACTAAATTGCTTAATTTTAATTTGTTTTATTTGTTCATGAACATATGCTGAATAGATCCCGTGAGATCTGTCGAGCAGGGTGTGTTAACTAATTTAACAGCCTGTTTTTTTTTTTAATTTGTTTTTCTAAATCCAACCGATTTAATTCAGTTTGATTTTTTATATTTCTTATTTAATACCACATTCAACCTTTTGGAAGAAAAAAGATTCTGACACGTAACCATAATTATAATATTTTTTTGGTACATTGTTTTTTTTTTTTTTAATATCAATGAATAAATTCTGCAAACATTTTAATAACCTTCTATTATGCAGCCCGAGGGGAATGACCAGGCATTTTTTCCATTCCCCAACCACGTATTTGTCCCTCGGACCAAACCTCAAAAGGTAGCCCATACGTAATATGGGCTAAATGCCGATATGAGGCCTAGTACTTGGGCTGATGTGTGTCCATTAAAATTTTGACCGTCTTAGATTTCTCTCTCTATATTTGTATCATCATCGCTCAATCTCATTCGGTCAAATCTCAATCAGGCTCCATCATACAGTAACGCGATCTTCATGGTATGTGACTCTCTCTCTCTCTCTCTCAGATTAGGGGTTTTGGCATTAAATTCACTGGAAAGTAGGGTTTGGCTCTGTCATCAATTGCAGGGTAATCAACGCATAATTTAGGTTTTTTTTTTTAGATTAGTCTTGCAGAAACAATGATTTCCTAGCTTTGTTATGTTTATTTATCATTGCAGGTGCTTTAAGGATTCGGTATTACTGTAGTAGGGATCTATAAGTCATGTCGAGTAAGAAAGAAGAGAAATCTCAAGCTGCGGCCGAGAGGATAAAGGCCGCGGCCATGAGTGCGGCAAAAGGCTTAAGTAGAGCCCAAGCTGAACGGGCGGCAGCAGCTGCTGCTCGAAATGTAAATGCTTATGGACAAAAAGAAGAAGGGCCGAGCCGATGGCAAGAGAAACGAGAAGCGAAAAGGCAAATGTATCTAATGAGTACGGAAAAGGCAGTGAGATTGGGTGAGCGAAAAGATCTTAATTCTATGTCAAAAGGTTTTGGTGGCAATGCGCAGTGTCAGAAGTGTTTTCAAAGTGGACATTGGACTTACGAGTGTAAGAATGAGAGGGTTTATATGTCTAGACCATCAAGGACTCAACAGCTTAAGAATCCTAAATTGAGGCCGAAGGTTTCTATTTCGTATGATTTGGAGAATCCGGAGGGGGAGGATAACCAGGGGCAAAAGAGGGAGAAGGAGAGTAAGAGGAAGCATAGGTCAGATTCGGATTCTGGGAGTACCAGCGAGGCTTCCGTTTTTGAGACAGATAGTGAGTCGTCGTCTGTGACAGGGTCCGAGTCTTCCGAGGAGGAAAGTAGTTCGGGGTACAGTTCATCCTCTTCGGAGGAAGAAAGGAGGAGGAGAAGGAAGAAGAGGAAGCAGAAGACGGAGAGGCGTAGGAGGTATAGCTCTTCCTCTGACGAGTCTTCTGATTCCGACTCAGCTTCGGAATCTGATTCTGATGACAAGAGCAGCAGGAGGAAGAAGAGGCATAGCAGGAGGAGATGAAGCGACTCAATCAAGCAGAAATGAGCAGCGTGTCTTGTCTGGCGTGTTTGGCTCGAGGAAAATGAGGTTCACTCAGATTGTACTCGGCAGTAGCTTTGGAGATCACATTATGACTTATTAAGTGAAATAAGTTAGTAGGTGTGTTTTCTTTCATGTCTTTTTTTTTTATTTCTTTTTGATGTAATAATTCTATGCGGTAGTTGATGCTTAAATATCTTAAACCTGTAACATGCTCGGTTTTTCTTAGACTTGGTTTTGTAAGGTAGTCAGGAATATGATCTGTGAATTATGGCATGCCATCCGTTCTCCTGTCAAATGGTTGTTTGTGGAATGCACTTTTTCTGGCTGTTTTTGCTAGCTAGTGGTTTTTGTTGTTAAACTATTGTCGGTGGTAAACTGCAAGACCATTTGAGCTTTCAGAACTAAATTGTGCATGCAATTATTCCCCCTTTCAAATTATCTCAACTGGCTGTCCATTCCTGCCTGTACTCAAATTTGACCTGCTACTCAGACCTGAAGCCGTCTATAAGTTCTTGACACAACTACCTGGTGGCTCTACAATTTCTAATGCGTGAGAAGTGTTTTTTATTTATTTTTTGCATGAATCTGTTGTGTTGCTAGGTTTTAAATTGTCTATTTTATTGCTCTGCTGAATTATGGTAATGTTCATTTAACTGCATAGCTTACATTGTCCTTCTCAAGTGGTGGTGCGGCATGTTTGTGTCCTGGAAACTTTGGACCGGGAATAGGCCCGCAATTCTGCTGGGAGATGTAAGAACAAGATGGATTGTTTCTTGTTATTGGAGTTGTAGTTCTCTCAAGAAACGGATTAAACTGGTGGACATCCAATTTGATCTGGAGAACAAGCTAGCATTTTGCTTTGCTAGTCAAGGGACGAGCATCCAAGTTTTAGTTCAGCTGGGCTGAAGTGCCGAACATATATAGGAACCCAATTTGACTCGTAAGGATTGAAAGGCCTAGTAAACATCCTGCATCCTTGTATCTGCGCAGTTCCTAAAGCATCACAGTCATGTCCTCCTTAGAACATGGAAGAAGCGTCTACCATGTCTCTAGCTATTGTCTGAATTTAGACCTTCCAGTTGTTTCTTATCGTAATAAAAATAGTATTAAAAAAGAAGCTGGGCTAGTATGTCACGCTTTCCATAGTGTTCTCCGGGTATATCTCCCTTTTCTGGCAGTACTACGGACAAAGTAGAAATAAGGTCAGTTATATGGTGCTGCGAAACAGCTTTTAAGTTTGCAGGAAGAAGAGGTGGCGGATGATGATCTTTTAGAATGGAAGTATGCAAGATCTGCCCTCGACGGTTAGCCTTTCTTCCTTGCTATCCATTCATATCTATTTTAAGCAAAGCAAGCCTAATAGTGTCCGGGGGCAGATAAATTTTGATTAACAACGAATATGAATCATCATCGTATCTGTGCATAAGCATATTCTCGTTTAGGACCATGTTTTTGTTAAATAAGGTTTATGAATTTTGTTAATTTCATCAACAACTTTCTCTATCCCAAGGAAGATAAGAAGCAAAAGATTATCCTCTATGCATTCCGCAGCTCTGATCACCAGGTCCCTCCCTCTTCTTCTCTGATATTAGCAACTTTGATAGAAATGATTGCTACTGGTAAGAAAACCAGCCACGTTTTTTCTCTCCTTGAAATGCATCAAATTGTTTCCTTGTTCGGTCATTTTTGTAAGGATGAAGATGTGTTGATGGGATGAGTCAAACAAACTTGGAAGCAGGGAGATATTATGAACTCTGGAGGAGTGAAACGTAAATGAAAAACATGGGAAGACAAAGTTGTAAGATTAGAAAGGTAGCATCCAAATCTAGATACTTGAGACTTGTATCTGTTTATTAGTGTAATTGTGGTTGGTTTTTAAAGTTATTTTCGTTAAAAAATATATCAAAATTTTATATATTTTTTTTTATAAAAATTATTTTAACATTAACCTATTAAAATATCTGAAAACTGATTTTTTTTTTAATTTAAATTATTATTTTTTTCTTAAAACACGTTCTTAATCTTATCTAGATTCCCAGATGAATAGATAAGGAGAAGACAGTACAATTTAGAGAAGACGTCATCAATACTGCTCATCGAAAGGGTGATGGAACAAGCTGGAATGCAATATTTGAAACTCTTTCTTTCTTGCCTCGTGTGACCTCGTTCTCTGATCATCTAGCCGGGTGGCATCTGATGACTGATCCACTTCGCCAGTGCCAAGTGAGATAACAATGATAGATAGAAAATATGGTGATATATTGATTTTACTCCAACTTCCAAGTAACATTTCTAATTATGAATAATTGTTGAAGCGTGAATAAAAAGTTGAAAAATTTAACAGTTTCTGATGAGAGATTCAAAATAAAAGATATTTCTTCATAAAAATATAAAATTCTATGACTAAAAAGGCAAACAAAAGGCGCAACAAAGCAAAGTTCAAGGACTGTTATAAAAAGGTTGCCCTGTTTGCCGGTAAATTCTAAAACTATTTTTGAAAAAAAAGATTTTTTTATTTTTATTTTAAATAAAAAGATTTTAGTGTTTTTAGACTATTTTTATCTGTTAATATTAAAAATAATTTCAAAAAAATAATAAAAAAATTTTGATGTAAAAAATAGCTCAAAACTAATATGCATGGCCTTGTGACCTAGATCGAATATGATTGATCCAAATATAGACTTTAATTATTTGATCATAGTTAAAAAATAAAAAATAAAATGGTAATTTTTTAATTGCATCATAGTTTTCATTATGATATTACTATTATAAGTAGAAAAATCTTAATAAGCTTAATTCAATTATATTAATGAAGATTATAAAAATAATTGAGTGAACTATACTTTTCGTTAAAGTCAAATGAGTCATTTCTCAATTTTGAACAACAAATGTGACAAATTCAATTCAATATTCATAATTTTGGCGCCATTGCATTTATTTTGTTAAGATTTTTCTAATGATTCTTAGAACATTGTAAACTATTGCTACACGCAAGCAATTTTATTCCACAAAATAAAAGGGAAGTGCACTTAATATATTAACAAAACAAAAGTACCCAAAACACTTTAAATAGTGTAAATTCTAATGGTAAAAGTTATTTTAAGAAAAATATATTGATAAAATTACTCTTTAAATAGTGTAAATATATATATATATATATATATATTTTATGTGTATTTCAATAGTAAAAATTATTTAGAAAAATTATTTTTGAAATATAATTTTGAATATATAATTATATATTAAAAAAGTGTTAAAAAAAGAAAGGATAATCTTTGAAAAATCTTGTCGTACCCTGCCGTAATTATATATCATTTTCTTTTCTTGTTATCAAAAGCAAGTCAATGCCGTTTAAAGAGGAGGGAAGATCTGATGGTTACACAAGGGAAGGCTAGCCAGACCAGGTAAGCAAGTTCAGCTATCGGAGGCTGAGATCAAGCAACTCCGTGTCGCATCTCGTGATATTTCTCTTCAACAATCTGTTAGGCTCGGGCTTGAAGTCCTCGTATGCGGTACTCAAAATTTACCCTAATTTTTTGGTGTTCCTTTTCTGCTGGTTTTTGTGGTATTTTCTTGATGGGTATTTTTCTTTTTCTTTTTAAAAAAAAACACTTTAGGTTTTGTATTCGGTGATATAATCAGACAGTTAACATGAGATTGACTATGTTCTTGTTGACAACAATCTACAGATCCAAGTTGAATCGTGTTTCAACGGTAATATTTATCTTATAGTTTTGTTTTTTAAGTTGTTATAAATAGCAGATAAACCACGTAACAATTATTTTAACTATTTAAATAATTATTCTGTTTGGATATAGAAAAACTAAACAAAAAAGCTAAAATAATATATTTTATCTTTAATATATTTCAAAATTAAAAAACACTTTAAAAAACAATTCAAATGCTCCATGGCCTGTGTTATTTCACAATGACTGATACAAATGCAGACTTTCATGATTTGGTCATAGTGAGAAAATAAAAAATAAAAAGTAATTTTTAATTGCACCATAGTTTTGATTATGATGTTACAGCTATAAGCAGAAAAATCTTAATAAGTTTAATTTAATTATATTAAAGAAGATTATCAAAAATACTTGAGTGAACTATACTTTTCGTTAAAGTCAAATGAGTCATTTGTCAAATTTGGAACAACAAATGTGACAAATTCAATTCAATATTAATTTGACAACCAAGATCTCACATTCATCCTTGAAATCGACCACATCCCAGACTATATCTTAGTCACTGTCAAATCTGTCGAAACCAAGGCCACACTGCCAAAAGGTGCCCCTCTTTTCGTCTGGTACCCGTTGAACGAAGAAACAACACAGATAACCCTAACCTCGGCCATCCATGGCAACCCCAAGCCACTGTTGCCACCAGTACCACAACTACTCCTTCATGGCTGCTAGACAGTGAGGCTTCTCACCATGTCACAATAGATCTTGACAATCTGTCTCTACACTCTCTGTATACAGGCAACGATGATGTGATGATCAGAGATGGATCCATAATTCCAATTACCCACACGGGTCCCACTTCTCTCCCTACCCCTAATAACATTTTTCAGTTGGACGATGTTTTATGGGTTCCCTCAATACATAAAAAAATCTCATATCTATCTCATAATTTTGTAAGACAAACAATGTTAAAATTATACTCTTACACGATTGTCTTTTTGTGAAGGACCTCCGCACAGGGGACACACTGCTGAAGGGACGCACTGAAGATGGGGTTTATGAATGGCCATCCAATTTTCCCATGGTTGCCTTTTCCACAATAAAAATCTCTCCCCGTGACTGGCATCACTGGCTTGTCCATCCTGCTCCCCCTATCCTCAAACAAATTCTATCATCACATCAATTCGGATTCATCTCCTCCATCACTTCCAATTTTTCTTGTGATGCGTGCATATGCAATAAAAGCCACAAGCTGTCATTTTCCACATCTTCCATTATCTCCAGTCGCCCGCTTTAAATTATCTTCTTTGATGTTTGGACCTCCCCTGTTATATCCACAAATGGCTGCAAATATTACGTGATATTTATTGATCACTTTCCTAAATACATATAGTTTTATCCCATTAAAACCAAATCTGAAGTGGATATGTTAATAAAATGACATGTTAGAGTATAATATAAATCATATTCTAGTGTTTCACCTAACAACTTAAATTTTTAGATGAGATGGCTCCTTAACGTAACTATGCACGGTGATTTTCATGTTCTTATCCAATAAACAAGCTGAGGAAGGTTTGAAACTTAGCCGCTCTAGGTGTAGTAACTTCTTTTAGGAGCACGCCTTCTCTGTGTTTTCTTTCAGGTTAACCGACCATATGTTACTTCATATAATCAGTGTGTGGTTTTGTCTGGCTCTTCATGATCTTCTGAAATCACCTAGCTAACCGATGACTCGTCACCTCCTTTTCATTTTCCCTTCAGAGTCTTCAAAATGAAAGTGTTGTGAAGGAGCTTGCCTATCGGACCCCCATGGGACGTGCCGGAGAACCAGGAGAAGTCTCTTCTGTTGTCGCGTTTCTCTGCCTGCCCGGGCCGTCATTTACAACCGGACAGGTCATCTGTATGGATGGAGGGATGTCAGTGAACGGCTTTTCCATGGGTTGAAAACACAATGCTCTATATATTACAACTGCGGAATAAGTAAATATCCCTCCTCAGCAGTTTATAATGGATGTGTGCTTGAGACAGACAGAGAGAGAGAATATGAAGAGTCTTAGTATTTACTTGTATGTCTGGAATTTTCGAGCTCATGTTATAGACGGAATGAGTGCTCTATTATCTTTTAAGAAATCAAAGTGTAAGTAAGCGATGTGTGAGGATGAATCCATATCACATTCTATAAAAAATCGTTCCAGGGTTATGACCCCAGAAAAGAAGTCTCGTGGCAGAAAATGCAGAACATTATCTGTGAATAACAATATTTTTCTAATAAATGAACTAAATTTGAAGGTTAACTATAAGATATTTTTTATTAACTAGTTCTCTTTTCTTTTTTTTAAATGCTTTTCAAAAACCAGCCAGAAAAACCTAAAAAAATATTTTAGCTAAGAATAAAATATCTTGCCCATAAAAAAGATTTTTTTTATAGATTAATATGTGTTCGAGTCAACTTGTGTATATCTCAACTGATCCTACGAGTCCTAAAATTAGTGACGATATAAGTTTTCAATAATTATTTTATTAGCAATCACAGGATATAAACCTAAAACTACAGTAAAACAATTTTTTTAATCTCAAACTCTTATCAATATACCATTTAAATTAAATGGTTATCAGAAAAATGATTTTGACAAGAGGAGCCGTGTCCAAGTGAATTCTGGTTGTAGACGTTGAATTTAAATCGGAATGGACTATTTCCCTCGTGCTAAGGGGTTAACTGTCGGATACTTCGAGCAGAACTTGTATATTTCCTGTATATCCAAGTGCATTCCTAACATCTCTCTTTCTCCATTGGGCTGGAGACAGTGATTATCTTTATCCATTTGAGAACCTCAAAATAATTTAACCTCGACCTGATCCTTTTCTTCATTTATCGACTAAAAGGTGTTCGGAAGTGCGGTTGTTTTTTATTTATTTAAAAATATATTAAAATAATATTTTTATTATTTTAAGAAAATTATTTTTATGATATTAGCATATAAGAATAATTTAAAAACATTATAAAAATTAATTTCAAGAAGAAAAAAAAACATTCTCTTAAAAGCAATTGTAATTGTAAAGCACAAAAACAATTACGTTGTAAATTTTAATAAAAATTAGAAGGCTGGCATTTTTTAAAGGCTTTTTGTTGGTTAAATTCTCGAAGACCAAAATTTTTGAAAGACTAAATATTTTTGCTCTCTATCATGAAACACGTCCTACACATCCACGTCGCTATCAAATGACGAGTCTTCTAGGCCAACTTACTAACAAGTCGCGTGCCTAACAACGACATGTCATTCTAATTGAGGTCTTTATATAATTCCATCCTGCGCCCTGCTCTAGCGCCAGAACGAGAACAAATATTTTTCCCTCTGGAGTCTGGAGTCTAGAATAGATACTTATCGGGAGAAAATAAAAAAGGTAGCGGCAAGATGAGTACCATGAAATTCTGCCGAGAATGGTAACAACACCAGCTATCTTGTTCGAAGATTCAAATCTTGTTTTTCTTGGGGTCGTTAATCAACTGATCAATGTTTTGCAGCAACAACATTCTGTACCCGAGAGAAGACAGGGACGAAAAAATCCTCCTGTACGCTTGCCGCAACTGTGATCACCAGGTTTCATCTCGGCTATTCGTAATTCTATTTAAAACTAAACCTCTTATTTATTAAACGAAAAACCCTGATCTTTTCTTTTCTTTTTTTTCTTTTTTCTTTCTTTTTTTCTTTTCTTTTTCTTTTTTTTTTTTTTTGGGGTTCCAGGAAGTGGCTGATAATAACTGTGTGTACAGAAACGAGGTGCATCACTCAGTTGCAGAGAGAACTCAGGTATTGCAAGATGTAGCTACTGACCCTACTCTTCCTCGCACTAAAGCTGTTACGTGCACTGTCTGCAACCATCCTGAAGCTGTCTTCTTCCAGGTCTGTGTTATTTTTATGCTATTTAATGCCAGTAAGAATATGTTCTCTCTTTCTTTTTTTAAAAAAGGTATCTGGATGTGGTTTATATGGATTTTTTATTTATTTTCTGGCGTGCTTGTTACTTGGTCTTTGGCAGAAAATTGTTTGTGTCATTTTGATGAGCGGATGTGCTTATTTTGAAAATATTTCAAAAAGTATATAGGCTAATATGCAAGCTAAAAATCAAACCAAGGTCATGCCCTACCGTGTTTCCCCTTTATTAGTGCCTACGTTTTCCTCTCGTATTCAATCTGGTTTGATCTTTAGGGGTTTCTTTGTGAAAGGTTGCAATGGCATATTAGCAACTGAAGAGGATGAGTATGCTTTATCTAACACAATGCCGCATTTGACATGCAAAATTAGTTGAAGGGTGTAGTGGCAGTGATATTTGAAAAGAAACACGTTGGAGATGGTTTTGGCATAGCCTATGGATGTAATGAAAAGGAAAGTGTTCTGTACCTTACTAACAGAAGCACCATTCTTATTAATATGACATGATTGCATACATTTTTAAGTGATTAGCGAAAATTAACCATCTCACTTAAAATTTTAAGCTTGTAAGTGAGATCCTATAATATGATTTATATTATTTTCTAACATGTCCCTTCTTTCAAGTGAAAATCTTTTGGATTTGAAACTTACACGAGTCTACTTCAAATGTTACGAGAAAAATAATTCAAAGGAAAAAATATTTTTTTATTCAAAAACATATTTTTAAATGAAGAAACAAAAATGCATACAAATGAGATTGGATTAGCATGTGTTTTGAAGAGAAAATAATTGATGAACAACTGGTAAATTGTATGTTATTCTTGAATCATAGATACTGATTTATACGAGGATTGTAAGAACAAGATCTCGTTCTCATCGCCTATAGTTACGGCAAATAAGGATACAATAGGAAAGAAACAATGAATTACAATACTGTGATATTTATTGCCTATTCGGGAATATTGCTTCCTTATTCTGTGCGATCTTCTTCAACACTCCCCCTCAAGTTGGAGTGTATGTTTATGACACCCAACTTGCTGAGTAGCACTTCGAATTGCGTAGAACTCAATGGTTTGGTGAATAGGTCAGCTGGTTGATCTGTGGTTCGTATGTAGGCTGTTCGGATCATCCCTTCTTGAACTTTTTCACGTACCAAGTGGCAGTCTATTTCTATGTGCTTTGTGCGTTCATGGAACACTGGGTTTGAGGCAATGTGCATGGCAGCCTGGTTGTCGTAAAAGAGTGTGACTGGTTGCATGTGTTCTATCCTCAAATCTTTCAAAACATTTCTCAGCCATGTTATCTCGCAACAAGTAGTGGCCATCGAGCGATACTCTGCTTCCGCGCTCGATCGAGATACTGTATTTTGCTTCTTAGTTTTCCAAGAGATTGGTGCTTTCCCGAGCATAATACAATACCCAGTTATTGATCTCCTTGTGTCGACACACCGAGCCCAGTCGGCATCGCAAAATGCCTGAAGTTGCAATGAGCCTGTGGAAGGGAAGAATATGCCCTGCCCAGGTGTGTGCTTAATATACCTTAGGACCTTATGTGCTGCTTCAAGGTGTGGTTGTCTAGGTTTCTCCATGAATTGGCTTAACATGTGTACTGCATACGCCAGATCAGGTCTTGTAATGGTCAAGTAAATTAGTCGACCCACAAGACGCCTGTATGAGGATGGATTGTCTAGCAGTGTTCCATTTGTCTGTGTGAGCGAGATATTCTGTTCCACTGGAAATCTTGAAGGTTTAGAGCCTAGAAACCCGACATCATCTAGTATCTCAAGTGCATATTTCCGTTGGCATAAAGCTATCCCCTGTTTGGATCGTGCAACTTTTTTTTGGAACTGTAAAAGTGGATTAAAAGGAAAGGATAATTACAAGAGGGGCTTGATAGCCTAGCAACAAAGAAGCAGGGCTAGAGCAGGGAGCACAAGCCATGAAGGCTCAAAAGAACTAAAAGAGGCCAAAAAACAATACAACCAACTAAAAACAATACAACCAAAAAAATGCAAGCCTGCTTTAAACAGGCCTTAAAATTCAATCCGCCAAACAGACAGGCTGCGCCCTCGCGCTCCTAAAAGAAATAGCAATTTCGGCCCAAGACACCATGAAACGGGCTATCTGGACTTGGACATCTCCTCTGGGCTGAGACGACACTCCTTGGCCCGTTGTAGGATGGACTGGGTGGATTTGGACTTCAGGCTGTACCGAAATATCTTGGCCCGAATATGGATTGGCTAGATGTACTGGAAGAGCACTAGGACTCAGCTCAGCCCCTTGAAGATTCCATTCATTCATGGCCCACTCCGGAATGGGCTTGGTATGCTGGAGCAGCAGAGTCCGAAGCTGGTGCAAGCCCTCCCCCGTGAGCGTGCGACATGTCTTCCATTGGTTCCGGAACACTCTTCGATTCCTCTCTTGCCAGACAAAATAAGTTGCAATTGAGAGAGCATGTCTAAATAAGAGATGGTCGAACCTCTTCTTTCCAGTCGTGATTAGTTCGTTGCCCACATTTTTGAGCGACGAACTTATACCCAGATTTTTGAGCAACCTCTATGCCCAAGAAGTATTTAAGCTGTCCCAGATTTTTGAGCTTAAATTTCTTGGATAGAAATTGCTTAGTCTCCTCGATATCCTGCAGATTATTGCCTGCCAGTATCACATCATCAACGTATACCAGTAATGCAATAAAACTACCTTGACGATTTCGGACGAACAGTGAGTAGTCTGATAGTGATTGATGAAATCCAGCAGACTTGAGGGAGGTTGATAGCTTGAGGAACCACTGTCTGGATGCCTGCTTCAGGCCATACAAAGATTTGTTTAACTTGCACACACGGGTCTCCCCCTTTCGTCCGAAACCGGGAGGCAAAGTCATGTAGACATCCTCAACAAGGTCACCATGCAAGAAAGCATTGTTCACGTCTAATTGATGCAAATGCCATCCCTGCAATGAAGCTACACTGAGAAGCACGCGTACAGTCACCAATTTGGCTACAGGGGCAAAGGTTTCCCTGTAGTCAATTCCCTCAATTTGGCTGTACCCTTTCGCCACTAAACGGGCCTTGTACCGTTCAACAGTTCCCTCAGGTCGGAGCTTGATCTTGTAAACCCATTTACAACCGATGGGGCGTTTGTTGGCCGGCAAGGGCATAAGGGTCCAAGTTTTGTTGGCTTGAAGGGCTGCAATCTCATGGCGCATGGCATCACGCCACTTGGGATCGGTAATGGCCTGTGAAAAGCTAGTGGGTTCTTTGAGGAGAGAGAGCTGAGTGGTGAAAGCTTTATGTGTGGTGGAAAGATGAGAGTAAGACAAATAATGAGAAAGGGGGTGAGCAGTACCTGAAGTTCGGACGACGTTCGTGGAAGATGAATGAGCAGGTCTGGATGGGAGGGCACCTTCGACATGGAAATCCTGTAAAAAAGATGGTTGTTTAATGGGGCGAGCACCACGCCGTAGCAGCGGTGATTGAGAAGGAATCGGGGATGTTGACCTTGTTTGTTTTGCCAATGGGCAGATTAAACACTTATTTGTATCACAGGATTTATTTTTGAAAAAAGGAAATAGTTGAAAAGCTTTGTTGGATGGGTGTCCAAGGCGTTGATGCCAAAGACCGGAGGTTGTGGTTTGGATAGAATAGCAGGTGTTTTTCCTTGGTTGATCAAGATAATAGAGGCCCTCCCTTTCAGATCCCATCCCAATCATCTTCCCCGATCGAAGGTCCTGTATAACACAAAATTGTCTCAGAAAAATAGTGATATATAAGGAATCGGAGGCCAGTTTACTAATAGAGATTAGGTTTAGCCGAAAGAGTGGTACACATAGGACATTGTCAAGAATAAAATTTGGAGAAAAGACAATCTGTCCAATATGGGTGACTGCAGCAAGTGAACCATCTGGTAGTTCAACATTATGGTTCTCAATCCTTTCAGATTTTGTGAGCAAATTAGGATCACCAACCATGTGGTCCGTGGCACCACTGTCCAGGATCCATATGTTTTTCTTGCCATTATAAACAAGGGAGAAGGCTTTACCTGACAATTCTTCATGGTTTGAAGAATTACCGACTTGGTTGGCCATGGATGGTTTGTTTTTGCCCAGCATTTGGAGAATTTGTTGGCATTCCTCCTGTGAGAAAGGGAAATTGGGCGTCATCATCTTTTTGTCAGACGAGTACATTGTAACCTGATTGCCCCTTGAGAGATTGCTTTGATCAGGTTCCAAGGCTGCCATCCTCTTACGGCATTGTTCAAAAGTGTGACCTTTCCAGCTGCAAAAGGTGCACTTAAGATGGGCGCGACAGTTCTTGGTACTGTGGTTTGTCCTGTTACACTTTGTGCACCGAAGGCCTCTCCCCTCTGATTCAGACCCACGGTTTGGATGCTTTACCGCAAAGACAGCTGCTTCTGGTTGGGTGGAGGTTCTTCCACTTGAAATTTCTGCTTGCCTTTCATGTCGTAAAACGAGAGAATAGGCTTTGTTCACAGTGGGCAATGGTTCCAATAGCAAGGTGTTACCCCGGACGGTAGCGTATGAGTCGTTTAAACCCATAAGGAATTTCATTGTCTTCTGGGTCTCCATGTATGCAGCAATATGTTTCTTTGTTTCACAATTACATGGAGGAATGGAGCTTAGCGCGTCCCGTTCATCCCAAAGACTCTTCAGCTTGGTGAAATAGGTACTCACAGTCATGCTTCCTTGTATGCATCCATGAATTTCGTTTTCAATGTGGAAAAGATGAACAGTATTCACATGAGAGAATCTCTCTTGGAGATCAAGCCACATCTGGTTTGCATCCTTGCAATGGATGACGCTCCCGGCAATGTCCTTCGACATTGACCCCAATAGCCATGTTTTGACTAAATTGTTACAGCGTTTCCATTGTTGCATCTCATCAATTTGATCTCCAGGTGGTTCCTTGATCGACCCGTCGACGAACCCAAATTTGTTTTTGACGTTTAGGGCCATGCTCATGGATTGGACCCAGGTGCTGTAGTTGTCTTCCACCAAAGATTGTGGTACAAGAACTATCCCTGGCTGATCTCCGTGGTGAAGAAACAGGGGATGATTTGGGTTTTCCCATTTTGGTTTTGCAGGTGTGTTTGTGTTGGTTATTCTGTTTTCAGCATGATCTCCCATGGCTGTGTTTACTTGGGCGATGTCTGTGTTTGGTTGGATTGAATTTACTCAGTTGTTTGCTCTGATACCATGAAGGAAAAATAATTGATGAACAACTGGTAAATTGTATGTTATTCATGAATCATAGATACAGATTTATACAGGGATTGTAAGAACAAGATCCTGTTCTACTGCCTATAGTTACGGCAAATAAGGATACAATAGGAAAGAAACAATGAATTACAATACTGTGATATTTATTGCCTATTCGGGAATATTGCTTCCTTATTCTGTGCGATCTTCTTCAACATGTTTTTCCTCTTCATTTCTCATTGGTTTATGTGTCATGGATTGCCGTATATGTCTCAGGTAAAATATATATTCACACTACCTATCCGTCTCGTCTTACTTCTCTACAGCTACACTCTGTTGGAAGTTGCTCGTCGTGGTTGCTCGAATTATGTGTGGGATATATGGTTTCTCCTTTAAAATGCAATTTTAGAGCTCCTCCGAATCTGTGTGCCATGGCGATTTGGTTTTCGTGATATCTTGTGTTCGACTTTGAGGAACTACTTTTCTTGAAAGATCTCTTTCATATATGTAGGCAGAAAATGCCTTAACTAATAGTCAAACATACAGCCACCCTCTCTAAAACTCAAGCTTTTGACACTTTACATTAAGATTGAAGTGCACGGTAGAATCCATTGTTGGGAAAGTGTGAGCTCACAATTGGCTGTCATCTTCTCTCTTATGAATGATATTTCTCTCCAGTTTATCTATTTCTGTACCTGCCACTTAGTTGCCATTATGATTGAAGATGTCTATTGTTAATTCAATTTCAACTTGTTATTTGGGTTCATCTGTGTAAGCCAGCATTGGACAGGACCGTTTATTTCAGATCTTTGTTTTGTATTTAAAAGTTATTTACTGATCAAATGTGCTTATTAGGATCATTAATCAATGAGCTAGTGGTGATCTTTAAATAGCGGTATGTATATTCATGAAGCAGCGATCGATTCTTGTAAGTTCTGATGTGGTTTTCTTCAATTATGCAGGCAACCTCTAGGGGAGAGGAGGTTATGACGCTGTTTTTTGTATGCTGCAACCCGAATTGTGGCCACAGGTGGAGAGATTGAGATTTATCTGTCCATCAATCAAGCTCTAGTTAATTAGGACGCATTTAGAAATGTTTTCATGAAGATATAGTTGAGACTCCATGCACGGGCTCCTATCTGCTAGCTGATTCCGTGGAGACTTTTGCCATCATTTTGTATACTTACATTTTGGAACTAGTTAACCCGGAAGGATTTTATATCAAGCGATGGTAAACACAATCAACTTTTGGAGCAGGTGAGATTTGATGTGGGTTGTTTAAGATTTTTTTTTAATTAAAAAACTGATTATTTAAAATATTGAACTTAAGTAATCGTGGAGGTAATTATATAATTATGGGATATTGTGTTGTTATTATTTAGTGTCGAGTCTTGGAAGCGAAGGAATATGAAGTGGAACTATTCATACATGGATATTGTGAATATAAATTAGGTCAAAAACATGTATGATTATTGGAAGCAAAGCAAGAGGAAGTAAGGTTTTTAGAAAATGTTGGATATTGTAATGTTTTAAATTAGAGCTAAAACTTGTCTGTCAAGCAAAGAATCAGTATAGGAAAGTTAAGATTTTAGAAATCCACAGAGAAAGTAAAAATAATAATAATGAATAATAGTATTTCAAATTTAAAATTGGAGTAGAAGGAATGAGGAAATCAAAAATTAGTACGCTAATAAAATAGGTTAGATTAGATCCAAATCAAACATCTCAAAAGTTATAACATTTATGCGAGCTATTCTATTTGTTTGGATCATTTTTTTTTCTTTTTTAAGTGATTATAAATATTTGTAGAATAATTTAACAATATGTTTCCATTGTAGATAATATGTTTATATTTAAAGTTTTTGGGTGCTAGCTTAATAATATTAAAGCTCATTTATTTATAATTTTTAAAAGTGTATTAATTAGTAGTGTTAAATGTAACAAATAATACTAATGCATGTTATATATAAATGAAGATGCTTCCATAACAAATATCTTTAGATAAAAAAAAATCTGTACTTTATTAAAATATTAAATAAGATATCATGGCATTATACTTTGGGATCATCACAGGATTTGACCACATTAAAATTTTCGCTGAAGGCTGATGGCGTTTTATGATGCGTCGACTAAACTCAAAGGACTGAATTGCAAAATTGATTTGGAGTGGTGTTGTTAAGCAAGAATGTTACTTGTTTTTCAAAATATTTTTTTTAAAAAAAGATACATTAAAATAATATATTTTATTATTGTTATTTAAATATATAAATAATCTAAAAATATAGAAAAACAAATAATTTGTTTTTTTTAAATTAAATTTTAATCCATTTGGGCTGCAATTCCAAATGGATTCTGAGACGTTTCAGAACAAGAGCTAGAATCTGAACGACAGCGTCAGCAACTAAGGGCTAAAATGCTAGACAATCTCTGTATTCATTTGTTATTATTTGTGAGGATGCCGACCAAGTTGTCTATACAAGAATGAATCTTCCTGTGGAGGATTTTCCCACAGCAGTCAAGCTACTTTCCCCTGAGAGCTCCCCCCCCCAAAAAAAAAAAAAAAAAACGCTTAAAAATAAGGAAAAATCGATTCCAAAAATTTAAGCTAAAGGGTAAAATACCTACTGATAAATTAAAAAAATATATGTACAAAAAAATTACGAGGGGAAAAAACAGATGGGCCCATTTAAAATCACAATAATTTTAGGCTACAACGATGATAATGTCCGCGCGAACCAGTTTGATAAACGTCTCATTTTTATGATGAGCTCTGCATTCTTCTCAAAGTGTGATTCTGCGTTTGCGAGGATGACTTCAAAGTCATGCTTCAATGCCTCCAAGCTTCTATAGTAGTTGTTTTCTAACCTTGACTGGATCACTTCTAGAGACAATGGAACTGGGAACCTGGGAATTTCAGGGATCAAACACCAGCTCAACCACCCAAAGTAATGCTAACACTTATTTCTTGAGAAAAACCACGAGTCTAAGAACAACACACAAAAAAAAAAGAGAAACAGAGAAAAAGGCAAGAGAAAATACGGTATTTTAAATACCTGTTAATAAAGTTTGACTTGTGTGAAACTTGCCTTAGCTTTTCAACCCCATAGTGATCCTGAATATGCGCCAAAAAAAATATCAGACGAGTCCCCGCAATATCTTTGAATTGATTTACACAATAAATTCTTTTCCCACCCACATGCATGATTACCTGGCCTTTCTTGCCTGATTGCTCTAATTTGGCGAAGGCAGACAACAGCTTATTTGTGATCTCCTCATCTATACAAGGCTGCTCCAACTGAGTATCATCATCATCAAAAAGCTCCCAAGGACTGTGTTCATGCAGTTCTTTGGGATCACTCTTGTATTGAACAGTACACCTCTCCCATGGACTGTCAGGAAACTCGGAAGATTTGGGCTTTGTATATAGAACCCGGCCATACCACCAATCACCATCTTCTTCACCCTCGTTTTTCCACCAGACCTTACATTTATCCCTGCGACTCCAATTCCTCTGTATGGCAGCATTAAACCGAGTTCTCTCAACAAGAAAATCTGGGAAGCCAGTCATTTCAGGTAGTGTTAACTTGAATGATTTCTGAAATGCGCTTGAAGTAGGATCTACAAATCTAAGCGTCATTTTGCAACAACCATCACCAGATCCTGCAAGAGCAGCATACTCAAGGGCTTCAACCTTACAGAACTCGACTGCCCTAATATTTCCCTTCACTATTTTCCAAGGGGCCGCTTCTTTAGACTTCATGCGATCTAAGTACTCTTGATGGCCCTGAAAAAACAAAGAGCTTCCAAGATAAAGCATTTAAATCATAAGACCCAAAATGCAATTACCCTTAGGCAAGAACAAGGTAATAATCTTTAGCACCTCTTCCGACTAACCTGTCTCAAATATGCAACTTCATCCCCTTGCTGAGGGATATAACGAGAGCCCTCCTCATGCGTTGACAGCATTAACCATGATGCTTTTTTGGCTGACTGATGCAACTTCCTTCCATCTACTGGACCTGTGTCGTGAAAGTGATTACTGGCTTTCCTGTTTCTAGTGGATCTCAAGCGAGCTGTCATCCTTGAGCTAGATCCCCATTCTTCACATGAAAGCTGACATCTATTTATGGAATCGTTGTGGGCATCTCTGCAAGTATCATCCGATTCATGTCCCTGCCCCAACTGGAGACTATTGCTCGCCATATTTGCATCATGCGTGGGTGCCTTCAAGTCCATGGAGCATGTTCTATGAGATCCACTAAATGTGCCTCCATAGGAATCCCCTCTGGAATCAAGATGAGGGACACAAGCACCTAAAGTGTCTTCTCTGATGCTACTGTCACCTTCTGAGCTAATTCTACCTCTACCTGGCTTTGACCTTCGATAAACAACATCAAACATCCTTTTCGGATCTGAACGGGACCCTACAGAGTTGTCCATGGATGGCATGGAAATTTCACCAATTTGAGTATCTGATTCTTCCAATTCATCACCTTTATATTCTGGAGCAAATCCATTGGAGTCATTATGCCCCAGCATCTCCTTGACTGAATTCTGTGTCATGTTAGCAGGCTTATCAGTGGATATATCACACCCACTATTTTCCTGATTATCTAGTGAATCCTTCAATATCTTTTTCGATCTTATCCTTATCTTTGTTGAGAAAGATGGGAGGCTCTCTCTGAGATCAGGAGGGTTGTTATTCCCATTAATCATGGGACCCAGGGTTGGTAATTTATCAGAGTCCAGGCATCTGTTGAAGGTTGGGTGCTCTTTACCATTGGACACATCATTTACAAGCTCAGAGGTATCAGCACCAGCATTTCTTTCATTCACTGGTACAGGTCCTTTGTCCACATTATTTTTAACTTCTAAAGTAGGGGATATTGTGTCATTATCCTCCTGAAGTTCTGAGTACCTGTTGAGATTATTTTCATTGTGTTCATCGAGACATGTACTAGATCCAGTATATGCTGCTGATGAAATGGATTCTCCCAATCTCCGACGGTTAGAAGTACGGGCCTTTGCACCTCCCCATCTGATATCCCCATTTTTGCATTCTTCAGTCAGGTCCAAAGGATGGTTGTTTATCTGCGATCTTCTTCTCCCATCCATTCCACTACAATGTGCATCACCAGAAAAATATCCTGGATCTCGAGAGCTTGTAGGAAACCCATTTACCTCAGTAGCTTCCTGAGGAGCTTTGGACGATGATCCAACCAAGTCAACCTGGTTGTCACCCTTGTGCATTCCAAACTCTTGGAGCACAATCTTACTAGAATCATGAACTGGCAGTTTAAGGACCAATCTCCTCCTTTTTATAGTATTCAAGTGAGATTCAGTAAATTCATGATATTTTGCGAATTCTTCAGGCTCTTCCAGGATATCTTTTCCTTTCAAATTCCTGTTTCCCTCATCCCGCAAAGATCTATCTGATTCATCGCTTTCAATATTTGAGTCTTGTGTTCCAGATTCAGTTTCTGATAAGTCACCTTCTGAGCCATCTTCATCTTCTCCATCTGTAACTGTTCCAGTAATTTTTGAAAATAAACTAAGTGCATTGCGGGCAGCAACTCTTTGAGGTCTCAAGGCCTTTGAATTGGAAGACTTCCTCTTTGAAGCTTTCCTGCCAATCCTTGATTTCCTGGTTCGATTACTTCTAGTTGTGTTTCCATCACATTCATCCAAATTCTTCCTTTTAACTCGCCTCCCTGAAGAAGTCATTATCTCAATCTGCAAAAAGTGGGGGCAAGAAGAATAAGCTAGCAAGTCAAGCATGCATGAAATCCAATATTTTGAAAGATTTTTTTTTTAAAAAAAAGTACTTCAGCCTTTTGTTTTCTCCTTTTAGATCCTTGGAAGCCATCCCTGCCCTCAGCCTCACTGTCTTCTGCACTACACTCTGGATCAACAGAGGAACTAGAATTTGACCTTCCTTGTTCGGCCTCTGAAGAATATTCTTCAGGGGCATTGTACTCTGAATCATTGTCATCACTTTGCATGTCATTTTCTGGCTCCCAATCCATGGCATCTATAAAATCAGGCAGTGGCTCAACCAATACATCCAAGTCAGCCAAGGCAAGCATTTGGTTATCCGGGTCTAGACTGAAGTCTGGTCCAACAGCAAATCTTACAGTAGATGGCTTCCACTCCACACCCAGAGCTCCTAACCGCCTCTGCTGGTACATGCTCTGGTAAGGTTCCGTATAAGGAATCATCCCTAGGATTCTCAAAAACAAGAAGCAATTGAGAGGATGTGATTGAAAATAGCATATTCATAAGAATTCCATAATGATAAAAGTTGCCAAGTTGAATTTAAAACCTGAATCACAAAGAAGATCCTGCATATTCCGCCGGAATGGTACTTGCTGAGTTTCCTGAATCAGATGTTTCACATTGTATAAAATCAGGAAGTGAACACAAAATGAAACGTAACTATGTAAAGCAGAACTTCAATACTTCATCTAGTGCAGGATATATTCGGTCTGCATGAGTCATAATTTAAAAACCCGAATATATTATAGCAAAGAATATTTTTTAGGGGTAAAATTATAGTCATTTATACACTCATGCGTTGATTAACACAACTCTACATATAAATATGCATGTGTGCATGCAAGCAATAAGTAATTGCAGCAGGCTGCAAAAGGACATGCTTCGTAATTCAGAATTAGAGCTACAAAAGAATGGGCAAGAATTTTTTCAGGTGAGTATGGAACTCAACAACAAACTCAATTAATCAACAGGGAACTTCTATAGCATACCACCTTATAATCAAGATGTTACGTTCCCTATAGTATTGAGTACTTCTCAAGGTACGTGTTTCTTGACATTATGTATATGATGTAGAGCTTAATCATACATAGGTTTGCTGAAGCCATCAAATTATAGATAGCTAGCTAACCTGGTCAAGTACATTTCCGTAGGTATCTTGTATCAGGGGCCGATAATCACCAAGGAAGAACTGTACACAGAGCAAGTAGCATCATAATGTATTTCCAGAGAGTTCTCAATAGAACTACAAACTTGAGCAGTTATTTATAATGCACCTGATCATATTTGGCATCCTTTTGGGACTCGCCTTGGCCTGTATTTAAAATGTACAACTGACCCACGTCATCCGAAAGTATAATAGATGTCCCGTCCCTGTTATAAAAGCAGTTTACAATAATCATGATAACAGCAGTAATGTTGCAAGAAATTTACAGATATATCCTCCAGCATTTTGACTGTAAGAGCATACAATTAAACTCCATCTCAAGTATAATAAAATATGTATACAACAAATAATCATGCAAAACTGATATAATATTTCTAAGTGGCAAAACCTATTTGAGAATTTGACATTTACTTGGACGAATCAAGTCCAGGAAAAGGTTGAACTTTACTACACTGGTAAAATAACCACAAGGCTAAAATGAATTTCAATTGGTTTTAATGATTGAACTAGTGGCAGGATAAGGAATCAATGCTTAATCTGTGGCTACATTGTTATTCAAATTCAATTATACAGCACATAATAGGATAAAACAAAACAAGGTCTGAAAATTAGGTTCGACCTAACCCAGTCCTGAAATTATTGATTGGGTTTATTTTTAACTATCGGGGGACTTGAATTGAAATCTCAATGGAATACCAAACCTTGGAGCAGGAAAATGTCCAGTCAACTCACAAGCATTAATGGAAATCAAAATTTATACACCAGTCAAGATATAATTTCCTCAAAGTCCGATGAGAATCATTCTTCACATAACTTGAAATAAAGATGAAAACAGTAAATTAATAGACTAGAAAGCTTCTATTTTAGAAAATTAAAATATCATAAAACAATGAAAGATTTGTAAGATTCATAAGATGATCTTGGACATTGATTCAGAAGAGTGATACCAACAGAACCAACAAAATTAGAGATTCTAAATTAAACATCAGTAGGCACTTACGGTGAAAACTTTCCATCAACCAACTTGAAATGTGAAATTTCATAGATCCGGATGGGTGTGCCCTCCCAAATCTAAAGAAAGAAAAAAATATGAATTCACACATTAACCAAAGAAAGGTATTGCAATATAAAATGAGATTCAGCAGATTGAAGACTCACATCCCACAATATTGTTTTTCCATCATAGCCAGCACTCATAGCTATTCGTGGGTTGAAAGGATGAACATCCAGAACATATGTCTGCCAAGAACAAAAATGACATAATCAGAGAAACGCTGGATACATCAGGTGAATGACTTGTGAAAAATAAGGGAATTCAACACACAGTGTATCAAGATAAACTGCATCGATATGAAGAATAGAAAAATGAGACATGAGAGTAAAACAGAAAATAGCATCCTTCCAAGGAAATAGGTAAATTCCAGCTGTTTTACAAGGATCTCCTAATAGAAATGTGATACGGGTGGAGGTAGGATTCTGTCAGAATCACCACATAAAAGGATACCAAACACAAGAAAGCATTGAACTCTGCGAACAGTGGTCAAAGAGGTGAAAGACAGTGGGAAACAGGCTTTGAATAACAATTGATCTTTGGTCCTTGAATAAAAACAGAATGGGAGGTAGAAAAGATGTCAAGATTCAGCAAAACATCCTTTAGGGACTAGTCAGAATTTAACATGAATTTACCAGTCAGAATCATAGGGAGAGATGATAACACAGAAATTGTGGAATGAGGAGCATATCAGTCATCTTGACATGTAACTACATATGGAAAGTTTAACATTTAAAGAGGGGGAAAGGATGCTTGTTAAAAAAACATGAGGAACCACTTACAGATTGAGCATGACCAGTCAAAGAATGAACCAAACTACCATCAGCAGCATTCCAAACACATATTCTGCAATCTGCACAAGAATCATCACCCATGCAATCAGTTTACAGAATATTTACTACATTTACTACTTCAAAAATAATATTTAGTAGAGTCCAACTCTGTTCTGAATATCATTTTTTGTTAATGTCAATAACATGAACGAAAGAACTAAATAGATTTATTTATTATTTATTTTATTTTATTTTGACAATAAAGGAACATGGCACAAAAAAGTCAGTCGAAACTTTTGCAGAGCCATTGAAGTTGTCCCACACCCAAATCCATATGCTGCCATGTGAGCATAAAAAGATTGAAAATTTATATAAAAATCATCAAGTAATGCTTTGTCCAAATAGTGAACAGCAACAGTAAAAATAAAATTCAATGGAAAAATAAAAAATGAGCTTTAGACAACAGTGAGGACTCATTGCTTAAAAGTTCAATGACAAGAAGTAGATTTTTTCCATTTTATCGAAACAGATAGCTGCCCTTTCAGCTCTGGCTATGTCCCTTAGCTTGCCCAGGAATCAAATTGCGAATAACATTCCATGGCTTCCAATTTGCTGGAAACTACATAATCTGCCAGCCAGAACAATACAATCCACAAGTACCAAATGCAACAGAAAATGATCGTTGTTGTGATCTTAAGAACATCATCCAACATCAGCACAAAGTATGTGCCTATTGATAATTAAAATCATGTTTCCTTTCCTTTTCTGCAGGTCTCCAACACTCCAGAAATTTAAAGCATTTAGTAACAAAAATGGAAAGGGAAATGAAGACATAACCAACAAATACAACATATCTACCACAAAGCATGAATCGTATAGCCTAAAAAGTGAGAGTATCAACAACATCATTTTGCTGGAAAAGAAGATTTTGTTAGAAGCAAATGGGAACATTAGGAATTTTGAAACAGGTCGACTTATATGGCGATGCTTAAGGACTGATCAAAGAAACACTGGGGGCTGAAATGGACAAGCATTTGTATTACTGCCCCCCTCCCCTTTTTCTTTTCTTTATTGCAAAAAAGATAACTGAAGGATCACAAGAGAGCTGAATTTATAACGCTATGTGCACGTACATCCATAAATATGTATATGAATACTTGTCAGAGAAAGAAGTGTTACCCATGGTAGCAGCAAGGACAAAACGATTATCTAGACTCCACACAATCATGTTTACCCCACGAGGAGTTGGAAGAATTCTCTGTCGTGGACCTCCTCGTGGAGGTTGAGGAAGCATTGGTGGAGGAGGAACTTTCAGATGATAATGCCGTATCCAACGGCCAGCTTTTCCCTTCAAAAAGAAAGCAACATATATCTGTTGTTCAGAAATCAAGAAGAAATCTTGATATTGCTCAAGGTCACATTGACACGAATTGAACCTCACAAAAAGTAATTGACCGATTCTCATTTCCCTGAGAAGAAAGAAAACCTAGAAAAAAGGTCGTTTACATGTGATCTACGTGATTTTGGAATCCAAATAATTGCACTGCCATCTCGAGAACAGGTAACAATGTTGTCGTGAAAATACCTGACATGTTTAATTATGAAGCATATATGGTCAAAAGATCTGATTAACTATAACAAAAGGGTGTGATAGATATATTTTCACAAGAAAAAAAATAATACAGCATAAAGATGCAGTGGAAAAAAAACTCCATACCATGAATTTTTAAATTTTGGAATATTTTCTTCCTTTGAGTTGTCGGCCATAAAAAATCTAGATGGTACAGCACAACCACTACAAAACAAAGCAGTATCCTATGTCAGCATTCTAGTTTTTTTTTATGGCAGCATTAGCACAGAAAACGAAACTTACCTAAATTGGACATAGTTGACATCATTCTCATGGCCATGTAACACGTCAATCTCATGATTTGGCTGGGCTGAATCATCCGTGTTGGATTTAAGAGCATTCCACACCTGCAAGTGATGAGATATTGCCAACCAGTTATTCAGTGTCTAAATGTCAACAATCATTCACATGAGTTCTCCCGGTATCAATATCCATACCACATATAGAAGATAATAAAAATAGGATAACCATTATGCAGAACTGCAAGCAAGCTAAGGGGATTTAGATATACCCTAGCAAGGTGATCAGAGCTACCAGTGACAAATACAGTTCCATGAGCGTTGAATGAGCAACAAAAAATCTGATGGCTCAGAGGACCACTACTTGTGGACGGAACACTGTTTTTTCCTGCGGTCCATAGTTCTTGTAAGTTCTTTTCATAAATGAACCAGTTCCATCAATCATGAGTTTGAATGACAACATAACTAACCAGCCACAGGATCTGGAGGCCTTGGAACATACATCCGTGTACCTAAGTTTGAAGACCTGGCATCCCAAATTCGACATGTTCCGTCATCAGAAGACCTGCAAAGCACGAGTAAAAGCTATAAATTATTGCAGAGAACAAGTACTGAGGAGTCTGCATTGTACTTTCATGGTAGTGGTGCCAATTTTTTCAAAAGGCAAAATATTGCCAAGGAAATAAACAAACATGAAGCTACAGAAATTTACATGCATAAAATTCGCATGGGTGCAAAGGAAAAACAACTACATGATTACTGAAATTAAGACAGGGAGTCAAAATTCACTTGAATCAATGCAGACATTATGCACCCTAGGGCCTCTGAATATGGATATTTATTGACAGCCACAAAAATAATTGCCGATCTGAAATTCTGAGACAAGAAGATTGAGATACCATGCTACAAATTTTAACAAAAGAAGGATAAAGAAAATCATACAAAGTTAAAGATCCAAAGAAGAGAGCAGAGATACATTAATTAAATTCCCCATTAATTTAGGATACAAGAGTTTAAGTTGAGAACCATCTGTATCAAATCTATTCATGATTGGCACCTGGCTTCTCCTCTAAACATAAATGGTTTCAGGTGGGGAAAAAAAGTTGGTCTGGGTTCAAACCTAACAAGTGATAAAATAAAGTCCTGCAACATCTACAGTGGCATGTTCCAATATCAAGCTCCTCGTAACTAGAGAATTGTATCAAAAGGCAGTAGATTCATGAAACAAAGAACAGATCTCAGAATTGTAGAAGATGCATAACATAAGATTGCAATCAGCCTTACGACAACAGCTGGTATGCAGAACCAGGCCTTGGACTAAATGCAATGGCAGTAACAGCTGCAGTATGTCCACGGAGAACTGATATTGGCATCCCATCTGGCAAACGCCACTGCCCAAATCCAGATGTAGCAATCAAGATTTGGGAATAAAGAGAATAAACAGGAATAAAGTCCTTACTTTTTAGAAGAAAAAAGAAACTTACTACTCGAATTATGCAATCATTTGAAGAGGATGCCACCAAGGTATTGTTTGAATTTACAGCCAAGTCAGTAATGTCCCCCTATCATGCATGGATTGAAATGCAACTTATGATTAAACAGCACTGGGAATCGAGCAATCAATGGTATTGGATTTATATAACCATACTCACTTCATGCCCTCGACAGCTAGCTAAGCAAAAAGCAGTTTCCATAGACCAGATTTTTACAAGACGATCATCTGAACCAGTGACAACATATCTCCCAGAGCGATCAAATATTGCTGCAGGATATACATCAAGGCAGTTTTAGGTACAGATCCACAAACATCAATGAAAATTAAAAGAACGCATATGGTGTGATGTCCAAGATGCAGCTGGACAAATGTTTTATTTCATTTCAGATTTTGGCAGACTAGTCACAATATATGACTTGTGAGTTTTCCCTAGGATGGGAACATAATGCATAATCCAATACCATAAGATTTTGCTGTAAAACCCATACCACAATAGACAGCATTCCGATGCCCGCGTACTCTCTTGACATTTTGCATTTTCTGTACCATAGTTGATGGTTTCGCAATAGTATAGCATGCTGCACGAATAGATGGTGCACGATGATGTCTTGCAAAACCACCCCCAATTTCCCTCAAACTTAACCCGCGAACCTGATCAGCGTGTCTATGAGGCCATCGCATGTGAGCAGGGGGATGCTTGACTTGGCCATTTCCCTTATCTCTATCGCCTGAGAAAGAGGAGGGTGCGGGTGCAAAATTAGACACAGTATGTTACTTCTTAATAAATTCTAGTTAAAAAAGACAATGAGCTCTATTATGAAAAGAAATATCTCACAACAGCATAAAAACCTCATACAAATACAAATGTCAGGTTGTCATTTCATTTCAAAGCTCAAATAGATGTAACCTACAACTCAAAAGTGAAAATGAACCCATTCCCAAAAGGGTAGGAACATCAGCAGCATTTGGAGCATCATCAATCAAGCCTTCTGATGCTGTGTTGAGCAATAATTGTTTCAAAAGCTTTACCAAGTGATTCTTCTCAATGTGAGGGTACCTGTAAACATATAATTACTGAGAGGTCTAGTCAAAGATTGTTTAAGGCAAAAATTTAACAAAATACAATGTGCATTATTAATCCACAAAAACACAGTCGATGGTTTACAAAAGAAACCAGGACCATTATTTCAAACCATTTTTAACTCAACCATATATGTAGGCATATGCAGTTTGCCCCACAAAAGCAACAGTGGGAGTAATTGTGTGTGACCACATGGGTGAGTATGGGAGAGGGAGGGAGAGAGAGAGAGAGAGAGAGAGAGAGAATATTGCATACTGCTTCTCCAAACTATTGTAACTTAATGGAAATGATAGACCATTATCATTTTCATCCCCACTATGTGCTCCACTTCTTGAATACCAAGCATGAAATCTTCTAGGTAAAAGTTGATGTTCGAGAAGTTCATTCAAAAACTGTTCATATGTTCTCTGACATGGCCCAGCTGAAAGAAAATGCATAATTAAGAAGTAAACTTCATTAAGGTCAACATCCGCATCTTTCACCCTTCTGCGACTTGTCTCTGACTCTACAAGTTGAGCAATCTCACGCCCCTTACTGGAAAAGCTCAAAGGCTTCATACTGCCTGAAGGTGCATCCCTTGAAGGAATGTACTTCCAGAGAGCCGTATTTCCTGTAATTCAAGAAGCCGGACTCACAAAACTTAAATAAACAAGTAGATCACTTCTCAATTGCAAGAGAAAAATTAAACATTAAGAGATACAGGGAAATATATGGAACAATTTACTATACAGAATAGGGAAACTTGATGAATCCACCCAAATTAAGCATATTTATAATATTTAAACTGTATATATAAAGAACAAGAATTTTCAGTTCTCAAACTTTTGTGCAGCAAAAATAACATCAAATATTTTATTCCAGGGTTGAATAACAAATATTGTTGTTGGAAATGCTTGAAAAACAAATTAAATTTGAGCATGGATTGAGTGGGATGTCGATCTTTCAAGTTTTATTTGCTTCCAATTTAGATCCACTTTTGCATTGTATAAACATTAAAGATATTTGTAAGACTTGCTTTGATAAGAAAGAAAAAACATGTAAAATATTATTCTAGTACAAAATGATTTGTATAATGAATTTCTGATTAATTGGAGGTGGAAAACTGGTACACAATTTTTTTACATATATATCATTCATAAAAATAATGAATTCAATTGCTAATAAACTTCAAAAAAAAATTATGATTTCTTGATTCCTACGTTATTTTGTAATGCTTGACCCCTACTGATAATAGTAAAATGTTGATTGGTTCTAAAATATTTTCTTTCAAAAATAGGTTTTCGTTGGTAACAGTAGAACGTTCTGGACCATAAATTTGATTTATTAAGTTACTTGCAATACAATTAGATTTAATTGATAAATCAAGTCCATATATAAGCAAATTCTGAAGTTTAAATTCAATTATTAATCATTATACTACAGTAATTTAATTTAAGAAATTATTGAATCAATTTAAAAAAAATGACATCATCCAAAATTCATATCTTATATTCTAACAAGCAAAGCCCATTATCTGGGTGTAAAATTGCCTCATTAATGATGTCATTCCCTGAAAGAGATGCCCTTATCCCTCCATCATCAGCCCTCACACTCAAACCAGATTAACCACCACCAAAATCGCAACCCCAAAATCAGCAGAATCAACAATACCCACCACTAGTAATGGGGCTATAAACAGAAACACAGAATAATTTGTCAGCAGTGAAACCCTGAGCCAAAAACAACAAAATCAAGATTTTCCAGCACCACATGAACCCCAAGATCTCCATATATACATGCATCCACTAGACCACGAAGATTGTGATTAATTATAAAATCCTAATCCATCTAACATGACCTCAATTCATCCTAAATTGAAGGCCTTCATAAATGAGCACAAAGACCATCCACCTCAATTATGTTTGGCAAGCATCCATTTACCAATCAAAAATAATAAACCTGATGCTGCTATTTCAAAAGCTCTAGATCAATGCAAAGGGGGCTCATATCCACACCGGCACAATCAATGCTACCATCTTAAAAGGTACTTTGGATGCATAAAAACATGATGCTACCATCTAAAAAGCTTCTAAAAGCTACTTTGGGATGCATAAAAAACATGATACTACCATCTAAAAAGCTCCTAAAAGCTACTTTGGATACATTTAAAACATGATATAACCTGATACCCAATTCCACCTTGCATCAATATAATTTAAAATCTAATAATGTATTAAAATAAGTAAGACCGTTAATGAAAATATTGACTTCTAATCATCAAAATCCACGATGATGATCAGGAGATAGTCATTCCTCGAAGACCACTTTCAGGACATGCAGAACAAAGAGCCCATGAGTTGAGAAACTTTATGCACTGCAAATGTACGGCCACTAACATAAAACAAAATGAAGTTCATAATCCTGTCTGATGCAGATGTCAAACCAGCCAGAATTCACGTGTTTTATCATGGTTACTAAAGATATGTATTTCTGAAAACTGTCTAGGTCTAGGCTTCTAGCCTATACTTTAGTGTCCTATTGTTTTTTAATTAAAAATAAATCTTTTTTAAGTTGGAACAATAGAAGTTTCTTATTCAGGAGTCTAAGTCCTTGTTGAATTAAAAAAATCAGCTATGTAGAGCTTTTGGAGTGACCCTGGGAGGACATGGACTTCAAAGCATTCCTGCATCACTATTATTCTCTTTGCTAGGAAGCTATCAAAGTTACCCACCTGGAACTTCTTCAGCATGAATTTTAATTTTCCTGAGGAACTGTCATTTATCCCTTTATTTCTATTCCACTTTGCCTACACACATATAATTTTCTAAGAATAAGATACCTCCCAACTCTCAAGTGAGTCCTCGCTTAAGCTTTATGACATCAAGGTTCAACAGATCTAGCACAGTATGGTACTTTGAAAAATAGAAATAGGCCCGATACACACACACATATATATTGATTGAAAAAATATATGAATATAAACTCCCATCCACCTCCTGACCCCTTGAAGCATTGCTGGAACTTCAGTTGCATTACTTCTACCGCCTTTAGATTTCCCCGGAATCCGCATAATGATCAGCAAGAATTAAAATCAAGCAATAATAATGAAGAAGTCTTTTCTCAGCGCACGCACATAACATAATCACGTGAGCACACATGAAGGACCTATACATTGACCAGTTGGTTTACAATGCCACAAACTTATCAAGTAATGATCAATGGCTAAACCCCGATTTAAACTAGTTGTAAACAAGCAAAAGAACGACGTGGAACCTGAAGTAAAGCGATAGATAAATCAGCCAGAGGGAATTCTTGAGTGCTTTTGAAAGCCAAGCCAGCAAAAATCCAAATGCATTCCTCTGTACCACCAAAAAACCAAATCCTAATTTAAAATTCTCCCTATTTGCAATCAAACACAAATACTAATATCGAGACAGACCTTATTGAAAATCTAATTCAACACATTCACCATAACCTTATCTACTTCTTCGGTAACTAAACAAAAAATAAGATAATGACATAAATAAAACCAGATTAGTAGAGAATATGTGAATACCTTCAAAATTGAGACAGGGAAGAAGCGTTTTGGAGGCTATGTTAGTAGTGGCTTGGCTTTTCTTTAATTTTATCTTCTTCTGGATTTGAAGGAGATGAAGAGGTTAGAGGGAGAGTGGAATTCTGTGGAATTTGAAATTAGGAAAGGACTGGCGATAGTCCCTCGCTATCTACGGGAGCTGCGTGTGTTTTCGATTCTGGCTTTGTTAGGGAGATTGGGGAGCGAGACGAGGGAGAGACGGAAGGAGAGGGCAGGATTGAAACGTAGCGTTTTGTAACTCTGTGGCTACTCTTTTTCCTTCTCCACGGATGCTTTGAGAGAGAATGGGAGTACACGAGAAAAAATCAAATGGGCTGGTATCGCTGTTCATAATGATTGGGTTGGAATCACTGTACATATCAACAGTGATTTCAGCCCAATTATTTTTATCTTTTTTTAATTTTTATTTTTTTCCAAACTTTAATGATTTATTTTTTTAATTTAAATATATTTTTTATAAATTTTCAATATTAATATATAAATACAGAAACAAAAATAATTGTTATATTGGAGTAATTGGGCTGGAATCAATGTTCATATTATAAAAAAAAATAAAATAAAGAGAGCGGCAACAATATAATACGTGTTTATTTAGAATTGTAGTTGAAATTATTTTTGAAATTATTTTTTGTTAAAAAAAATATCAAAATTATTTTTTTTTTAATTTTTAAAAAATAATTTTTGACATCAAAATAATTTAAAAACATAAATAATAATTAATTTAAAATAAAAAAATCAAATTTTTCACAATCTCACTTAATTGACTTGTGTTTTTTTATTTTTTAAATGCATTTTTTCACAATATCACTTATTTTATATTAATCTTATTGATTATTATGTTTCATTGTGTGTTTTAATTTGCCTTCTATTATATTATCATAATAAACCCGTGACTTAGGAATAGTATCTAACATTTAACTCAAGTTGATCCAAGTTGTATTTTGTATTTTTTTTCTATTTTCATCATTTAAAATTAGATTAATATTGAATTAAATTATATTTTTTATACAGAGTTATCCTAGTTTCATAACCAAGTAATATATTTTAACTATTTAACTTGAGTTAGATAGGGTTGTTATTTTTTATATTTTTAAATTAATCTTTATCAGTTAATTGGATAGTGAGTCATTTGAATTTTAGATATACTAATGTTAAAAATAAATTATAAAAGATATTATTTTAATATATTAAAAAAATCGACAACTAATTCAAAAGCCCAAAACAAGACAATACAGCCTCGATCCTGTCAGTGAAGGCCCATGGGGGCCGTGTTCGCAGCTACATTTCGGGCTTTTAGAGTCTGAGTTTCATCATCGGCATGTATGTACGTGAAATTTTAGTGTGGTTGAAGTGTCAACGCCCCCCGCGCTAAGAGAAAGAGGGCGGGATGGCCTTTATGTTAATACCTTATTTTCTATGCACACGGATATATTAAAAATAAGTAAAACAATGTTAGAGATTATTTAAGAAGGGATTGACAATGGATGTAATATATGTTCACGGACATCTCGAGTCAGATACTAAATTGTTTAAACTTGTTTTCAAATGCAATTGTAGTGGATATAAAAAAAAAAAAAAAAAAAAGGCATGTCTCCTAGGAGGCACAAGGCTTTCAGGGTATTATTATTATTTTAAATTTATTTAAGTTGCCTGCCCTTTGATAATTTGAAAAAATATAGAGGCCACCAGGTGATTTACCAGCGCACTGCGCTAAATTTTTTATATATATATAAAATTAATTGATTTTTATGTGTTGTGATTAGTTATTTTAATATTTAGTTAATAAAATTTTAATAAATCAAATCTGTTAGAAATATTTTTTTCTACTTGAAAGAAATAGTATAATCGAAACGCAGAGAAATTGTCCCGTATATTTTTTAATTGTAGATAACTTGAGTAAAATTTTCTATCCATTTTATTTGTAAGTTGCATTTTTTTTTCTAATAATATCAAATCTGAAATATTTAACAATTTTGTTTTTAGAAAAACAATCTAAAATCCACCAAACAAATTTTTCTAAGAACTAAGCCTAAGCAAAAAAGGACAAAATTAGAATTAAAACGTATTTTTTTTTTGATATGGACACGTTGAATTATTTTCTGAACAACAATTACTATATATATAACAGGCGTGGAGAAAAAACTGTAGCAATGTTTCCCCACGCCAATATATATATATTCTTTTGATGTTTTTGTTCTTTTTAAACAAAAACAATTCATATTTTATATATTTGTGTTTTTAGATTTTATTTTTTTCATTTATTTTGTGTACTTATCGTTTTGAAATTTTAATTTATGTCGGTTACATTGTATTTTATTTTTAAATTTTTTATTATTATTTTCTGTTCCTAAAAAACATTGTAGCAATCTACAGTGTTTTTCCTACGCCATGATATATATATATATATAGCTATACAATAAAACACGTCCCGGTTTTACCGTGCTAATCCACAGTAACAGCTACTATTAATATATATTTTCATGAAAGACAAACGGTTGTTAAGGTAGCCGAGATGGTCTAAAGAGTGTCAGATTAAGGTCCGTTCCGAGGGCATGGGTTCGAATCCCACTCTCAACATATTTTTTTTAGCGAATCCACATTAAAATTAGATTTAATATATATTTTCGAGAAAGATGAACGAATATTGAGGTAGCCGAGTGGGTTTATGATGCGGAGACAAAAATTTTGTTCGAAAGATTGGGGGTTCAAGTTCACTCTTGACAGATTTCTATTTTACTTAAAAAATATAATTTTTTTTTAATGATTATGATATTTTTCTTGTTTTTTTAATGACTATGATAATTTTATGTTGGTTATTTCGTTGAAACCTATTAAACAGATAAATTTATATCGATTTAAAATTCATATATTTTATAGAAAACTTACACGTCATATGAATTTTACATAAATTTATCATTTTAACCAAAAATATATTATAAAAAACAATTAAAATTTTTTATATTGAAAAAAATATGGTATCGTCCGCAACGAGACACGGGACATTGGCTGGCTATGTATTAGTCGACGTAGTAGCTGTGACAGTGTACATGTGTTTTCTTAAACTCACCACACTCCAACCTTTTCATTTATTCATTATGGCTTAAAGGTACTGTAACTCATAAAACCCACTTGTGCTTGTCTTTACAAAAGAATTTCTTTCTGCTTTTCATTTAACCTTAATCTCGGGTTTACATCAAAATCAGCACCCATATCAAAAATATATTTGTGAAAAGAACATCAGTACCAATGACATGCAATAATGCTAAGACCGGCTCGGATGCCAAAACTATGTTTAAATTTTAAAACCGACCCCTCTATTCATAACCTCCCACTGCATTTACAAATTACAATCTCTACCTCTTTCTTCTTTTCTTTTTACTATCGTTAATCCAATAGACTAAAATTGATGTTTAGTAATGTCATTATAGTTATTTTTTAAAATATTTTTTTATTTTAAAAAATTATTTTTGATATTAATACATTAAAATAATATAAAAAATATCAAATAATTTTTATTTTGATATTAATACATTAAAATAATATAAAAAATATCAAATAATTTTTATTTAAGTAATAAAAAAATATTTTTTATTCAAAAAACATACTCTTGAAGTTCTTTCAAAACACCCCTGAACATGAGCTAGTCTTGATATTATGTTTCAATTTTTTTTATTTGAAATTAAATTTTTAGGTGTTTTTAGATCAGTTTCATATATTAATATAAAAAATAAAAAATATATATATCATTTTGATGCATTTTTAAATAAAAAACACTTTAAAAAACAACATCAACCTCATTACCAAAAAGCAAATTTATTCCCCTGAATATTGGTATATAATGTTTCTTTTCTTGTTTCACGAAGCCTACTCTTTCTGTTTTCCGAGGGACATGTCTTCTAGATATTCTATCAAAAAAATCATGTACCAAAAGAACTAATTTTGAGATCGAAATTTAGAGCAGCATTAAGAAGGTTTTAACACTGAGATGCACCAGGTCATTTTGCTAATTAAATTATAAATCCTCTAATGAACTTTGGGGTTTTTGTGAATGAGTTTGAAAAATGCTTTAATTTTAAAAAATAATATTTTTTAAATTATTTTCACATATTAAAATCAAAAATAACTTTTAATAACTGAAAAAATATATTTTTTTAATACATTTCTAAATAAAAAATATTTTCAAAATCAATCCACACTATTATACCTACTTTACCAGTTACTTAATGTCAGTGGCGGGGTCCTGTATGCTCCGAGTTTTCCAAATCGTGTAAAATCAGCTAGCTCGACGCATTCAACTGATCAAATCCAGAGCTACAGCAAAGCCGCCGGGACAAAAGCTATTGCTATAAAGTCAAGGCCATAGGCTACAGGTAATCTACAATCACAAGAATATCAACTAGTAAATAGAAAAATCATAAACAGGAAAGGAGCCGCCGGTGGCACATTAATGACTAGTAGCCAAGAACATGTATTATAATCAATACAAAGACGCCAGGCATGATGACATCTTTTGAAGTTTTCTCACTTAATGCTGTAGGCATCATTGGAATATGCTGTATTTTATAAGGTTCAACCATCATAATTTATTACCATTATTTAAGTATTTATTCATGAAACTAATTAGAGGGTGTTAGGGAGAACTTTTCAAAAGCGTTTTTGAAAAAAATAATTTTTTTTTTATTTTTCATTTTAAATGAATATGTTTTGGTATTTTTATATTATTTTGATGTGCTGGTGTCAAAAATAATTTTTTTAAAAAAACAATATCATTTCAATATATTTTGACATGAAAAATACTTAAAAAAAATACCGTAGCAGCCCTGCTAAACAGACCTTAGCAGTATCCGAGCACTGTACAGATTAATGCATGTGCGCTTTATCCATTGAATGATTTGGCACCACTGGCTAGTTGAATTTCCACTGAAAAAAGCTGAGTACGATACACGCCGAGGATGTGGCAAATTGCCAATTAAGAAATGTGGGGCTTTGTTCGTGGCAGCTGCACTAATAGTGTGTTTTTTCATTATATTTAAACTTTTTATTTATTTTAAATTAATTTTTTTTACTATTTTTAAATTATTTTCACGTATTATATTAATGTTAAAAAATATTTCTTTATGTATTTTTAAATAAAAAAATATTTTAAAAATAATTTTAATCACACTCTAAAACAGTTAACAAATATTGTTAATAAATGGTTGGAGCGGATTTTACAAGTGCTAGTTTGTCAGCAAGGAAAAAGAAAAAAAAAAAGAGGGGGGAGGAGTTGAGTATTTCCATTCATCGGCCTGGGCGAAGATATGTGCACTGAGCAAGTTATCGATAGTGAGTGAGGGTGGCCTATCGAAGCTATCTATCCTTTTATCATCCACAGGCATCAAGAGCCTAAGTAACCTTTTGTTTTAAAAAAAGAAAAAAAATTGAAGTTAATAAATTTTTATTAAGCCCACGGTTCTTAAACTACTTGATCAATTTCAACAATTTCTTAGTTTAATGAAAAATAAAGCATATAATGCCACTATATATTTAGTCTCTCGCATTGTAAATAAATTATATTTATATACGAACTAAAATGCCGTGTCCTAATTTCATTTCAATAATTCCTTATATTTAATTTTTAGTATAAAGTAATCCAGTTATTAACTCAAGATAATGTTTAAGAATCCGATAGCGATTTTTAAAATGCATAAAAAAAATATTTAGAACGTAGTCACATCAAAATATATATAAAAAATATTTTCAAACAAAAATATCTAATTTTTTTTTAAACACCCACCGCAAAAACAAGCACTCTCCCTGCCTTATCTTTATTTTTCTCCCCGAAGAAAAAGTCCAGGGATTTTGGTCCACAATGTACAACTAAATGCATTATCATTTAGTTTCCACACTTGTCAAAAAATTTCTACCTAACAAAACTTAAAAGAGAAAGAGACACTTCATTAATATAACTCGACAGGGATGATAAAAATAAAAGAAAGACGGGAGAATTTTGAAAGTGAGTTAAGCATTATAAGATTGTAGAGATACAGGCTGCATGAACCTATTTTTATTTTCCTTCGAATTTTATAATGGCAAATTGGCATTGACTATGCGGTACTCCCTATATAAAGAGCTGAAATGGTGGCAATGAAACGCATCGATCACACAGTATTACTCCATTCTAATTTTCCATGGCTTGCTCTTCTCCGAGAAGAAGGACTAGTTCCTTCACGGCGGCGACGCTCCTCCTCCTAGGAGCACTCTTCATGGCAAACCTTGACATGACAGGTTTGTGTTCTGTGCATGCTTAATTATTTGTATAATTTTACCGCTCACAATATCGAAGGACGCATTGATTATAACGGGGCTTGCATATCAAGTCCGACCGTTGTACCTTCACCGGCATCATGCTCCTAGCTACGCCACGGGGCTGGCGGCTGGTGGCGGGCATGCCGTGAAACACTAGCTAGCTAGCTGATTATGCATTTTAAAGAGAGTGATGATTTGCAAATTGCAATATGCAAACCCTATTTTTCCACCACAACTTATTTGTGTAGTACTTCGCGGCTGGACAGGCCACATGCAAACAAGATAAATAGCTTTAGAGATCCTAATTATTAATCTGATATTTCAGGGGATTTTATACCTGCTATATACAACTGTATTCTAAAAATATCGTAAATTGGTTTGCAATAGTCTCATAAAACGACCCCTTTTGTTGTCTCCAATTAAAAATTAATTAACCCCACAACCTGTGATGTCGCACGAATATTTAGAGGGTTGAAGGAGTTTTTTGTTGTTGATGTTTCTCTAAAAGAAACTAGTTATTAGAGCTAGCTATACTGATTAATCAAGCAGGTTTCAAGCTATTTGGAAAACGTACTCATCTCTATGTCAGTCGAACTTCCTTGACTGAACCAATTTTGCCATCTATTCTTTTAGTTAAAGTAAGAAGAAAAAAAGGTTGGGTGTTTTTATCTCCTCTTTTTAAAATTCCCAATATAAAGAAAATCCTTTAATTTCCCCCCGCAAAAGAGTCTTAACTTGTTTTGTACCATATGCACCAACCGAAGTAATTATCAGAAGAGAGTTTTTATTAGCAGTTGCCGCACCCTTCGCCAAACATAAACGAGAAAACTCAAAGGAAATCCCGATTTATACACTCAGAAATCAATCCCCCGCCGTAGAGATGGGCTGAATATTGAACGGTTCATGGTTTTCTTGAAATCCATTCATACATTTCACTTTTTTGTCGTGCCAAAAAGAATTTTCAATATGTTTGGCTGAGCAAGATTTCTGTCATTCAGGAGCTCAAGTAGGAATTTGCTATGGAATGATGGGCAACAACCTTCCTCCTGCCAGAGAGGTTATAGCTCTCTACAAACAATACAATATCAAGCGGATGAGACTCTACGATCCAAATGAGGCAGCTCTAAATGCTCTCAGGGGTTCAGGCATTGAAGTTATGCTAGGTATCCCAAATTCAGATCTTCAAAGACTTACCAACCCCTCCGATGCAAATTCATGGGTACAGAAAAATGTGCGCAACTTCTGGCCAGATGTCAGGTTCAGGTACATTGCTGTTGGAAATGAAATCAGTCCTGTCAATGGAGGGACATCCTGGATGGCTCCATTTGTTTTGCCTGCCTTGGTAAATGTATTTAATGCTGTCAGAGCAGCCGGCCTTCAGGACCAAATCAAGGTCTCAATTGCAATTGACATGACCCTGATAGGAACCTCCTATCCTCCCTCAGCAGGTGCTTTCAGGGGTGATGTTATATCATACCTAGCCCCAATCGTTGGACACCTGGCATACGCGAAGACGCCTTTATTTGCTAATATTTACACTTATTTTAGCTATTCTGGTAATCCGAAAGACATTTCCCTTCCCTACGCTTTGTTTACCTCACCATCAGTGCTTGTATGGGACAATGGTCGCGGTTATCAGAATCTTTTTGATGCAATGCTGGACTCCCTGTACTCTGCCCTCGAGAAACTCGGAGGAGGCAACACTTTGGATGTTGTTGTGTCCGAGAGTGGATGGCCATCTGCAGGAGGATTCGGAACAACATCTGATAACGCAGGTACTTATCTCTCGAATTTGATTCGGCATGTGAAAGGAGGTACCCCGAAGAGGCCTGGAAAAGCTATAGAGACTTACATATTCGCCATGTTTGATGAAAATCAGAAGCAACCAGAGTTGGAGAAACACTTTGGTGCATTCTCCCCAAATAAACAACCTAAATATAATCTCAATTTTGGTGGAGAAAGAACCTGGGAAATTTCTGCCGAGCAAAATGCGACAGTTTCCCTTAAGAGTGACATGTAAGATTCCCGTTTCTCACGAGAGTCTGATCAAATGTCTTTTGAGATTTCCGTGTGCACTTTGTGTTTTTTTTTTTTTATTGAGAGAGAATTTTACAGTGTGGAAAATTTCTCATCTTAAATAAAAGAATGGTACGTTTGTTTTCCTTTAAGAAGGCATCAAGTTTGATCAGAAATTGGATACAAAGGCAAGGCCTTTCCAGTGTACAATTTCCCCATCATTGCGTATCAAAATGGTTTACGGTGGTGAAGACACAAAATAGTCTTGATTTGAGATTTTATAGAGTTCATTTCTCTCTCTTACCAAGGCCACTATGTTTTTTTTTTTTTGTATAAACTATATAGTGTCTCAGACGCTGATATAGATTAATCCACACTTGTACTGAATGAGGCTAACCGGCTTCATACAAGAGAGAAAGAGGGGATTAAACTTCTGACCTCTCTTAAAAAAAGAGAATACCCTCATCATTCACGTCAGGACACTTTGGGTACAATTTAACTCAGATTAAAGGGTGTTCAAAAAAACAAGATACCTAGAAATATTTTAACCTACTTTGATTAATATAAATATTATAAGTAATAAACAAATATAATGGGTTTAATGACGGGACGATGGGTTTCCCGCCCACTTTACTTTTAGCAAGTGTAATAAAAAACGTAACCATGAAGTTTATATTTGATATAAACAATATTTTTTATTTAAAAATACAAATTAATATCAATTTATAGTGAAAAATAACTTAAATTTATTTTAAAATATTTTTTTAAAATGCAATGTCTTTCTTTCCTTTCATGTAACCCGAAAGCCGCCCCTCAAACACACGACGTCCAAATCAATCATTTCCTATCTCAGGTAATCTGTAAGATGATTTTTATAATATAACTGTTGAGATGGATATATTGAGATAATTTTTAAAATATATAATGTCATTTAAAAAACTAACACATGAGCTGTTTTGAATAATTGAGACACATGGGTGTAAAAAGCAGGTCAAATCAATTTTTTTCGCTCTAATGAATAAGTATTAATTCATATCTTCTTATTCACCACGTGACCCCAGGTATACAAAGCAAATTAACTCATTTCTTCTTAATTTGGTGCGCGCGTCCTACGGTACATGCCGGGTCATGTCCTTGCACGTGGCCCCATCTGCTGCTCCACACCTCTCCCACTCTGCCTTCATATACTGGTTTACGGCGTCGAATGGATTTTAATAAGGCACTACTCCCCCTCCAATTTCCCATTTTGGTCTTAACTATGGCACTTTCTGTACGGTCCTACCTAGTGTGCCTCCCCATTATTCGAATGCAATATTGAAATTCCTAATAAATATTATACTAGATCGCATAACAAGGATGAGGCCCCTTGTAACCTAAATGGGCCTGGTTGAAGGCCCGAGAAGCTTAAAGTACTGGCTCACGTCCGTGGGTTTTAGTCACCAGCGTCGATCCAGAGTCTGATGCAATCCTTAACTTCAGCCATCCACTTTATATTAAAAAATAAAAAAAGGACAGGACAGGACAGTGACGCGATGAGAAATTGAGAATTGGCAAACATGATTGGTTTTTTGGAAAGTAACTTTTGAATGTTAAACGACTAGAGACGGTGATGATTGCATAGCACGCATGCAAACTACGCGTGTCCTTTTGTTTTTCTTTTAAATTATTATTTTTTAGTATTTTTAATGTAGTTATGTTATTAATAAAATTTAAAAAATAAAAAATATATATTATTTTAATACAATTATAAATAAAAAAAAGTGAAACAGCTAATAATATAATATCAAACACTACCAATAAAATACTTTAAATGAGATTGTTATTACAAAAATATAATAAACGATGTAAATATTTGTTTTATGGTACGATAATTAAAGTTTGTTATTTCAAATATTTTTTTTATTTTTTTATTTAAAATATATTTAAATAATATATGTTTTATATCAACATCTTAAAACAGTAAAAACCCAACTTTGAAACTTTTAAAAAAAAAATTAAAATTTTGGGAAAATGCAGTCGCCGCATAACAAAAAACTGCCAAGGAGAATTTACACGTTGATTTATTAGTTCAAGTAAATATTAAAATTAGAGTTACAAGTAGTGCAACAAAAAAGATGCTACTATGTCATCTACGTAAAGAAAAAGTATATTATTAACTAGTAAATGATTACATGCATGCCTGAACTACATTCCATTTGAGGTGAACACATTAAGGATTTAACGGGGTGTTTGAGGTGTAAACATTGAAAATAGTTTTTTTTTAATATTATTTATTTATTTAAAATGATTTATTTATTTGTGTTTTCAAATCATTTTGATGTGTTGATATCAAAAATATTTTTTTAAAAAAATAATATCATTTTGATGTATTTCTGAACAATTATCTTTTAAAACACAATGTTAATTAAACTCTCAAACAAATATTTATTAAGAAATTCATGATTTGGATGCTGGTAATTTTATCGAAAATTCTATGAACAAAAATGAATTTAGTTTTTAAAAATTCCAACTACTCATCTCAATCGACCGACTTAAGTTATGGATGTACATATACGTAATATAATAGCAGCTAGACTATGACTTCTAATATATCTGGGAAATAAATACAAATCATATAATGTTAATAGACATTCCTCAAAAAAATCAAACATAAAATTTAATGTAATGATGCCACGAATGATGTTGCCATGTAATTAATACCATCCATCACGTGACATCAATTCGCATTCTTGATTTTGTTTTCTGAGAATTTTAAATGGAGTAAAGCTAGGCACCAATATTAGTTAAGTTTACTGACAATGTATTTTTTTCCATGTAAGAGAAATAAGACATAATTTTCCATAATTGTCTTCGTCTTCTCCACTTTTTTTTTGTTATAAAAAGAAAGAAAGAAAATTAAAATTGAAATTGAAATTTGTTCTCTCAATCAATTTCCAAATAAGCAATAACAATTTAGCATTAAAATATGGTTGAAATTATTTTTCAAAATATATTTTTTAAAATAATATTAAAATAAAATATCTAAAAATACAAAAAATAAACTTAATTTAAATAAAAAATCTTTTGTTTTATTGTCATTTGATTAATTTCCATATCCGTGAGATTCGTTAATCCTATATACATTAAAAAATCCCTATATTGTCATTTGTTCAACACCTACCCCAATCGGTTTCCCCACTAGAATTTTTAGTCAACCAAAAAACAAAACCCTAAAATTTTTAGTGGTCGATCTTATCCAATAAGAATAGAATAGCCATGAAAGAATATTTCAAAGCCTTGTGTCATGAGTTATCAATAGCAAGATTTATTAAATATATATTGCCATTAATACAGCTGGAAAATGAATAAATAAATCGAATTGCAGCCACACGTTTATATTTTCTTCTCCAACTGGAAGAAGCCTTTCCTTTCTATACTCCAAATCCTATCTATAAATAACCTATATATGTCAGAATTTTCATGTCCTCAGCACCTTTCCTATCTCCTCTTCCATTAATTAACTCTTCCAGGATTTTCTTTCCTTTTCCCTTTTCTTATTCACAGGATTTTAGTGATGTTTTCAAAATTGTAGATCTTTCTTGCATCGCTACTCATGACATGAACTACCTCAGACTGTTCTGTCGAATTAAGATTTTTCATTCAGTATCAGTTGTCCTTCTGTACTGGTTCTATGTCTTTTCATGAACTTATCTAATCCTCAGTCTCAGACACCAACATTTACATTTTCATTACCAGGGCTAGCGTGAGCAACCGTAGTTATATATTATAATCAGTCCATTGATTAATTAATCAAGAAAATGCCAGCGTCCATTGCAAAGACAGTCTCGTCAGGCTCTGAAATTGACCCACCAAATGCTATGGTCGATGAGAAGAGAAGAAAAAGAATGATCTCAAATAGAGAATCTGCAAGGCGGTCGAGAATGAAGAGGCAAAAGCATATGGAAGATTTGATTACTGAGAAATCTATTTTGGAGAGAAAGATATATGAAGATAACAGAAAACATGTTGCACTTTGGCAAAGGCATTTTGCTCTCGAATCAGAGAACAAAGTTTTGACGGATGAAAAGTTGAAGTTGGCAGAATATTTGAAGAATTTGCAACAAATTCTTGCAAGCTATAATGCCATTGAATCTGACCAGGATCATCTAGAAGTTTCAGACAGATTTTTGAACCCATGGCAAGCTCATGGTTCAGTGAAATCCATTACAGCTTCTGGGATGTTCAAATTTTAGTTGTTCTAGTTTTATTTCCATGATTTATCGTCTTAGGATTGAGCTTTTGATTTCTCTGGTTATGCTGTTAACAGTTGTTTGCATTTTGTATATTTGTGAAATAAGTTTATTATTTTCTTAAAAAGAAATGTGGCACTCGTGTGTTATTTTTGCCTGAAAAGGTAGAACAAGCCTGCAAACAAGTGATAAAGTACAGCTTCGATAAGACTGTCAGGATAAGAACAAAATATTCCTAACAGTGATGCGAGATAAAAGTTCAAAGAAACCTTCTTCTTCCTTTTACTGCTGTGTTATTCTCCTGTTTGTTTGTTTTTTTAAGTAATGAAGATAAAATAAATACGATTCAAAAAATAAAATATATTTTCAGATAATTTTAGAGTAATTTTTTTTTATATTTCTAAAAGAACTGATATTACAAAACAAATAAACCCCGTGGGGTTTTGTACTGTAGATGCACTCACAATCCACTGTGGATTGTGGCAGTGCACGGGCGAAATTGGCCCTGGCGCGCGCGGGAGAGAGGGGCTGGCAGCGGGGCTATTCTCGGTTTTTCCTCTGAATTTTCTATTTTTTTTAAATATTCATTTGTGAACAGTGTATTGACGGTTTCGTCCCCGGTAATAAGACAAAAACAGGCTTCCGGCTGAGGGGCACCGGCGTAATTGCGCGCGCTCGGACCGGCCTGGTCCGGTCCGGTCCGCCGCAACTTTTTTATTTTTTTTTTCGAAAATGGCTAAATACGATTCTAGCCCCTAATAAGACAAAAACCATGAATTGGGTGCAGGGGTGGAACGGTAATTGGCCATATTTTTCGAATTATTTAATCGGCATCTGTCAGTGCGTGAGGCGCACGCGCCAGACGGTTTTCCGTTTCACGCCCTGTTCAGGTGGCGCGTGCGACCTCCTCTGGTGACCGGAAATTGTCTACCTGCGGACAGAACGATGCACCGCCGCGTGGGCTTCCTCCCGCGGTGGTGCGTGTAACCATCGGATGTCCGTGGACGCGGCGGAGGCCGGTTGAAGCCGCCGGCCACGTTTTCTCTCTCTCCTGCACGTCAATGTGCAGGAGAGTCCCCCATGTATTTTGACTTTGCACTTCGGTCCCTCGACTTTGAATTTCGTTTTTCATCCTAATTGCTGGTATAAAAGTTTTAATTTTGTTCGATCGGGTCCTCCGATTTCAATTATTGAATGTCAAAGTTTCACTTCGGTCCTTCTACTTTCAATTTCCGGATTGGTTGTATATAACTCAATCAATTCGGTACAAAAGTTCCGATTTTTGCAATTTTGTCCTCTGATTTCAATTTAGAATAAATGTAATTTGCATTTCAGCCCTTTGACTTTTAATTTTTTTAATTTCAGCCCTTGATATTTGATTTTCATTTAAGTCCTTATACTTTTATTTTTTTATATTTCAAAAATAATCCCTACTTTTGTCCATGTATATATAAAAGTGTATTTAACACAATAATAATAATAATAATAATAATAATAATAATAATAATAATAATAATAATAATAATAATAATAATAATAATAATGACTTAATTATTTTTTGTTCTTACGCTTCTCTGTTTTTTTCCTTTCTCCCGGTAATTTGATAATAATTGTTTTTGCCGGTTATAGCAATAATAATAATTTTTGTTTTTTTATCTTTTGTTAAAATTTCTTGCATGTTTTTAGTCTTTCATTGTTTTTTTCCTTTCATTATTAACATAATAATAATAATAATAATAATAATTAAATTGTTTTGCGTGCTTGCTCTTTCTTTAATGTTCTTTTTCCCTCCGGATAATTTCATATATTTTTTTTACAGTAATAGCAATAATTGTTTTTTTTTTTAAATCTTTTGTTAAAGTTTATAGGATGTTTTTAGTCTTTCATTTATTTTTGTTTCTTTCATTATTAACATAATTATTATTATTATTATAATAATAATAATAATAGTGATTATTATTAATATTATAATAATAGTGATTATTTATTCTTTCATAATAATAATAATAATAATAATAATAATAATAATAATTTTTTAATTGATTTTTCTTGCTTGCTATTTTGTTCATGCTTTTTATTTTTTTCCCTCGGTATAATTTAATAATTTTTTATTTTATTCTAGCGGCAATAATAATTTTAAATGTTAGGACTCCGATGTTCCTATTGTTATAATATTTTAAATTAATATTGCTTCCTTTTCCCTTTTTTTTTTTGCTCTTTCTATTAATTGATTTTTATACTTTTATTATCTGCGCAATAATGATTTAAGTAAGTTTTTTTTTCCCTTATTCAAATATTTTGCTCTTTTTTCTAATGTCAGTGTGCGTTTTTTTGTGATCGTTTATGACGCAATACCTATATTATAAAAGATGTAATCTATGCTTACATGACAAACTCAACTCAAAATTGTAAATTATATACAAAAAAATACCCGCGGCAACGCGCGGGCAATTTGCTAGTATATATATATAGATAGAGAGAGAGAGAGAGAGAGAGAATACATTTTATTTTCAAAATATTTGTAATTTTTTTTAAATATCAAACTAAAATATATAAAAATAAAAATAATTATTATCATAATTTTAAAATTTAAATTAAAAATTAATCTGGGACAAGTCATGAAAATTAGTCTAAGCATGAGTCACGGGTTGGGTTGAATAAAAAATTACTATTAAAATTCTAAAACTTAATCTAGTCGACTCAAAAACTTTTGACATTTTTGTATCCAAAACAATCATTGGATATTCAATTCATATTTTATTCCACGTTAGACCTTTATTTTTTACCGGATCTAAATTATTCAATTTCTCTTCTATTTTTTTCCTTCTCAAGCTCGAATAATTGCAAAGTAGTCGTGACTCGTGAGTCCTGCACTAACTAACTGCCACCAAATGAAGAAGTTTTAAGGTAAGAACATATCCCCTTCCGTGTATATCAACGAAATTAGCATTAGCGTGTTAGGAAAAAAGGACAACGAGATTACCTACCTTTGTCGTGTTATATATGTTCATTTTAGATAAGGTTTTTGAGACCAAGTCTCATGGTCCCCTCATTCAGCGAGCTTATCGGGAACAAATCAAGGAGGAATGGACATTCCGTTTTCGTGGTGCACTGTTTCTCTTTGCCTGCTGCTTTGGCATTTATTTCAATATCACTATCGATTAATTAGTTTGCTTGTGCATATTTTGTAGAGTCTACGACGGGCATGGGAGCATCGAAGACATTATAATTAATTTCGCAACCAATATATTGAAGTGGCGGGTTTCTAACTCACGCGACATCCGTGTCAGCTTTGTATGATATTTGTGTTAAGAAATTATCTCATTTAAAAGTTAAAACTTGTTAGTTGAGGTTATAAAATATAATTTATTTTATTTTTTAAAACACTTTCTCTAGTCAAAACCCTTTAAAATTGACACTACATATCCATATTAACTTGTGTTTCATTTTTATTAAATAGAAGGTGGATGATGAGATTCAAAATCGTGACCACTAGGTCAACAAGACTCTAATACCATGTTAAATAATCATTTCACCTAATAACTTAAATTTATTAGATAAAATCTTGTAATATAATTTATATTATTATCCTACTCCTTATAAATTTTACTTGTCCCGTACAGTCTAATCTTATCTCCTGATTAAATGAGACCTTGTGATTTTATCATGAGCTTATCCATAATGCCAAATCTATTTGTGACATTAGGCAAGCCAGATGCAATGTATGGTCAGATGTATAATAATAATAATAATAATAATAATAATAATAATAATAATAATAATAATAATAATAGCCACCACCCCGTGTTTTCAGACTTGACCTGAAGGTTTTACACTGATAATCTACTATAATACGGCAACTGTGCTGGTGAAGGCGACGGTTCCTCTAATGGTTGCTGCCAAGGATAGCATCACATCTGTGATCATATTCTGTCCATGGCATTACACCGATACAAGGAGCCAGGCATAATCCTCTCTGTATTGGATTTTATATAAAGGGGTTTTTTAAAGTCAAGATTTTATAAAGGGTGTTTTTAAAGTCAAGATCTGGCCATCAACATCGACAGACACTTGCGCTCGAGATAGACAATCGAATGCTTTCACATTTTTCTATTGGGTTCGATGTACTCAAGAGGAATACGTCTCTCGTCTGATAGCTCATAACGGTTATCTGGTATGCCTTCTTCTTCTTCTTCTTGTTTTTTTATGCAGAGTCAGATTTATTTTTTGGAAGATATATTTTGTAGATTTAAATGAACAAATAAAACTCGAATTATTTTAATATTTTATAAATAATATATATCCAAATCAAAATCGAGATCTATTATATAAATAATTAGTTTTTTTTTTATCATCATATGATATGATGCTAATTGTAAACTTCTTCTCTTCTTTCCTCCCTCGCATAATGTAAAGAACCCGGCCCAGCTAACCAGACGGCATGGCACCAGCTAGTGATCCGGCCCCGTGCATTGCCGTTGATCCGTTCACTGAATCTAGTTTAATGTTATAGTTAACTCGAACCCACTATTCTAATGAATTTGAATACAAATCTAACAAATATCGATGCTATGGAGAAAGAGGCAAATGAATTAGACATTGAATTTATAAATTACATACTATTATTATTTTCATTATCAGTTTTATCTGCGATTTACCATGTTTTTTCGAGGAGAAGATGATTATTATTTTTGATTAACATGATTTTTTGGATTGTTACAAACATTGTACTTCGATTAGAAAATCTATTCATTTCTTTTTTTTATATATATATATAAATAAATTATAATTAAAGTTTGATAAAAATCTACTGTATTCGTAAGAAGCAGGGGTCAAAATGAAATAGAAACGAGCTTTAAGGACTGGAGTGTAAATAACGTATAAAATGATTACAAATCATAAAAGTTCAAAAACCACGATAAAAAGTCATTCACTTCCCTATTTTGTTTGTCATTACAAAAGTGACTCCAATGTTATCACTGGCGATGTCCTTGTAATAATTAATTAGCCAACAATTTCTAGTCAACATCTTAGGCAAAAACACCACAAGCACACACACAGCACATAAACATTTTTTCTTAGCTTTCCATAAATCATATGTATATGGGATTTTATCATTGTAACTGTCTGTTGTAACATTATAAAAATACTTCACACTCACCAAACCTCTTTTTTTTGGATTCGAAAAACCTCATTCCTCGAAAAATATACTTTGTGGATTCGGATGAGCGAGTAAAATCCCGACTATCACGAGGAAAATGTACGTGTCCCGACTCGAACCTTGCTCTTGAAACATGAACAAGGCCGTTGCCGCCACGCTACCCTCCTGCTGCAAAAACATTAACAATTAAATTTCCTTAAATCATAAGAATATCGAATTATCAATTGATTTCTACCCCTACCATTTTAAAAGTCGGGGGAAAACCCCACTTCAAGCACATATACCAACAAATTTTTTGGACACGGTGAATTAATTAGGTAAGTGCAAAGATAAAAAGAGAGGAGGCACCGGCCATCTCGTAAAAGAGAAGAGGTCGATGATGAAAGGGTTTCTTGTAGCTCCGGAATATATAGCACAAGGTGCCTCCTTACTCACCTATCAATTCACACTATTCTTCTCTACAGGATACATATTCTGATCACTTCCTCACTGCTTCTCTTACAATTTCTTTTGTAGTACTTGGCTGCATGCAAACTCGAATTCTGGCGGGTGGTTTTGGTTTATAACAAGTGTGATTGGCTATGAACTAGACCTTATGTTTTTGGTTTGACGTAGCCCATTCGAACTTATGTTGCTACTATAGAAAACAACCCTCTAGTTATTAATTGAGCCGAGCCATTATGCCACAGGAGATTGAATAGACGACATCTCTTCAGATTTTAGCTTTTCTAAGTTTCATACGAATCCCATAAAAGGAGAAGTAAACATTGCACCGGAGATAAACTTTTACCGTACAATTACTGAACAGCCAGCCGTTGACGAGCACATACGCTCTCATGAGATGATTAGATTTAATTGATTTTAGTTCATAGATAAATTGATGTCCCGGCAGGATCACATATTTCCTTCAATTCTTGTCATATTTTTCAGAATAACTACCTGACCATAATTTTATGACTAAAATTGAATCCATTTCTTCCTCCTTTTCCCTTCTCTCTCAGTTTTGTTTTCAATCCGGGAGAAGAAATCGTCAACTCTTCAAACATTCAATTTCCAGCAACAAGATATCACAGAAAATAAAATTAAAAAAGGTAAATGAAAAGGAATTGAAGAAAATCTCACCATTTATGAGTGGACCAAGAAATCAAGATGTGAGAAAATATTTTTTTTTACAAAAAAGTTGATGAAAAAAAATTGTAGAAAAAATAACTTCACGTGGGGGGCAAGAAATCAAGATGTGTTATCGTCTTTATGCTTCGATTGATGACTTGTATCGCGGCCATTTGTTTATATTTCAATCCCCATCTTAGACAAATCTTGACGCAGCAAATTTGCATTCTTGAATTGCAGGCCCTTCATGCCAATTTCAATTGCAGCATCTACATTTCTCAACCTGGAGGCAGTAAGGTGTTGCAGATCAACAAAACATCCTCAAATTAGCATGCACTGCAAAGAATGTGCACAAATGCATGTGAGTGTACGTGCCAGCACAGTGGTGTTGGAAACACATCCTAAACCAACCAAGCATAATGTGCATCAGAAGTCCAGCGTTGCTCATTTAATATGCAGCATTGTAAGAGATCATAAACAGAATAGCAATTTCTGTCTATGCTGACTACACAGAAAAGTTATTTACCAACAACAGAAGGATACTAGCCTTCACAGGAATTAGTCATGGGGACGTCATATGGTAATTTTCACATTTCTTGGTGACTTCTCTTGGACTGTCAGAATAAATTAAAAAATTATTTCCATTGTAAACATTTTCCTAAAGAAATTAGCAATTCGCTAAAAAATGGCCCTCGATCAACCCCGGTTCCCTCTTCCCTTGACCATGAGAATGTTTTCAGTGAAATTAGAAATTTTACAGAAAAAAGGACTCTCGACATATAAAAGTGAATTTGTACTGGTTCAGACTACAAGTGAAAAACAACACTGCTTTGATGAAGGTTGGTGAAATATTACCTTCATTTGTTTGCAAAAGACATGGATTTCATTTCTTCTCCTTAGTCCACTCCCATCTATTCAGTCAATGGCTGGGCTACAAAAGCCAGAGGGGAAGTGGTAGCTCTCTCTCTGAACCTCTCCCCGCCCTTCTTAGTTATAAACCCACAACTTGATCCTCAAAGTCTTTGTAACCTAGATTTCAGATACAAGTGCTAACAAGAGCCACTCTCCATGCAGAGTAATTATGAAGAACCACTGGGTTTAGATTATCAAATATGATTGCACATGGAATTTTCGGTGACAGTAACCCTTGGTGCTAAGATTAGAACTTATGCTAGTAATGCAACTGTTGATTGAAGATCACCCACCCTAGATCCACTTGCAAATAAACAAACGAAACAGGCACAGAGACCAAATTCTTGGGGGTTGCCGAATTTGAATTATGATGAGGATCTTGGAGTGTTAAGAAACAAATTGAAAACTCTGGGGGCGCCTAATACTAGGTTCAGGGGAACTCAGATGAAATGCCTAACGTTAAGGGCTAAAATTGATCTTTGAAAACTCTGGGAGTGATATATATATATATATATATATATATTTGTGTGTGTGTATATATATATATTATTTTTTCGATGCGTGTGTGTGGGGACGGGGGGATGGCCCCACAACCCAAGCCGATGCACAGTGCCTGAAACCAAACCAATTTCCTCTGATTTAGATTAAAAAGAAATTGCCACCCCATTAGAACCAATAATTCATGCCACAAGAAAACTTGCAAAACATGAAAATATGATTCATCATAACTGATAACTCATAATAAAATTTCAGTGTTGTGAGAGAGAGAACAACCTGTCATCAATAAAAATGCAGCTTGTTGGATCAACTTTAAGATGTCTTATGACTTCCAGATAGAAACTAGGATTAGGCTTCCTCTTTCCTGAAAGGCCAAGCTAATATGATCATTCTCCAAAAAATGTAATTAAAGAAAGTCAAACTAAAAACTCCACTGGAATCTCTCTCTCTCTCTCCCTCTCTCACTCACACACCACCTTCCCCCAACCAAAAGCAAATGAGTACATTTTTTTTCACAAAATGCAAACTGAACGTAAAACTGGTAACTCCAATATAGTCTCTTGGAAGGGGTAGCCAATGACCAAGAAAAGGCAGCCAGTAGGTTTTCCCAAAGTACTAAAAAATGGTATTGATAGGTCATAATTCACAAGGTCAAAGAACTCTTAAATAACTATCAGAACCTCCCTGTAAGTCCAAAATCACCACTGATGAACCAAAGACATGTTATGGTGGAAATTCAAGTCTTTTCCACTCTCTCCCATCCACCTTCACTATTGGCACACTGGCATGCCTACATAAGCGGACATGCGTAGATAATGAGCATAGGCAAAATCAAAGTGAAGGACATACCGATCATACAAGAACAAAATGTCCAAGATAAATATGCTGAGATATTTAGTTTCTCTTCAATCAGTCTGTACCTATGTCAAAAAACTTCAAAACAAAGCAAGGAGCCATTTCAATAAATAAGCAGCAAGACAGCAAATCCATTTCACCTTACCAGACAGGATAATTTGTAGCAGCATGCATCTCATAGTTATTTTCTTTTAAATTGCAGAGCAGTTCTTCAATACCATCTAAATAGGAATATCCTCTCGTCATACAATTTTTGAGGCCTGCAAAGACAAATAAGCAAAATTAGTACCTCTACAGGCATGGATGAAAAAACATGGGCAGTAAATGAAGATGTTATAAGAACTTTAATTTCTCATTTCCATCATGAAAAATTTCAAACTACAACTTGAGTTGACAATTGCACATTCAAGAACTTGAACTGATTTTGCACATTCATATCTTCATAATTGAAGTTCTCACTGACCTTCTAAATCAAAAGATCTTTTGTCCTTGAAGAATTTTTCTGCCAACTCCATCTGGAAGAATCCATCGTAACTTTTTAGCTTAAAGATTAACATGAATAAATACCAACGGGATTCTACATTTTAAAAGGTCAGCAGAGATTTGCGTTGAAAATGTCTCCCTTAAATTCATCAAATAAAATCATTACATATCTATCGCAAACAATCTATAAATTCTTGCTCTCAGTACTGAAGTCTTAAATTGATAGTCATTTTATACTAACAAAAGACAAGTGGATTTTGTGAGTTTCGGCCAGTTGCAGGTGTACCTCATCAACCCTCCCCTCTTCGAATTCAATCCAAGCAGTTGGGTGCTTGGATTCCATTAATTCCTTGAAAGACATGCTGGGGATAAAAATAAAAGCAAATCATATTGAGCCAAAAACAATAGAAAACGAAAAGGAAAAAAGGGGTAGAATCAGGACCCGAAGAAAGGAGCAACGTCATGGTAAAATGGGTCGCGAACAATAGTGTCCATGATGTCAAAAAGGAGTATAGGAAGCTTTCCGTTATTAACGTTCTGCTGCTTCCTGATGGGGAAGGAAGAAACAATAGGCATCATCTTCTTCTTCCTGTAGTCGAGGTTGTTATTTCTTGTGGATTTTGGTAAGACTTTTTTCAGAGGGACATGGACTGCCCTAACTGTCAGGGCCACTGCCATTCACTGGTTCTCGAATCTAAAATCAAGAGAGTGCTGGTGGAAGCATAGAGGTTACATTAAATGACATTATGCTACCCATATTGGGCTTGGGAACTTGTATCAAAGGGCCCATTCACTTTTAATTGTATAAGGGGCTTCTTCTAGTCTTTTAATTGGGCCTTCACGGTCCATTTCTTCGTACGTTCATGCAGGAACAGCATCAAATGGGAAGCAGACAACTTAAATTTTGTCCATTAAGGATAATGAGATCTGATTTGAAACCCATTAAAACACAATTATATATATATATATATATATATATAAAAAACACAGTGGTTATGACAACATCATGTGGACATAATATCCTCAAAGTTCAAACTCCTGGGAGTGTTTTATTAGATTATTTAAAAAAAAAATATTTAAAAATATATCAAAATAATATTTTTTTATATTTTTAAAATTATTTTTGATATCATTACATGAAAATAATTTTAAAAAATTAAAAAAATCATCTCAAATAAATAAATAAATAAATTCAAGTTCAAGATTGCAGCATACAAAATGAAGTTTAACATGGGATTTTGCTATAATCAGATTTCAATAGAATAAGGTGAGCCAAAAACAGCATCCAAAATGACAAAACAGACGCGATCGAGGCTTCGAAGTGCCTCATGACTTGGATTTATTCATTTAGACTTTCCATACCAGCTTCCAATGGCAGTAACAGATTTGAGATCGATCGGTTGCTGTAGTTTTCTGCCTCCAATATCCACCCGAGCAACACTGGGTTTGATTTGAGATCACTCCTCGCATGAGCTAAGCATTAGCTTTATAGTGCATGCCTAATTTAATGGTTGATGGTGACCATTTGTAGCTCCGTTCATCTTAGACGAAGTATCTTATTGTGAATCCTTTTCCTTTCCACGTGCCAGGCTATGAATGGCCGTTACTATAATGGAGATGCACAGCCCGGTGAGAGGCACTTGTTTCAATCTTACATATTTAAGCCCCCCCCTTGGAAGTTTTGAAGAGCACTGTCTCTTGGCTCAAAAATTTTCTCCTCAAGTGCTCTCATGGGCTGCCAAGAACAGCAGTTGATAGAAAAGGTTTGTGACATCTACGACAAACTTTCGAGGTTAGAGAACCTCAATCCTTCCAAACAGGTTAATTCTCTCTTCGCCCAGCTTGTACAAACGTGCATGAGCCAATGCCACGTTGACATTACCGAGCTGAATGAAAGAGATCAAGCTATGAGGTGTAAGCTGATTAAGCTCTGTGGGAAAGCCGAGGGCCTCTTAGAGAGCCATTTCGCTACCCTCATAGGATCTCATGACAAACCACTTAACCATATCAAGATCTTCCCATACTATTCCAATTACCTTAAGCTCAGTCAGGTAGAATTTTCCATGCTCAACAAAATTTGCAGTCAAGTTCCTAAACATATTGCCTTTGTGGGTTCTGGTCCTCTTCCTCTGACCTCGATCATCCTGGCTACTGATCACTTAAGGACTACTTGCTTTCATAACTTTGACATCGACCCTTCAGCAAATGCCAAAGCCATCCAGCTGGTTTCATCAGATTCGGAATTGTCAAAACGAATGTTCTTCCACACTGCAGATATTATGAATGTGTCCAGCAGCTTTAAACAGTATGAAGTTGTTTTCCTGGCAGCTCTGGTCGGCATGGACAAGGAAGAAAAGGTTCGGGTCATTAAATACTTGTCCGGCCAGATGGCTCCTGGAGCTTTACTGTTAACGAGGTCGGCAAATGGTGCTCGAGCCTTCCTATATCCTGTCATTGATCCCTGTGATCTTCAGGGCTTTGAAGTTCTATCAGTCTTTCATCCTCGGGACGATGTCATCAATTCAGTTATTATTGCTCGTAAAAATTCTCAAGGGTGATTCATTGAATGAATCAAGGGCCTGGTTCTGCCTAAATGTTTAGCAGATGTTTTGACGTCTACAACTACAAATGCCTTCAAACATGGAAAAATGATTGAGAAATTGACTGCTGATTGGCAACGGCCCAGCATGTTGACTTTAATTACTTCCCTGAATCCTTTGTGTACCCCCCTTCCATCCAAGCTCCTCTTAGCTGATCATTCACATGAAAATTACATTTTTTTTTTGTGTCCATGATCATCACTTAACGTAAGGTATTTATGGCTCTATTTTGATACTTGCTCAATAAATGTATTTTCTTCGTTACAGTGGGCAAATTCCTGATGGTCATGAACCAGTCATGCATGCATCGAGGCAGCTCTAGTTAAATAATATTTATGCAGTCTTATTTATAAGGGTAGAATAGTATTTTCTGTTTAACATATATATATATATATATATATATATATATATATATATATATATATAGTTATTTGTAATTAGGTTAATACTGAGTACTCATAATCACCGAGAATTGTAGCCTCCGTTTTTAGCTTAATTATTTTAACAGCTCTCACATCGGGAAATAAAGCTTGATGAAGATGAGTTAACAATTATTTTGTTTTGAGATCATGTGAATAGAAATGCTGATCGGCATTCTGTGCCTATCAAACAGCTACAAGTTGAATCTGTAAAAATTAGACGTGGAGTTCCCACCACAATTGCACTGACCCCATGCATACCTCAGCCCTTCAAGTTTTTTGTCCCCGGATAAATCAGTAGAGGTTGAATCTAAAGATGAGCAAAACGTTCCTGGAAAGAGTACAGTACAGCAAGTGAATAGCACTTGCAGAGGACACTGCTTAAAGCACAGGCTACTCATAACTCCAACCAGAATAATAATTGATATGGCCCTCTCAGATTAAATCAAATTTACAGCATTCAGCCTACCAGAAAACTCATACGAACAGTCATACGGATGAATGGCACTAATTAAGTCAGTTCCAATAACATATCACAATGCACAACCAAGCTTTTATTATTGAAAATCAGCAGCTGCAGCAAATACTTAGCAATACCCAAGAGGAAACATCCAAAACAGCAATGATAGAATTGGCTAGAATGCTATTAGCACGTCGGATGAAAACAAAAGGAGAACCATAAGCTGCTGCATCAGTATTGGCAATTAGTTGCTGAGGTCAGCTTTTGGCAAGAACAACTGAACAGCTGGAAAAGATAGAGCAGGTAGCCGGAATGGTGTTTCAGACAAATGATTTCATTTATAAATGCACATCCAATCAGATGAGTGTGATGGTTAAATAGTGCCAGTATTCTGCGTCATAGCATGACAGATTAGTCTGAAACTACTGGTAAGAAGAGTAAACAATGAAAGCACCATAATCAAACCTTGTGTTTTAAAGTGCTCATGACTCGGTAAAATTAAGTGCCTCCTGACTGGGAGATATGGATTCCATTGCTTTTGGAGATATTGTCTTCTGCTATAATTTTTCTGCTCCCAATGTTAGCCCGGTATTTAATTCGAGATCGTTTGCACCCTTCATCTTAAACAAAGATCTAATTGTGATCCTGTTTTTCTCTTAGAGTGCCAGATTATGAGTACCACAATGGTGATACTAAACCTTAAAGACAAGCCTGTCTCTCTCAATCTTTCTTATATTAAGAGGAGGCTTGAGGGTTATCTCTTGGCTTACTGGGGTGTGGCTATTGCTCTGGTTTCTCATTCCATTGCTCCCATGGATTGGCAACAAGAGCTCTTTATAGAAAAGGTTTGCGAGATCTCTGGAGAAATTTCAAGGTTAGAAAACCTAAGTCATGTTCTCAATGTCATGCGACATGTAATAGTTAAGGCAAAGGACAGAAACTAATGGGGTATTTCCCAAAAAGCTCATCCATTGAAAGAATGGAATCCCTGAAATCAACTATATATATAGTCCGTATTTCCATTATATATATATATATACATATATATATATATATATATATATATAATACGGGCTGGAAACTAACAATGTAGCCTGAATCAAACAGATTTGCAAGAGTCAACATTGGAAACCTGTGCTGTGCTTGGTCTAGCAATTAGATGGGTGGAGTAAGGGTACAGCAATGTTTTCTCAAATTCTTTGTCAGCACAATCCAATGTGTTCTCTTTCCTTGATCTCCGTGCTTGAATAATTATAGGTTGCAGAAACAGAACAAAAAAAAATGGTTGACTGGGGCTGGGCATGTCGCATATGTCTTCCTATCTAACACATGACATTGGATTCGAGCCCTGTGAATTTCTTCGGGCTGAACTAAAAAAAAATCATTAGAAATCCTACTACTCGGGCATAAATGGTCTGCCGATGATCAAACCAAATAACAAATTAAAACATAATCGGCAGCCAACTAAGGATATCACCTATCTTTTTTCAGCAACTATTGAAGTTGGGAAATGATCCATCTTAAATCAATCATGCAAGACTATGACCCAAAGTAAACGTATTCTCTTCACTTTGAGGATATCATTGTAGATCCAAGCTTTGTGATTAGCTACTCTCCAAGAAAGAATAGTAGTGGGAGGAGGTAAATAGCCCGGAACATTGAAAATAAGCATAGAATTGCAAATATTCATGTATTAAATAAGCATAGAATTGCAAAAAAAAATAAAATTGGACCTGAGAATTAATTAGCATCCCCTGTTAGGTAGTTAGATGGGAGACAAAATCTTGTATACAAGAGAGAACGTAAGAAACGTATGGCGCAGGCAATAAGATATGATCATTTAAATAGCAATATCTTAGTTCTCTTACCTCCACGTCTCCTTCGATTTCCTTTTTTTCTTGTGATTCTCTTTTCAATTCTTAATTTCTCTAGCATTGCTAAGGTGATAAAAAAAAAAATTGGATGCTAGGAAATGTCATCATCACTAGAAAGCATTTTTTTTTTGTGAGTGAGTGAATAAAATTTTGGTTGTTTAATCGTAAACTCTCTGCTATTGAGTCACGCTCTTTGAAAATAAATCATTCATATTCCGAGCTCTTATAAAAGATACACGTTCTAATTTGAATTTGAGATTTACTGGATAAATCATAATTTTTTTGTCATCACACTACATCCTTTGGGTATATGGTTAAGACGATAACATTAAGGGCACTATGGTAATAAATAGATATGTTCCTATTTTATTTTAAATTTTAAATTTTCCCTATCAATTTAGAGCCCGTTTGGGACCGGGTTTCAAACGTTGTTTCCAAAAAAAATAATTTTATTTATTTTAAATGAATATATTTTGATGTTTTTAGATCATTTTGATGTGATGATATTAAAAATAATTTTAAAAAAATATAAAAAATATTATTTTGATATATTTCAATATAAAAAAATATTTTAAAAAACTACATGAATAACTATTTGAAACTCTTACATGTTGATTCCGGTGATAAATTAATAGACGATCGCGCACTTGATCGAGAACACCTCGGTCTCGAGAATATTCTTCTATTGAAACTTAGAAGAAAATAATATATCCATAACCCCCGTCCTTTCAGAAAGGACCGATCCAAAAGCCCCGGCCCATATTAACAATTCCATGAAGCCACGTAACAGAAAGCAATTAAATAGAAGAATATTATTTACCGAAAAACAAAAAACAATTCCATGAAGCAATGGAATCCAATAGCAGAAAGCCACGTAACCAGTTCATGAATCGAAATGACGTGCCTATAGAAACTCCAAAATCGTCGTCTTCGTTGGTTCCAGCTCCAGCAATGAAATATCTATTTTAACTTCTGAAAATCTCCGTTCTTATCTACACGCAGACCTTAATTAGTCTCTATAGGAGCGGTCTCTGGTCAGCTAATTGGACCGTAGTGTTTGTAGATCGACCAGATCAGACGATCTGAAGGAAGGTGATGGCAGAGGAGAAGTATAACCTCAAAAATCCATCTGTGAAGAGGATTTTACAGGAATTTAGAGAGGCGCAATCGAACCCGTCTGATGATTTCATGAGCCTCCCTCTTGAGGTATGTTCAATTTCAAAATACATTATTTATTAAGTTTGTGTTTTTGTTATATTGTTTTTTTCATTTTCTTGTAGGAGAATATATTTGAGTGGCAATTCGCTATAAGAGGACCAACAGGTACTGAGTTTGATGGAGGGATTTATCATGGGAGGATTCAATTGCCTGCTGAGTATCCATTTAAGCCTCCATCTTTTATGTTGTTGACGGTAATACCTCGGGAAGATTTTATTTTGTTTTCTTAGAAATTCTTAATGGGCTGATGGCTTTTTTGTGTTGTTTTTGTTTTGACAGCCAAATGGGCGTTTCGAAACGCAGACGAAGATATGCTTAAGCATATCAAATCATCATCCTGAGCATTGGCAGCCTTCGTGGAGTGGTAAGTTTTTAATTTCCATTGTTGGCTCTATCAAATTATGTTAATAGATAGCTAAATTATCAGGTGACGTTAATAATGATTTTATTAAAGTTGGTTTGAAAAGAGGATTTGGCGAATTCTCTTTAGAACTAAGCAAATTGAAGTGTGTGAATGAGTTCGATTTTAATATGCCAGTCCAATCATACACAGAAATGTGCCCTGTAATTAGGCCATGTTTAGGCCTGGGCCGAAGAAGAAAAAATATGTTGGCTTCTATCTGTTTATCCAGTGTTATCCAGTTTACTTGAAGAACTAATATTTCTCTGTTCGTTACTTCATGTTAACACATGCCTGGCTGTGGTTTTTTTTCATTATCTTAGAAAGGAAAAGACTGACTCGGTGTACTGGAATGACAGTCATTCCTGGTGTAAAATGTTAACCTTGAGCTTCCTTTTTCTTCACTCATTTAGGTTTAACACACAAGGAAACGAGTATCTGATACTTTTTAAAAGTTTAAAGGTGTCGATTCTGTAGCTCTGCATGTGGCTGATGTTTCATGGTTTTGGTTATTGTGGTTGGCAGTACGAACAGCTCTAGTAGCGCTTATTGCATTCATGCCTACTAGCCCAAATGGTGCATTGGGCTCACTAGACTACAAGAAAGAGGAAAGGCGTGTTTTGGCTGTTAAATCTCGTGAAGCAGCACCAAGATTTGGGACTCCTGATCGTCAAAAACTCATTGATGAGGTTTGTACGTAGGAGCTTATTTTCTGTCTTGTGTTTTCTTCATTTGTTACATTCTGTGCTAATGAACTGTTTGATGGCTCAGATTCATCAATGCATGCTTAGCAAGGCACCGTCCGCTCCTCAACAAAACTCTGCGCAGGGTTCTGAAGAACACCCTAACAACAGTGAGGGGGGAGCTCAAGATGCTGGAGCAGTAGCTGCTGCTGAAAAGCTTCCAAATCCAGCAGTTAGTGAAATTCAGGAAGTAGTTGAAAGGGTCATCAAAGAAGCGCGTGAAGCTCCTGTTAATGTGAACCCTAGTCCTACAGGAACCAGTGTATCTAGAGAGGTTCCTGCTAGAGGCTCAAGCGATCAGCTACTACAAAGGCCAGTGATCAGGGTTCAGAAACCAGCTGATGATCGGTTGTTAACATGGGCCTCTGTTGGACTAACCATTGCGATTGTTGTTCTTTTGCTGAAGAAGTTTATGAAATCTAGCGGATATGACGCTCTCTTCATGGATGGATCTTAGATGCAGTGATATTTCGATTTAGACTTTAAAGAGCAAGACGGAGAGAAAAACCCACGATATTTATACCATGAGAGCATGTATTTCTTAGAATATATCACGATCTGTTTTACTTAATTAGTGTAATGAATAATGTGGATGAGCAACTCCTTTACATTGACAAACTTGTAAGTAAATTTAGTGGTCTTTATTTGATCCTTGTAAACGTCTCTAATAAACATAATCCCCCTTCATGTGCAGTTCATGCTGAGACTAATCATGCTGTCTTTGCAGCAACACAAGATTACGAATTACAAAGCCATCCACTTCTTTCATTGACCTGGCAATTGAAGGCTGCATCTTTTCATGTATTGCGTTGTAACAATGGAGGCTACACAGAGGAAGCTCCGACGTCAAGTCCTGATACTGTAGGCATTTGTACTATTCGAACCTGCACATTTTTCACGTGGTGGCGGGTAACTGTAAATCAAATCGCCCCATTGTAAATCCCACAAAGAAGGTATGGATAGCTATAGTTAACAATCAACAAAATGCCATTACTTACAGAATGCCAACTTATACCTGCTCGACAAGTTATTGTTTGAGAGTATGGTTAAAGTTGTTTTTTTAAATATTATCTGTTCAGAAATATATCAAAATATTTTTTTATTTTTTTCAAAAATATTTTAAAAACTCAATATAAAAAAAGAGTAAATATGTGTGGCAGAACAACGTTCCAGTCAGACCAATGGCCCATATAACAGTATTTGGTCCAAGCTCATCCAACTTGGCAGCCTTTGCCTGAACCAAGTAAATTCTATTCTCGATTTGAATGCTGCTAAAGACCATGGGATGGAGAAGATAAAAGTATAGTAATTTTTATTTAGAAATATATTAAAATAATATTTTTTTAAAAATATATATTATTTTTGATATGGGTACATTAATAGCTAAAAAAACATCATTTTTTTTCAAAAACACATTTAAAACGCAACATCAAATTACTCTCACTCGTCATCAAATATCCTGTAGCAATGAACATGCAGGCAAAGGCGGCGATGTAACGGAGCATGTCCGATAGTATAATATCTAACCGAAATATGGCCCTTCAACAAAACAACTTCATTTGCTTTGACGATCAGAATGCTTACTTCACACGTTCATCTCTGAATTCTGCTAAATGTTAGGGAAACCCAAAAAAAAATACTTTAAAAATAATATTTAGGATGCAGAGAGCTATTAACATTGGACGGGGTCTGTTAGCTCTAGTTGCATATCACACCATTAGGAAATTTGTCCAATTTCATCAAGTAACAAACAGCATACGAAATCCTTATTTGATACAGCATCATGTCACATGCCATGCAAATTTAAGCTCCAGGGCAGCAAAAGAAATCCAGGCTCGATCCAAATAGAACATCGCGATTATTCCTCGGTCAAAGAGTAAATGGGCTTACGGTTCGTGGTCCGACTGCTTCACAACAGTAATAGGGCAGGATCCATTATTCACCACAAAGTTGCTTACACTTCCCATAATGGCCCTGCAAAAGTATGAACAGACACCAATTAAAAAAAAAAACCATATCCAAATCAGGCCAAGCGGTCTAGCCGAAGGGACCTCAATTACTGCCCAAATGAACAAAGCAGTTTACTTTTCAATATCCAGGCTAGGAAAAAGAATATTCCGATGAGCGGTCTAGCCGAAGGGACCTCAATTACTGCCCAAATGAACAAAGCAGTTTACTTTTCAATATCCAGGCTAGGAAAAAGAATATTCCGATGTGCCTCGGAATATTCTCTCCGTCCATCACGACGGGACATATGCAGTGGAGAAACAGGATTTTCTTATGCACGAATAGGAAAACCTTATCTAAAATAAAATATTCTTGCCTGCAAAGTCCAAATTGAAAAGCACTGGCATGCTTCGTCTCATGGCTCAAAAAGTCAATTTCGCATTATTAGCCGATTGAAAGTATGCGACGTCGCGGTCATTAAAATGATTTCCATTCAAGACAGACAGACAAGATAATCCACATTACTGTTAAAATGAATCGATGGGTTGGAGCCAAAATCTGTGATGTGATCATTGTACCTCTTAATCTTGCCGAGTCCTCTGTTGCCAATTACAAGGCAACTCAATGGGATCTTATCAATTGCTTCGCATATCTTTTCACGAGGGTCTCCCCAGTAGATCTTCAGCACCACGACGATCTACTTACAATTCAACAACATGGTTAATTATACTCTATTTGAGGACTTGCCATACATATTTTGGCGAAGATTATGCTTATATACTAACCTCTTTCTGGCGAGCAACAGTGTTGAGCAGATCAAGAGTTTCTGGGTCAGGCTTCATCTTGTATTTCTTCATGATCACAGGATCAGAAAACTCTGCTAGAGGGATCATAGCTGCAGAAAAAGCAAGTAAACGAACACCCTTTACAATCAAGATAAATAACACAAGCACAGAATATGACCAACGATCAACATATATAAGAATTACAAAACTCCCATCGCATCAAACCCAGCAAAATGGCAATCAAATTATCCAAATTAAATTGAAACTTTTCCTTTTTGTTAATTTGAGGAGTGAGGGTTTCCAAGGAAAAATAAACAAATGTAAAAAAGGGAAAGGAAGAGGTGAACATCAAAGGAAAGAAAAATACTAAGAACAAGCAGAAAGTAACATATTAAAAAAAACAGAAAAAGAGACCGGGAAGTTACATACGTGATCCGGTGACTTCCCAGAGCTGCATCTCACCATCTTCATAGTAACCTTCAGGCTGTACAGTGATTAGGACAAGGTGATCCCCGTCACGGATAATGTTATCCGTGGCCCATTTTAGTGCTTTCCTGCTGCATGATGAGAAATCAACGGCTACACCCACTATCTTCTCTCCTGCCATCGCTCCCTCTCTCTCGTGATCAGTTTTGGTCTTCTTTTTTTTATTATTCTCTCTCTTCCCGGCCTCTTGTGGGGAGGACCTTTGATATTTCAAAGAACACGGTAATATTAATAAATTGTTGTTATTATTATTAACAGAGCACTCAAGGACCAACTCCTTATTGTTTTTTGATACATTTTTGTATCTATAGTTTTTTTTACAATTTCAGTTATATATTAAAAATATATTTTTATTTATATATATATATATATTTTTTATTTATATTTTAATTTTTATCTTTCAATATTTAATTTATTAATAATTGACATTTATAATTGTTTTTTATTTTTTTTCATAACATTATTATTATTTCATGATTTGGGTCACAAATTAAATAGTTTTACATGTTTTTATATTTTAAATTTATCTTTTAATATTTCATTTGATGGGAATTAAAATTTATAATTTATTTGTACTTGTATTCTATATGTTATTTAAGTCTTACAATTTGGTTCGTAGGTTTGACAAATTAAATTAGTTAATTATTTTTATTATTTTATTTTATCCTTCAATATTTTTATGATTATTATTCAATCTTTGTGATTTACTTAGATTTATTTGTTATTATGTTATCCTGGTCTCATAAACCAATACTCGAGTTTTGGAGGTTAGCTTAAGTTTATATGGGTCATTTTTTTTGTCATTATCTAATTATTTTTTAATTTTATCATTTAATATTTTGTTGGTCGAGAATTGTGCATCACAATTTATTTCAATTTGCTTATGTGAATGGGACTTGTAACATGAGTTGTGAATTTGATGGTTTATATGGGTCCTTGTTTTAGTCATTCTTTAATATATTTTTTTTCAATTTTACCATTTAATATTTAGTTGGTTGAGAAATATGCATCGCAATTTGTTTCAACTTGCTCATGTGAATGAAGTCATCTCACCCTTAGGACTTTAGTTGTATATTTGATAGGTTAATCAAGGTTAACTTGAGTTATCATTTTAGTTTGTTTTCTATAGAGTTATCTTAATTCTGTGATTCACATGGCTGGTTGACTTGTTTTTTTTATTGATTTGTATCATGATTTGCTTTTTACTTGGGTATACCATCCATGTGAATTGAGTTACTGGTTTCATGATTTAACCCGTGTTGATTTAGGTTATTTTTTATTTTCTTTCTTAAGATTATATTAGTTTCCTAACTCGTGGCATGAGTTTGATAGATTAACCCGAGTATCCCCTCCCCCCCATCAAACAATATTTGATTGATTATGAACTGAGTTTCATAATTTATTTTGATTTGTTTTTTTATAAATTTATCACTGACCCATACACATGGGTTGTGATTTTGTCAGGCCGACTTTGGTTATTTTCTATTTTCTTTTCTTATTTTTTTCCAGTTTCATCTTTCAGCACTTGATTGATTGTGAACTAGACTTCATAATTTATTTTGATAATTGTGTTTATTGTTTATTTATGTTTTTTTAATTCATCAAGTCAATCAAATTATATTAAATCTATCCTCACGTGGTTTGGAGTTTATTTTTTTGTTGGGAAAAGATTGAGTTCATTTGTGATGTATGGTATCAGTCACAAGCTTAATTTCTTATTAAAAATCTCCTACCTTTATATGGCAACTTAGCCCCCCTGGTAGACTCAATCTTCCATCTTTTATCCACTCATGCTTGTTTAACAACTAAATGTTTTTCCTCACCTAAGAGTTTATCGACACTTTTTCTTATTGCAAAATAGATATAACACACAAGTATAAATGAGATGACATGTATAGGCACAAGTAATCCCATAAAATCTTAGTTTTTATCGATATCAATAACAAAGAAAATACATATACATGTTTGCTTGTGCTACGCACAAAACTTGCATGATATACATGTAATCATTACCCCCCATGCACAATCAAAGCCCATGGTTTATTTATAGATAAGCACATGAAAAGTTATATGCATAAAACTACTACCGTATTTTAAAAAATACTGGGGCATTTTATTTATTATGTTCTCATGAACTTGTCAGGTGGTTTTGGCCCATACCTTTATGATGTTTTGATAAGAAATACCAATCATGCTCCTGTGTTTGACAGTCATGCCTCAATAATCTCTACATCCCCCCTCACAATGTTATAATTGTAATTATCATAAAAACCCAATGATATGGTGTGTAACCATGAGTCCATGCTACTAAATTTACCATGTTTATTGTCTGTCTTAAATTGTCCATCATCCAAAACCATACCTGTATAAGCCCATTGCTCGTATAAGTAAATTTTGTCAATTTCACCATTGTTGTCAAATTTAATATTGTCCCACAAACTATCATTGTCCACCATGTCCTTCCAATAATGTTATGTGTCAGCGTATTCATGTTATGGTATGTAACGCAATGAATTTATAATTTTTCAAGATTATATTTTTAACATGAACGATAAACAAGTTCCACCAATGTTTGGTCATGAATTGAACTTGATTTGAGTTTATTGATGTGAGATTAACTTATACTAGTTTATTTCTTGTTATTGAGGCGAGTTAGAATAAAAAAATTTAGAAAAATAAATAATATATAAATTGTTTTTTTTGGAATTGACATTAAATTTTATATGATGATTCAAACTTGAAAACTTTCATAACATGGATGTTCGATTAGTTAGGGCTTTAAAATAAATTTTATAAAAACTACCCTGGTATAACCTTGTCAACTGGGCAGGTAAAAAAATAGCAAAGAAGAAAAGGGAATAGGCTAGGTTAACCCTAGTCAACCCATAAAACTTATGACCTAAGTTATAAACTCTTTTGGATCAAATTATTTTGTTAGGTCAATACATGAAAAAAATACAAAAATAATTTATCATTAACCTAATATAAAATGATAAAATAAAAATAAAAAAACGGATTAAATGATAAAATTTTATTTATAAAAAGATAAAAAAAAAGTTCATGAAAACCCAAAGAAAAATTAAAAAAACCATGTTGTATTAAATGAAAAGATTGAAAACACATAAATATATAAAAAAAAATCCAAATTTTTTTACAACAAGGCCATGTACGCCAGCTTGAGAAAAACCCATGGGCTTAAACCGATATATTCTTACATGAGACGGTGATAGTTCATTTGTATAATTTTTTTAAAACATAGAATGATAATTATATGAATAACATGTGATTTATTGACACATAAAACATAATATTCTGCTACCACCACGGTTCAAACCCTCAAGCCAAACCTCAAACATTCAAACCAACAAATTACGAGGCAGATTTGTTAAAAGACGTTTTAAAAATATATCAATTTGGATCGTTATAAAAATTTAAATTGACTTCACGTTATTTAGTTGTATTGTTAACATACACGAGCAAATATATTGTTTTTCTAATTTTAAGGGCGCCGAGTATCATAATTCCAGCATGGATTCAGGTTAAATTATATATGTCTTAATATATTGATGTAAAATAAGAATGATTACGTAAAAAAATATTTTCAATATTTTTTAATTTAATACTGAATCATGCAGTTAGTTTTGATGGCCAGATTAGAATCATATGTTAGGCCAGTGGAAGTTAACATCCTCGATGGAATGTAATTGGCTATTGAAATGAGAGCTATATGATACAATTACAAGATCGGGGACTGGTTTGAAGTTAAAATTATACGAGGGGGTCTTATCTGTAGTTAGCCCTGAAATAAATGGACATGCACAAACGGGCACCAATACACACGTATGCTTGGCTGGCTTTGACCGTGGGAGATGATTGTGTGGTTTTGACCTCGTGAAAGCCGTTCGATGGGGTTCTTATGTTTGATGTGAATGGATGCGTATTGTATGAAGAAGGGTCAAAAACATTTTTGAATTTATTTTTATTTAAAATTAAAAAAATATTAATTTTAAATTATTTTCATGTATTAACATGAAAAAATTAAAAAATAAACTTGTATCGGAATCTCAAACATCCACCGATAAAAAAAAGTAAGAAAGGACAAGTCTGTCTCTAACCATTCCATTATCTAGACATGCCAGGATATTGAACGTGGAAAGGTTGATCGTGGGCCCCGTCATTTTGTCATTGATGGCTCCGTCTGAAATCGCCAGGATTTACCTTGTGTTTTGCCCCTGGGTTCGCGGAATCCCAAAGTCACTCGTATTTTGCTAATAGTATGTTTATCTTTGTATTTTTTTAAAAAAATATTATTAAATAAAAAATATTTTAAAAAATAACAACTATATCCACTAACCACCTGCTGAATGGAAACCTCAAACAAGAAACGCTATGGAAGAAAAGCTGATGCTGTATCCAACGGAGAAGTGAGAACACTGCTTGGCACGAGCTTTCTTCTTTTCCTTTTTTCTTAGTTTTTCAGAACCTGAAATTTAGAAAGAGAATTCAAGTTTTTTGATTAACTTACAACTTATATAAAATCTGAAGGAATGAGAATTTTTTAAAGTTCCCGGAAGGGGAGAAGGAAATGGGTTTATACTGGATGGGATTAAGAAATTGGCTTGGTTCGGTCTGTACAAGTCTTTCAAGGCTTCCACCTCGAGCCTAAGCCTACAAGCTCGAATAATTCTTGTAGCTGCTCATTACGTGGACAGGGATGACTTGTTACGTTAGACCGTTGCTTTTGGTTGACGTGGGACCTCTTGTACACAATTTGCCAGATCAGCCGACAAGGATACATGATTTTGGCAAGTAGCGCAAGAATTGATCACGTGACCCGTTCCATCGCCGATAAGATTCCTTCTCTTTTTTTTAACGAAAAAAAAATACAGTATTGGCAACGTGCTCCACCCTTCCAAGAAAAAAATTAGGGTATGTTTAGCATCGTTATTTTAATTTTTTTTAGTATTTTTAAACTATTTTAACATGTTAATATAAAAAATATTATCTAAAAAATAATAAAAAAATATTTTTAATATATCTCTAAACAAAAAAATATTTTTAAATATAATTTTAATCATACCATCAAACATATCCTTGATTACATTCCAGTATTAAAAAAATGTAAAATAACAATTTACCATTAGATGAGTAAATTAAGATAAAAGTAACCTTATAATGTTATATAGAGTGCTCTATAGAGTTGAAATAAAAAAATATTTAATTTTATTGAGATAAAATTGTTTCTAATTATTTCAACTCTCTAGTAAAAAAGAAAAACTTCTAGCATTATTCCTTCCGTTTCTATAACACAGCATTTTTCAACAATCTTCTTTTTCATGAGTACTTTAAGTTATAAGTCAGGTCTGTCCAAGATCTACATTGTTCGGAATCCTAAAGTTGTTTTTAATAGACATGATAGATAAAAAACCTATGATTCTTCGTATATCTCTTGAATTTAAGTGTATATATATATATATATATTTTTTTTTTTTGTAAGAGTCTAAAATATTCTAGATTTTACTCGCTCACTCAAACCCATAAAATATATTTTTTATAAAATAAAATTTCCTCGTATAAATAAATAAATAAATAAATAAATCCCAAAGTCACTTATATTTAACTAATAATATGTTTATTTTTGTAATTGTTTTTTAGAAAATAATATTTTTATATCTATTTTCAGATAATTTTAATAAATAAAACTTTATTACCATAACAAAAATATAAATAATTATGTGAATCTACAGTGAAATGCAACTGGGGGCTAATCCACTTTAAAAACTTCTGTACCTCCTTTTTCCCCCCTGTTAATTATCTATTAAAATTTTATTCAATTATAATATTAAAATCCAACTCAACTGATAGATGGTTAAACTCACGTGTTGGTAAGATATTTTTTAATTGGGTTCAATTTATTTTGTTTTTTAGATTACTCTTATCCTTTTCCATGCTATGCGAGAATCAAGACTAACATCTGATCGAAGAGTTGCCTCAGTGGAAATAATCCACCCTGTCCAGGGAACCCGAACGTTTTTATCATCGTATATCCCCCTGCATCAAAACTCAAATCCATTAAGATTGTGTCTCTTTCAGGTTGTGCTTTTTTTTAAAAAAATATTTTTTTTATTTGTTTTGATGTGTTATAATGTTAAAATTAAAGTTTTAAAAATATAGATATAATTTGAATGTATTTTTAAATAAAAAACAGTTTATACCACAACAAACAAACACTACCTCAACCCAATTCATTTGCTTTTTAAATCTGTTGAATAAATGTCTCAGAAGCTATTTCAGTAGTTGTTTGTTATTCAATTTCAATAAAACATCTGTCAGTCAAAGTCTGTTAGGATTGACCTTTTATTTAGCTATTTCTGTTCAAAGTTGTTGAGTGATATGCAGCAGATTTAATTGCTTCTTTTGTAGCATTTCTATTTGAATAAGATGTATAAATAGGTATCTTGATGATCAATAAATGATATGCTTTTGCAGTATTCAAAAACAACAGATTCATTTACAAGTTTCTTGTACCTTACTCTGTCAAGAAACCAACAAATTGGTATCAGAGCCTAAAAATCCTTGAGAAACCTGTGAGGTTGAGTGAGCCTAAAAAACATCCACCTTCAAACACTTACCCTAAAAAACACCTACCATCTCCATTATCTAAACATAAAACCTACAGCCAATATACAATGAATTATGGATCTTCAATGAATGCAATAGCACCTCCAGTATTTGATGGAATGAACTATCAAATGTGGGTTGTTTGAATGGAAGCCTATCTAGATGCCAATGATCAGTGGGAAGCTATTGAAGACACTTACGAAGTGCCTCCTTTGCTTGACAACCCAACCATGGCTCAAATGAAGAACCACAAGGAGAGTAAGCAAAGGAAATCGAAGGCAAAAGCCAGTTTATTTGCAGCTATTTCTTCTTCAATTTTCACAAGGATTATGGCGCTAAAAACAACAAATGAAATTTGGAACTTCTTGAAAAAGGAGTATGAAGGCAATGAACGAGTGAAAGGCATTCAAGTTCTAAATCAAATCAGGAAATTTGAAATGCAAAGGATGAAAGAATCAGAAACCATTAAGGATTATTCTGACAGACTGCTTGACATTGTGAACAAGGTTAGGCTTTTTGGCACTAAATTCTGTGACTCCAGAATTGTTCAAAAAATTCTGGTCACAATTCCTGAAAAATTAGAAGCTACAATATCATCACTTGAAAATTCAAAGGATGTGTCTAGCATTACTTTGGCAGAACTACTAAATGCACTGCAGGCTCAAGAACAAAGAAGACTCATGAGACATGCAGGGTCTATGGAAGAAGCTTTCTTTGCTAAATCACATAACAACACATTCAGAAACCGAAATAACAGCAACAACACATCATTTCCATCATGTCCATACTGCAAAAAAAACAATCACCCACAGAGCAATTGTTGGTGGAGGCCAGATATTAAATGTCACAGGTGTGGTCAGCTAGGACATATTGAAAGGGTATGCAAGTCTCAACAACAACAACAAGGAGAAGTCAAACTTGCTGTTGAACAACCTGAAGAAGAAGAGGAGCAATTGTTTATGGTATCATGCTTTGTTACCAATAGCTCGACAGAAAAGTAGCTTATAGACAGTGGTTGTACCAACCACATGACCCATGATCGAAAGCTTTTCAAAAAGCTTGAAAGAACTGCCATTTCTAAAGTAAGAATTGGAAATGGAGTATATCTTGCAGTCAAAGGCAAAGGAACAGTGGCAATCAAAGGTCAAACAGGTTTGAAACTACTTTCTAATGTCTTGTATGTTCCTGACATCACTCGAAACCTTTTGAGTGTTAGTCAGCTACTGGAAACAGGATATAAGGTGTTGTTTGAAAACAATTATTGTTTGATTACTGATTCAAGAGGAAAGAAGATGTTTAAAGTTCAAATGAAAGGCAAAAGTTTTGCCTTGAGCTTTATGGAAGAAAAACTGACTGCAATGCACAAAGAAGACAACAATACAATGTTTTGGCATAGAAGATTAGGGCACTTTCATTATGCAGCCCTACTTCTTATGAAGAAGAACAATCTTGGGGAAGGTTTACTTGATCTAGAAGATGAGCTCTCAACTTGTGCAACCTGTCATTATTTCAAGAAATTTAAATCTGAGGTTGCTAACATCTTCTGGAAATTCAAAGCTTGGGTAGAAAAACAAAGTAAATGCAAACATCCTAACTAAAGCACTTCCCACAGCTAGGTTTGAGTTCCCGCCACAAAGACTTGGAGTTTGCAGCTCCAGAGCCAAGGAGGAGTGTTGAATAAATGTCTCAGGAGTTGTTTTAGTAGTTGTTTGTTATTCAATTTCAATAAAACATCTGCCAGTCAAAGTCTGTTAGGATTAACCTTTTATTTAGCTATTTCTGTTCAAAGTTGTTGAGTGATATGCAACAAATTTAATTGCTTCTTTTGTGGCATTTTTGTTTGAATAAGATGTATAAATAGGCATCTTGATGATCAATAAATGATATGCTTTTGCAGTATTCAAAAACAGCAGATTCATTTACAAGTTTCTTGTACCTTACTCTATCAAGAAACCAACAAAATCTCTCGTTTATTTATGGGCTTTGATTTATTTTCTTGCAAGTAAGATACATGGAAGCTTGCATGTAGTTCTTCTGTTGGGATCATCGTGGGTCGTGTGATGGTTTTTGAAGTTTGCCCGTGAAAAATTTATGGCTATCTACACGAGTGAAATGAAGGATGAATGAAAACACTTGAAAAAGAATCATTTTCAAAGTTTAAGATGCTTAAGAAATCCTTAAAACGGTGAAGAACAAAGGTCAGTACGGAATATAAGGTTTCTACACGGGCGATACCGAGGGCCCAAAAGAAGAGCCTTACGTAGCATAGGTTTGTTATAAGTAATCATTTTACCGGCACCAGAATCTTCTTATGGTTATAAATTTGAATTTTATTTGATAAAAATCAAAAATAAAATAATATTGAAATATGCAAGTATCAAGTCTTATGAGTTTTTATTTGAGTAAATATGTTAGAAAATAATATAAATTATATTCTATAACCTCATATAATAATTTAAATTTTGAAGTAAGATGAATAATTAAGGAATTTTGCTACAATAACTTCGCTTGAATTCTTACGACCATAGATGCCAGGTCGTCCAGGTGCTTTTATGCCCTTTCACTTGTTCAAACAACCCACCATAACAAGACTCATTCAAATCCACCCCCTGACATAGCTTCTCAAACAGTGTAGCAACCTCATTCTCGGTGACGTCATAGTTTGTAAGGATGTCTTTTTTTTGAAGTAACTTCACATCTTTGTCACTCCCAATTAGGCTCTTCATGAGAAAAACGTAGGAGGTGATGTGCTGCACACCGTCACTTGAACTGTGCTCTAGCGCAATGAGATTCCTGAAGAGACTTTCTGTGTATTGATGGATTATCACATGTGGGATTTCAAGGACCCCCCTGGCAAACTTTATGTCCAATAAGTTTTTTGTTCTGCTCCCCTTGATCCTAATTCCTGCGGCTTGGAGTCCTGTTGCGCACCGTAAATGTTTCTGATCTGAATTTGTTCCCTTCATTCCTGGGTATGTTGGAAGCAGACAGTGGCAGATTAAGTCGAGTATATGGTTCCCTTCTTCGCTAAACTTTTGCTGGTGGATTTGTGGATCTCCTGGAATCATGTACTTGAAGAAATGAAAGGCGAGCTTGGCGAAGGATTGAGTGCATTCTGTGGGAGCTGGGACCACTTCAAATAGTCTTTGAAGAATGAATAGGGGAATTTGATTTTCTAGCAGCATCAAATCGGATCTCAAATCGAAGAGCATTCCAGGAATGGTGAATACAGGATCGTTGCGGCGTCTTAAACTCTTTATAGAGTACTTCAGGAAGAGTTCAATGATGAAACAGCCATCAACTAACATCATCTGCAGGAATTCATCATCTGTGACGTCGATCTCTTCTTCATAGCATGCTCGTGCTTTATGTTCCACTTCCTTTAGAGCTGCGAGACATTCATCCAGGGATGCCTCCAGGTTTGGCTTTCGACTGAGGAGCGCGTGAATGTACCGCCACTTGTGCTCTTCCATGTTTTTCAGTCCTTGCTTGCCATGGTGGTATGGACCAATGGAAACTTTTTCAGGGATGTACGCCTTCTCATTTGTACTGCGAATGTTTCCCCTGACCCTGCAGATGGAATGCGAACAAGAAATTGTCTCCATTTTTCTTCTGATAGAAGCTACGAGATGGTCGCCATGCCTGAAATCAATTGAAATATGATCCATGCTTCGCGTCTGCCTTGCAGATGAACCGGAGATTTCCATGGTTAAAATAACTCAAAGCAACCTGCAATTGCAGCTTTGTGAAAATGTCTCCTCTACAACTTGATGAGACGATCGGTTTCTTGACAGGCAGCAGAATTTTTTCTCTTAATGTAATACTTCATTTGATGGAGAGAAAAAAAATACCATAAACAGAAATTTGGATCTTAAAACAGTCCAGGTTCTTAAGTTTTTGTTTAACCCCCGCTCGCCTTCTCAGCAGGTAAAAAAAGGGGAGAGAAAAAAGAAGGTACGTTTTAGGGCCATGTACCTTGCTGTTGTGGCTATAGAGTTTCTCAAATAACCTCCAGCAAGGAGAAGCTGCCTTGCCCTTATGGTATTTGCTCAGTTATTAAGAAAATAATTCACTTAAAAATTTAAATTATTATATAAATTCTTAGAACATGGTTTATATTATTCTTTAATACATCCTCTCAAATGAAAGTTTTTTGAACTTTAAGCTTGCATAGACTCACACTAACTCGTGTTTGATATTTATCAAATAAAATAAGGGTGGTGAGATTCGAATTTGTAACCGCTGAGTCAACAAGATTCTAATACCATGTTAAAGAATCATCTCACTTTAAAACTTAACTTATAAATTAAAGTTTTAGGGTCTGTTTGAGAGAACGACTGCGATAGCTTTTCAAAGTGTTTTCCATGCGAAATATATCAAATTGATGTTTTTTTTTATTTTTCAAAAAATTATTTTTGACATCAGCACATCAAAATGATCTAAAAACACCAAAACATATTTATTTAAAATAAAAATATATATATTTTTTTCCAGCACGGCTATGTACAGGCTCTCATAATATAATATATATTATTTTCTAAAACTAAATCTTGTTGCCAAAGTAAAAGGTATTCATTTGCTTTAATGATGAATGTAGTTTATAGACCATACTCGCACGACATGTAAGAATCCAAGATGACTTGTGAATGAAAGGAATAAATTATAAGTGTCTGCGTTCCAAGCAGAAAGGCATCCTGGGAACTGTTGCACGGAAAGCGTATGGCTTTATTCGAAATAAAGCTAAACTCATTACTTAAGAGCAAATTCAAGAATTTAGTAACAGTTCTTTGGCCTTTATTACAGAAATTTGTCCCAAGGAAACGTGCGTTCCAAGAGTAAAAAAAAAACAAATCAAGAGAAGCACGGCAAGGGTACATATATTCTACCGCTACTGGTGCTCTTTAAAAAGCTTTATCTTTTCCCCTAGCAAGTGGTATGAATATAAGTGATTTTGGAAGTAGATCTGCAATATGCATTTAAAGACTTTGGATGGTCGGTCAATTAAGTTAATGTTTAAAAAATTACTCGGGAATCTTTTTTTTTAATATGATATATATAACCACGTGTCAACATATGTGATTTTTCAAAAAACAGAACTTCAAATATTTGAGCTCTTATACTTTAATCTTGTTTTTATCCCTATCAGGTGTTTTTATTTTCAAAAATACCCTTGATATACCAATGATATCGATACTCTTTAGAAGATTTTTTTTCTTTCATAAATGTACCGACTTGATTGTTTTTAAAGAATGTAAAGACTCACAATATGAAAACCTAAGTATACAGATTTTGATAGAGGACAGCGATATCATTTGATTTGATTAAAAAAAAAGGATTCCATCGTAAAATTTGAGATTAAGAATTAAATTGGATAATAAATATGCATTTCTCACGTTATTCTTTTTTAATAGTGGAGGTTGTTTGCTAGAGCTTTAAGCGCGAGGGCACGCGAATAAAAGCACACTGCCCAGAGACAACAATAACCCTTGTATAGGCAGAAACGAATCCGACAATCATTGTGTTATAGTTTGTGCAGGTATTTGTATTATTTGGAAATGCGATCGTGTTAATTTTTTAAAGTGTTTATCATGTCGAAATACATTAAAATGATATTTTTTTTATTTTTTAAAAATTATTTTTAAAATCAGCACATCAAAATAATCTAAAACACACAAAAACATATTCATTTAAAATAAAGTTTTTTTTTCAAATTTCGGTCAAAAGCCGGTGGGATCGAAATGTCAAACAGGCACTTCATCTTGAAGAAAAAATAAACGGAAATTAAAAACTCCTTTCCCCTCCTATTAATATTTTTCGGTACAATTATTTATTTCTAAATAATATAAATAATTATCCAAGATTATACAAAATGTTTGACTAATAGATGTTTTGAAACAATTTTTAATATTTATTTTTTTAGTTATGTATATTCAAAATTAATCTCCATTTTTCTAGTTATAAAATTTATTAATAATACTTTAAAATATTACTGTATAAATTTAAATTAATACAATTTATCTTCATTCAATTCATTTCTAGGCCACTCAATCTTTAAACATTCCCATATTTAAGAGTGTTTATAAATATATTTAAATAATACTTAACTGATGATACGAGGATACTTTGTTAGCTTTATATCTTATAAAAATATAAAATAAAATATTTACTAAAATTTAAAAGCAGCATAGCGTATGCAAGACAATAAAATCTAAGTGATTTCAAGGCTAAAAATATTTGAAAGTCAACACCAGATCAAACCTTTGATAGAATAGAACCTTCATTCTGGAGCTCAGCTCGACCTTTGCAGCCGCAGCTAAAACAACACTACACCAGGGCAGTACAAATGTACCCTTAACTTCCCAGTTAATTACCATGCCATAACAGCAAGCAAGGCATTTTGTTTTGGTGGTGAAAAGGTTTTATAAAATTACTATTTTATATATAATTTTAAATTATTTTAATGCATAATATTAATATATTTTTAAATAAAAAATATTAAAAAAACAATAGTTACTCGCCGATAAACACGGTATAAAAAAGAAAAACAACAATCAATCCAAAGTTATCAATACTTGTTGGAGAATGTTAGCTCATATTTTAATTTAAAGTAAAAAAATTTTTTTTTTAAAAAAAGAAACGTAGTGACAAATTGTAACTAAAGAAGTTATTAGAAATTGTATTTCAGCGTTTTTTCTTCTCCTTTTGTTTGTTATCATTTTCTTTTATTTCTTACTACTCATTCCCTAATAGCTGCAGCAACGCACTCTCGCGCGCGCACAAAAAAAAAATCTCAAAATTAAAATTAAATCCCTCATGAAGTAGATCTACAAGAAAAAGAAGAGAAAAAGAAGAAGACCTAGAACTGCAGAGAGAGCTTCAACTACAAAAGATACGAAATGGCGTTTTGGTGGCCATTGATAGTGATTGCTCTGGCATACGCGATCGGTCGTTTCTTGTTAATGCTCATTCCTTTCACTGTGCCGTCAATCGACGTCGATGCCTCTGACGGTAACTAATATACGCACAAGCATACGTATTTCCGTATGATTTGTATTTCTGCTGGCGATAGTGAATTGATAATGAAGTATTTGTCTGTTAAAATCTGTGGCAGTTACGGAAGGGAATCAAACGCAAGAGAACAGCTTCATTTATGTGAGTTTTTTTTTTAAAAAAAAAATTGGTGCTCATATTTTATTTCATCTTTTGCATTTTTGTGGAGTTTAAAATGATTAATGAGTGGATTAATCAGCTTAAATACCTTTTATTTTATTTTATCTAGTTAATAATTAGATGTTTATCTTGCCGTTTTTTATATAATGCCTAGATTCTTTTTTCCAAGGACAATTTGAAGTTTGTAAAAGCGTGGAGAGTTAGAATTGGAATTAGTGTATGATTGAATACCGTGCAGATTCCTCCGAGAGGAAGGACGCAGCAGTCAGATAAAAAAGTTCAGTGCTATGAGCCAGCGACGATGAAATACTTGGGATTTTTCCCTGCATTGTCATCTTCTGAGGTTAGTGGAGAAGATATACACATGCATGCATGTATTATCTTGTGGAATTTGTATATTATTGTTGAAAATGTGTGGTGGCAGGTCCATGACCGAGTGGAACAGGCAAGGAAGGCTCAGAAAATATGGGCAAAAAGTAGCTTCAAGCAAAGACGACAGTTTCTGCGTATTCTTCTTAAGTACATTATCGAACACCAAGAGCTTATATGCGAGTAAGGATGGTGGAGCAATCAATTCTTTGAAATCATTCTTAATGATCTCAAATCATTAGCAGTTAGGCACAAAACTGACACTTATTTTAATTAACATAGATTTCCTTGAATCCAGAAAAGCATTTGAAATGTTGCCGTGCTTAAAAGTCCCATAGGATCTTGGTTCTAGTTAACCCATTTCTTTGTTATTTTCTTCACTGGGTCTGGGAGGCTGGATGGGCTGGGGACACAAGGTGTTCCGAGTACATGATTTCTCTGTTTTGCTTCTCATTTAGTGCTGCTGCATTAGTTAAGGGTTGGACGCTTCTTGATTCATTTACTATTTTGATCAGAGTATCTTCACGTGACACTGGAAAGACAATGGTGGACGCGTCTTTGGGAGAAATAATGACAACATGTGAGAAGATCACCTGGCTTCTTTCAGAGGGCGAGAAGTGGCTAAAGCCTGAATACCGGTACCTATTGCCTTTGATCTTTCCTTCCTTCTTATCATCTTTGATTTTTTTTTTTTGTAATTCTCTTTACTGCATAAAAAAATGATGGCCTCTTAGATATTCTGTTTCTAAAAATTGATTTGCCGCACTGCACTTCTGATGATTTCTTATTACATGGCTGGCACATTTCATATCGACAGTAGACCACATGACTTGTAAACATGTTGTAGCTCTTGAATCCAATTTTTTCCCCATTTTATTTGTAATCTGTCTGGAATACTGACATTGAATGCCTTAGGTAAATACTGCATCTTTGCTCTCTAAATCTTCTAATCTTTGTAGATCTTCTGGGAGAGCAATGTTTTTCAAGAAATCCAGGGTTGAGTTTCACCCGCTTGGTGTTATTGGTGCAATAGTTTCTTGGAACTATCCTTTTCATAATATATTCAATCCAATGCTGGCAGCAGTCTTTTCAGGGAATAGCATTGTGATCAAGGTACTTCATGCTGGAATGACTGAAGTTCTTTGGATCTGCTTATAATATTTCTTTTACCTGTTGATGCACCTGCAGCTGTGCTTCAATGTCAGCCATTGCATTTCAATATTAGGGATGTCACTCTTGAATTCTCTGTATTGATGTAACATGTTGATACATGTGCTTGTATATTGAACTTTATAGGTTTTGTGGACCTTTAGTAATCACTGAGTTGACAGAGAACCACATGCCTGTTATTGTAGGTTTCAGAAAATGCAAGCTGGTCTGGACTTTTCTATTTCAGAATAATCCAAGCAGCACTTGCTGCTGTGGGAGCTCCTGAAAATCTAGTTGACATAATCACAGGGTATTCATTTCTGTTTAGATATACGCACTAAAAAATGGCCATACTGTTATTTAGCAATGATCAAAGTTTTCTCAACAGGTTTGCTGAAACGGGAGAAGCCCTGGTGTCTTCAGTTGATAAGATCATATTTGTTGGATCGCCTGGTGTGGGTAAGATGGTATGATTTTCTTGGCTAACTGAATGGATTTTCTTTGGTTTTCATATGTACTTCTGGAGTAGCATTTCACTTCATCTCATTTTATCCATAGTTGATGGAAGATTGGCAAATATCAAGAATTTCTTTCCTTTTTATATATGTTTTTCCCAACAGTAGTTTAATTCAGTAGTCTTTGCACATTTTTTTTAAAAAAAAACACATCATGCCATGCGTTATTTGTTCCGGATAAAAATTGAATAAAGCCACAACTGTGTCGTGTACATTTTTTGCATTGCTCATAAGCTCAAAGGTTCACTTTATTGCAGATAATGAAAAAGGCTTCTGATACACTCATACCAGTAACACTTGAGCTTGGTGGAAAAGATCCATTCATTGTGTGTGAAGATGTAGATGTCTCTCATGTAAGAATCCTTTGTACCTGTTCTGACTTCTGATGTGTTAACTTGAATTATCTTTGGCAACAACTCAATGTTTCACTTAATGTAGGTTGCACAAATTGCTGTTAGGGCTGTTCTTCAATCAAGTGGGCAGAATTGTGCTGGGGCTGAGAGATTTTATGTTCACAAGGACATATATTCTTCATTTGTCAGTGAAGTGGCCAAAATTATAAAATCCGTTTCAGCTGTAAGCTTTTCTGTTCTGACTTGGTTTATGCATAAGTAGTTGTATTCATGATAAGTTGCAACTTCCTCCTTAGATTTCACCTGATTATCATTTGACTGCCATATCTGTATGGTGTATCCATAAACAAAACAGCCACTACTTTCTTGTGTTCAATTGTGTCCGTTTCTTGTATCTTTGTGACTGTTGTAATTTTATTAGCAAGATTATTAAGGTTTTACTTGACCAACCTGCATACAGAATGAATTTTGCCTTTTGTGTCCCAAACCTCACTGCCCATGGATTAAAGCCACCCTTCCTTTTCTGCTATTTGTTTGCAGGGACCACCCTTTGCTGGAAGGTATGATATGGGGGCAATATGCTTGCAAGAGCATTCTGATAAGCTCCAAATCTTCGTAAATGATGCCTTAAGCAAAGGGGCTGAAATTGTTGCTCGTGGGAGTTTTGGCCACCTGGGTGAAGGTGCAGTTGATCAGTTCTTCCCTCCCACTGTACTTGTAAATGTAAACCACACGATGAGATTGATGCAAGAAGAGGTAGTAGGACTCTGTTTTTATTAATTTATAATTTTTTGGAACTCAGAAAATTGTGTTAAGAGGATATTTTTGAGAATCATAAATGACTTGATATATAGAAAACATGGGCTGAATTTCATAGCAATGTTTGTGAAGCATGTATGTTATTTGTATTGGTTAAATGTTAATGACCTCTTGTTTATAGTCATTGTGTGATCGCTGAAAATATGTAAAACTCGTGTGACATGCAGACTTTTGGACCAATTATGCCACTAATGAAATTTAGTACTGATGAAGAGGCTGTCAAACTTGCAAATGACTCGAAATATGGACTTGGCTGTGCTGTTTTTTCTGGTAGTCAGCGCCGAGCCAGAGAGATTGCTTCCCAGATACATTGTGGAGTTGCGGCTGTTAATGACTTTGCATCAAATTACATGTGTCAGGTATTTCTATTTCAAGTGCTGTGTATGATTCTGCATTTTGTCCAGGTAAAAATTTGATGGTAAAGTTCTTACTTGAAGAAGACTTGGTGCAAAGTTGCCTTGTAGCTCACCTTGTTTTCCTGAATCAAAGCTATTATTGGATAAGTTTTTCATTCAACCAGCATAAAATAAAATGATAATATTTGTCTTTGATGATTCATTTCTGCTCGCACATGAAGTTGGGGAAGATGATATATTTTGTTTTGAAATGAAAGCTTGGCTTTATGGTTTTACTACCATTAGAGGATACAATGGAGAGTATGCTCCACGATGTCTCTCCAATATATTCTAAATGAGCTAATAAATTGAGCAGCTGATCCTTACCATATCTGATATAACATTTGAGTTATCTCAGCTTATCCCAAGTTTCTTCAATCTCAATTCTAACCGGTGCCTTTTGATGTTTGCAGTCCCTGCCATTTGGTGGCGTGAAGGACAGTGGATTTGGCAGGTTTGCTGGCGTGGAAGGATTGCGGGCTTGTTGTCTAGTGAAATCAGTTGTTGAAGATAGGTGGTGGCCCTACATTAAAACCACGATACCAAAGCCCATCCAGGTTGGCTAAAAAAACTCAAACTTTTTTGTTTTTGGCTCTGCTTTGTTGCTTGAACCAGGGGGTGAAAGCAGAAACCTGCACTATCATGATTTGCTGGAATTCCTAATACTCTAACTCTTGGCTGTTAACAGTATCCTGTTGGGGAGAATGCCTTTGAGTTCCAGCAGTCTCTTGTAGAAGCTCTCTATGGCCTCAACATATGGGATAGGCTGCAAGCGTTGATCAATGTTTTGAAGATCCTAACAGAAAGAAACTCTGGCAGCAGCAAGGGTAGAAAGGACTAAGGGTAATCCTTCGGGGATGGCAACTTGCTCTTCCGTTTCACCGTTAACTAAGGTTATGTGATCTTGACTTCCCATTGTTCAGAACCGCAGTTTTTCTAGCATCCTTGACTCACCTTTTATTTGATTGGAAATCAAGATGCATTTCAATCCCATTTTCATGAAGATACCGAAGGATTCTGATTTAGTCAACTTGTATTTTGTTCACATTGACAAATACCGGTACTTTCGATTCCAATTTCCTGCATGTAAAGCGCGCGAGGACATACATTTCATGAATACCTTGTAAGCTACCTTGACAGGGAAAGTGTTTCGAGTTGCATACATAGTTTTTTAGAACTATGTTTTGCAGGCCAATATTGTTCTGCTAACTGAATTTTAGATTGGGATCGCTGAAGCAAATTTTGTGAGCAATGTCTCGGTTAAGAAATAAGTTGGATGCCAGCAGTTCTCAAGGTAAAAATCCAGTCAATTTGGGTGTATAACATGTCGCGTTCTCCTTATTTCATGGGCCGCCATGGTAAGAATTTGCAAATTAGTCGCTTGCACGTTGATGATGGAACAGCATCGTTTCAAAGCAGTGGGATACTCTTAAAAAAATTAAATAAAAAAAGAAAGAAAAGAAAGATGGGTTTTTAAGGAAATAAAATAAAAAAAAAAATGCCGCACTTCTACTTGCCTTATCTTGTTCAAGGTTAACAGAGAAACCGCATCGCGTGATTCATACCATGTTTTCCGAATTGTTCTGTCCAATACTATTCACACCTTAATGCACGAGTGATCTCCCAAGGAATTGCATCAGCCTCCTGGGTTATACTCTGACTGAGTCCATAACCCTGCCTTTGGCAATTCACTAGTGCAACTACGAAGCTCTCGTTCTCTAGTGATGAAGGGTACATGAACTGTTCATCCTGTAATGCATACGAATAATCAAGAACGAAGTGAGCAACAGCCACTTTTCCAGATAAAAAAATTACAGTCCAATAGATTCTTCGTAAATAGATTTTGAAGTGGTCACTACGCTTACAATTTACTTTCAACACTTCAGATTGCCATCTCCTGCTCAAGTGTAATGGATATATGTTTGTCAACCGAGGAACCTAGGAAACAGCTGAAACCGTTCCTCCGTTGAACTTGGAACAGCAGATTTGAACAACCATGAATTGCACCAAATACGATTGGGAAATTTCTTTTAATATTTATTTTTTTTCAAAAAAGTACCGTGCTTAATGCCTTAATCTATGCATGCATGAGTGGATGAAAAAGTGCATATATAATATGCACGCATGCAAATGACATCATTTTGATACCATCACATACAGATAAGTTCATGGAACAAAGGCAAAAGGCCGTCTTAAATCTCGCTATATATACATTTATTGTTATTAATTATTTATTTATTTTTATTTTTATTTTTATTTTTTATTTTTTATTTTTTTTTTTTGGGGGGGGGGGACTGCATCAATAGAAGCTCGTGTTGTGTAAAATGAATCGTTGAGCTTGGTCCTTACCTCGGGAAGATCATAAAATTCATCGGGGGATATCTGAAGCAATTCTGTGGCAGTTTGACCGATACACCAAGCAAACACCTTTCCAGTCTCATCTGCAAGAGTGATTTTCAGGTGGAATGTGCGCACAACTTCAGCATCACAATTACAATGACAGAAGCTGCATTCAGCATCCCCACTGGGCATCTTGTTAACAACATGGCCACAAAGAGAATGTGAAAATCTTGTATTCACGTGACACTGATCAACTTGGCCAAGTCGAACTCGACAAATCTGTTAACACGGTTTTGGAAAAATAACAGGATTAGCAGATGAAAGAATAAGCACTCCCTTCTCATTCAAGAAAGGCATCCAACAAACGGTTAACAATATCAGCAATACTGGAGCTCAAGGTCCTTAAGACTAAAATGAGTATGACAAAGGAAAGTTGAGATAGTCAAATATAGTTGTCAAATAATGGTGGTTGTATTGTTAATGACTGCATAAATTCGGAATGGGGTTGTAAGATTCTCTGTCACCACTATGCATGCCGTTACCACAATGAAAATATTACTTCTTTTACCCCTGTTACATTTGGGCTGGTGATTTGTTGTATGTTGCGGTCATATCTAGGAAATCAAAGTCATTCAAACTGACTCAGGATAGGCAACAATAAGCATATAGAAACACAAGTAAAAAAGATCATTCAGGAATAGGAAACCCAGGCCACTAATGGTGAGAACCTACATATGTACAACTGGCTTCGCTGGATAGATCAGAGAGGCGAGATAACTTATGAAGACAAGACGAGTTCAGCAATGCTGGCAAGCAACTAAGGTTTACGAAAAACGCCCCTGCTGCATTATCATACCATGTTGCTTCAAGGCTGCAAGTGAAGTAAACAATCATGTAAAGAGATTCTTGTAGCACAATAAACAGCCAGAAAGGACGAGAAACCACAGAAACTCGTCCATCTAATACACATGCTAATCGGCTTCAACTGACCAAGATAAGTGACTATAGTTTCAATATACTCACCCACTATGTTTTCTCAAATGGCACGACAATCCCGACAAATACACTGTGTGACCAATACCCACTCTCCCAAATGACCTGAGAAGCAGGCTAGTATGTAAGAGAATTAACTTCTAGAAGGAATCAATTTGTCATATAGCTCACAGTATTGATTAAGCTCGTTCTTGATACCAAGATCTAGCAAAGTGTAGCTTTGCCCAAATTGCTCCCGTTGTATCTTCAATTTTTAAGGAGAAAATAACTTCTGCAGTCTTTCTTTCACGACAAATGTCTGCAACAACGCCATAGAGGCTGATGCTGGTCATCTTGTCACGAAGGTCAGTTACAAATGACTGCAGCGCTTTGAAAAAATGAGAATAGTTACGAATAGCAATTGAATTAGTAAAAGATGACATGTATGGAAAGGAAGCTACATAAAAGCATTATCTATGAGGTCTACCATTTACATGCTTCAAGCAAGAAAATTATAAAGAAACAAAAATGAGTGCACATAGAAGGGCATTACACTTAAAGCAGAGCAAAAAAAGAGATGAATATGTTGCCTCTGCAGAGCAAAAAAAAGAGATGAATATGTTGCCTCTGTTAAGGAAACCATCTCACCTAAAAGCTTAAGCTTGTAGATGAGGCTCCATAATATGATTTATATTATTCTCTAACATCTCCCTTCAAGTGAAAGCTCTTTGGGCTTGAAACTTGCACAGGCTCACATCATCTTGTGCTTGATTTTTATCAAATAAAATGGGGTGGTGAGATTCGAACTCGTGACCGTTGGGTCAACAAGGATCTGATACCATGTTAAGAAACCATCCCACCTAAAAGCTTAAACTTGTAGGTGAGGCTCCATAATATGATTTATATTATTCAACAAAAACAGCAATGGTGATATTCTACATAATTTATGCCCTAATGTTCTCTGGGTATAAGAAACCAGTGACAGGTAGTTATAATGTCAGTACTTGGAGAACTAGAAACTAATCACATTCAAATCGATGCATTCTTCAATGGACACGTGCCGCTGACTTCCAAAATATAAAGACATGTAGGACATCTGTTTGAATGAGGAGTTGGAGATACTCACTTGAAAAGGATAACTACAGAAGTCAACGGACCCCTGAAAATCACAGGGCAATGCCACTTGTGAAACCTTAAAATCCTGAGTAGGGTCTCCCGTACTCATCAATCTTGAGCCCTGATATCGGTTCAGTGTCAAAGGTATATATACCTGTTAAACAAAGTAAGATAAAAGTTAGCTCTGACATCTAAATGAGAATATATCAATAAAAAATCACGGTTGACTTACCTGTTCCTCATGCTGCAGGAAAGGCACCAAAAACAGTTGTGTTGCACTGCCATATTCAAGACAAACTTCATGGCTTGTTTCAATAGAACTCTCTGCAGAACTTGCAATATATGGTCTATCAAGTGCAAGCATACTTCCAACACTGCAAGGACATAGCATCACAGCTTATAGGAATCAACGGAAGAAAATACAGTATGAACGCAGAAAAAATCCAGTGGAAAGAGTTTACCTGAAAAGATTGGCAAGGAGAACCTGCTCTCCCCACAAGAGAAATTCTAGCCTGACACCATCATTATCAACAAGAGTGATTGCTTTCCTCTGTACACTACCAGATGTTCCTTGAATTTCCTTTGACTGGATAGATTCGATCCTGCATATAGAACGGAGCAGTGGCCAAAAACAATTCTGAACTATATACTGTTCCTTGAAGCATTTCAGTGAATGATCCTGGTCATCCTTGGTTATAACATTTATTGTTCGGGAAAGAAAAGAAGAAGAAATGTGTTCATTTAGCAGCTTTTCTGTCAGGAAGCTGGTTTATCGTTTTCTTCAACTCTCATATAATAAATAAGCATGAACTTTTGTGATCAGTCAAGTTTGAGAGCTTAGGTTTCGCATGCAGCTTTATTCTGAATGCGACAAGATCAAAACCGATTTTGCAACAAGCCAGCACAAGGTTGAGCAATAAATAATAATTAAAAACAAAACTCTTACCTTGCATATAATGAATACGAAACCCCAGTGCTTGCCTCATTAAATGAAATGGACGAAAAGGAATCTGAACAAAACTGAGCTGCTATCAGCATAGCATCATCATCCTGATCCTGCAATATAGAAAATCAAGCTAAATGCTACAGGGGGTCCCCGACTCGTTATCTATACATAGAAAAAAATGACAAAAGTTGGTTCTTGTTTGAATTTCCATTGAAAACAACAGAGAAGAACATGTTGGAAGTTACATCATCTAACAATATCACAAGATATTCTGTTGGCAAAAGTCGGGGAGAACCAGATCCTTCTCTGGCTGTTCGAAGATAGCATCCTGCGAGGAAAATTTCCCTCCCTTTTTTCAAAATCCCACTTTGAGGATCCACCAAGTCATAGTATCTACATAAAAAAACAGCACAATCTAAGCTTCAGATAAAACTGTAGATTCACAGAAACAGTAATTATCTGATACACAAGCAAACCACGATGGGGAAAACCATAAAACTAAACCACCAGAAGCATATATTAAGTCTGTGTGATTTGAAAATCCACACTGATTCAAGGCTAGAAAAGTATGGTTTCTAATGCAAGAAGTCACAAATAGGGCATAAATTACAAAAATGTGACACCTACATAGTTGTATGAACCGTGTAAACCACATCACTCAATCAATTAAGCCACATAAACCATGACAAGGTACACTAAATTGGACAGTGATTTACCTTCGGTGGAGATAAAGGTCGATGGTGTTCGAGCTCCGAAAATCCCCTAAAGTAAGCATATAAATATTCGTCCCTGGACAATAAACACCAAAATTAATTCCATAGCAATTCTATTTTCCTAGAACTAGATGCTCTAATTCTTTTTTTCAGTACCTGGTAGAACAAAAGCATCGACGATAACAGCTTCCAAAACACTACTTAAAGACAGAAAGTTCTTCTGATAAACAGAATCAATAGTCACCGTATTTGCTAACTTATTTCTCCTGTGTTTCTTCTTTAAATGACTGATGATTTCCGGTCTCTTCCTCGATACGCCACTCCGCCGTTGCTCGCTCCACGCCTTCAAAACAAATCGATCACATTATAATAATTAAAAGAACTCTTCAATAACGAAAATAGTATAGTAAAAATTTCTTAAAAAGAAAACCCAATAATTACTTGAGAGAGATCTGAGAGGAGAATAGCAGAAGTGACTCCGCTTGAGTAAGCGATGCAAGTTTTGAGGACCCGACTCGCTATCCAGCTCCAACCCGGACCGGTGGACTCAGATCCGTTTGTACTCGGATCGTAAATTTCTCCATCTTCGTCGCCTTCAACGGGAGATAGAATAGACCTAGCGTAATCGATGAATGCGAGGAACGGGTCTTCTTGATTGTCTATGTCCATTAGTGAGTCTTCGTTTGAGTTGTTGTGTTGATTCGTGCCTTTAACTCGCTGATTTGCGAGTTCAAAAACCTGGATTCTCCATACTGGTTGGGAGGGAATTTGCACTGTTACGTTGCGTTTTGGCGCGGGAAATTTAATTGGGGATGTTTCAAGGTTGGGTTTTGGGTATATCCTTCTTGTTCACGAGTCCACAATCCACATGAGTTGCTTTCAAATTACCTCGAGGCTTTTTAGTATAAAAAAACTAAGATTATGTCATGAAAAATAAATATTGGATAATATTTGTTTTTGAACATTAAAACAATGATGTATTAAATCATATTAAGTTAAAATAAATAAATTGGATTACCATTTGAAGCTAATAACTCGGTTTATAAGATCATAATAACTTTATAAAATATAAATAAAAATAAATTATAAAATTTAATTTTCAACCAATTCAATATCAAATAAATAATTTTTTAAGAATAAAAAAACATTTGCTAACTTGTTATAGTTGATACTTCATTTGCTAACTATAAATTCAAATAATGACTTGGTTAACGAGACTATAATAACTTCATCAACGATGAATAAAAAATTACAAGACTTAATTTTCAATGTAACTAAAATTGAAGGTTGAAATCAATAAAATAAAATTTAGGGGACAAAGATAACTTCATGATAAAAAAAATATATTAATATAAAGTCCAGTTCGCAAACATTGATATTAAGGATGAAATTAAAAAAATCAATTAAAATTATCAAAAATATTAAATTAAGTCGATATGGGTTAACCTATCAAAAATATAATTAAAATCAAAAGATCAGGATAACCTCGTGCAAATCATGAAACTCAATTTTAAAATATATTTAATTAAAACAATATCTTGAAAAATAAATAGGATCAACTCAAACAATTTATCAAATTCACAACTTGGATGATGACATTGAAATAACCTTACAAAAAAATTAACATTAAAAAAAACTTAATTTTTAACAAACTCAATATTAAATTTTTTAAAAAATATGACTTGAAAAAACAATTATCCGAGAAAACTTGTACTAACCTGTTAAAACTATAATTTAGGCTATAAAATCGAGATAAATTTAGATAGGAAAAAAAAACTCGCTTTCAATGGATGGAATGTTTAATGTTAAAAAACAATCTATGGAATCGGCATGTGAGCCCACAAAAAAGAAAGAAATTATTGAGCATATCATTACTTGTTTTTCCTATAAAGTTTAGGCTGATTATTTATGCTCCAAAATCAATGCTACACTTTTTTAAAAGATATTAAATTAATTTCTTTAATAATTTTAACATGTTGGTTCTAAAAATAAAAAAAAATATATAAAGATATTATTTTTTAATTAGAAAGGATTTTTGGAGGGAAAACACTTCACAGTAAATTATAAAACATTCTCTAGAGTTTATTTATTTTTGCGGTTATATCAATTTTTTATATATTCTTTATTATTATTTTGATGTCCTATAGAAAATAAACTTCTAAAAATATATTAAAAAAATTGTTAGCCCAATAGAACAGCAATACAGCAGCATCTTAATATTAATCATGTCTGCCATTTGGAAGGTTTTGGTTGGCATATTCCATCCCAAGTTCATCATCTATGGTGATTTTTTATTTCCTGAAATTTTTGAAAAACCAATATCGTTGGCACTTATTTATTTTTTTATTTTTGAAGATTTATGTCTGAAAGTAGTAATGTTTTTATTCTAGAAGCATTTTCAAAACACTTTAGTTTTTCTACCATAGTTTTTTATTTCTAAAGGTTTTTACAATTGTTAATCGGTGTTAATCTTGCAATTAGAGGCAATTAAATCCGATAAAGTTGATTTACTAAAAGTTTATAAACAAAGGTCAACTAAAGAAAAAAGAATACATGTTACTGCTCTGACGAACAAAAACATGCAAGGAAGGAACTGTGACTTCTCCCTGAATTAGTTCTTGTTAATACAAATCAGCACAACCGTTGTTAACAGAAAACTATCGGTAACAATAACAGGACCTGGCAAGTGTTGCGGTAGATGTTAGACATGGAATCAACAGAACGTATTTTCTCCAATCAAAAAATGGCCATTTAATCCCCAAAATAAGTCGGGCCAATTTAAACCATTCTATATACCCCCTCCCAAAATAACTAGTAAATTACCAAACGACGCCGGCACGATGAAAGTAGAAACAGAGAAATGAAGCAGCACTCAGAAAACCTCGGTTGAAATGTCAAATAATCAGTATCTCAGAGAGCAGCCACGGCACTTGCGAAAACTTTATGCTGAGCTCAGTTAAAAGTGCTTAAATTTCGTGTTTTAGTGTCACACCATTGATCACTACTGGGGACTTGGGCCGATAATGTTCATCTGTGTCCACCTCTTCAATTTCCTGAAGGAACATTGCAGATAAAAGGTTACTAAAAAATGATACAGCAAGAAGGCAGGGGAACAAATCACTCGCGAAGAACATGCTTTGTACCTGCACCACATCCTCTCCCTTTACCGTCCGTCCAAACACCAAAAGCTTGTCATTTAAATCTGGAATGGGTGCAGTTGTAATAAACAGCTCAAATCCTGTGCTGTCTTTAGTTTTTGAGGTTCCGATCATAAAAGCTTCGTGCTTTGGGCTGGTTGTCACAATTAGAAATTGTCATTGCAGGAAACAAAATCCAAATTCCGTAAAATGGTAGACATAAAACTTCAAGCCAGAAAACCTTGTAGCCAGCCTGCTGTGAAGCTTTCCTTTAGTGGTCCAATCTTCAGCAGCACCAAGGCCCTGGCCATGCCCTGCTTGAATTACATAATGCTTGATCACGTGATGGAAAGGCAACCCTTTGAAGTACTCTTTTTGACTGAAATACCAAATTTGAAGATTTAAAAGTAAACAAAGATAAATGAATATATAATTATATAGAAACAAAAATGAAAAGAGAAAAAGCATCATCATAACTACATTATCGAACTAATAACTGATCAAAAAATGGTGTTCTGCAATTACACCAAATCATGACAAATAATTTGCAAGTAAATAGAATGGAGTTTCTAAACAATCTTTCATTTAAATTTTTTAAGAAAGGCCACATTCTTGTTATTGCATGCTTAAAAAAATCAGTTTAATGAACTATATTTCAGTTCAACAAACTATATTTCTGTTAAATGGAACCAGTGGATGTAGCTAGACGAGTACCAACATACGTTGCTTACCACAAGTCAAGGAAGTTGTCCACAATCATCGGAGAACCATCTTTGTACAGTTCAACTGTTATATAACCTTTTGATGTATTCAGAATCTACAAAGGAATGAAAAATCAAGATTTAAATAACTGCAAGGAATTCCAATTACATTAAGGCAATGCAAGTAAAGTTTTAAGCAAGTGATATAAACAATTAGTCATAAAGCCATTAAGATAAAAGATGAGGTGTTAAGAAGGGCTCAAGAAGAAATTATAAATCAATTGCTCAAGGACTTCCTCAATCCTCAATGATACTCAGAGAGACATTCTATGTCTTTAAAATATCCATTGTCTGTAAGACTGTCCATCAAGCACACATTATATTTCAAATGCTGCTTGTTATTAATACTGGTAGTTTCTATACACCACATGTTTTCACATGCCCACTCACACTCACACAAAAGTGGCCCTTCCAAAAATATTTAACTTTTCTTGTCAAATAAATACACTGTGACCAGCACTTCAACCAACATCTACTACAATCAAATATCACAGCATAAAAACTTCAGCAAGATAACGCAACAACTTACAGCATAACCAGGGAGATCATACTTCTTTGATTCTGTAAGTGAATTGGCAGTGTCCTGAGTAACATAAGATGGTATCAGCTTCGAATAGTTTGGATTAAATATGAAGCACAATTATGATTGTATCAATCACAGAACCCCTGAATTGCTAGATGACAAAGAAACTACCTGACAACTTTTTTAAAAAGAAAAAAGAAAAAAAAAATCCTATTACGTGCCTTGAAAGTTGATAGGCCACTTACTGGTTGGTTCCTTGACCTGCAAAAAACATGTTAAATCAAATGAACTATTTCTGCACAAGATCCACAAGTAGATTCTCCTGAGAAAACTAGTGACACCTATCCACAAAACAACAGTTGCCACTGAGAAAGGAAGGGACAGCAAACCTTTGTGGCCAATGCTTATAGGTTGCAACCAAGGACAATACAATCACCACAACAACTAAGTTACAGAGAAATATAGTAGTGGCACTGATTCGAGCTGGCCCCTTCTTCCTTTTGCTCTGATTTAGCAATGCCTGCGGTTTTATCCTCGCCATGAAGTGTAACTTTGACTATATTTTTACAGACAAAAAAGCCTGTAAAATGCAAAGGACACTCAATACCGGGCCAGGTAAAACAATCAATCAAAATCCATAGAATCTAAAACAAAGAAAGGTAGGGAACCACCAATTCCAGTCAAATATTTTGATCCCAGTCCTAAAATAAAACTAGGTAGCAAGTAGCATCTGTAAACTGCCTCTGCATAGCAAGCAAGCATCTATAACACCACTTTCTTTTCTCATCGTCATTTGATCAAATATATCAACTTGCATTTACGACCCTTAAAAAATACTTCAATTTCAACAAGAACAAGTAATTATATTAATCAAACCCGACTGTAAAATTACTGAAACGGCAACTTTACTCTATATCTTGTTTGAGTCTTCGTGTTTACCTTAAATCTATCTTCACTCCACCAACGTAATCAGTCAAATAAACATCCTTTAGAATAATAGTCAACAAAGCAAATTCCAATATCTTAAAATCGAAGCCAAGGTGCAATTACCGAATTCAACATCCAATGAAAAATCCGTGTATAATCCTAGTTTTTCAGGTTCAATTAATCTGATTAAACAATTTTCTCTTTTGCATGTTAACTGAATGCAGAACGGCAAATCCCTCCCGAGCTATCGAAAACAGGAATTCTTAGCTCAATAAAAGAGAATTAAAAAGCTACAGGTTCAATTCAGATCCAAAACTTCTCGTAAGAGCTAGAAACCCTAACATTTCATGGACCATCAAAGCATTAAAAGTAATGAAGACGCAGTGCATAAAGAGTGGAATTAACGAGGAGACCGTACCTGGTTTTGATAGAATTGGCAAGTTTAAAGCGTGCCACAGCCGGTGACGTTTGTGACTTTTTCCACCACTTGAAGAAGGAGATGAACGGAAACGAGAGAGGTGGTTGGGATTGATTAGCAAGAGATTAGATGATGATAATCATCAATTGCTTAAGTTTCCAGGTGGTGCGGGTTCCACCGTCGAAGATTCAATTCGAAAAACTGACCGAATGCGAAATGGACGGTTTCGATGAAATCGAGGTGGAGGACGAGACACGCTTACGCTTAAAGTCAGTCATGATGACATGGTTACAATTTGGATATCACCTGGGCCTAGCCTACAGTACATTACTGTACGGGGTTGTATACTCTCTGGCCTAACTTTAAAACAAGCCTCGGATTTTTACCCATTCTTATGGGTTATCAAAAAAAAAAAAAACGTAAGAAAGGAAATTATAACAATAATCTTCGGTTGCTAGAGTTGCATGCATTCATGTCAGTATTATTGATTTTTTAAAAAGTATTATTTTTTATTTTTTATTAAATATTTTTATTTCTATATTATTTTAATATATTAATATCAAATATAATTTTAAAAAAATAATATTTTGATATATTTTTAAATGAAAAAATACTTTATAAAACAATGACAATCATTCTCAAACAAATATTTAAATATATATATATATATATATATATATTATTTAATATATTTTCAAACAAAAATAACTAAAAAAACAACTACAACTATATTACCAAGCAACCATTTATTCTATGATGTAAAAAGGTGATCCCGATTTGTCTATTATTCAAGATCAAGGAATGGAATGGAGAATGAAGGAAGCTATGAAAGACAGGAAGAAGAGGCGCGATTGCACTCGTCCAGTTACCTGTTTGAATTTTTTTTATTAACTTTTGATCAATCTGTGTATATTTTAATTAATTTTATTAATTTTAAAATTAATAATTATGTAATACTTAAATAACTATTTACTATATAAATTTCAATCGTTACTAATTAAATCTGGACAAGTTGCACAGAAAATTGGCAGCGAGCATGCAACGCTAGTTAGATCAATACGCCCACTCCCCGAGATAGATGGGAAAGGAGTGTTTTCTCGTGAAGTAAAAAAGAAATCCAATTTCTACAGTCATCTGACCTGCCTCTCGGTCTCCAGCTGCAGAGCAAGTGCCCCGCTTGCTTGTGGACCTCCCCTGCAAAAAGGTACAAAAAAATTAGACAGTAAGTTTTTTGCGGGCCCATTTTTCATAGTGGGGGTAAATGGACCTGCTTTGTTAATGGGTCTCTGAAGCCTTATATATACGAATCCAAACTCCATTCTCTCTCTCTCTTTCTCTCTTTTCATTTCTGAATTGTACTGTGGTTTTCTTTATTGATGTGATTTTCGAGTCAGTTTGGATTTTTCGATGTTTTAAAATTAATAAATGTAATTTTATTTAATAATTATTATATTCAAATCTCAAACCATATAACAAACTTTTTAATTTCAAACTATTATAACTAGTAGATAGTTATAAGATTTTTTTTTCCATGGTCAATGATGAAGGAAGGATTTCTGGTAAAGGGGGGGAGACATTAAAAATCTTCTATCGATGCAAGGATAGACTAATTATTTTCAATTACAATGTTTAGACCAAAGGTATTCAAAAATTTAAATGTAAATTCCAAGTAAGCTATTTTCGAGCTGAAGTAAATTAAAGTCAAGCGCACCATTTTCACAAAGACTATGTTAAAAATACAGTCTATATTTATCATTTTATTTTTATATTGAAAATTGCTGTTTGAAATGGTTGGATTGTGAGAACATTTTATAGATCAGATCAGTATCTATCTTTTAAATTAAAACGTTTAATTTCTTTTTTCCTAACCATCTTCTTTATTAAAAAATAGTTTAAATAAATATATTTTGTTCTTTATTATCTAAAACAATTAAGCATAATAAATATAAAAAAAATCCAAAGCGCAGTAAAGAATAATTGTATAATATTGAGAATAAATTATTCTTAATATATTGATCCTGAAAGTAGTTACAGTAATTTAAAATCATATAGGTAGTTAATTAAAAGAAAAATAAATGCTGCCTTCATGAAGTACAGATGATCTAGGAGCGTTTCTAATCTAGTGTGAAAAGTGTTTTCTGAAAAATAATATTTTTTTAAATTAAATTGTTTTTAGATAATTTATATGTATAGATATTAAAAAAATATTTTTAATACATTGTTCAGTTAAAAAAAACTTTAAAAACAAATACAACCACATTTCTTAATCACTTAGAATTAGAGTGTGTTTGGTATTACTTTTGTTTTTGTAGTTGAGGTTTTTAAAAAAATAGTTTCATGAAAAACACTTTAGCTGCAATTCAAAATAAATTTTAAATGTTTGGTTAAAAATATAATTGAGTTCGAGGTTAATGAGAAGTGGTTTCAGGTGTATGGTTATCAAACTTTTCATATTGCTTTCACCTTGTGAAATTATTTGAAGTTGTGTGTATGTATTGTTTTTTAAATATTTAGTAATCGTAATAATAAAATATAATTAATAATTAAAGTAAATTATACACTTGTTTTATTCTCCGATCAAACTAGTTGTAATTTAATCACGAGCTATAAATTCATACGTGAAGATTTCTATGATCCCGGAACAACATATAATAAAATATCATATAAAACAAAATTATAATTGTCAGATAAAACTTATATCGTGATCTTATTCTAATATATTTATTTTTTGTAATTATTTTTATATTATTTTAATATTAAAAATATTTTTTTTATAAGAAAATATAAAAATAATAATATATTTTTTAAATATTTTTCCACCTTCATTCCCACTCAACGCACGAAAAACAATAAATTACTACTTTCCGTGAAGTTCTATCTCAATAGTAAAATAGATGTTTCCATGTCAAAAAAAAATTACTTCTTAAAATTATCCAAAAATTCACTTACTCAATTTTTTTTGCAACCTCCCATGAAAACAAACATCCTCTAAGGCCTCATTTGTTTGCTGGAAAGTAGTTTTTTGGAAAGTGAATTCGATATTTGATGATGTTATGGAAAGTGAACTGGAAAACATTTTCTAGTGTTTGTTTGTGTTATGGAAAATGATCTGGAAAATAATTTATCAATAAATTAATTTTTTCAAGTTTATTAAAATAATGAGGAACAAATCTTACAAATTAAAAAGTTGAACGAGAATGAAATTGAAAAAAATTAAATTTCATAAATTATCTCAAATAAAATAAATAATAATCAAAATAATAGAGATCAAATCTAAAAAATTAAAAAAAATGAAAGGTGAATAAATTAAAATAATAATAATAATAATAAACATTTCATAAATTATTTCAAATAAATAAGTAACAATAAAAAAAAATGAGGACCAAATTTGATAGATAAAAAATTTCAATAAAAAAATGATAAGAAAAAAGCAAATAGCAATTATAAAAATAAGGACCAAAATTAATGTAAAAATTAAATTTTAAGAGATGGAATTGAAAAATAAATATTCAAAACAAATTATATATAGCAATCAAAAGTTTGAGGATCAAATTTGATATAATTAGCAAATAATAACATTTCTAAATTTTTCGCAACTTCTGGAAAGTGTTTTCCGCCCAAATTTTCCGGAAAACACTTTCCTGAAAACCAAACCAAATTTTTTTTGACTGGAAAGTGTTTTTCGTTGACCAACTTTTCTAATGGCAAACAAACAAAGAAAAGTTTGGAAAGTGGTTTCCCAAACTTTCCTATGTTAACATTTCCTATGTGTTTTTTTATTGTTACTTATTTTATTTGAAATAATTTATGAAATGTTAATTATTGTTATTATTTTAATTTATTCACCTTTCATTTTTTAGATTTGATTTCTATTATTTTGATTATTATTTATTTTATCCGAGATAATTTATGAAATTATATTTTTTTCAATTTCATCGTCATTCAACCTTTTAATTTGTAAGATTTGTTCCTCATTATTTTAATAAACTTGAAAAAATTAATTTATTAATAAATTATTTTCCAGTTCATTTTCCATAACATTGCCAAATATCGAATTTACTTTTGAGGAATTCACTTTCACCAAAATTCATTTTTAAAAATAAACCACTTTCCAGCAAATAAACAGGATCTGAGTTAATTTTTAATTACCACTCTGTAGAAAACAAATATAACACGAGTTAATTTTGGATTATTTCGTTTTTAGAAAATAATTGTTTTTTTAATATTTTTATTTGTATGAACAAGAATTCATGTAGTTGTAAATAATCCCATAAATAGGGGGGCAAGCATGCAAGAGCAGAGGATGAGGACAGACGACCCCACCACTCCTATTCCCTTCCCCTCACTTCCCAGACACAGTATCCACACAGTGAAAAGAAAACAAGTCAGAGAGGAGAGAGTACGCCTTCTTCCTCGAAGATCCTTTCAATGATGATGTTTTGACCACCGCCCAGCTTCATCAGGATTCTTCCATTTTCTTTCCACTTCTCACCAACCAACCAAAACCTTTTTTTTATCTTCCTAATTATTTTCTTTTATTTTCAAGCAGATTATTCTGATGCATGGATTCAGAAGAATACACCTCTTTTCAATTGCTACATTTTTCAATTTATTTTCTTAATTTTTTTATTTTAATGACACCACAACGATTGACACTGGAAGACAACTTCTAACCGTACGACGACGCATCACTCTCGCTCGGTGAAACGAAACGAGACTCGGAATCTTTGAAATGGCAGAAATGTTCAGACCAATGTATCGAGACCGTGCTTTGCAATCACAAAACTAATTATGCAGTCAAATCTAACGGTCATGACGATGCTTTGAAGAGTTTTGTGTGGTCGTCGCCAGAAGAGGAGAAGATCTAGGAGGATGAGAGGTGTGAATAGCATTGTGGATGATACATGATAGTGGTGCGATGCATGGGCGTGCTGGTGGCAATACTGACTTGGCTATTGGCTCTGTAAATCAGTGGGGTCCGTCTTTTATGTGGATGCTTACTCTGGGAGTTTTGATTTGGTGTGGGCGAGAGCTAGTTGTTAATGCAAGTAAAAACTGAAAAACATAGATGATTTGCATGTTTTGAGTAGCGTTACAATATCATGGTTTCGTCCCACGGGATTGGAGGCCAGGAGAGTAGCTAGTCAATTGGTTTTGGGTGGTTTCCAGTACAATTAAATATTTTAATTTTTTATATTGTTTTGATGCACCCGGGTATATTTTCATATTTCATGTTTGCTCCTTATCCAAAAAACTAAACTAAAAATTAGCACTGTATCAGATTTAGAAATAAATAGAAGAAAGGGTGATTTTCATTAGTTCTGAATGTTATACAACTTTTTTTTTCATTTTGATTTTCAATTTTTTTTTCTTATTGATTCAATCCTTTGATTGCAGAATTGATAGCCAGTTGTTTTCTATTTACTGAACATGGAAGAAATTGAAAATGACCAAGGTTGAAGAGGCATAAGTTAAAGGTGTTATATTTGAATAGGTGCAAGAAAAATCAATTTTATCCTTTGTGTCATGAACAGTTAGCAAATGTGTCGCGTGATAAAGAAAAAGAAAACTTTTGAAGTGTCGATTTAGATGCTATTTATTTTTGACATGACGTTTTAAATTTATTTTAAAAAAATGAATTTTATTTTATTTTTTATTTGAAATTATATTTGTTTTTTGTGTTTGGATTATTTTATGTAATAATATCAAAAATGATTATTTAAAAAAAAACACCATTTTAATATATTTTTAAATAAAAATAGTTTTAAAAACAATTACAATAGCACTTTCAAACAATAGCTTAAACTCCGATTTAAATTGAGATTGCATAATGAAAAATGTCCAGTTAATGACTTAATGCTGAAGATGAAACCGCTTGTTTATTTTATATATATATATATATATAAACTAATTAAAAATGAAAACAGGAAAACGAAGGCACCCTGAGTCCACACGTGTCTTGGACATATATGTTTCACAATCTTGTTTTTATTGCCCAGGTGGCCTGTACAAGATTATTCGGAGCCCAGACCACTCTTAACTTCTTCTTTTTTAACCTTTCGGTCTGTGATAATAACGGGGCCTCTCTGCAGCGCAAAAATCGTCCTTGTCTAATAAAAAGGCGCGCCTCACTTGTTTTTTTATTAACGGGAATGTACAATAAACTTACTTATTATCTGACTAAATTTATAAATTCTAAATTTATAGATTAATAAATTTTTAATAATTATTATTTATCAATTATAGTACTTGAAACTAAAAAACTAAGATGATAGAAAGAACAAATCTCTTAATCTTAAAATTATAACATTGGACCTCCCACTAGATTATCACAATAAACTTCCTCCACCAATCCATTGAGCTGTATCAATTTCAAGTTATATACGAACTAGATGGATATAATTTTTTTCTTAAGAATAAGAAAAAAGACACGTGTTAGTACTACAATTAGCTAGAATTTCTTCTATCTATGCGTCCAAACCACTCCAAAACGTTAGTGCTGGGGCAAAAAAGACCACCGCATGTCAGATGCTGCTTCATTGCATCTTTTTTATATATATACACACACATAAAATGCATGTCGTTTCTAAATTTTTTTATTAAAATAAAAAATACATTGAAAAAATAACTATTGAAGTCACAAACAGACCCTAAAACTTATAGTTACTCGCCATGGACAGTGAAAAACGACTATATAACCCATTTCACACCTGCATTTACCCATTTTACAGAACTATCAAGTGTCCATGTTTGCTATACAAAGGCACAACATTTTGTGTCCATGCTTCAATCACCTGACAAGTCATGATATTAGCACAGCCATGCGTGCACAGATTTATTTCCCCCCAGTTGAATCACGCTCTATCCTTCTGTTAATTAGCTGTGTTTTATGTAAAATTTTCCTCGTCTCCCTTACCAACTAAGAAAATAGAAAACCACGTGGCTATAAGTTTTTTAGTCATGCATGCCAATAATATATTCTATGGGGTTTGATAGATAATGGAATTATTATTTATTAACTGCATAGTAGTTTTTTTAATTCTAATTTATAAATAGTCTATTTGTATCTAAATTAAGCAATTATTTATGCATTCCTGACCTTTCTTCTTTTTCTAGTTTATTTTGATTGTTTAATATCTACCACACCAGCTAATTTAGTATATATAAAAACATTTATATTACTCTGCACCAGTTTTTCCATGCTTAAATTAGAATTAGATCTATTTCTAGATAATAGGATTCATAACACACAGCCAGTGGGCTAGCCTGCTCGCCTCGTAAGAAAAATAGTACCATCCTTTTTCCAGGGAATGAGATTGGAGTTGGAGGGTTATTATTTTCATGTTTTTCTGGGTTAATCATTATGTGGTATGCTTGTCATTGTTGTAATGTTTTATATACTCACTAAGCTTGCAGGATATTCAGTGTATCCGAAAAATAATCGAGGCGCGCGTAAATTGGCCCGGACACTCCGGTCATAAAAAAAATAATACCAGTTTAAATGTGATGCAAAATCACACATGTTTTTGTTTTTAAAATTGACCTGATCACTAGAAATAATAGGAGAGGAAAATAAATAAATTTCCAATTAGACTGCACCAGTAAAGGAGAAAATAAATAAATGAAGGCGTGAGTGCTGGGATCTGTGATTTTTTATTTTATTCTGCATGATCTAGGATATGTATACATAGAATCCTAAAATCATCAAATTAATTGTGTTATATATAAAAACAAATTACTATATTTAGACAAAATAAATATGATGTAACGTGATGGTAAAGGATGGATATTTAACTGAAACTGGGCAAGAAGTCGCTCACTCGGAGTAGAAAGCTATCTACCGAGAGCAAGAACACGTTCTCCCGCCCTGTTCTTGAAAAAAAGCGATTTAAAATAAATAAGAGAATAATCCTTGAATAAAATATAAATTTTAAATCCGAGGATCGTGAACTGAACCATCAAGCAGTTTTCAGAGGTTGCTTCACCGTCAAGCGAGAATCCATGACTAGTATTTTCGTTTTTTGGAAGGTGATTGATGAAACTGAGAAGAGTGAATCAGAGAGATTATTTGTCGAAGAGATCGTTAATGATAGCTCGGGCAAGGCGGAAGTGATAATCACACGGGGAGGCCGCAGCTATACCGCTAGTGGTTTCATTGGTGTTACTGCCGGTGGTACTATTAATCCTCGGCTCTGGTACATTTTATTGCGGGCAGACTGGGAGGGAATGAATCCCAGACTGTTTCTCTGTATAGTTAACGGCGCGAGTATAATATTCAAGGTAGAAATAAATCTCGAGTCGGGGAATGAGTCGAGTTCTGAGCTGGATAAAGCAATTCATTACTTTTTTCGAAACTCGAGCCTGTCTGTCCAGATTTTATCAACCCGGCCCCGAATACCAGCTTTCCATGAAATTGATATCGAAATTCGAACATGTTTAGCAGCCGAGTGGTAAAAAGCTTCGAATTAAATTTTTTTATATAAAATAATATAAATTATATTATAAAATCTTTCTTAACAACTTAAATTTTAAGATGAAATAATTTTTTAATATGATATCAAAATTTTATTGACCCAGCGATTACAAGTTCAAATTTTATAATCGTTGTTTTATTTGATAAAAATTAAACACAAAACAGTGCGAGTTTGTGTGCGAGTTTCAAGCCTATTTTTTTTCCACTTGGGGTATTAGAGAATAATATAAATCATATTCTGGGACATCTCCTAACAACTTAATTTTTTAAATAAGATAATTCTTTATTATTATTATTATTTTGCTGTCAATATGATAATTATTATAATTTTATATAGTCATTAATTTAAAATTTTCAAGATAAGTCTAAATTAATATGTACATCTATATTAATAATAATAATATACGATTAGGGATTTTATAATTTGGGTGAAACGACACCTTCCCCAACCCTATAATCACATGGATTTGTTTAATCGAGGTAGAAGGGCTACAAGACAAAACGCCAATCATAGAAGCGAGACTAGTTTGCAACAACAGCTGGGATGTGAATGAAGTGGCGAATCAGGAGGTGTGCGGAGACTTCATAAGTATACCTGAATGATAGGTACATATTCCTTTCATGTCCTACCGATTTCACATGGTTTTTCTATTTGAATTTCTTAGGCCTTTTGTTCTGTGCCCCATCAATCAGAGGGGCAGCAGAGAATAAAACAGCAAAAACAACAAACTGAATAATAACAAATGAATACCACAATGCGCATATCATTGTTGGCACTGCCACTAAACTTAGCCGACATCTCGTTTGGAAACGTCAGGAAAGAAGAAGCTTTGTTACGTGTTTTCACACTTTTGACAGGACACCGCTTAACAACACATACCGAAAAGTATGCTATAAAAATCAAATCAATTCATCTCTCGAAATAATTTATTGATTTTTATTTTTTTTATTTACATAGCTATTTCTATCGTTATTTTTTGACAGAAATATATCTATTTACGGGAATCATTTTCAAATTTTCTCACAATTTTTGAAATATTTTTAAGCTAACCTAAGATGATAACTTATATATGACACCACCTTCTTGATATTTAAAATAAGCTCTTATTATTTAAATAAATGTATAGCTATAATTTTACATGCAAAATTAAAAAAAAGTGGGTACAACAAACCTGCCACGCCATGATCATAATCCTCCCGGTAGAGAATAAAAAACCCCACAGAAGTTCGATTCAGCTTGTAATTTATCGATAATGTTTTGTGAGATAAAAGAGATTCGGACTTCAAATTATAACAATAAGCTGGTGATTAATCATAACAATCAAAAATCTGTAATTAAAATTTAAATAATCGAGAGGCCTGTGAGCAAATAAAATATAATGCATATATGGATCACCAACAACTGCTTAAAACTTCATCACAATACTCTGTCTTAATTTGTTATTATTAACAATTTGTTTTATAAGTGGAACTCGAACTCGAGTCCAAATCTCTCTTATTTTACAAAACTATCGATAAATTACAAGCAAGCTGGGCAAAATTTAAAAGGGTCCAGCATGATTCTGAGAAGCAGTGAAAGCAAGATCATCAAGCCAAGCTCGAGTAAATATATATACACTTCATATATATATATATATATATATATATATATATATATGAAGTGTAGGGCAATGAAGTTATTCCCTTGGACAAAATAACAAAAACTCAAACATCAGAAGTTCTTTTCATAAAGACATTTGCTGTCTATCGTTAGAGCTTCACACTTATTATATATGTATGAGTGCATAGATCGATGGATAAAGACGCCCTTGAGCTGGTTCGATGACAATTACTAGCATTACTAATTAATTGTGCCTTTTGCGTGGATAGATTAATGGGATAAAGAAGAGTCCTGGTCTAGAAATCAAGCAGCCACCATGTAATTGCGCCTGCGTTTCTGCTTCTCTTGTAAAGGACTACAAATTTTATGTCCTCGTTTCAACTGACATATGGAAAAGGTAAATAGATCATAGAATGATTACAAAGATTCAGGGAATCATTTTGGTAATTAACATTATTGTTTCATTTTTGTGACACGCCATACATGCATAGATAGTTAATTACTACTTATCGTCCTAAATATTAACCTGGCTAGCTAGTGGATTTGGGCATCCTGATCACATCAACTGTGCACGCAGTTGGGGTGAAGCTGGACGGTGTAGCATTGACAGAGCTAGCTAGAAACAAACAAAAGGTCATAGATGTATGTAAGAGAAAGAAGTTGTTAAATTAAATAAACAAACAAACAGGACTTCTTCATTATATAAGAGAGTAATTGAGGAGGAGGTTGTGGCAGCTAGCTTATTCAAGAAAGATTCAGACCAGAGAAACAATTATATTTCCCATTCGAGATCGAGTAAGAAGTTATAAGATCATGAGTGACAGTGTAGAGAACAAGGTTGTAATAAGGGAATACAATGAAGACAGAGACATTAAAGTGGTGGGGAAGCTCGAAAGGAAGTGCGAGATAGGATCTAATAAGGAAGTCTCCATTTTCACCAACATGATAGGCGACCCTCTATCTAGGATTAGGTTCTATCCTGTTCATGTTATGCTGGTGGGTGAGCTACAGCTACGGATTCTCTCTTTCCATTACTATCTTTCTCCGAATCAAATTATACGGAATATGATCTTGCTAGCCTATAGTGAAAAAATGATCGTTTGTTTTTCTTCTACCTTTCTCCACGATTAATTAAGGGAAATCCCCTGTCCCCCAGTAGACATGTAGCTAGCTAGCTTTCTTAATTGCTTACAAGCTAGTTGACTTGAAATGGCCTACGTGCAGGTTGCCGAGCTGCGTGCAAATAGGGAACTTGTCGGTGTGGTTAAAGGATGCATCAAATGTGTGGGGACTAGATTTGGAGCATCATATGTAAGGCTGGGCTGCATCCTAGGCCTCCGAGTTTCTCCGAGACATCGGTATCTCTCCATCCCTCCCTCCCTGCTATTTTTCAAGCTGGCAGTTTTTTTCATGGTTAATTTCCTGAACAAGGGAACTTTGTTGAAAACGCTTATTTGTTGCCAATATCATATCGAACAACTTATTTGTCCTACAATTATCACGATGTTCAAATTATCATCTTCTTATTTGTTTAAATATTTTGATAAAGATAACCCCATCATTGAAAGCTAACGGAATATTTACTTCTTAGCAGGATTAAGTAGTTAATAATTTTGGACAACGAAGAAGAATATTTTTTTCTTGATAAGCCAAGATATATGTAGAGCACAAACACATGCATGTTCGTGACTTGTGAGCATCCTCATGCATGGAGATAGGAAGCTCTTAGATACTTGGCTTGTTTTTGCTTTTAATGAGATGAGGAGAGCAGATTTGAAACGAGATTCTACTTTCTCTTTCCTTCTATAATTAAGATATATACTTTGAGAATAATCTGTCGTATTTTTCTTTCAGAATGTCTTACTTCCTTGCCTGTGTTTTTTGTTATATATAATGTTTATGTCTTAACTAGATGAGATTGCGTTTAAGAAATAAAAGACATTCGATGATGCATAAAACTTGAGCATATATATATATAGCATATGTTTGTTCGCATCACGCTAATTTTATATATACGTGTACATCTGCGCAACCTAATTAATTCATGCAGGCGAATGGGGATCGGGTTCGAACTTGTCAAGTCAGTCGAAGAATGGCTGATCGGAAACGGGGCGCACTATACTTTCCTAGCAACTGAAAAGAACAACGTGGCCTCTACGAATCTCTTCACTTCCAAGTGCAATTACATGAACTTCACCTCGTTGGTCATATTTGTTCAGCCAGCCAGTCTTCCTGTAAGGGGCCTGTCCCAGGACATAAAAATAGAGAAGCTACAAGCCGACCAGGCCATTTATCTGTACAACAATAAGTTCAGGAGCAAGGACATGTTTCCGACAGACGTTGATGCTATCCTGAAGGAGAAGCTGAGCATTGGGACATGGGTATCTTATTTTAAAGAAGAGGAATGGATTAGTTTGCACAATAATGAAGACATCGTCACTAAAACTCCAAGTTCCTGGGCCATGTTTAGCATCTGGAATTCTTGCGACGCATACAAGCTTCACATAAGAAAGTCTGATCATCGTCCGTTCAGGTTTTTTCATGCAACCTTAAGCCATGCAAGAGATAAGATCTTCCCGTGTCTTAAACTCCCACTATGCCATCACTCGCTGCAGAAACCATTTGGATTCCTCTTTCTGTTCGGGCTTTATGGGGAGGGAGAGAGGATCCAGGAGCTCATGAAATCCATATGGAGCTTCGCATCAAGATTGGCTGAGAATGTGAAGGACTGCAGGGTTATTATTAGCGAGCTGGGGGTGTCTGATCCTCTGATAGAGCATGTACCCCGAGAATCCTCCATGTCTTTCATCAATGATCTCTGGTACTTGAAGAAAGTGAATGGCGTCGCTGATGACAGCGAGGAATCCGTGGTCATGGGGCAAGTAACAGGGAATGTATTTGTTGATCCAAGAGACTTTTAGCACACTGTGGAGTGGCATCTCTTCTAGCTATAGCTAGGTGCTAGAGCTTTGGCTGTTGCCCGATATATATGTTTTTTCGTCATGTTGAGTTTGTTTCTGTCATGCCTAGCTAGTGGAGATCTAGAAAACGGCATGATAGTACTGAAGAAGTCTGTTTAAGATTGAATAATACTATCATCATGAACAAGCTCAGACACTGGCAGGTTGATGAAGCTATGGGCGAGCAATTTGGTTTTAAATTGAATATTTTGGTTTCAGATTTTAATCTTGAAACTAAATCCATCCGAGTGGTTTGTTCATAGCTTTTTTTTTGTTTTGGTTATAGTGTTTTTGAGCCTTTAATTTCTCAATAGAAGTACAGCATTAATAAAAGTCCGTAGGTGAAATTTGAATGATCGATTTATGCTAGAAATGACTGACAAAATGATTTAAAGATGATAAATAAAAAAAATAAGAAAAATGATATAATTCGCTTTAATTAACCCGTTTTTCTCTAAAATCAGTACTCCATTGAAATGTTGGATATTCAACAATGTTGGATAGAAGAGCGAAATCCATCCCAGGCCCGCCGCCCTAAATCTCAAAAATCTTTCATCCAGTTCATGATATCACTCCTCCAACAGTAATGCCATTAAAAGTTATATGTAGCGAGGAGTGCAATTGTAATATTCTAATTTTGGGTTATCCCTAGATCTATTAAAAAAATATATAAATGGGGGTGATGCTGACATACAAATCGAGGTGAAAATTTGAATTTTTTGAGAGCTCAATCGTATCTTATTTGTACCCAGAAATAAAAGAAAATACATATTCGAGGCTAAAATAATTTATAATTGGATAAATCTGTGAAAAATTAAGTCTATCACCAACTCGATTGTCTCCCTCGCAAGCTCCAACAACAACCAGCTCTCTCTCCCCACGCTGCAACAACCCAATGCAATTTCTCCTTCGACAACGCAGTAACAGACCTCCTGCACAGGCCAGCAGCTCCTTGGCAGGCTCAACTTTCTTCTCCAGCACCGACAACAAAGCAGTAGGGATGAACTCTAGCACAAACCAGAAGCTTCTAGCGCCTCTCCCAGCCACCACAAGGCACCATTTTGATGCCAACATCACAGGAAGAACCACTTCGGTCTCCTCTACCCAGCGACAGTAACAAGTGAGCCTCTTGTCGTGGTCGGGCAACCACCTTGCTAGTGTAACACGTGAACAGTGCGCAACCTGATTTCCTTTTCTTCTTTTTGTTGGTTTATTTCTTGGGCTGGGTTGCTCTCAGACCAACCCAAGTCTAGCAAAGTTGGGCCAACCGATTTAGTTGGATTAGTTCCTTACCCAAATGTTTTTTTTAAAACAAAAAATATATTATTTTTGTGCATACGACTGCATTCCAAGGTTTTCCAAGCATATTTTTTGAAAAAAAATATATGTTGCATCTTTCACATATTTTGAACAAAAATTGGATGTTGTAACTAGTTTATGATTATTCGTTGGAATTTGGCTAAAATATCAAAAAAAAAAAATTAATAATTATTTTTTAAAAACTTCAGGGTGTAAAATTACATTGTAAAGTATACCCGTGGACATAATAATTTTTGAAAATGCAGTGTAAAAAAAAACTTGGAAAAGCAATTAAACAACAATGCAGTGTGCCTTAGGTAGGATGCACCGGGAGTGACGCGTCTTCTCCTTGCACAACAAGTCTCCTTACCTAGACTCTCGCAGACCAATAGGTTTTCTAGTGACCGTAATACTAGGTGACGACTCCTGGTAATTATAGTTGTAATTTTTACCACTACAAAAACACATCCCTTTCATAGTGCGTCGTTGTCTCCCCGATCCAAGGATGACGGGGCGCGAAACACGAAAAAAATATCGTCGCGACAGAGGACGAGGGGAGTGACATTATAATTGTTCTGAGTTTGTTTTGGAAATATTTTTTGTTTAAAAATATATTAAAATAATATTTTTTAAGAAATTATTTTTTACATCAATATATAAAAATAATTTTAAAACATCAAATAATAATAAGTTAAAATAAATAATAATAATAATAATATTTTTCAAAAATAACTTTTAAACAGCAGTGTAGGTCATAAATTAATATAATGGCATCATCAACACCCTAAATCAACCCCCGACATTTATTACAATTTCATTCAAGGGTTCTGCCCATTATTTGATCCTTCTACTCTTTAACTTTTTATTTATTTATATTATTTATTGTATTAATCAGGTATCTTGATTGTGTATTTTAGTTTTTTTCCGTCTCTACATCGTAACATCATTAGTTTGTGCGTTGACGCGGCACATTATTCTTTTGATTGCACAACTCGAGCCATATATGAGATTTCAATGGAGGAAATCAATCAATATGAAAAGGTATATGATTTAATTAAAACAGTTCTAAAAGTGCAAAGACTAAATTATTTATTTATTTATTTATACTTTTCATGTTCTTATTTTCTTAAGAAAAAACGTATCATGAATGCGTAAAATGTGTCATATAATATAACTTGAATAGTTTTTTTTTAAATATTTTTTAAATAATAATATACAAAAGGGGAAAAATATAACATGCAATAAAAAAACAAAATAGAGTAATAATATGTTTGTCAAAATTAATATGAAAACAATAGTAACATTGAATAGCAACTAATCATCCTTATCAAAGTAGAAAAGATGGTGTAGTTTTTGGGTTTATATATATACTAGCCAATGCCACTGTATCTCATTATGAATGACAACATATTTTTTTCAATGCAAAAAAATATTAATTGTGTGAGATTTTTTTATTATAATATAAATTTAAATATAATATATATATGAGTCTATGGTCTATCAATATTATTTGAGATGATTATATATATAAAATGTTTAGACCTAAAATCTTGTAATGTTTTTATAATTAAATATATAATCTACAATGGTAAGCATGCTTTGTTGAAGGAAATGAATGCTTTCAAGAGAAGGGACCCCACCAACAATTCAGAAGATTGATTCCTTTTATTGTTGCTTTGCTCCAATAGAGGTGTCCATATTCCACTTCTAAAATATCTCAATACTATCATTTTAGTGTCCATGAAGTTCCAATATTCTCCCCCCAATCAAATAGCTGACCCTAATTCATCTTGATCTTGATTTTTTGGTTCTAAAAGAGTTTTTGAAAAAAAATATTTTTATTTTTTTATTTTAAATTAAAATTTTTGGTAATGTTTTTAAATTATTTTTATATGCTGATATCAAAAATAATTTTTAAAAAATAAAAAATTATCATTTTAATATATTTTTGAACTAAAATTACTTTTAAAAACAAATTTAAGTGCATTTTCAAAGCAATAATCTTGTGAGTTATTATAATATGGACTAGTTTTCTGGTGTTTGCTGATTATTTACTGATCAATTTTTATTTTTTATATTGTTAGATTATTTTAATATATTAATATTAAAAAAATATAAAACCCCGCAAACGTTTTAGATTTCTAAAACAGAAAGTAGTCCATCCTAGTTAGCATTTTTTTTAAGGCCCGCGGGAATCATGGCATTTTATAAAGCAAAGCCATTTCAATCCAATTATTTCCCTGCTGAGCACGTCTTTTCTCCTTTTTAAAAGGTGAAAACCTAGGAACCTTAACTGAGCAGAAGGCCGTTTGTTTCTTTGGAAAGTGGTTTCTGGAAAGTGAATCCTGGAAAGTGAATTCACGGAAAGTAGTTTCTGGAAAGTGAATTCACGGAATTCAATTTCTGGAAAGTGAATTCTCGAAGGTGGTTTCTGGAAAGTGAATTCTGAAAAGTGAATTAGATGTTTAGCGATGTTATGGAAAATGAACTGAAAAATAATTTTTTTTTTTCAAGATTATCTAATATATATAAAATATTTAATATAAAATATTTAATCACTTAAAATAAAAAAAAATGAAATCTAAAAAGTATAATGATGAATTTTTTTATTATATCCTATATTCATACATAGCTTATTTTATAAAATATAACAATATATGTCATATCATATTATAGAGAAATAAGCTTGTGAAATATTTTTTAAGTAAAACTTATTATTAATATATATTTTTCCAATTTTAAAAGCTTAAAATAAGTTTTTTAATTTTAAATCAAAATCTCAATGCAAAATTTTAATTTAGGGTGATTAAAAAAATAGAATTTTAAGATTTAAATTATTAGTTTTGTGTTTTTAATTGTTAATATCAGAATTATTATTTTTATATAAAAATAATACTAACATGTTTCTATTTTTTTTAAAAAAAAATAACTAGCTAGCTCACGGAAAGTGTATTCGGATGTTTGGCGAGGAGTACACTTTACTTTTTTAAAGCCTTAAGTTTTCCTTGGCTGGAAACAACTTTCCTGGAAAGTTGTTTCCGGTGTTTACTAAACACGGAAACAACTTTCTGTGTTTGTTGCTGGAAACAACTTTCCAGGAAAGTTGTTTCAAGCAAACAAACATCTGAAGCTAGGAAAGTGAATTCGGAATTCACTTTCCTTGAAACAAACAAGGCCGAAGTCTCCATTGCTAAGTCTCCATCCAAGACAATATTTGTTTTTGTGTCCAATCGAGATTGCAAAAAAATTGAGGAATTAAATGTTTGGTTAATATTAAAAAGCAAAATTTTTAATATGGGACCCATCTATTTACTGTTGAACAACAGAAATTTACTACATTCCGTGCATTGAGGTGGGGCGGGAAAATATAAAAAATATATTTTATATATTAAAAAATATATAAAATTATTTAATATATTTATTTAATATTAAAATAATCTAAAAATTAATTACAATAAATAAGTATATTATAAGTAGATCACAATATAATTTTATCTCGCAATTCTAATTTTATTTCAGATGATATTTTAATATATGTTATTCCGGGATCGCAGAAACCTTTACGTATAGATTTATAGTTCTTGATGAAATTACAAGTAGTTTGATGAGAGAATAAAAAAATATCTAATTTACTTGAATTATTAATTACATTTTATTATTATAATTATTTAATATTTTTAAAAAATACACACACATACACTTTAAAATAATTTCACAAGTTGAAAGCAATATAGAAAACTTTTTTTTTGAACCAAGTTCAGAGATGGATTAAAAAAGGGAACTGTACAGGAAGAAACTGCCGTGATGTAACACAAGCAGCAGCCTTGGCGGGAACAAACTCCCTAGGCTAAGAACGAACAACAGAGGCCTAAGCCTAAAAAAGAAAACAGACAAATACAAGGCCGAAGCCCCACAAGAACTTAAAAGTCCAAAGCCTTGAAAACAACAAAAATCTCTTCAAATGAAAAGGCCTCGCCTAAAAAGACAAGGCCCAAACGTCCAACAAGAACATCATACCAAAGCAAGATTCCGCCCACCAAACCAGGCCCATAGACACAAGCTCATCAACTCCAAAAGCCCAAACCCAAAAAAATCAGAGGCCCAAACTGAAGAGAGCTAGAATCCAGCTCCTTCCGAAAGAGCAAAGGCTCACTAGAAACCAGACGTAGACCGTCAACCCAAAACCTCTGAAGATGTCCACAATCGTTCAAACTTTTAGTGAACCTCCCACCTGCGCATGTCTTCCCCTAACAGCCCATCTTCATCCTCTAGATTACTAAGCCTACCTCTGATGGAATTTACAGTGTCCACACGCGTTGAGGTGATACAGCTGAAACGATGGTTGTGCAATCTCAGATTTCGCTCCCGCCAAATATGGTAGATGGTAGCTGATAGGGTCAACCCCCATAGTTTTTGCTTAGCCAAATTTTGACCCTTTGAAGATCTGACAAAATCTTCCCAAGCCAGGTTCCACGGCATAGCTGGCCATTCAACTAGAGCTCTATTGGAGATGTCCAGCCATATTTGCTTCGAAAACTTGCAGGCGAAGAAGAGATGGTTATGGCTCTCATCCTGCTCATCACAAAGAACACACCTTTTCTGGTCACCTATATCACGATGGAATCTATCCATGGTTCTGAGTCTCCCACGCGTAGCAAGCCACAAGATGAAGGAGAAGCGTGGGACTTGCCAAGAATGCCACATAAGAGGAACATGATCGACCAGATTATTGCCTTGCCGAAGATAATCCCAAGTCGATTTAATGGAAAATGAACCGGAAGCATGTTCGATCCAAATGATGCTATCCTGGCTGTCATTTGGGGTAAAAGAAATAGTCAACCATATTGTTTCCAGACCTGCATTTCCAGTGGGAAAAGACCAAGTGTTATTCACTATTATGTCTGAGACTTTAGCATGCCAAGATAAACCCATTCCCGAGAGTTCACGAGGGGAGAAGAGATCACACAGTCTTTGGCCATTAGGGAGCCAGTAGTCATACCAAAGGTTGGTTTTCCTACCGTCTCCAATGATGCTAACCATTTTTCCCTTCACAGTATCTCTTGCATGGAGAATGTGGCGCCACGTCCAAGAAGAGTTAGATGGGATCGATACTCCCCAAAAAGAACGACCACGCAAAAGGTTTCCATGCACCCAAGTTGACCATATAGAGGAAACATTTGTTAGCAGAGTCCATATGTGCTTAACCGTGGCAGCCCTGTTCCATTCCTTCAAACTTTTGATCCCAAGCCCCCCTTCACTGAATGGCTTACAAACCTCAATCCACGAGACTTTGGCATCCCCTTTAGTTAATGAGACACCCTTCCATAGAAAATTCCTCAAAATCTGTTCAATTTTTTTGGTTACCATCACTGGAAGGGTAAAATTAGAAGCCCAATACACTTGGATAGAGAACAAGACTGACTTTATTAACTGTAGTCTTCCGGCATAAGAAAGAGTTGATGAAGTCCAAAGTTTTATTCTGGACGTGATACGCTCGATCAGGGGTAGGCAGTTCGTCATTGTGAGTCTGGAAGTGATTAGAGGAATTCCTAGGTAAGTTACTGGCAGATGCTTGGTCTGAATCCCCAAATTGTGGACAATTGCATTAATGTCTTCCTGGTTAATACCCGCGGTGAAGAGGCTGCTTTTGTTTAGATTTATAGTTAAACCCGAGACCATCATAAACGAATCCATGGTATTTTTCAGAATCCCCACTGAAGTTATGTCTCCATGGCAAAATAACATAAGGTCATCCGCAAAGCAAAGGTGGGTGATTGGCACTTTCTTGCATCTCCAGTGGAATTTGAATTTGCTAGCCGTTGTTGCTTGTCTCAACATACCGGATAGCCCCTCCATGGCTAGAATAAACAGGTAAGGAGACAGAGGGTCACCCTGACGAAGGCCTCTAGAAGCTGGAAAAAACCCAAACGAACTACCGTTCATGCATATGGAAAAGTGAGCTGTAGTTATGCATCTGCTAATCCAATTCACCATAATATTCGGCACTTTTATTTCTCGAAGCGCAGCAATGATGAAGTCCCAACTGACTGTGTCAAAAGCTTTCCTTAAATCAATTTTTACTGCGCATCTAGCTGGCCCCTTATTCAAATGGTAATTATGCAAAAGCTCCTGAGACAACATAATAGCATCTGAAATTCGGCGCCCCTTAATGAAGGCCGTCTGATACTGACTGATCACTTGAGGGAGAACTGCCTGCAACCTGGATACCAATATTTTGGATATACATTTATAGATAACATTACAGCATGATATTGGTCTGAAGTCATTAAAAGTGTTGGGATTCTCTGTTTCTAGGATTAGGACCATTCTAGTAGCATTAACACACCGAGGCAAATTATTTGTATTGAAAAAATACCTCACCCCATCCATGAAATCTCTGCCAATAATGCCCCAGGCCGCCTTGAAGAAAAGGCTAGTAAACCCATCTATACCTGGAGCTTTGTCATCGTGGATGGCAAAAAGATTATCTTTGATATCTGCATCTGTTATGTCTTGGCCTAGCGAAGTTTGAGCATCCCTATCCAGATTCCTGCAGTACAAACCTTCCATTTGACCTTCCTGCCAGTTTGAGGATTTTTGTAAAAGCTCCTTGTAGTAGTTGACAACCATGGCACCCATCTTTTCTCTATCAGTTTGAATGCCTCCCTGAGCCCCTGAGATGCTATGAATATTATTTCGAGAAGTTCTATGGATCAAAGAACGGTGGAAAAACTTTGTGTTCTGATCCCCAAGCTTCAACCACTGAATTCTTGACCGTTGCTTGAAAAACGCTTCCTCCTCCTTTACAAGAAAACTATGCTGCTTTGCCCAATATCTCTCTGTATTTCGAAATACCAGATTTAGGGGCTCTTTATCCAAGTCATCCTGGGCTCGTCTCCATGCTACATTAGCCATGTGGACTTTCCAAGATATGTGATTGGTTGAGTGGAGGTGCTTGGTTCGGAAGTGGCCCTTCAAAATGTTAAGCTTAGTTGTTAATTGGAATAAAGGGTTACCCACAATGCGCTGCTGCCAAACCCCACGAACAGTATCCAAGAAATCCTCATGCTTTACCCACTGGTTCAGGAATTTGAAGGAGGTTGGTCGTCTCGAGAAGTTGCCTTGCAAGCTCATGATCATTGCACTGTGATCTGAGGCTTTTCTAGGCAGAAAAACAACCCTATTCCCCGGCCATTTGGTAGAAAGAGCATGGTTTTGGAAGACCCAATCTAACTTCTTCATAATTATATTCTCATCACTTTGCCCATTGTGCCAAGAAAATCTTACACCCGTGTAGGGTACATGGAAAAGGGAGCTTTCGAGATGCAATCAGGAAATTCTAAGTGATAGCTATGCCATGCGGAGCTCCCCCCACTTCTGTCACTAGGAGGCATGGAGGCATTAAAGTCCCCCAAAATAGCCCACGACATGCTTGCTTGGGTAATACTGTTAGTCTCCAAATAATGCCACAACTCCCGCCTGACTTGGTAACTATTTGAGCCATAAACAAAAGTCAACCTGCACTCATCACTATTAGACTTGTTTTTGAAGGTGTAGGTAATCCATTGATCCGAAGAGTGGACCAAGCTTACTTTGAATTTTCTTGGATTCCAACCTAGCAATATTCTACAGTTCAGACTGCTTTGAATATTGGTTAGGGCTTCCCATTGAAAGGGTAAAATTGAGGCTTGAACCGAAGCCAAATTACTAGAATTTATTCTTGTTTCTAACAAACCAAAAACATCTAATTGGTTTTTATTAATCCAAACCCGAACTTCTTGCTGTTTTTGAGGGTTATTTAGACCCCTTAAATTCCAACAACCTACTAAAATCATAAAATAATAATAAGATTGGAGGATCTCTTACTGTCTGGAGCTAACCCCATCCCTCTTCTTTTTGCCTCCTTTACGTTTCTTTGGCTTTGGTGTAGAGGAGTTTGATCCAGTAGGGCTGTCAGGAGGTTGGTCACTGGAGCTACTGCCTGAGAATTCCTTCCCCCTACCATTCCCCATAGCTCCACTGCTTAGGGATGCCATTTTGTTTTCCGTGCCTTGGTCAGGAAGTAAGTGTTGTTTTCCCTTCACATTTTCCTCTAGTTGAACTGAAGCTTCTGATGCCTCAGTGGCCTGCATTCCTTTGTTCCCACTTCCTTTTTTACTGTGACTACTGGACACATCTACTATCTTCTTTGTCTCCTTGTCCGTGTGCTTCTTATCAGTTGGGTCCAAAACATGGACCTTGTTTGGTATCTCTTCCCGTGGCTTCTCATTCTCCTGTTCCGGTAGTTGAGCTTCCTCTTGCTCTTGGATTGGCTTCTCATTCTCCTGTTCAAGTGGCTCCTTGACCTGGTTCTCTTTAGTTTTGCCTTGACCCTCGTCATTTTTGCAAGAATGCCCATACACTAAGCATTTAGCACATCTCGCTGGCTTCCATTCATAAGATACATCAACAGTAATGGGTTTCTCAGAAAGGTGACTACTCACTTGGAAATTGTTAATGAACGGGACTGTAGCATCAACTTCAATGCATACCCTTGCATATTCAAGTCTGCTACATTTTATTGTGGCCTCATCACTAGCCAAAGGCTTCCCAATCATGCTTGCAGCCAAGCTAAGACCATCTTTGTTCCACAGTGGAAAGGGCAAACCTTGGAGTCTCGCCCATACTGGTATAGTACGGATTTTGGACTTGTCAAATAAGAACCCTGACAGACCATTGTTGAAGTATTATAGCTTTCCCCAAAGAGCCATGGTCCCTCGCTAGAATCTCACCAATGGCTTCCTTAGTAGAAAACCGAAAAACCATGAAGCCGTTGGACATTACAGTGGTTTTCTCTAATCCATGAGATTTCCAGATCCTGTTTGCAATGGACTGAATGGCATGAAACGGGAGCTTATAACTTACGAAGAAGCCAATCATGCTTCTGTTCCAGACATCCTCATCTGCCATATGCATGTCATGTGGGATCTTCAGGATAGAACCCACGGGTTGCCTTGGTAGTGGCTCTAACGTGCATCGCATGTTTGAGTCAGACACTTTAACTTTGTCTGCCCATGAAACTGGTTTTGTCTGTTGTGTTATGTTGGTGTTTGCCATCGTGGGAAGGCGATTGGAGGTTGGGGGCTGCGAAAGGTTGGGGATGGGACAAAACGATGAACAGGGATAGGAAAAAAGGTGTGGTGGTGGATTGGTTTGGGGCTTTGGGAAACCCAAGCAGTGGCGTGGATTGAAAAATAAAGGTTTGAAAAGAGGTGAGGTGTTGGAATGTTGGTGGCTGGAAGGTTATCACAAGGATTTGGGGGGCACAAACGAACAGGGATGATCGGAGATGAACTGGATTTCAAAAAAAAGGTTTTTCCAGAGCTTCTCTCTCATAATATGAAAAACTTAATAACCAAATACTTGAAACTGTTTTTCATTAACTTCAAACTCAACCACAATTTTAACCAAACATTTTAAAAATTATTTTGAATTATAACTAAAGTGATTTTCATAATTTTTTTTTAAATTCCAAACACATAAAAGCAATACCCCGTCCACTCTAGAGCTATACTTGGATTTTGAAACATAAGGAGCAGCACTGCTTTGGGCTTAGCGATATTCGTTTTTGAAGCAACAAACTCTGAAGATGATCAAATTAGAGGCTGGAATAAAACGCACATCATCTATCTGGGGTGACACTGAAACCTCCGACCAGGAATTTGACTGGGATCATAAGGGGAGAACTGAAATCTCCCACATCTATATTTCTCATGATTTTTGCATCCGTTTTATTCAATTTCAGTATGTTGAAGAGAATGGATTCTTGTCCAAGCTTTCTCCAATGCCCCTTAAGAATTCTTATGGTCAGAGCTTCAATGTTGTAAGCCTCTCTTTGCCCACTCTATACATTTTGTACAGTGATTGAACTTTGATCAAAGTTTCCTTCTTTTAAAATTTCATTTGCTCGCTCTTTGATGTACAGTGCTTGTTTGTTAAATCAAATCAAAAGGGTTTTGGATTGATTCACTGTAGGATTTTTATTCTCTGAATTTGGAATATGTACGTGAACGTTAAATTTGAATAGCAGGTTAAGCTTGCTTATCCGGATGAGTTTCTCAAGGGGATTAGTGGTTGGTGGAATGGAAATGTGACCTCATTGACATTTACTACGAACCGTGATACCTATGGGCCTTTCGGTCGCAAGAGAGAAAGAGATGATGAATTCAATTTTCAAACAGGAGATGAACCTCTATTTTGTGGATTTCATGGATCCAATGATGAAAGTGGTCTTAGAACAATCGGAATCTATGTGAATCCAGAGCATGCCAGGCTCTGAAAGTTATCATCGATCTGAAAATTACAGGAAGAAATTGTTGGAAAAACAAAGATTCAAAAGTCAACAAATGCTACTGTTCTTATTGAATACAAACAGCTACTGAAAGATAAACCACTCCTTTCAATGAACTTATCAAACCTTCAATCTGCCATTTCTCTAAGAGATCTACAAATTGAGAATCAGCTCTAACTAATATCTGGGTATTCACAGGTCGAATGAAAGGAAACTTTTTCTATGCAATATAGACATCGTAATCTTATTGATTTATATCTCTCTTTTCTCATAGAGCTTTTTAGTTTACCCTCTCTGCTGTGCTAATTACATCTTGCAGTGAAATATTCTCCCTTGCAGGAGTCCAAATTATGCTATACCCCTTCAACATTCTTGAATTCCTAGCTAGGCGTTGTAAATGAAAATAAGGCCATCCAACAGTTCGCCGAATTTACACGCCGAAACTTGCTTTCGTTTTTCGAGATTTTTAGCATTCAGGGTGCATTTTTTACCGGCTTATTCAATTGGACGCTGATAGACCTGATCACCTATTTGAAACCCATTTATCCTTTTTTTTTTCTTTCTATAAACAAAGCGGTATCCCAAATGCTGGTCTATATTAATCCATGTTCGTATCGGGCGGGCCCCAAAGAATTGAAAGTATTCCCCAAATAATCAGTTCCATACAAGAATAGAGATTGAACTCGACTTATCTTAGCTATGAAAGTGCTTCCACCACTCACGCGTAGACACTTGAGTTATTTATCTCTGTTAAGGTTATAGTATAGACCCATTGACGTATTCAATTGATGAGGTGAACGACATTAAGGTCAAGTACTGGTGATGCACCAACGTTTATTGTTTTTGTTTAAGACTATTTTTTAATATGATGATTAGAGAAAGGGGCTGTGATAGATCTCTTTTGACTGAGCCAAGCATTTCCTTTTATTTTTTAGATATGATTTTTTCTTCAAAATATAATGTATTAAAATAACATTTATTTATTCTAATAGATCTCTTTTGACTGAGCCAAGCATTTCCTTTTATTTTTTAGATATGATTTTTTCTTCAAAATATAATGTATTAAAATAACATTTATTTATTTTTTAAAATTTATTTTTAATATCACCATATTCAAAAAATATAAAAATACAAAAAAATTAGTTTGAAAAATAGATTTCAAATTAAAAACAAGCTCTTTAATTCGCAATAGCATAATTTAAGTTGGTGCTGCTTTTAGATAACAAGTTTAAACGAGCTTGTCTTTTTTTCTTTTATTAATAAAGGTATCATGTATCTCTTACACATGCATCATGTAATATACTATTAATATAATTGATTACAAATCGACGAATATGTGGTCCCTTTGCCCTCGGAGTACAAGGCATTTGGGTTTCGAGGTGGTGAAGCGGAACAACATAAATTCGGTGGATTTTATGTATCCACCAATAACATAGGAATTGAACTCGGTGGATTTCATCGGACATGCGTCGATAAGAATTTACGCCAGTCCAAGGCATTTAAATGGGCCAACAAAAATAAAAGGGTTAGCCAAAAAAAATCGAAAAAATAGGAATTAAAAAAAATGCTAGAATTAAAATTTTCATGTGCAAACCAATGCCTACAGTAACTCGGTTGTTCTTGAGTCAAGGATGGGGCATTGCTTGATACCATCATATAAAATAGATTGTGTCTGCCTGTCACGTCTGTAATTTAATATCAAGAAATTTAATCTTGAATTATCTTCCCATATGTGTTGGTATTGGTTTAGTTTGTAAATGAATAATAATAATAAAAGATGGAAAGAAATCTAATTTCTTGTAAATATAAGTTTCAGATGTATAGTGAACTAGTAAAAATCATGATAGATAAACTTTTGTTATATTAATAATTAGAATCCAAAAAAAATAAAGATGACACTTGTTAGTAAATCATAATGTTTCATATTTTCTTTTCTGTATTTTGTTCTTATTCTTTGTGTCATGAAGAAGAAGTTTCTGTATGAAATAAACAAGATATCTTAAAAACAATATTTTCATTTCTCTAAACCAACTATTTTTTTCATATGTTTTTATGTTATACAATTTACCGTAACAGTTAGCTGTTTACAAATCAGTGTGTTCTACGGAGACATTCTGCTCTAGTTACAGCGTTACTGTACTAAAAAATATTTTCAATTTTCAGACTATAAGTTTCTTGAACAATGAACTTCATCACGGAAGATGTAAGTGCAAGTTTAAACCTGCCTCTTTGAAACGACAGCTAGAATTTGGCAACGTTTTGGCGATTGCTTTTCACTGGTTTCCATATACTTCTTGGTGACTTGCCTCTCCACGGGGCCGGACTTGCAGCAGATATTTCCAGGTTGACATCTAACTTGGTTGCATCAAGAGACAACCTTTCTTTGATGAAAGAATCCAAATCCAGTCCACTACTGCCACCACCTTCTTTATCATTGCCAATGTTGTTAGAGGATGAATTGCCGGCGGAGTTGTCATCACCACCTTTTTCTTTACCTCTTGATATATTTCTCAAAGCTTCCTGTGCCTTCTTGTATGGGTCTTGATCCATGTTCAGGAGCTTCTTTATGCTGTCAACTGCCGGGTCAAGGATATCTAAAAATCCTGTAACCCATGAGACATCATCTACAACTTCGGTGCGCTGTGCCAACGGATGAAAATATGTTAAATTGGGCTCTAAAATTAGAATGATAACTGCAAGTTTCTGCAATGATTCGACATTAAAATAAATAGATGCAGGTTTACATCCAATCCAATTTCCCAAGCAGCATGTTTGGTTCACTGATGAAATGATAGCAAAATGATGAGAAGAAGACTGAAGGAAAAAATAAATAACAGAAATTCTGCTTTCGACAATTTTGATTAGATGACCAGGTCATCTGAGATGCGGGTATATACAGCAGGAAAACATCATTCTGTGCTAGATCTTGTCATTTAGGGTACAGAATGGAGATTACGGACCTGTTGGAAGTAAAGGTTCCGAATTTCCTCAGCACGCACATTGTTTCCTTGATCATCCTCCAATTTTGCCCATGTCATCCATGTTACATAACTCTGAGAATTTATATTCAGGGATGATCTGAATAATCTTCGAGCTGCGGACAGGTTACCAGCTCTTTGTTCCAGGACACCCCACGCCTGCAATGGATGACAATGGAATAAGACACTCAAGTTGAAATGGATAAAATCATTCCAGCATTGCTGTTAACTATGCATGCATTTGAATTCATGCGAATTACCTGTAGACATCTAGCTGCACTTTCAGTGGTTGAGTCAATTGAAAGAGCCTTTTGATATAACTCCCTTGCAGTGGGTATGTTGCCTTCTTTCCATTCCATCCATCCCCAAGCCTAAATTTGGAACATCAAACAGTCAAATAAATCTTACAGTGACAAGAATGTACAGATGTTTCAATAATGAGAAAAATAGAAACTAAGAATAGTTTGCTATTTATGTCTGCATCAACTATGCAAGCAACAAGAGGGAATTTTGAAGGAAGAAGATACATCACAAAACTGATCAAGTTTGATTACTAGATCTGAGTATCGTATGAAGAAATGTCTTACAATCCAAACAGGTTGGTGCCTTGGGTCCAATTCAGATGCTTTCCTGAACAATACTCGCGCAAGATTTGCAGTAGAATGTTTATATTCCAATAAAGCAAGAGACTGGAGCAGAACAGGATCCCTTGGATTAAGTGTGTGGCCTATCGTTAAAAGTTTTCTTGCTTTCTCAATATTTCCGATATTGGATTCAAAAACTCCCCATACGTGCCATGCAAATCTATTCTTAGGGCTTGCTTGTACTGCTTTCTGCAAATTAAATTAGAAATCAGAATATCACAGAATGAAAGACCAAAAAGGAAGCATGCTGCATGGAAATGTGAAAAAAATATAGCTCAAAGCAAGAAATACCTCAAAGAGTTTCCTCGCGACAAGATTGTTCTCCTTTTGCATTTCTAGTTGTGCCCATGCCTGAATCAGAAGATCTCAACAAATTGAGTAAGAAATAGTTTACGAAAGCAACATCACAACATCCAAGAATGTTTAGGATGCCAAGTACTTACAAGCCAACTGGCACAGCTTTTTGGATTACACTTAGTTGCTTGCCTGAACAAGTATTGAGCCTGCTCATATCGATTTGCTTTAGCTTCCAACAGTGCCAGTGTTTGGTAAACATACTCATTTCCACCACAAAACTTGAGGCCTTTGGCAAGTAATTGCCTTGCCTTCTTCACATTTCCCTGTTTAAGCTCTAGAATTGCCCAACCATGCCAAGCAGCTATGTGTCTTTTATCAGCAACCGTGGCGGCATCGAATAACTCCCTCGCTCTCCTCATATTGCCCATTTTATTTTCCAAAACGGCCCAGCACTGATCCAAGGACATGTGTTCGTAAATTCCAAATACAAGAAATGAAAATAGAAAGGAATGGAGTTCATTTTTTCTATGATATGTTTACCAACGTTGAGCCAGCGCTACTAATTTTACATCATACATCACCATGCTATCATTCCATAACACATAATCAAAGAATGAACCAACACCATCATATATACTGGCTATACCAACATCAGGCAGCTGCAGGGTGCTGATGTGAGTGAGCCGACAAAATGCACGCCCACAAGTTTGGAATTAGGGAGTTTTCCAACGGTTAAATCCACGCAACCCATTCATGAAGCTAAATGATCATACAGTGACGTCATTTACTATTCTGTGTTACATGAGTAGATGGGATATTCACTGAATGCAGAAATCAATCGACAAATTTCGCAGAATTCAAACATTGCACGACTCAACTATGAAATTACCACAATTCCAAGGGCTAATGGCAGAACAAACTAAGAAATTAAAAAAACCTTCAAGATTCCCTCTTTTTTTGACAGTCACTAGTGCATGGAAAATGGAAATCAATACCTAGATCAAACTCGGGTATCAATTGACCCTGCCACCAAGAACCAGTAGCTTAAGAAATAAAACAAGAGTGAATGTCCTGGAACTTGCTTTTGGGGCATAAATAAAGATAAAAGCATTTCATAAGACCTCAACATTTAAAAAACATTAGCATTAAAAATTGAATCACTAACCTGCCAAATGTAAGGATTCTCTCCTTGAGTTGCCTGGCACCCTTTCTCATACACAGCTCTTGCTGCTTCTGTTTTTGATTGCTTGCCCAATATCTTCCCTAATGCCACATATGGCCTACCATCTTCAGGCCAATAACTTGTACACTTAAAAAAACCACAAAGCAAAAACCCATTATTAACAGCAGCAATTTTTTCCCAAAAAAATCAACCAAAGTTAATCACAACAAACAAAAACATACCTTTTGCAGTATCTCTTCAGCTTCTTTATACTTCAAACGCCTAGCTAACACCTTGGCCTTGTACAAAGCCAAGTCCAAATTCACATTAAGTGGCTTTTCTTGAGGACCGGAACCAGAGGACCCCACTCTCTCAGGCTCAAAAACTGACATTTTTTTTGCAAACTCCTCAAGGCCCACATCAATGATTGCCACGGATTTAATGTTATCATCATCGCTCTCTTTCCCACTACTCTCGCCGGAATCTTCACCGGCAACCTCCATTTCCGGCCGTCGAACAACCAGCATTCCTTCCAAAGAATCCCTCTTTGATTCAATAACAAGATTGCTTTCTTGGCTGTTAAGTTCATTGGTCCTTGACGATTCCAAGGAGATAGGTTTCGGGTCCAGAACAGGAGGGGATTCTTTAGAGGAACATGGTATTGTTGTTCTTGTTTTGGTATGGATTTTGAAGTAGAATTTGGAGTTGTTGTTGGGGTTTTGAGATGGAGAGAAGAGAGTAAGAGATGCTTTCGAAGTAGGAGAGGAAGAGGAAGGAGAGAAGAGGTGCATTTCTTTTCTTTTCTTTCAAATTTCTGTTTCTGCTAACGGATGAAAACTGTCCGGGCATGCATGGAAGGAAAGTGGTCGCGAGGAGAGACTACTAGGCGGGCTTTGTGAAGGAGAAAGTGTAGTTGTCGACTTGTCGTGTGTCGACGCATCAAAAAAGTAACCGCTGCACCAGACTCTCAAACACTGCCTCCATCTTTCCACCGTGGTTATAGCTACAGAAGAAAATAATTTTTATGGACTTTGAATTATCGATTATCATATTTTTTGGATTTTTAATTATAAACAAATCAGAGTAATTGCTTTACTTTTTTTTATATTAAAGTAATTATGACCCAGCATTTATAAAGAAAATGGCTTACGTTCAAATCTGAAAATGGTAGAGATGAAGATTCTGCACCCTTCATTGGACTGCAGAAAAAAATCACAGCAAAAACATGAAAATAATATTTATTTACTGTCTTGGGGAGAATGGCAAGCACGAGAAATGTAGTGACTTTTTTACGGGGAGGGTGCTTGAGTACATGCATACAAGGGTCGTCGCTGGCGTAGGAGCAGCCACGTCGACCAACACATCGGGTGGCTTAGCTCTCTAATCTAGCTACCAGATTTTTATGCCACGTGGACAGCTTCTGTTGGTGGGAGATCATAGTTTATCTCTTCGACAACAATCAGCTATCTCTGCCTTCACAAGACAAAAACGATCTCTTCCATTGTCATGGCGATACTCCCGCCGCAGCATTTACCCTTTTAACAAAAACAACTAACAATTATTGAATTAATTTTTATATATGACATTAAGAAATTGTTTAAAAATATAATATTATTCTATTTTGAAAAAAGAGTTGAGAAAGTGACTTTCTATTCGAAATACAATATATACAGGGAATTAAGAAATTAGTTTAATATTTTTTATATATATTTTCATATTTTGTAATTGTCATTAACTAATTTATTTTTATTATAAATCTAATACAAAAGATTTTTTTTTGTTAGCAAGAATAACCTTTTCATAACAATTCTTAATATAAATAAAATAAAAATTTATACTTGGATTATCATAAATACAAGATATTATTATAATCTTACAAGCATTTCTTCTTTTTCTGGGGTGAAATTTCTCCCTTCATGATCATTTTTTTTAAGAAAAAGAAAATAATTTTCCAGCCAATATTGAGTATATACGAGTGCATAAGGAAATCATGAATTTACCAGCCAATATGCTTCTGTGCCACGACCTCTGCAATATGCTATTCAACTGAAACAGGAAAAGGAGAGAATAGGGTGGTCTTCCATATTCAGAGGTGATATCTAATTTAGTGCCCATTTAAGTGTAAAAATTAGTTTATTTTTTCTTGGAAATATATTAAAACAATTTATATTTTTTCAATTTTAATATCAACGTATCAAAATAATAATAATAATAAATATTTTAAGACTTTTTCAAAAAAATAATAATTAAAAAACAGTCAAACCGCAATCCGGTAGCAGCATAGACATCAGACTTCGCCCCATCATTTTTGGTGGAGCTTCAGTACCATTATGTCAAGCCTAACTGCCCATCATTTGCAGAACTTCAGCACAGCTATGTTACTCCGCAAAATGAATGATGGAAAACAAAATGCCTCAATGGCCCCAACAAACAGAAAATGATCAAGCTATGAATATCATGCAACAGAGATTTGTCATAGCCATCAATTAAATAATGCACGGCATTTATTAAATAAAGAAAAAATAAATTTAAAATCAGTTCCATCTCCAAATTCATTTGAATGAGAATATTTCCACCGGACCTCCACATAATTTGCCAGTCATCGAGTAGTAATTTCCATGATAACTTGCCTGCTTCTATCCATCAATAGACAGTCTGAGGTAAACCTGAAGCCCCAGAATGGAAGATTAAGACAGGATAAATGCAATGTACCTGCAAACGCAAAAACCTAAGTTCCACCCCACCGTCTTTTTCTGGCTGGTCTATCTTGGTTAGCCGGAACAGTATCGACTATCACATCAACTTGGGGTTTGGAAGTCTTATCCAGTTCCTTTTTCTGTGCAATTGGATCCTTAAAGCGCTCCCTGCGTTTTTCCATCTTTGCTATCGTGTCCAGTATCCGTTTACTGTCAAATGCCCCGCCATTCTTGTTTCTACTGGAAGCATTTTCACAGAGAAAATTTCTCTCCTTCGCATTGCAAGTGGGAACAGCACTTTTAAAAGCACATTTTTTTGCCAACTTGCTTTCCATGCTTGATTCTTCTGCCATTATCTGACTGTCTTCAATGTTCAATTTTTCATTGTGCTCAGTAACTTGAAATTTACCGATCCATTTCTCTTTATCATTGCCTCCAGTTTCAAGAACATCAGTTTGGGTTGCATTTCCTGTCTGGGATTCACTGAAACCATTCGAACACTCTGGCTCCTTGGCAAACTTCAGATCCATCCTTTTAAACATACTTTTCTGCATTAAACTTCAAGCATTAGAACATCTTTCAGGGTACTGCATAATATATTGCCAAAAGAAAATGTTTACCACATATACCTAGCTACGATATAGATAGAAAATAAAAAATAAAAAACTATGGAGAAAATTCGTATATTTCAAAGAACATGTCAAAATTGTAAAAAAGTCTAGATCACATTGCAGGAGAACCCAGATAAGCAAAATTCTGAAAACCGTAAAGATAGCAAATTTGTGCAGCTATTTTATAGCAAGTCCACAATCATATGAATTAGTCATCAACTCTGATATCTTAAGGAACAAGTTACTAAGAATTATAGATAGATTGGCAGGATTTGCATGCTGTCTTCAGATGTTGTACATTCCCTATCTTTACTAGTCAGCAGTAGATATCTTCACCGGTCTATGCTGAGTTAAATACCCATTAACGAACAGTCCATCAAAATGACTACTGCTAAAACAAGAACCAAATTGTTCCCAAAGCTTAATTAATATTAGCATTCCATGGGCTGACCCATATTTAGTTTTTTTCCAAACATATCCACTTTCCTATAACCAAAGGCAAGCTTTTCACAAACACACCGAGAAAGCCTTAGCATTGAGAAGGTCAGATTCATTTGAACCCTATCAAACAAATCTTCTCCTTGCAAAATAATGTAATCCATTACAAACTCTTCACAAGAAGACATACAAAATGTTTAAACCATTCACATTATAAAACTGGTCATGCAACATTAAGAGCACTGCTTGTATTTAGTAGCTCTTCCCTCGGTGAAGACAAACCATAAAAAACAACAGAATTTATAAAAGGGATACTGGTTGCCTACACAAAAGCAATAAATTAGCAAATAACTTCCATGGTGTCAAATCATGCAGCTAATAGAAATGATAATCTACCACAAAATACAGAGCTTAAAATCACATTGGACTTGGTGTATGAAAAAGAAAAAAGAGAAAAGGATAATGAACAAATGGACAATATTTCACATGATAATGAAACAACATGCGCCTAGGACAGGATCAAATAAGATAATTGAACATCCAAGAGCAATGCATGAAACAATGAGTGCAAATTTGAACATCAGACAAATCTCAAAAAGAATTCACTTCAAACCAACAAAGCAACAAGAGATCATAACTCTTTACAAGGAAAACAGTTTGATAATGTCTTTATACACCAAGAAATACCAAATCAACTACAAAGGACAGATGATGAATAAGCAGGAAAGGAGGCTATAGCAATCATAAGGACCAGTCACAAAATATATGAGATTGCATAATAGCGAGTGAAATGTAAATGCTGGAACACGCTTTCAAAAAGATGGCTAATTCAAAAACTAGAAGAAATAAAAACTATCAAGTAGAATTGTTACAATCTCCAACAAACCCTCTGTCAGATGAATTTTCCCGATATTAAGTAAATCGCAGATCCCCCACAGAATTCATAATTTAGGCAGCAATTATCATGCTATTGAGTTATCAGCAACAATATTCCTTTCAGGGGGGCAGAGGAATGCGATGTTGATAACTTGATAAAAATATTTAGAAACTTCACCCTAGAGGATAATCAATGCATCTAAGAAAAAAATTATAATTACATTGTTCTGTCGTTTATTCAAATTCACAAAGCATAACCTTCTTCACAGCAAAAGAAACTATGTAATGGCTTTCTAAATCTCATTTGCAAATCTGCCCCTACTATTAACAAATCTCAAATATAAGATTCATGCACGTAGCATACAAAATATACCAAAATATTTCACTTTGATAGTGGCAAGTATATAAACGGTAGAGGATATAACATGTATGAATGATCACCAGAAGAGCATAACACGCAAATCACATGCAAATATACTTTTAGAGGAGCATAACACGCAATATCAGGTGCAAGCATTGTAATGGTGGTTTATCAAAATCTGATTCCCTGAAAACTAATATTTCCCCGATGAGATAATCAAAAGCATAAAATGATCAAGCTGGTTTCATTTCTCAACCTTCTGAAGTCTCTAAAATAACAAACAAGGTCATACTATTGAAAGTTCCATACTAGCATCAAATGGAAAGGTTGCATGTTAATTATCAATTCCATAGCCATGGCAAGAAACATCACACTACACTTGCAATGGGGAAATTGCAGAGCACAACCAACTTCTCATTATTGTGTGTTTCTTCATCCTGAATGGCTTGTTGACACTTGACACTAGAGCATGGGAAGACATGAAAAATTCTTAGTGAACTTCACAAAGTGAATCACATGGAAATTTTAACATGAGAAGAAATGCTGGATAACACACAATGAGATAGTATTAACAAGAAAAAAGACTTGCTCAAAAGCAGAGCACTAATACATACAAGTACAGTTGTACAGGGTTTTGATCTCAGCTTCCCTAAGTTTACCTTTACTTCTACAACATTCAGGTCAACTGGATCACAGCATCTCCTGACCATCTTCTCATGCCCACTTCTATACATCCTACCAGGATTTCTATTGGCACACTTGGCATTACTTCCTTCTCTGATCATTTTGTAGCTATGCTGGCTAAAATCCATACCGTTAACCACCCCACCAGTGGGAGATCTATGTTTAGCATGAATTAATTCATGTGTTGAAGTTACTCCATAGGAACATGGTTTCCTTTCATCATAAAATTCGCCAACATGATGCCTTAAAATTGATCCATCCTGTTTGTACTTAAGTACTCTAAATCTCCTGCTATATTTTCTCCTCTCCAAATGAACCTGATCATCAGGATAAATGATACCATCATCAGCATCAATGGTATCATTACAATTACCATCCCAACCACGATCCTGGCCTTCCCTGATACATATTCGTCTCCTCGGTCTCCTATATCTTTCAGTTAATCTGGAGTTGAACAAAACACTTCTTGACGGCAACATCTCCTGCCACCTTCCATCATTGGATTCATAAGTTTCTCTCTGATCATCGTCTTCAATTTCCATGTTCCATGAACTATTCAAATCCATACGGGAATCACAGCCATATCTATCCCTTCTACTGGAAGGATTCCATTCTCTCCCAATAAAGTCATGCCTTTCACCATTTTCATTAAAAGAAAACCTTTTCTGGCTGGACAATGGAACAGATCTTCCACAATTTTCTTGCATTAAGTCATCTTCATTTTCATGACCAAGCAAGCGTACACTGTGAGTGCTCTTCTGAAATTGGATCTTTCCAATCTTCCTTCTCCATAGAATTTCTCTTTCTCTGTGATAGTTGTACTTAGAAACCAAGTGCCTGGACCTCCAATAAGTGGGAGGAATCATGTCCTCCGGAAAGAGTCCTCTTCCAGAACTATATAAATCAATGCATGTATCTTGATCATCTAATCTGCATCTCCGTTCATGGAAAAATTCCTTCTCATCCCAATCTCTTCTGTTCTGTGGTATAACCTCATCTTTAAAGCTGTGATGATATTTTCTATGACAGTGTTTTTTGTAAACAGCCTGAGCATGGTCATCCCTGCACCTTCTACCATTGTAACCACAAGAAGGGTCTTTCTGCCGACTATGAGAGAAATCTTCTCCCATTTGATGATCAAAATCATGCAAATTTTCAATCTTTCTGCTACAATCAAGGGATGACCGATCCCTAAATGCAGGAAAGGTATAGCTATCATTATTACGATGAACCCTCCATTCAGGAACTCTACGGAGTCTCTGATTATGATCCTTCCTTTCCTCCCAAACAGATCTTTTATGACTTGAACATTTTTGGACACCTGGTGTTCTTATAACACCATTTCTTTCAGGACTCTTGGGGTTAGATGTAACTGATTCCTGTAACTTGGTGCCTGAAGATGGCCTTCTTAAAGGACCAGGAGAATCTTTGAGAGTATGACAGATACTGTCTCTGGATGCTTCAGAATCACTGTCAGAGTAGGATAGACTTGGGCTAAAATAACTGTAATCACTCAGTGATAGCTCTGGCTCACTCAGAAATTGATCTGACTTGCACTCCTTCCTGCCAATTTCAGCAATGCCTTCTGAAGAATGGGCATTTTCCGCATTAGAAATCTGGTTGGCTTCATTATTATCAGTATTCAGAGACATTTTATTGGACACCGACATTGACTGAAAACACCTGATGATAACAGCTTAAAATCATTAACACCATCAGTGGCTCAACAAAAGCATTCAATATAAAGAAAGCTAACTTCTAATGTAATAGCCCTTCAATATAAAATGTCACCTGAAAGAACATGAAAATTAAACATCTTAGACCAAGCAACATCATTTTTTATCAACCAAGTCTTTGCTTCATTATATTACACTAAGCATAAAATAAATGCTTAACAGACTTTTATCCTCTGCTTAAAAAATATGAGATTCATTAGATGCGATATTACTAAGCTGAATATTTCTATAGAACTCTAGAAGCATAATAACGAACATGAAAATTAAACATCTTAGAACAAGCAACATCATGTTCTATCAACCTAGTCTCTGCTTCATTACATTGCATTACATAAAAGAAATGCTTGTGAGACTTTTAGCCTCTGCTTAAAAATACTAGATTCATTAGATGCAATATTTTCTATAATGAGTATTTCTATTGAACTCCAGAAGCATAATAAAACTCTAACTTGCATACAACACTTTTAACCATGTTAGATTTTGATCGCCATGAGGCCACCATATTCAACTAGGAAAACAAATCCTGTTCAAACAATTGTGCAAGAAATATGAAGATAATTCAAGATATTTAAACGATTAAAACTTTTTCAGAGAGGAAGACCTGAGATTTCCTTTCAGAGACTCTGCAGAGGGTTCATCTCTACTGGCACTACCAGAAGAAAAGGCATCTCCTATATCCTCGCCATTAAAATCCCTTCTTTTTTTTGATTCTCCGGGTTCAATGCTATCTATATGGCTTGATTGCTCCATGCCAGACTGAGAGGAATTGTCATTGGAATCTTGCACATTGATCTGTTCCAAATCATGCAAGGAATTAATCATTAGAGTAAAAATATGTTGTAAAATAAGTCATACATATTTAAAGAAAAATCCAACCCTTATAACAACATCAGAATCCCAAGCACATGGACGCATTAAGTCCATGGTTGGTTGACGTTCACCAGTACTGTCTTCAACCTGAATTGCTCTGCCCTTTCGCTGAAGCAATCAGAATAATTCATTAAATAACAGCATCAAAGAAAGCATACTAGACATTCATAGACAAAATAAATGTTGTCGATGTGGTAATATAAAAAACATAAAGAAGAGATTCTTAATTTAGGGGGTACCAATCCCGGCTGCTTCTCTCCCCTATCAAGCATGTTCTGCTGAAGAATCAACTTGACTAATATGGTCAGCTATAGATATACTATTCTGCTTAGGTCCGAATCCATAAGCCTAATTTCATACAGATAGAATATAGATGGAATTCCAGCATTCAACTATGATTTCACAATGGACATGGAAAGACCCCTAAAAACTAACAATAACTACCTGGGTAGGTTTTGAAGAATGAAGAATTGTCATTGCACCATGCGTGTAAGACTGTTGACCAGATTGCTCCTACAATGCAAAACACAAATTTCAATGATCAGTGGCCAATGGCCATTTAACAAAAAAGTGGTAATGGCAATAATACCAATCATAAAGTAGTTGGGCGTATCTTTGTTCATTTTTTTCTCCCTTTGCAAATGAGGTATTAGAACTCTTTGATCATATGACTATAAGGTCAATTATCTGATCAGAGTAAGTATAATGTTTCAAAAATTTACCAGTGACATGCAATACTGTTTCCAGCTATCCTCATTGAAACCAAAATTGAAGAAATCAGACATATCAACTCCAGGGTACCTCCACCGCTTTTCTTTTAACGTGTCAATATTTACATCTAGTATACTCCTGTTAAACACAAGGAAGCGAGATTTACTTAGTATTACTGGAGAATTAGAACTCCTGCATCCAATACAAGAGTACAAAATTCCCTTAATCATTCATCACTGCAGCAATAGCAACCTCGTAAATGTGAAATAAATCCTTATTTAGAACATCAAATCATTTTGTATGTGCATGCTGTGTGGTATCTTATAACAACCATAAATAAATTGTATCTGTACATAACTGGAGTACCAACCTATACCATGGAAGTGAGAAACCATATCCACCATGAGATAGTACTGAATTGGCTGTAGCTCGAAAATTAGCAACCTGACCTGAATTTACTTCATGTTGCTTGCACCTGTTATCTTCCCAATTTGCAGAACTGAAAGAACGAGATGCCATCCCAGCAGCTTCATTTCCTTTTTTATCGCTCGGAAATGATGATCCATAAGGTCTCACGTTCTAAGCAATAGCAGGAGAACAGGAAACTAGCTACGTTATTTTCACATCAAACTTCCACCTCTAAGAATATTATCGCTATCAAAAATTAAAACACAGAACAAAATATCATATTAACATGTCATTCTGCAATCAAACAAACCAAAAATCAAAAACTGCTGATTTACAACTTTTTTACATTCTTCGTCGTGATATAGAATACCCTGACAATTCTCAAAAAGACACCATCTACATAACCTTCAGTCATGTCATTGCACTTAATAAATCAGAACCAGAGATCTAAAGCTACAAATTTAAAATACAACCACCAAGATGAACTTCAAAACAAGCTAATTAAACAAAACCCAAAACATACTCATACTAAACCCCAGCTAAAAAAATTACAATATTTCAGTAAAATTCAATACCGTATGTTACAAACAGCAAATTACATTTCATATCCATAAAAATATAAGTATTTCGACTAGTCCAAAAAGTACACTCCTAGACTCTACAGAAAATACAGACAAGAATCTGAACTGAAAAACACAAAACACCATTTCCATGAAGACTCCATACCTTATATTGCAAATGCGGCAAATGATAAACACCCTTAACTCCATTCCCACTGACATCACATTCTACTCCATTTTTAGCACCAACAAAACCACCACCACAACCCTCCTCCCCTTCTTCATCCTCGTAACCGTCACCGCCATTACCATTACCGTTCCTTTCTCTACCAACTTCAAACCCTTTACGATCTTCATCATTCAAAACAATATTCAAATCATCTTCACTATCACTCTCATCATCAACCTCCTCCAAAACACCCAATTTCTCTTCATTTAATTCCTTGGACTCCGACACCAGGTTCTCTTTTTTTTCGTTTTGATTAACTTTGTTATGACCACTGCCTTCACTTCCTTGTCGTGGTTCTGATTCTGTACATAAATTACTGGAATTTGGTATCGAATTGATAACTGAACTTGCTTGAATTACAACATCTAAGTATAAATCACCGAAATCATCCATTTGGAAACCTTAAAGGTTATTAAATTTATGGGTTTTTGTGTTAAATAGAGAGCATTTTTTTGATGGTTTAGAAATGAGTGGAGAAGAGGGTGGACAGTGTGTTTATGAGTGGGCTTAAACCCTAACATGGGATAATCTATAAACCCTACCATGTATTTAAACTGATTGGATATTTTAACTTGGTCCTTCAGTTTATAAAAATAACAATATTTAGTCTTCAATTTTTGTATATTCTTAATCAATTTTGAGTTGTTCATGAATTATTTAGTACCGCGCCTATAAACAAAGTGATGTGAAATGAAACTGAAATGATTATAAACAACTATAATTTTTGCACACCTAACTAACATGGTTTTGCAAGCATCTCTTCTCTCTGTTTAACAGCTCTGGCTACACTCCCAATAGAGTTGCCCTTACGCTGTATTTTTGGAGAGGAGGGTTCGTGCTCGTTGTTTTGGATATTTGTTGATAATGGTTTGTTTGGCGTTTAAAAACAGTACGTGTTAAGATGTTTGTTGATTTTCCCAAGCATCAAGATTCCCGTTCATGTTTTGAGTTATATATTTCCACCGGCAGGCTAAGCAAAAGCAAAAAGGGCCGGCGTTTGACCGTCCCCAGCGTTGAAGGGCAAGAGGGAGGAAAGTGGATTCTCATTATCTCTGGTCTGTTTTTCTCTCTACAATGTTTCAGTGTTTCCCTGGCTAGTATTTCTACAGAAACAGATTTATAGCAAGTTAAAGCAGCTCTTACTAGTCGTTAATTTATAGTTTTGTTTATGGATGATTTTGATTCATGAAAAATAAATCATGCAAAACAAGGTACATTTTTATGTGCTAATCGACTATTATTCTCAAGAACACCGACACAATGATGAATATTTTAGAGCCTGTCAACTTCACTATTCCTCTGGTCGTTCTGATATCAGGATAATAACGCAGGTTTCAGCCCAGTGCCGGTATAGCATGAATCGATGTGTTTCACCGAGGGACACAATGTTAATAGAGATTCCATTGCATCCTCACCACTCCAACTTTTAAAATAAAGGAAGCAATGATGAGTAATCCCTGAGTACGTGATTTCTGTTGTTTGAATCTCAATTTATCAATTTTAGTCCATTGCCAACGAAAGGGCTAATATTTATAAAACTAAAAAACAAATCTAGAAAACCATTAAAAAAAATGGTCTGATTACCTGGAATTGTGGAGTTTTTTTAATGGTTTTCTAGATTTTTTTTCTTCTTCAAATGGTTTTCTACATACCAGTTCAAGTTGAAAAATATTAAAATATCCACGATTCTCATTTATCAACTGGTATGTAGATTCAGATGTAAATATCCTATCAGTCATGTAAGGAATTGTGGATGGCAATGAAGGGTCTTGGTGTTCAGCTGTTGATGTTATTGAATTACCTGAAGAACTGATGTGCTTTGCATCGGGCTGCCAGTTCCTGCCATCACTATCCGAGCAAGCACCGGAAGCACCACAACCAAGCAGAAATTTATTTATTTGTTTACTTCTTTGTTAATGTTTGAATATCCATGCAAGGTATTTAGTTGGTTCAGTTAACAATGCTAACATCATCTGGATTCGTATCAATTGAGTTTAAATAGGATTTGGATATACAGCAATAGTAATCCTGTTTCATAAGGGGAAGAAGAAACAATAAAAATAAATGGCAAGAAAATTGCAAGCCATTGAAAGTGATGGAACCTGTCGATAATTCTCATATGAATTATGTCTTGAATGACTCGCTTTTTTTAAGTATATTTTTGTTTTTTTATTGTGAAATTACATCATTCTTGTATTTCACTGGAATTTTTAGTTCATAGATGTTCAAAATAGAGACAGCATTGCAAAATTAAGTCAATAAAAAATATTAGCATGCTGCATCAGAAACTGAAAATAACTGTGGTGGATTTTCCGAGACGAACAAGGCCTGCCAGCCAGTTTCTCTGGGCAACGAGAGAGGCCCAAAAGGCCATTTAACTAACCGCGAAACTCCGTTAAGAAAAAACAAGAAAAGAAAAGACAGGGCATTTAACGGATAATATCCTATCAACCGTTCTGTGGCTTTGTCATGGCTTCGTGCTTCTCCATTAATGCCACAGCATTACCTCAACATCATCATGGTTGCTTCTGCTATTATTTCTATTTATTTTGCTTTATAATTAACTTGTATAATTTAATCATACTCTTAGAGTGTCTTCATTTTTTTTGGTTTAAGGGAAAGTGAATTATAGGAGCAACAAAAAATGTCTTGGAAGTGTTAGAAACCTAGTAAAAACAACCGGGGTTGCTTCAGTTGTGTCTGCTCCTCAAGAATCACTGCAAAAGGGCAACTGGGTTAAGCTTATTTGCGGTGCTAGCTTTGAGGCATGTGAAAACCCTTAAACCCTAAACCCTCGTATATTCAAGACACATTTCTAATTGTCAAGTTAATGATTTGTTTTCTTATTTTAGGATGTTGTCGATATCAGGAATCTTTCTCTAGTTTACACTCTAGCTGGAGGTGAAAAGAAAACTCTCGAATTAGTTGCTGTCTGTTTAAGGATTGGTTAGCGAACTTAAGTTCGTGAATGTTAATGTTATTTGTGTGATGAATGAATCCGCAGTTGACTGTATTGATTGCGCTGCCGATGCATCAGTTGTGAATGCTGTAAATGAAGGAATTGAAGCAGCAAGGGAGATTGTTTACCTTCGAAAGCCTTGGGTAATGATTAGTGTTAATGATGATGAAGATCTTCACTTTCGTAAAGCTGGTACGTGTTCCCTTATCTATTTTAGATTAATTTCATGACTTGGAGATTGCAATCAGTCGAAAGGATCCTATAGTAACTGATAGGCTGTTGGCGTGTTTAGAAATTCCATACAAAGTAATGGGAACATGTAATTGGAGGGTGGGATTGAGATTTGTTTTCTGGTCTTGTTATAAAATCCATATACTATATTTGTTGATATCATTATTAAGCATCAATGAATGAGTCTCAAGAGATATTTCACTGAATAGCACAAACTTTCCTGATATTCAAATTCAAGCTGATAGACAGCAGCTTTTCAGTATGAATTTGTGGCCATGACTTTATGACCAAGATATTAAAATGCTGTTCGAATGTGAAACTGGCCTTAGATAAAGTGCAATCTTGCCAATCAAAGAGATGGGTAATTAATGACCATGCAAGGGAGCATGAGCTTTATGCCATCATCTGATTGCGATATGAGTTCAGTGTTATTCTTAACAGAATTTGATCCAGAGGAGTGTCCATTGGACTGTTCAAGGCCCTGTGAAACCATCTGCCCTGCAAGTGCAATATCATTACAGCAACATCAATCAACAACAGAATTCTCCCATGGTACCGAAACACTCAATCTATTAAAGGTCTTTGAATGATACATTTTTCAAAGTTTATGAATAGTCACCCCCATATTATCACCGCAGTTGGTATATTTGTTTTTAATTGACATTGATATGCAGGGCGGAGTGATAAATGAACGCTGTTATGGCTGTGGCCGTTGCTCTCCAGTTTGCCCATATGATAAAATAAGTTAGTAGTTTTTGTCCGTTGTTATGCTACTCTTTTCCAATACTTTGGCCTCCCATTTTTTCAACCCTGTGATAGAGTTCTTCAAAACCTTTTTCCTCAGAAAATGACAAGCTTCTAGTAGTTTCCCTGTCTCATAGCTTGCAGTATGTTTAGTTTAAACTAACAAGTTCAAATTGATCTAGGAATGGCTTTGTACACAAGGGATGCTTCCGTCACTGCTGAACTTCTTAAAAGGAAGGATGTGGATGCCATAGAGATACACACAAGTGGAAGGTGCGATTCCAGGACCGACAAACAATTTATAAAACAAATCTAAAGGGCTATCCCGAAGTCCTTTGTATCAAAGCATTCACTTTCTCCTTCGCTTTTGTAACTTGGTTTTCACATAGCCTGTACTGTGCAATTATATTCTGTTAGAGGGAACATGAATTCACCCTCCGACCCTGTGGAGCAGAATGGTTTTTTTTTTGCCTTGATGTCCATTCCTCTTTATCTAAGCAGTGACTTCCACATCGTCATCCCTGTCTATTTTTCTTCGTTGTAGGCAGACTGCCCCTTTTGAGGGACTCTGGGATGATTTGAGAAATTCAACCGGATACCTGAAACTAGTAGCAGTGAGTGTACAGCTTGCCATTGATGATTGATCTAAATATTTCTGGGCCTACTGTGGATAAAACATCTATCATATGTATCATGAGCTAGCTGGATGTCATATTATGTTTGGAGTGATTGTGTATTAATATTTACTCCATTCAGGTTAGTTTACCATATGCTGGAGATTCAACTATATCTTCAATGAACACAATGTATGCAATGATGGAACCTCATCTTCCTTGCCTCAATTTATGGCAGGTGTGTCCTTTGTACCTTCATATATTAAATATGTTTCAAATATTGTCATCATAAACCATAAAGAGCCTCTGATAATCCTTATGAACTCTGAATCGAAGTTGGATGGCCGTCCCATGAGTGGAGATATTGGTCGAGGTGCCACAAGGGAATCTATTGCATTTGCTGCTCGTTTGGCTGCTGTGGAAGATAAACCTCGTGGTTTGTGCAGATTCACTTTGCTGTGCATTTTTTGCAGCCATTTATAGCTTATTCTGTGTCGTTCCCACCTTCCCACTCAATCATACCAGTGAAGTTTGCATTTCACCTTTATATGATGCAGGTTTCTTTCAATTGGCTGGTGGCACCAATGCTCACACGGTTGAAGGGTTGAAAAGGAAAGGGCTTTTTCAAACAACACTAGTTGCCGGTAATTTTATCACCCGGTTCTTCTGTCATGTAATCTAATAATCACTCTTAATTGTTTCTTTATTTTACTTCAACCTTTTCTTTTTCAGAGAATTCAAAGGATAACAAATCAATAACTCCTTCAATTGCTTCATCACATGCTTTAATAGGTGGCATAGCTTATGGGGGCTATGCACGCAAGGTCAGTATTTATTTTCTCCTAGTTTCACTGCCATTTTTAAAAATGTTAACTTGAAGTTTGTTTAGCGAAATATTTTTATCTCAACAACTTCAGATTGTTGGAAGGGTCTTGAGTTCCATGCAATCACAGCATGGTCTAGCCCGCATTGAGGATTATCCAGAGCATCTCTTGGAAGCACTTGCAAATGCCCTTGATTTGGTTGGAACAGTCAAATGTTATCATCCCTGTACGTAGGATTACTGAAGCTACCTGGGTTTCGAAATTCACAATTTCAGTATAGACAATTGTAAAAATATAGACAATTTGATCCAGCCATGTTGCATAAACTAACCTTGGTATATAGTAATGATACTGCTCACATTCCTTAAATTCTAAAAACAGAAGGAATTGTTGGATATCTTATGCTGTTGGGTCAAGTTTACAGTCATGCATCCTGATCATATTCGATAAGCATGTCAACTTTGTATAAAGATCCGATTTTCACTTCAAAAATATATTTCAGTTCTCTTTTTAAAATGTTCTTTACTTAATGATATACCAAATAATATTTACAAGAAATAAATATTATTAATGTCATCATATTAAAACAATCTAAAAACAAATAAAAAAATAATTTAAAACCAAAAACAAATAAAAAAATAAGTGTAGTCTCACGGCAAAGATAGACACCATCTAAAAATGGTTGCTAAGAAACCCAGCTTCAGATTCACCAGTGGATTAAAAAAGAAAATACGACTTGGACTTGGTGGTCAATAATTCAACACTGTCTACAAGCTTATTCGAGCTGGAATAAGTGTGCGCCTCAGCATCCCCCCTTGAGGTTTTGGAAATCTCCTAATTAAACATGTTTTTATAAAATTGCCTACCAACATTTTAGAATTGTGCTAATTGCATCCTTCTGTCATTGAAGAAACTAACGGAGTGGATCCTTTTCTTTAGTTGGACAAGTTCCAAATTCTTTGTTCAGGGTTTAATAGTTTCCTGATTGCCCTGAACCTTGGTACAATAAATAAATAAATAAATTATTATCCGCATATTTGTAATTTTTTAATTGAATTACACTCTTTCAAAGGCCAGGAACTAACTTGGTCCTTAACATTGATGGCGCGATTGGGTCCCTTTTCTTGGACCTCCTTGCAGGCAGCGGAATGTTCACTAAACCAGAGATTGATGAGATTGTTGGGGTTGGCAATTTGACGGGCTCCTTGTGTTGGCATGTTCCATTGGTTTGAATGGGCGAGTTGGGTTCCAGCTCAAATTTTTCATATCACATCCTTACGGACTTTCTTACGCTTCTCGTTAGGTTACAGCAACCCTTGATACTGACACACTGACAGTGGGATTACAGACATGATTAACTCTTTAATTACAGTGCTTCTAAAAGCTGAGCTACTTTCAGTCCCGTCGTAGAATTAAACTACCTAATACCCCGCACTCGTTGTGGGAGGAACTATATTTTTTTCAATATAAAAATTATTAATTATATATAATTTTTTGTTATAATATAAATTTAATCAAAATAATAAATCTGTACAGAATTTATATGAAATGCAAATTTTTTATAAAATATATAAATTTTAAATTGAAATAAATTTATCTATTTAGTAGATTTCAATAAAATAACAAATATAAAATTATCATCATCATTGAAAAGACAGAAGATTCAAATATTTGAATTATTGAATTCATTGTATTAAGATTAGTTCATATTATAATTCAATTTAAATCACATTTGAAAATAAAATATAAATTATGAAAAGACATGTAATAATCAAATAACAAATCAGTAGTTAATTTTCTATCCAAAAAGATGAAAACATAAATTGAAAATCTATCCCTACGTTACCGTCATTTTCATTACTATAATAGTTCAAATTATTATCAACATTACTTACCAAACAATTAAAATCATTAAATTACCACGAAAAAAAATCAAAACATTTTAATAAAAAAACAATAAAAAAATAATCACTAAAATTATCATTATTATTGCTCAAATGATAAAATCAAGAAATTATATGATCCAAAAAGCAGATTAAATAATAGAAAACACAAAAAAGGGAAACAATTAGCAATATTAATTTTAAAATTATCACCAACATAAATTAAAATTGAAAAATGGAATCTAATTAAAATAAAACTCCCACAAAAATATATATTAATAGTAGATGTTACTGTGGATTAGCATAGTAAAACCGGGACATGTTTTATTGTATAGTTAATTAATAATATATATATATATATATTCTTTTATCATGGCGCAAGAAAAACACTGTAGATTGCTACAGTGCTTTTTGGGAACATAAAATAACAATAAAAAATTTAAAAATAAAATACAATGTAACCGACATAAATTAAAATTTCAGAACGATAAGTACAAAAAATAAATGAAAAAAATAAAAACAAAATCTAAAAACACAAATACATAAAATATGGATTATTTTTGTCCAAAAAGAACAAAAACACCAAAAGAATATATATATATATTATCATGGCGCAGGAAAACACTGTAGATTGCTACAGTGTTTTCTGGGACCGGAAAATAATAATAAAAATTTTAGGAATAAAATACAATGTAACCAACTTAAATTAAAATTTCAAAACGATAATTATAAAAAATAAAATAAAATAAAATAAATAAAAATAAAATATAAAAGCACAAATACATAAAATATGGATCATTTTTGTCCAAAAAAATACAAATATATATATATATATATATATATATTGGCGTGGGGATACAATGTTTTCCCCACGCTTTTTATATATATAGTAATGGTCGTTTGGCCGCTTGAAGGATACGACTTTAATTGAGACAAGAAAGGGAACAGTGTTTGTGTAGCAGGTGCAAAGCTTACCTGCTCTGCAGAAGCCTTTTATTTTTCAAATTTCCGGAGTCTGCAATTTGCCGGAATGTCCGTTCAGCTGTTAGATTAGTGCTAATATAGGGAATGAATTCAAGGTTTTTTTCTTCTTCCAGTAACTATAGCTATGGAATATCATTAGTTTTATTTTTCGGATCGTCAGCTGTATCAAAGATTGAAGCATTGTGAGAAGTTATTACACGAACTGGTTCGTGCGGATCAAACAAATCAGACAGTCTGGGCCACACGAACCCGTCAGTACAATAATTTAACACCTTTATGTTAATCAAAGATGCTCGGTTCTTTTTCAAATGCTGCGTGTTTTTATGTCAGCATCATGATGCAGGCGGTCAATTCTTGCTTCAAAGTAAAATAAAACGACGGGAGCGGTGCAAACAAAGTAAATGACAAAAGAGGTGATTGAATAATCTTATAGCCTCTCACGTGGGCAAGAAAATGAGATTGGTCATGAAGGGAATATATCACGTGGGCAGGGAACTTGGTTGTCTCCTGCCCTCGCTAATAAAAGCAAAATAAAATAAAATATGGTGTCGTCATTGCTGTCATGTTCCATTTTGCGAGGGTTTACGAGTGTTTTTTTTTAATAAATAATTTTTTTTTAATTTTAATTTTTATTCTAAATTAAAAATTTTATATTTTTATATGTCAATATCAAAAATTATTTTTAAAAAATAAATAATTATTATTTTTATATATTTCTGAAAAAATATCGTAAACACACAGATTGGACATTGGACTCTTGAATAAACCCCACAAAATAAAACAAAACATTTGAAGACCTTCAAAATGACAGCGATTATGATCTCTTTTAATATTATAGTCAATATATGTACGAGAAACTGGTGAGTGTTTCAGTAAATTAAGATAAAGTTTGTTCTTATAAGATTTTATATTAAAATAAATATTTTTTAATATCTACACCTATAAACATAATAAAAAAAATCAAAAATACTTCTCGAATTGAATAATTTTATAAGCTCGAAAGCGGCGGTGAATAATTTTATAAGCTCGAAAACGGACCGTTATTATTTAATAAGTGCAGGCCGAGGACAGCCTCGCTCAAATCAGGTGGAAATCGGATATCCCGTCAAAGATTACGGGATAAAAAAAAAACATGTTCTGGATAAGATTTATCAAAATACTAACTGTGGACATGTTTTTTAATGTACAGAAGATATCATTTAAAAAGATTTAACTTCAATCGACTATTATTTTATTTTAGAAAAAGGAGAAAAGACACGTCATCTACCTATTTAAGGTCTTAACAATAGGTTGCGGTCATGATGAGCAGCAACATGAAATTCCATGTGCGTTTTGATTCCGAGATACAAGAAGGAAAAAGACAGAGAACAGCAGCAGAAGAAATATCTTCGAGTCGCAGCTTCCCTCCTGTTTTAGCATCCCGTATCTTTCTATTCTTTCCTCTTCATCCCCACAGGTAAGAAAAACCCCACACGCCATAGTATAATAATATTAAAGAAACAACAGAAAGACGCCATGAATCTTTCTTCGTTAATGTTGCTTTCAGGTTTTATTAATGGTCTCCGTATCGTCTTCAGATTAGCTGCGGCTGGGCGTAGGAGAGGAGACTGGTGAACAATTCTCCTCGAGTCAAGCTTTAAACACTGGCACAGTGCCACTAATTGGCCAGATTTCTTCCCCTCAACTTCATTTCTTCAAGACTCTCTTTCTCCTGCAAATTCACAAAACAAAAACCAGTTTTCTTGCTTTGATTCCCGTTTCCCAAAGGCGACGATGTAAAAGATAAAACTCAAAAATCTCCCCACTATATCTACTGCGATCCAACTCAAGATCTGAGTCTTTTTTTCGGTCTCTCTCAACCAGTAAATGTATTCGGTTAAAGCAGAGCAACAAAAATCTTAGTTGAAGAAAAAGAAATGGCATCGCAATCACAAAGGCAAAGCAATCAGCCGGCCCGTAATCAAGCTCAGTCTTCAGGTACCAGTAACATGAGGCAACGCCATCACACCACAGAATCAGTAAGCAAAGCAATTGCACAATACACAGTTGATGCACAACTCCATGCAGTTTTTGAACAATCTGGTGGTTCTGGTAAGTCATTTGATTACTCACAGTCTGTTAAAACTACTAATCAGTCGGTACCTGAAGAACAAATCTCGACGTATTTGTCAAAAATTCAAAGGGGTGGTCATATTCAGCCATTTGGGTGCATGATTGCTGTAGATGAAGGGTCTTTTAGGGTCATTGCGTATAGCGAAAACGCCAAAGAAATGCTTGGTTCAACTCCACAATCAATCCCTTCTTTAGAGAAACAAGAAATTCTCTCTGCTGGGACTGATGTGAGGGTTCTATTTAAGCCTTCCAGCGCCGTTTTGCTTGAAAAAGCATTTCGTGCAAGGGAAATAACATTGTTGAATCCAGTTTGGATTCATTCCAAGTATTCCGGGAAGCCCTTTTACGCGATTTTGCATAGGGTTGATGTTGGTATTGTTATTGATTTGGAGCCTGCTAGGACCGGGGACCCTGCTTTATCTATAGCAGGGGCTGTTCAGTCTCAGAAGCTAGCAGTTCGTGCGATTTCACAATTACAATCACTTCCTGGTGGGGATATTAAGTTATTATGTGATACTGTTGTGGACAGTGTGAGAGAGCTAACCGGGTATGATAGAGTTATGGTTTATAAGTTTCATGAGGACGAGCATGGTGAGGTTATCGCTGAGAATAAAAGGGATGATTTGGAACCTTATATCGGCTTGCATTATCCGTCCACGGATATACCACAAGCTTCGAGGTTTTTGTTCAAGCAGAATAGGGTTAGGATGATTGCGGACTGTCATGCTATACCGGTCCGTGTTATTCAGGATGAGGGGCTTATGCAGCCTTTATGCTTGGTTGGTTCGACTCTTCGAGCTCCTCACGGTTGTCATGCTCAGTATATGGAGAATATGGGGACGATAGCTTCATTGGCCATGGCTGTTATTATTCATGGAAATGATGAAGAAGCTATCGATGGGAGGAATTCGATGAGGCTTTGGGGTTTGATTGTTTGCCATCACACTTCTGCTAGGTGTATTCCATTTCCGCTTCGTTATGCGTGTGAGTTCTTAATGCAGGCTTTCGGACTTCAATTGAACATGGAGTTGCAGTTGGCATCACAGTTGTTGGAGAAACATGTCTTGAGGACTCAGACTCTCTTATGTGATATGCTTCTCCGCGACTCTCCTACTGGCATTGCTACTCAAAGTCCTAGTATCATGGACCTTGTGAAGTGTGATGGTGCAGCTCTTTATTACCAAGGGCAGTATTACCCATTAGGCGTGACCCCAACTGAATCCCAAATTAAAGATATTGTGGAGTGGTTGGTGACCCTTCATGGAGACCCAACTGGACTAAGCACGGACAGTTTGGCTGATGCTGGGTATCCTGGGGCAGCCTTTCTTGGCGATGCCGTTTGTGGGATGGCTGTCGCTTATATTGCTAAGAGAGATTTTCTTTTTTGGTTTCGGTCTCACACTGCAAAGGAGGTCAAATGGGGTGGTGCGAAGCATCACCCAGAGGACAAGGATGATGGTCAGAGGATGCATCCGCGTTCTTCATTCAAGGCATTCTTAGAGGTGGTCAAGAGCCGGAGTTTACCATGGGAGAATGCAGAAATGGATGCCATTCATTCTTTGCAGCTCATTTTGCGAGACTCGTTCAGGGATGCTGAAGCAAGCAATTCTAAGGTTGTTGTACATACGCAGCTCAAGGATATGGAATTGCAAGGTATGGATGAGCTCACTTCGGTTGCGAGAGAAATGGTGAGACTAATAGAGACCGCAACTGCTCCGATATTTGCTGTAGATGTTGATGGCCGCATAAACGGTTGGAATGCAAAGGTTGCTGAGTTGATTGGACTCTCGGTTGAGGAAGCCATGGGGAAGTCTTTGGTTCACGATCTTGTTTATAAGGAATATGAAGAAACTGTTGGCAAACTTCTTCATCGTGCAGTAAAAGGTACCCACTTGATATATCACATATCTCAACGAATCCTTTTTAAGTTGCATCTGAGCATACAGGTTTGGTCCTTTACTAGAAAATAAACCTTGGAAAACATATATGATTTTGCGAAAAGCTGGAATTATAAAAGCCATGAATTGAAATGTGAAAGAATTTCGAACTTTCAAATCCTGGAAATAATTCTATGCAATTAAAGGTTTCATCAAATTAAGAAAACAGATGGCTCCCTCAGGAAGTGTCACATACAGAACATTGATTAGTTCATTTGCACAGTATGCCTGAATAGTCTCCTGGTTAAATGATTTCAGTGAAGTGATGTGTATAATTACTTCTTCTTGAACGCTCTCCATTGACAAGGCAAGATGAAATGCTGATGCAAAAGCACTGTCATAATGCACAATTTCATCAAAATAAGAGATAAATAAACAAGGAAATCAAGGGTCCTGGGCTTTTCTTAAGGAACGAGCTAGTTGGGAATTGCAATGGTGCAAATGGAGAACATTTTTCGTGGATATCGTTCTCTAGGATCTTGGGCACCACATCTAGGACAAAATGGCTGAGGCATTCACCACATAATAGCCTTGATGCTGGAGTATTCTTTGCCAAACTATCTCTTAAAGTGGATAACTGTATAGCTACAGTCTTGTATTTAGTTATCCAGTGAACTTAGTTCATTGTATAGCTAGCAGACTAGGAGCAAACACCTAGCTTCCCTATTACTGTAGTATTCAAAGGGACTGAGATGCATAGCTTTGCGGTCATGAGATCTAGCTTTCAAGTAAATCCCTAGGGTCCTAAATGTTGAGATACTCCCAAAAACTGAGTTTCCAAGTCTTAAGTAGCAAACTTGTAAGTTTGTTCCCTTAGTAGTAAACTTCCAAGATAATAATAATATTTTCTAAGCTAATAAAAAAAAATACTAGCACCAGAATGCTTGTTCCTTTGCTGCATCAATAACCTTGGATTTTATGTGTTATTACTACAATAATTCAGTTGTGATTAAAATCAAAACATTGAAAATGCACATGCTATGGTTTTAAATAGAAATTTGATAGATGCCTCATCCTATGGTGCTAATATGGACTGTGCCTTGATCATTCCATTCAGCAGTTTAATCGTAATAGTAGGGCAAGCTTTACTATAGGTTTGAGGAACTGAAAAAACATCTAACATCAAACAAGAAAACTTAGTGTGGTTTTTTGGATTTTTGATATCCTATTATATACCACTTATGTTTAACTAATGCAGGCGAAGAAGATAAGAACGTGGAGATAAAATTGAGGACCTTTGGCTCTGAACATCAAAACAAGGCTGTTTTTCTGGTGGTAAATGCTTGTTCGAGCAAGGATTACATGAATAATATAGTTGGGGTTTGCTTTGTTGGGCAGGATGTTACAGGTCAAAAGGTGGTGATGGACAAATACGTCCTAATACAAGGTGATTACAAGGCTATTGTTCACAGTCCCAATCTTTTGATCCCTCCGATTTTTGCTTCAGATGAAAACACATGTTGCTTGGAGTGGAACACTGCCATGGAAAAACTCACAGGATGGTCCAGGGGAGAAGTTATTGGGAAAATGTTGGGTGGGGAGGTTTTTGGCAGTTGCTGTAGGCTCAAGGGTCCAGATGCACTGACAAAATTCATGATTGCCCTGCACAATGCAATTGGAGGGATAGATACAGACAAGCTACCCTTTTCATTCTTTGACCGGGATGGCAAAAATGTGCAAACTCTCTTGACAGCTAACAAGAGGGTTAATATGGAGGGAGATATTATTGGAGTCTTCTGCTTCTTGCAGATTGCAAGTTATGAGTTGCAGCAAGCTTTGAAAATTCAGAGAGAGCAGGAAAAAAAATGCTTTGCAAGGATGAAAGAGTTGGCTTACATTTGCCAGGAAATAAAAAATCCCTTAAGTGGTATACACTTTACCAACTCGCTTTTGGAGAACACGAGCTTGACAGAAGATCAACAGCAGTTTCTCGAGACTAGTGCTGCTTGTGAAAAACAGATATTGAAGATCATACGAGACATTGATCTTGAGAGAATTGAAAATGGGTGAGTTTTCCTTGGAAAAATTATCATAATATTGACAGCGAGTTGAGTATTTCTGCTTTGGTACCATTCTTTTAGAGATATATTTATGACATGAATTCCAATAGATGATGATTATCCTTGAGTGTTCAAATACTATACTAAAGCTATCTATATATTTGTTTTGGCTCTAGGTGATATCAGTTTGATGCAGGTATAATTCCCGTTAGTCCATTCCGTTAGCAAAATAGCCTTTAAATTTGACTGTGGTGCTCTGTTTTTAGTCGTCTAATACTATTGAACTTACCAGCCATGGATGCCAAGATCGTAAACAATATTGATTTCTTTTCTGTAATTTTATTTTGGGCTTTTTACTAATTCCAGGTGATAAGTTGGCTATTGACAATCTGTATAATCTTTTTTTAAGTTAATCATGTGCATTCAAGTGCATTTTCTTTATTTTCTCATCTCAATCCCCAGCATACGCGCATTCCTGATTAAAGAGAATCTCCATTGCTTTTGATTTAGTTCACTGGAGCTTGATAAGGCTGAATTTTTACTTGGGAGTGTCATAAATGCTGTTGTTAGCCAAGCAATGCTATTGCTGAGGGAAAGAAATCTACAATTGCTTCGTGATATTCCAGAAGAAATAAAAACACTGGCAGTTTATGGTGATCAGGCAAGAATTCAACAAGTATTGGCTGATTTCTTGTTGAATATGGTGCGTTATGCTCCATCTTCAGCAGGTTGGGTGGAGATTCATGTTTGTCCAACACTGAAGCAAATCCCTGATGGACACATTCTCGTGCACACAGAGTTCAAGTATGCTCTCCTCAACTCTCTTGCAAGTTAGTGATAGCAATATTTATACTGATAGAGGAAAAGCCAAAAATTTACGATGGCTGTTACTTTTGTTCCTTTTTTCATTCTTTTCTTTTAAACCCCTTTTGATATTCTGACAGCTGCATAATGTTTTCCTTGAGTTTAATTATTAATGCCAATTCCTTGTTCAAGTATTTTTCTTTTATGAAACTGTGATGATTTTCAGTATTTCTTTGGTCAACTTTTGATCTAGTTTATTCTTCCCCACTCCTCATGACCAGTCAGGCATCCTAATCTGACTTCCAATCTGTAAATCTCAACCGGAAATGGTAGGTATGAGTCAGTCAACAGGTATAGAATTAGATTTGATCTGCCATTAAACATGACAATCACCATCCACAGAGCAATAATTTCGTTAAAGAACACAAGTCTCATTGGTGCACTTCGTTACTAAATTGATAGTGTTATTTATTATTATTATTATTTTCTTTTGAAGGATTGTTTGCCCTGGTGAAGGTCTTCCTCCTGAATTAGTTCAAGACATGTTCCATGGTAGTAGATGGGTTACTCAAGAGGGCCTAGGGCTCAGCATGTGCAGGAAGATTTTAAAGTTAATGAATGGTGAAGTCAGATATATTAGAGAGTCAGAAAGATGCTATTTCTTAGTTGTCCTCGAAGTACCAATGTCTCAAAAAGCTGGAAAAGGTGCTGCAGACTAGATGCTTGGCCTGCAACGTCTACTAAAGAGCTTTCTCAATTGCAAACCAACACCTGTTCTGCTGCACCGTGAGGGGATGGCTCCAAAAATCCAGTTTCAAGGTTCAAGCGTGTGCCAGGGCCGCCTAATCTGGTTAATCTATCCTGAAAACACAGACTTTTTTGCTCTATCCGCGTTCAATATGGTTTTTGCTTCTTTATCGACGCCAGTCACCTACACGTGAGGTAGCTGCTTACTTTCTAGGCTGTTAAATTCGAAGATCTCATCGATGTAGATAAGCCAAATTATAATGCTGTGGTTTGCTGTCATTGTTATAAATAAAGAAGCATCAAAGGATGCCATTAGATTGTTGCAGAGGCTTCCACGACGAGGCCCTCGAAGGTTGGAGATATTCGCCTGCTGCAAGTATATACTGTATGTACTCTAGCTTCTGAAATCCCCGGATAGCTGTAACATATTTATCTGTACGAGGTTGCTCCAGCTAGAGCTAGTCTGATAATTCTTCATTTTCTCTAGTTTAATAAAACCAGATTCCTGTTCCGGAATGTAGTTGAGGGTTTGTATTGTTTCTACTGTCCCCCCTTGACTGAGGATTTCGGACAGCATAAGTCTGGATCGCTTGTTTTGTAATTTGGTTGGTGTGAGGAATGGTCACATATATGCCTCGCAAGTGGGTTTGTGCATAAATTTCTTAATAAACAAGTAGTCTAAGTTTAGATACTTAGTTATTTTATTACCGAATGTCACCCATGTGGGATTAGTGTGCTTCATTAACTCTTGCAATTTCTCTTGATCCCAGTAAGCTTGCTTAATAACATGGTAGCTTTATTTAGGGCTGTTTGCGAGAGCAATTACGGTAACTTTTCAAGGTATTTTTTATTCTGAAATATATTAAAATGAATTTTTTTATTTTTAAAAAATTATTTTTGACATCAACATATCAAAATAATCTAAAAATACTAAAATATATTCATTTAAAATAAAAAAATTCAAAAATACTTAAAAAAAAAAAGTCCTCCCAAACACGTCTTAGTTGCCAAGACGGTGAGCTCTCCTCCTTGTCAAAAAGGATTTTAAGACCGAGCCATGAAAAGGTAAATTAACTCACCATTAGAGATGAATTTTACCATCCATGTGTGCAATTTGTACTGAAAATTCGATGCTTAAAGAAGAGTTTGCTTGATAAGATTTCCAGGTGAACTCGTTTAGTATTATTAATTAGTGTGTTTATGAGTGTAATTGAGTTTATTTTTTAAAGTATTTTTCATTTAGAAATGTATAAAAATATTTTTATATTTTTAATATCAGCAAATAAAAATAATCTAAAAATAGCACAAATCAAAAAAAAATATTGGTTTTATGTCAGTTCCAAGGACCTGGCGGATAAAGGGTGCACCTTGCAAGGAAATCTCAAAACTTGTGGAATTTATATCTCATAGCAAATCCAGTGATCCAGTTTTTAGTGGATCTCCCAGGTCCTTAGCTTGCTTGCATAGTTACATCCACTTGATGTGATCAAAACTTGATCGATTACATTTAATTTAGTCATTACTCGATCAAAATCTTACAGTAGTAATAAAATATATTTGAATTTTGCAGGAAAGAAAAATAAGAATTTCAAGTTATTCCTTAATATAAAAAAAGAGAGTGGTGATATTTTTTAATCTTTTCTTACTTAAAAACACCCAAAAAAATCCTAGAAACCTCGATAATATATATTTTAAACTCTAAAATACCTCTAGTTAAATTTAAAATAAAAAAAAATAAACTAAATAAAAAATAAAATATTAAATCTTGTTCTACTATTTATAGCATGTTTAATGGACAAAACCATATCCATTGAATATTTCTATCTAGGACAAGCTTGTTAGACCAAGTTTAACTATTTTGATGGTTAATTATTCTCTCCACTCACTGTTTTCAGTGACACTTTTTTTCTTCAACATCCAAAAAGTAAAATGTGAAAAAATAAAGCTTTAAATTGAAGTAGGGACCAAGAGAGAATATTGACTCCGGATAGGGGGGTGAAGTGGCTAATGTGAGAGGATAAATAATAAGCTATAGTAACTCACTGTTTTTTTAGTTTAAAATGTTACATAGTTTTTATTCCTTCAATTTATTTCAACACAAATTTAAAATGGACTCTTGTTTAATATTGTAGAAATACTCTATAGCACGCTAGATGTGAAAGAATATAAATGGAAACAGATACTAACACGTAAAGCCATAACTTATTAGTCACAATAACAAACGTGTATAGAAGTAAAGGACTTAGAGATTAGTCGAGGAACACGTAAGCTAATTTAGACATCGATTTTAATAAAAAAAAAAAGATATAGGGACTAGGAAAGGGAAAAATCACGGCAAAACCGTTAGCATGGGAGGATAGAAAATAAAATCGCCGCAAATCACTCTTTTTTAGTTTCTAAGATTGATTTTTATCATTTTTTTAAAATTTTCACATTAAAATTAAAATTTTGCGATACAGATTTCTAGCTTAACATTGAAATTAGAGCTTTGCGATGTAAACATAGATAAAAACGTACATTAACATATAAAACCAAGAAAATATAGTATTAAAAAATCATCTAACCTAAAAATTTAAACTTGTAGATGAGACTCCATAATATTAATATATTATACTCTAACACACTCCCTCAAGTGAAAGCCTTTTGGGTTTGAAACTTGCACAAATCCACATTGTTTTGTGCTTGATTTTTTTATCAAATAGAATCGGGGTAGTAAGATTCGAACTCGTGACCGTTGGGTCAACATTAAAGAATCATCTCACCTAAAAGCTTAAGCTCTTAGGTTAAGCTCTTAGGTGAGATAGTTACTTATTATATAGACAGTAAGGAATTAAGTGAAATGAGGTCAATGTTGTAAAGATTTGATGGATTTCTGGAATTTTACGTAAAGAACAAGTACTGTTCAAATTAAACCTCAGCTAGTTCAAGAACATGTACTGTAGAGATTCAAAACTGGGCATTCGTATTTTCTAGAAATATAAAGAACTCAAAACTCTTGTAATTTTGACTAGTAGAAAACTTGAACATTGGCAGAAAGATTCGATGTGGTTACTGCCATCCCACCAATATTATTTATATCAATTAAAAGAGTACAACGGCTAGAATTTGAGAAATTCAAATTCTGTTACATTTGACACTTATCTACTAATTGACTACTAACTGACTTTAACTAAAACATTTGACTAATTCAAGGATAGTCAATCATCCTGTATACAATTGATTGCTAAACATAAAACATAAAACTTTTAATCTTCAATCTTCAGTTCCAGCTCCTCTGTTTCTTCAACCTGACAGCTTGGCAGTTCTGGAATCAATTCCAGAATTCATCAGAATTCAACACTCCTCCTTGATTCCTGAACTGTACATTCCTACCATTCCTCTTAGTTCTTCAAACCTCTCTTTTGCTAATGTCTTCGTAAATAGATCAGCTAATTGTTCTTTGGAACTGCAGTATTTCATCTCCAGCTCACCTTCTTGCTGGAATTGTCGAATTGCATGAAACTTAATTTTCATGTGTTTGGTTCTGTCATGGAACACAGAGTTTTTGGATATGGCTATGGCTGACATGTTATCACAATATAGCTCAGTAGGTTCCATTTGTTCACAGTTTAGATCCTTCAAAATCTTTCTCAACCACACAAGTTGATTGGCAGCCACAAATGCAGAAATGTATTCTGCTTCAGCAGTTGAATGTGCAACTACTGATTGCTTCTTTGAATTCCAACAAAAGATGCATTCCCCTATTGAAAAACAATACCCTGACGTGCTCATCATCCCTTCATCACTCCCAGCCCAATCACTGTCACAATATCCTTTCAATTTGACAGTGTTCATCTTCCCAAAATACATACCATAATCCAGAGTTCCTTTAAGGTACCTCAGTATTCTTTTTGCTGCTATGTAGTGTGTTTGGTTGGGATTTTGCATGAATCTTGAGAGATAATTTACTGGGAACACTATGTTAGGTCGAGTTGAAGATAGATACAATAAACTCCCTATTAAACTCCTGTAAATTCTTCCATCTGCAGGAGGTGTACCATCCTCTTTTGTGAGTTTCATCCCTAGAACCATAAGAGTACTTACTGGTTTGCAATTGTCCATTGCAAATTTATTTAACATCCTTGTTGTGAATTGTTTTTGACATACAAAGCATCCTCCCTTTGACTGAGATATTTCCATTCCAAGAAATGAGCTAGAAGACCAAGCTCATTCATTTCAAACTTGTTCTTCATGTTGCCTTTAAATTCATCAACAAGTTCTTCATTGTCTCCCGTAATCAATAGGTCATCCACATACACTGGGATTATTAATATATGATCCTTTTTATATACAATGTGGCCTCATTCAAGCTTTTTTCAAACCCCAAGCTTGCCAAATAATGATCCAACTTGCTATACCAAGCTCTAGGAGCTTGTTTTAAGCCATATAAGGCTTTCTTCAGGAGGTAGACTTTGTTTAAGTTGGATTCAATCTCAAATCCCTCTGGTTGTTCTACATATATTTCTTCATTTAATTGTCCATTTAAAAATGCAGATTTGACATCCATTTGCCAAACCAACCATCCCTTTTGGGCAGCCAACATAAGCAGCAACTTGATGGTATCCATCCTTGAAACAGGGGCAAAAGTATCATAGTAATCTACCCCTTGTTCTTGTGAGTACCCTTTAACTACAAGTCTAGCTTTGTTTTTGTTAATACTCCCATCAGTATTTAATTTTGTCTTATAAATCCATTTGACCCCAATAACTTTCCTATGTTTTGGCCTATCTACAAGCTGCCATGTATCATTCTTGTCTATCATCATTAACTCCTCCTTCATGGCTGCTACCCAAATTTTAGAATCCAAGGCTTCTTCTACATTGTTTGGTTCAAATTCAACCAAGTTACATTTGTTATAGATGTCACTTAACAATCTAGTTCCCCTAACTGGTTGTTCTTCATCCTCAGATTCCAGTTCATCTTCACTCTCGGCTGCAAGGTTAGTATTTGTTTCTTCTATTTTATCATCATTCCAATTCCACCTTTGATGCTCAGCCACTTTAACATTCCTAGCAGTTATAGCTAGGTTTGTTTTTAAGTCAAAAATCTTATAGCCCTTAGATTTCGAGCTGTAACCAATTAGGATTCCCATTTCAGATTTTTGGTCCAGTTTCCTTCTCTTTTCCTCAGGCTGTAAAACATAGCATGGACTACCAAATACTTTCAAGTTTTCCATGTTTGGTTTATATCCAAACCACTCCTCATAAGGGGTTTTATCTCCTAATGATTTTGTCATCATCCTATTTAAAAGATAAGAGGCTGTGTTCACAGCCTCTGCCCAGAACCTCAAAGGCAGTTTTTTTTCATAGAGAAGGCATCTTGTCATCTCCATTAGGGTCCTATTCTTCCTCTCACTTACACCATTTTGTTGAGGGGTGTAAGGGATTGTTAATTGATGCTCAATACCCTCTTTAACTAGGTATTCTTCAAATTTATGGGAGGTAAATTCCCCCCCATTATCTGACCTCAAAACCTTCAAGCTGCAGCTGGATTCCTTTGCAGCTGCAGCCTTGAACTTCAAAAACACCTCAAATATTTCTCCTTTTGATTTTAGGAAATATACCCAACAAAATCTACTAAAGTCATCAATAAACAACACAAAGTATTTTGCACCATTTAGGGATTCATGATGCATTGGGCCACATACATCAGTATGCACAAGTTCCAGTTTAACAGTTGATCTATGTGCATTTTTATTGAACTTCACCCTTGTTTGTTTTCCTAATTGGCATGCTTCACATACTTCATTTTGATCATGTATCAAAGGTAAGCCTTCTACCACTCTTAATTCTGCCATTTTCTTTATTGTGGCATAATTAAAATGTCCTAATCTCTTGTGCCAAAGTACTGAGTTTTCAGTGGCAGACATGTTCATGCTTATGTGTTCTGATTTTTCATCAATACTAAAGCACCTTTTTATCATTTTAGCAGTAAATAGAGGTGTCCCTTGATTATCTTTAATTTTGCAAATACCATCTATGAAGAGTAATGAATATCCTTCTTCAAGCAATTGACCAACACTTATCAAGTTTTGATCAATTTCTGGCACATATAACACATGCTCAAAAATTCGTGAGCCAACCAATGTTTCAATTTCAATTTCCCCTTTTCCCTCTACACTAACATACTGTCCATTTGCTACCTTAACCTTTGATTTATAGTTTTCATCAAAGTTCTTAAACATGCTCAATTTTGCAGACATATGGTTTGAACATCCACTATCTATTAGCCAAGTTTGGTCACTTACCTCTGAAATGTTGCAGCTGTGGTTTACTATTGCAGTGAACAATTGCTCATCTTTGATATCTACAACCTCAGCTACATGTGCTTGCTTCCCATTAGAGGTGTTCTTGCAAAATTTCTGAATATGTCCAAATTGCTTGCATTTTCGGCACTGAGCATTCTTGAGCCAACAAAATGACTCAAGGTGGTTTGTCTTTTGGCAGTATTTGCAGATGGGAAATTGATCTTTTCTTTCCTTTCCTTTTGTGTTGAAATTGTTGGCATAACTTTGATTGTTTTGCCATTGTTTTGTCTGCCATTGTTTTCCAGAGCCATTTCTGTTTTCTGGGTTTTTGAAGAACCCTTGATTTTTTGTTCTTCCTTTAAACCCTGCTGCAAAAGCCTCTTCACTTGTGTTTTCTTGCCTTAATGCTTGCCTTTGCTCTACAGCTTGCAATGCATTTATTAGTTCCTGAAGACTCAATTCAGTGAAGTCCTTTGAGTCTTCCAAAGAACATATCTTGTTCTCGAATTTTTCAGGGAGGCTTACAAGTACCTTTTCAACCACCCTTGATTCTTTCACTTCTTCACCTAGCAGAGTCATTTGATTCACAATTTTGGAAACACTTGAGGAGAATTCCTTGACTGTATCAGTATCCTTCATCCTCAATCCCTCAAATTGTCTTTTCAAGGTTAAAATTTGCATCCTCCTAGATTTTTCATCTCCTTGAAATTCTGCTTTTAATTTGTCCCAAGCCTCCTTAGCAGTTTCACACGCCATGATTCTGGTAAAAATCTCCTCACTCACTGCATTGTGTATGCAGGTGAGTGCTTTGAATTTTTTGGCCTTCTCTTCATTGAAGTATTTGATCTGTGCGACTGTAGGGTTGTTGTTCAATGGATTTGGCTCCCTGTTAGTTTCCACAACTTCCCAGAGATCGAATGCTCTGAGATAGGTGGCCATCTTCACAGCCCAAACCCCATAATTTGTTCCTGTGAAGACTGGGGATTTTGCAGAAAATGAAGAATCCATTCCTGTCAAATTTGAATTTCCTCTGCTAAGCCTCTTCTTGACTTGTTTCTGATTGAACTGAGTGTAGGTAACAATTGCTTGTTTCTGCAATTGTTAATCTCCCTTTTTAAAGAACAAATCAAGATTGAATTCTTGATTTTTAAAATTTTGGGTTTTTCTTTTTTCGAAGAATTTTCCCCTGTTTCAAGATCAATGTTGTCTTGAATAATCCTCACTTTTTGATTCACTCGTGTTTCTCTCAGAAGTCCCTTCTCAAAGATCTAATCGCTCTGATACCATGTAAAGATTTGATGGATTTCTGGAATTTTACGTAAAGAACAAGTACTGTTCAAATTAAACCTCAGCTAGTTCAAGAACATGTACTGTAGAGATTCAAAACTGGGCATTCGTATTTTCTAGAAATATAAAGAACTCAAAACTCTTGTAATTTTGACTAGTAGAAAACTTGAACATTGGCAGAAAGATTCGATGTGGTTATTGTCATCCCACCAATATTATTTATATCAATTAAAAGAGTACAACGGCTAGAATTTGAGAAATTCAAATTCTGTTACATTTGACACTTATCTACTAATTGACTACTAACTGACTTTAACTAAAACATTTGACTAATTCAAGGATAGTCAATCATCCTGTATACAATTGATTGCTAAACATAAAACATAAAACTTTTAATCTTCAATCTTCAGTTCCAGCTCCTCTGTTTCTTCAACCTGACAACTTGGCAGTTCTGGAATCAATTCCAGAATTCATCAGAATTCAACAAATGTTTTAGGGATGGAGAAAAGAAAATATGACTCCAAACATTACGGTGAACAGGCTAACACGAGAGGATAAGCAATAAAGCTACACTAAATCACCGACCAATGTTAATGCTGTTAATGACACCTCTAAAATAGATAGATAGAAAATTAAGGAACGAAAAACACAAGAGGGCGAGTTTATCTGTTTCTGCTTCTTGTCCCTGTGACTGTGACCCCGAAGGCCACTAGTATCTGCACGCACGCGAAGAAAAATGGTAGAGAGAGAGAAGCCAAGAAAGCAACAAAAAAAATAGGGCAAGTTGGCTACTTGCCGACTAGCTTCCAAAACTGGAGCTAACCATGTCAAAAACTTTATTAAACGAAACGATGTTTGCATGGATGAAGATGAGGTGTAAGGATAAGAGAAGAAACATTCTTCTCCCTTCGTGGTAAGTTTTTCGAGATATGCACCGAGACCAGGCATCTGGATTAATTATAGGTGATTAAGACATATTCAGTTTAAACGTCAACATTAAATCTTCTCTTTTCAGGTCTTACCTGCATGGATCTCTTGCCTACCTTCATGATGATGGATCACGCCTTTCCTCGACACGTGGACCGACCTTCCCTCACGAGAGGTTGAGTTCATAGAATCATATTTTTGGAAGAAAGGGTATTGTATATTACATTACATGTATCTATAAAATAAAAGCAATGTGAAGTAAAAAAAAAGATTAAATTTCAGGGTTGTCATGGCGGCAGAGCGTATGACAGCTCGGCCTCCGCCTCCGCCTCCGCCAATTTCTCGCACCTGGGATAGAGGTAAGAGAGCGCAACCACTGTTTTAGATTTCGAATCTAAGACCACCAGCCGTAGAACACTGCAGTGCTGCCTTTGCCGAAAGAGGAAAGCTTTGCTGTTAGAGAAAATAAATAGACCTGTCAGGCAATTCTAACACCCCATAATTATTGTTTTATGTAAATAGTAAAAACAAAGAACATTGTTCAAAGATAATCTAGCCTGTTTGTTTGTTTCTGCTTTCTCAAAATATTTTTTATTTTGAATTAATTATTTTTAGATAATTTAATATATTAATATAAAAAATATTATTTTAATATATTTCTGAATAAAAATCACTATTAAAAAACTCTCAAACTAAGTATTTGTTTGAAATTGTGATTATAATTACTTTTAAAATTGATTTTCATTCATAAAATAATATTTTTTTTAAAAAATGTTTTTGACATTAAAACATTAAAATAATCAAAAAAACACAATGTTAAACCTAACTAAAAATCTCTCCAGAACCCTCATTGATGTATGGGTAATTAATGTGAGAGGATAAGCGGAGTATGGTACTCTCAACCACAAAAATACTGGATGGGTCTTACAGAGTAAAATGAACAAAACGACTGTGGATTAATAACTTCTTTTCGAAAGGACTTGTGGGTCCAACACTCCAACATGCTACTTTTTTGCCATTTCTTTTTCTTGCTTTAATTATGATAAGACTTATTTCGGAAATGTTAAGGTGTGACAATCTTGTCTAATGTTAAGCCTCGGATTTCATGGGACAAATCCTCACCATGTTCTTCATCCCACTTCTTTAGTTGTTCAAGCAGTCTAGATTTATCCTCAATTTTCATCAATATCTTTTCTATTTGATGCATTTTCAAATCCTGCAATCTCTATTGACTCTCTCTAATAGTTAGTTAGAGTTTTGGCAAGATAAATCATGAGTTATATTCTTAATTTTATAAAATACATTACATATATTTTTTTTTCAAAATTTATTTATTTAATTACTCTTTTGACTATGTTTAATTTAATATTAATTTATTTAAATTTTTTTCTCATCAAATATTATATATTATCTACATTTTTTATTTTTTCAAAGAAAAAAATCCTGACTATTTTTTAGTTTGGAGATTTTATTATTTTTATTTTTCATATTATATTTTTAATTTTTTATTTAAATGAATTTTTTTTTATTCTATTTTAAACTTCAAACTCAACTATAATTTTAACTAAACACTTTAATTTCAGTTATGAATCACAACTAAAAATATTTTTCATGAAATTATTTTTTTTTAATCTCAACTATATATATTAACAAAAATATACTCTAAAAAAATGGGAGAAAGTGGAGTGAAAAAAAGTGGTATTAATTGGGAGGCCTTTTAGCAGAGATAGAAAGCCAAAAAAGGCAAGCCCCTAATAAAATACTAGCCACTAACAGCCTAGCATGTTGTTCTTTGGCGTGTCATGAACGCGCTTTTACAGTAGAGAAACAAGCACTCAAAGGCTAATATAGTTTACACGCAACAAAGTAGCGCGTGGAAAGAACTGAAAATATTTTGTATATTTTAACGTCAAAATTTTGATAACGTCTAGCATGCAAGGATTCTTTTAATTATTATTTTTTTTATTCCTGATGTTGAAATAAAATAAAAAAACATATTTATTTCAATGAATTCTAAGAAAACGAAAATTATTAAAACAATAATAAACACTATGTAAATTTAGAGAATTGCACACATCATATCGTCAAGAGAAATGAAGTGCAGATAATTTCATAATGACCGCTTATCTTGAGTGAGTTCTGTCTAATTGCTATACGAACTATAATTCGAGAGCATTGTCCTCTCGTGATCAAATGAATATTGTCTTCTTTTTTTAATTGTTGGTTGGTTTTGTTTTGTCAAGATTAAAATTTCAGTTATTTTTTTAAGAAAAAACAAAATCCATTGAAATGGATGCTTGCTGACGGTTCCATCGGGCCGGTGAAAACAATTAATCCTTCAATAAAAAGAAAAGGCTGGGTAGAAAAACTCGCCGGAAAGCAAAAATATTTTCGTGTTACTTAAGTTTTTAGAGGGAGAAAGTAAGAGATGTAAAATAATGGCAGCAATCCATAAAATCCAAATGAGAGAGAGAGAGAGAGAGAGACCTAATAAGCTCTGAGTGTGATAAATAAAAAAGCAGAGAGAGAGGAAGAAAAAAGAAAAGATCTTCTCTACTCCTCAAAATCCTCTTCTCAAAGAAATCAAGAACAAGCAAGCCAGAGATAGAAAGAAAGAAAGATTGGAATGAACTGATTCATTGAGAAGCCAAGAAAATGGAAAGCACGACACCGCCAGCAGAAGAGCTCCTAAAAAAGATCCAACAACTCGAAGCAGGACACCATCATCTTCAACAACAAATGACAAAGCTCAAGCTTTCCTCCACCTCTACCGATTCAAAACCAACCCAACAAAGGTCCCATTCTATATCTCCGCAAAGGTCTGGCCCCAGGAGTCGGGTTGCTGGTGGGCCAACCGGGTCGAGTTTCGAGGCTGCTTGGAAGAAGGGTTCTGCTTCATTTAGGCATTCATCGCCTTTACAGAGAGAGAGTAGAAGTTTGAATAGTAATGATGTTAGAGATGGTCACATTAATGGTGGTGGAGAAGGAGGAGATGGTAATAGAGGAGGACCTTCTGTGAAGTTTACTGATAAACAATATTCGAATATATTGCAGTCCGTGGGACAGTCTGTTCATATTTTTGATCATTCATGTCGTATTATTTACTGGTGAGTTTGTTGTATTTTTCAAAGATTTTTTCTTTTGCATTTTAGTTTCGCTTCTTTGTCATTAGGGGCCGTTGTTTGTGTGTATGGTGTATTTCTTTTGGTTTGAACTTTGTATGTTGTTGTAACTGTTGATATGTTGGTGGTTGAATATGGAAATTGTGATTCCGATTTCTGAATTTGATTTGTATTAGATGATAACCCCTTTTAATCTGAGCTGTATTGAACGGGTTTCGCGTGATCTTCTTTGTTGGGTTTTTCTAGTTTATGCTGGAATTGAACACATTGACTTACGGGGTTTAGATGTGTTGTTATGGTTGTGCAGGAACCGCGCAGCGGAGAACCTTTATGGTTACTCAGCCGCAGAAGCTCTTGGTCAGGATGCTATTGAGCTGCTAATTGATCCTCGGGACTATGCAATGGCAAATGGTATAATTCAACGAGTTAGTATGGGGGAGAAATGGAAAGGGAAGTTTCCAGTTAAGAATAAAATGGCGGAGAGGTTTACAGTTGTTGCTACTAACACTCCTTTATACGATGATGGTGGTGCTTTGGTTGGGGTTATTTGTGTGTCGAGTGATTCACAACCTTTTCAAGGAGTTGGGGTTGCATTGTTGGATTCGAGGAACATGGAAGCAGAGTCAAGTTATAGCCGGCCCAGGAATATCGTCATGAACAAACTTGGTCTTGATTCTCGACAGCCCTTGCAAAAAGCAGTAGCGTCAAAAATATCAAATTTGGTCAGTCTATTAGTTTTCTGTATTCCAATGTATTTAACCATACAAAGTTGCCTATCTGATTGTTAGAATCACCAAAACAGGCATCCAAGGTGAGCAACAAAGTCACGTCCAAAATTCAGCCTGGAGAGAAAAGTATGGATCGTGAAGGAGGGAGCGGGGACAGCCACTATTCTGACCATGGATACTCAGATGCAGCTCTATCTGACCATCGGGAGGATGCTACTTCTAGTGGAGCTAGTACGCCAAGAGGAGATGTGCATCCATCTCCTTTTGGTGTATTTTCTCATCTTGATGACAGGTCCCCAGTACAATCAAGCAGAGACTCTGGTGATGAGAGCGAAGGTAAGCCTGCATTTCACAAGATCTTTACCTCAAAGGCAGAAGCATGGATTGTTAAGAAAGGGTTGTCATGGCCTTGGAAAGGGAATGAAAAGGAAGGCTCAGAAGCAAGGACTGCACGTTTTGAGTGGCCTTGGTTACACAATGATCAAGAGAGTGAAACATTTCATCAGACAAGTTCCTCTTCTTGTGCAAAATCTGAGAACCATGTCAGTGAAAATAATCGCCCTGCCAATAATGAGGCCTCTGGGTCCTGGTCTTCTTCAATTAATATTAACAGCACAAGCAGTGCCGGTAGTTATGGAAGTACCAGCAGTACTGTGAATAAGGTTGACTTGGACACTGATTGCTTGGATTATGAAATATTGTGGGAAGACTTGAATATTAGAGAGCAAATTGGGCAAGGTAATTATCTTTAAATTGAAAAGTGTGCTTCTAGAGTATCAAATCTAAAATGTCCTTCAAATTTGATCTTTTCTGAACTTCAAATTTTTTGCATCCTCATCGAATGTGTAGTGACAAATAACAGTGTTCTGTCAAAATGCTTCTTTAGTTTTTATCTTTAAGCTACGATGTTTTGCTTGACTACACTTCTTTCACATTCACTTAACCACTTTTACTTATATTCCTGCAGGTTCTTGTGGAACTGTATATCATGCCCTGTGGTACGGATCAGTATGTTCTCTCGCTCTTTTCCTTTGAAACATCTTCATTCTCAATGAAGCATGATCACTAAGTGTATATGAATTTAAATATTTGAGATAAGATTCAGCGTTATGCCTGCTATCTATCCTAGTCCAAGGCTTTCATTTCTGTTCACTATGGATAATATGAACAGAAGCAAACTCAAGTTAAAATTGCCTAGTCTGAACTTTGTAAGCATACATGTCTATAACATCAATGTGTCTCACATAAATCACATAAATGGGATGTTATCTGCATTTAGTGTATATGTGACTCTGCTTTCTTATTCTTACAGAATATAAGATGCTGCCTTGTGAGCTGGATTCTTATGAAGCTTTAATTTTGTTTCACATTAAGTGGAATGAGGAAAAGAAGCAAAATGAACTTTGTGATAATGGTATTTTATTTGTCTGTGGTTAAGTAAAACTCATTTTATTTCAGGATGTTGCTGTCAAGGTATTCTCCAGGCAAGAGTATACAGAAGATATTGTACTTGCATTTAAACAAGAGGTGGGATTCCAGTAATTTCAACAAAATCCTGGTTACAGTGTCTTGCTTCCTTGTTAGCCCAACAGAATCTTAGTTACAGTTTCTTTCCATTTAGATGCATTTCAAATTGGGATGTTTCTAGTATGGTCCCAAGCATCTTGATATTCATGCCCCATTTTAACCGATTCCATTTTCTTCTTCTTTTTCTTACCTACTACAAACTGGTCCGTATGTACATGATTTTACTGTCTTAAAACTGCCAACAACCTTGCAATCATTGTCATATTAACTTCTTTTTATTGAAGGTCGTTTCTTTAGAAGATCTTAATGTCTGCAATGTATATCAATGCTTGGGATGGAGTAGACAAGTGAGACCATTTAACTGAAGGCTTTGAAGTCTATAAATATGTAAATTAAGATAATAAGAATCAAAATGCTGGTCAACTGGACTATACTGGCCTTAGTTGGATCTGCTAACAGCTGTATTTACTGGTATTTTCAAATCTTGATTTCATCTAGTTTAAAGTGTGTTTGGGGATGTGGAGGGTGAAGTTTGTGCACGGGGCTCGCAAAAAAAACATGAAAAAACAAGAAAAACTAGCTTCTATGGTTGAAGTTTGTGCATGGTTGGGCCATACCTAATCTCAACTTCAACTTCTATCACATTCTCAAACACTCTAACAATGTTGGGTCTTGCCTGAAGAATAGGGTAATTTTGGAGTTCAGACTTGGGAATATATCATGTCTTGCGTTGTTATATGATGAAGGATGATCCCCTTCCCCATTTTAAAATAACATTAATGCCCCTTTTCTTTTCATTCATGAAGGTATCTCTCATGAAGAGACTCCGACATCCAAATGTTTTGCTCTTCATGGGTGCTGTGACTTCACCTCAGCGTCTCTGCATTGTTACAGAGTTCCTCCCACGGTAATTTTGAACTCCATCTCAACAATCGAATGATGATCTTTCAGTTTCATTACTTTTTCAGTGTGCCAACTAAAACATGATACATGATTTTTGTAGGGTGTCATGTGATTGATATTAACTTGTAAATTCTTGAAACAGAAGATAATGTACTTTTCAGTAACTGTTCTATTTCCCATTGATGCAGTGGAAGTTTGTTTCGCTTACTGCAGAGGAACACAACCAAGCTAGACCCTAGACGGCGTGCTCATATGGCATTGGATATAGTGAGTATTGAATTTTTTTATGAATATACTTCCTGGTAGGAATTATTGCTTGTTGTAGTGCTAAAACTCTTGGGCCTGTAAAGAATGCTGAAGGTTGATGATGTCTCTAAATTATATGATACCACCTTGTTGGGACCAAAATGGTGCAATGACTGTCTTGTTTTCTTGTTGAGGATCTCTATGGTTTTTGCGTTTGCTCAGGGTTCTTGAGGTGTTCTGATTGATTTTTAATAATGAAATGTGTTAAGAGTATAATATAATCATATTATGGGACCTCACTTATAAGCTTGAGCTTTTAGGTGAGATGGTTCCTTAACGTTGTATCAGAACCTTGTTGACCCAGAGGTCACGAGTTCGAATCTCACCACCCCCATTTTATTTGATAAAAAAACCAAGCACAAAGTAATGTGGGTCTGTGCAAGTTTCAAGCCCAAAGGGCTTTCACTTGAGGGTGTGTGTTAGAGTATAATATAATCATATTCTGGGGCCTCACCTATAAGCTTAAACTTTTAGGTGAGATAGTTCCTTAACAAAATGTAACTCATTCTTTATTTTATTGTTTGAATCCTCTACAGGCTCGAGGTATGAACTATCTTCATCATTACAACCCACCTATCATTCATCGTGATCTGAAGTCTTCAAATCTCTTAGTTGACAAGAACTGGATTGTAAAGGTTTGTCATTAATTATAAGTATTTTCTTATGCAATTTGTTTGGTTTTCTATTTAACTTCAGTTTGAGATATATTGGATATCTTCTTCTTTTTCTGTTGAGGTGAAAATATAATTATATTTGACCAGGTTGGAGATTTTGGTCTATCACGTCTAAAGCATGAAACTTATTTGACAACAAAAACTGGGAAGGGAACGGTACTGCGACATATTGTTACTTTATCTTGTCAAAATAGTCATTCTGTGATTCTACTGCCCATGTTTTGTCATTGCAGCCTCAATGGATGGCACCTGAAGTTCTCCGTAATGAACCCTCAGATGAAAAGTATGTTCTACCCTTTGGGCTGGGAAAACGTGAAACTTTGAAACTTCCGGTTGAAGTGTCTTCTCTTCTGGAACCACCCCAAGCCTGAAATTGATTTCTTTTCTGTTGTTTGGGTTCGTTCAGGTCTGATGTATACAGCTATGGAGTGATACTTTGGGAGCTTGCTACTGAGAAGATTCCTTGGGATAATCTCAACTCAATGCAGGTATAGTTTTCACTAATCTGTTGGTGTGCGGGATGATAAAGTGTCGTTGAGTGCTTGAACAGCAGAATACATTGCTGCCAGCACCTGCGCTGGATGTTCAGGCAGATCATTTCCTAATTTTCAATGTGGAAAATAGTAAACAATGCTAACATAGCACTGCACATATGAACTATATTTGTTCTGTGTACTTGCAGGTGATTGGAGCTGTAGGGTACATGAAACAACAGCTCGAGATTCCAAAAGATGTGGATCCTCAGTGGGCTTCTTTAATTGGGAGTTGCTGGCACAGGTGCTTATTTTCTTCTACTTGATTCTGAAAGATTAAGCAATTTTACCATTGCTGAAAGTGCTTCTATGGTTGGTTAGGATGGTCATTAGACTTTCACCACTTTAAATTAATCGACATGCAAATGCTCAACAATTTCTGGTTATAAAATAACGAGAGTTCAAAGTTTTGATCCTAATTAGTGACTCTTAATTCCTTTTTCTTTCTATTTTCATACTTCAGCCCACAATGTTATGTTTGTCCTGTATCATCATGAATGTGTTAGATTTTTGGAACTACACATCATAAACTTTGATGCATGAATCAATACCCTTGGTAGTGCTATATGGAGGATGCATGAAACCAACACCAAGTGGTTAAACTAGGATTTAACGGGTTGACTTGTAGATGTGTATGAAATGCTTATGATTATATGGTTATGATGGCTGTCTTGTTTGACTTTGGCTGTGGGGATTTTTCAATTATTGTTGGAAGATATCTGATGTTGTCATGTGGATTTCATTTTGATGTTGAATATATTATAGAATGATTAGGTTTGGTCTTAGGCATTTTGATTAAGACGTAGCTATACTGAAAAGTGAAATCATTTTTCTTGGCACCTTTTTTTACAGAACTCGATTATCCATATTCCCATTTTTCAAAACATTCTAATGGTTGAATTTGTAACTTGGTCCAAACCAGTGATCCACAGTGCCGGCCAACTTTCCAGGAATTGCTGGAAAAACTCAAAGATCTTCAAAGACAATATGCCATTCAATTCCAGGCAGCCCGTTCTGCGGCTGGAGATAACACACGGAAGGAACTGTAGGTCAGATTCATATGCTTGTCTCATTAGCATGGCCACAGTTTGCCATGACTTTGCTTTCCAAAAGGCTCGTGTCTGACCCCACGTGCTGGTGAAGAGAAAGATTACCAGGATAGCCCACGGATTGCCACTGAAGGCATGTGGTAGTGGTATGGAAAAGCTCGCGCCAGATAGACTACGAAAAGGAAAAGGAGAGGGTGGTTGACATCCTTGTGAGCAGACTGATTTTCTTACGGTGATTATTGGGGTGGTTGCATTTTTTTTTTATGTACTAACATGATTAAAAATTTCGTCATCCGTCAGCGGTGCTGTGTGATTGGATTCATGTAAACCCACTAGTGATTTCAATGTTAGAGATGTTTAGGACCACCGAGTTGTACAGAAAACACAGTTTTCAATTCGATCAAATAGGAGTGGGATTAGATAATTGTCATTCCTCGGTTGTTGTTCTATACATGTTTGTTTAAAAATGATGGGTTTTGCTGTCCTGATTTTTGCATTTCTATCTCACCCAGTCGGGCAATTTTATAAGTCAGCTAGGAGCACTCGCCTTGCATGAATTTTAATCTAATGTTTCCTTTTTTATAACATATATAAAAATATAAGACGTTGCAATCTCAGCTTGTATAAAAGAAAAGTAGATTATAAGTTTGAGAAAAAGAGCGATTGAAAAGACAAGCTTCTCCCCTTGAAAATCTTCACTTTTTTCTCTAGAAAATTAAAATTTACCACCCCTCAATTCGCATGTTCTCACAAAACAGCCTTGACTGTCTATATTATTTATATTAACCACAGTTCTCTCTTAATAAATCCTTTGAATACTAAGCAGGTCCTTTTATACTACAGTGGGTGCATTCACGGAAAAAAGGGTTCTCATCAAGTGAGCCAAACCGTCTTATCTGCAATAATTAAATGGGGGAGCAAAGCCAGTAAAAAATGCAGAAAATGTTTTGCCCCGATTGAAGCTACACTACAAACACTCTTTGCCTAGCCTCCGATGCAAAACGTATACTGAGATGGTAGGCTACTTGATAGAGTTTCTGTGCGTTTAGAAATGCTTTTCAAATTATATTTAAAATGTAAAAGCATGTTTTTCAAGATGCTTTTAATTGGTTTTGATGTTTTCGTATTGAAACTAGTAAAGATAATTTAAAAATATTAATTTGATATATTTCAATTGAAAATCATGTTAAGCATTACCGAACGCATTCACTACTTTCAAAAGAACAGACCTACGCATCGAACTGCACCCACATGTGATGAGCAGTAGTTCTTCCTCGAAGTTCCCATGTTATATCTTAAGAACTATTCGCTTGTTGCGAGGAATGTTTGATGTGCCGATGAAGTTCAGGAAACATACACTAAGACAACAAAGACTGGGTGAGATCAGCAGAACCAAGCGCCCGCATGCACTATACCACGACAAAAAGTCAAGAAAAACGATAAAATCGGGAGAAATGGGAGGTTGGGAAATGATTTCTAGAGAATCTCAATGGAAGGAAGGAAGTATTTTAGAGAGCCAAATCTTTAAAATAGATGTTTGAATAATATATATATATATATATAGTTTTTTTGTTAATGTGTGTTTTAATGGTAAAAACAATTTTGAAGAATCATTTTTTTATATATTATTTTAAATATAGTGCAATTATTTTGTATGTAGTTTAGTTATGCAATTAATTATGCAATTAATAGGAAAATATTATATAATTAAATAATTATTTTTAAAAAGTCTTCCAACAATATAATTATTTTATTATTATTATATTTAAATAAAAAATGAATTTAAAATAAAAAAAACCTGCAAACTAAAAAAAAATATCGTATAATTATTTTCTTATACTAACTATTATTATTTTATAATTAATAATAATTATTAGCCAATAAAACCCAACAAACCCTTTTAATCCCCCTCCCTCCCCAAATCAAGGTATGTGGGTGTATTTTTTTTAATTTTTTTAATATTTGGCTTCTCTCTCAAAACATGTAGGAATGACTTCTCAACTAAAGAGAAGCCATTTTAGCTACTAGTATGTCTTCTCCCATTGGAGTGCTTAAAAATGATGAAAATAGCTAAAAGGACAAAAATTTAGCTTTGTCTCCTCACATGCCTCTCCCCATTGGAGATGCCCTAACAGCTTACTTTGATTTCTCCTATTTATGTATGGTGGATTACTGATCACAGAGATAGAAAAAAAAAGTTAGGCACGGATATTATCTATATAGTAGGGAATCGCCGATTTCCTGGAGATGGTTTTTGAAAAGCATAGCAAGCATGTTTACATCGGTCATCAATTCCAAACATTTTATGCAAATGAAAAATATAATAATAACTTCCACATTAGCATTCATAAAAAATTCATGTAGCATCGCTCTCAGAAAAATTTAAACCACGGCATACCAATGTGTTTCTAGTAAAGAAGATGTCGAATAGCAGCGACAGCATCGCCTTTGTGCTCACGTAAGGTTCTCTCTGCTACCTTCTTGTCCAACTGGTGTCGACATCAAAGAAAAATGCTATAAGCCACTGGCAGGTGCAAATTGAAATCTGTTAATTCAAATTAAATAATACTAGGAAAGTAACCTCTAACTCATTTGCAATTATGTCAATATCAGCTGCGTTGATCTTCACAGCAGCCAATTCTTTCTCCCTGTCAAGCAGAAAAAGGATAATAATTAGTTGAAAAAGCAATGGCATTCAATAGGTAACAGCCTGCCTGAGAAAAATGAAGATATACAAAAAGATGGGAATAAATTTCCAAGAAAATAGCTAGGCTGCAGTACCTACTGCTTTTCATACAAAATAGTGCACGATTGAACTTCTGAGCAAGGCACAGAATTCTGTGATTCTAATTCGAGAGATTTGAAATACCAGCTCAGAGGGAGAAAAAAGACGCACATTTATGTGTAAGAGAAATGACTAAAAAGAATAAATAAATGTTGATGAACAAATGCTATGTGAAGGCATTTATCCTGTACAGGAACTCAAAACAAGTATATATTTAGATACTGGTATATTCAATGTAATACACAAACCAATACATAACAGGATCATCTCCAATGTCATCAAACTATGATGAGCTCATTGAAGTTTCAGTCTTTCAAGATAAAATCTTCTAAATATTTGCTAGGCAATACCCATTAAAGATTGGCATGCCTAAGAGTTCTCTTTCCCCATATCCCTTTGATTACTCTATAAGTCTCATTTAAACTACAATACAAAGCACTAACGCATCGTGTCAATCAGGACAGAACATCATTAAGAAACCCGACCCATGTAAGATAATCTGTTTGTAATTGTATTGTCAGCTAAATATCATAAACCATGCCACATTCAGTAAAACATGTCCAATTTGCTTACCAGGTCCGGAACATTTGATCTAACAATAACTAAAGAGCAAGCTACTGCTCTAAATTATGTAGCCACAATCCCTCCCCCTGATAAAATGAAGCTTAGCTTCAAATTATTACATAATATTCTCAATCAATCAAAAAAAGAAATAATCCGCATACAGGCAAGGTCTCTTCATAAAACCATCTGCTATTAAATGCTCTAGTAATCAAGTTATTAAGTCTACAATTACAATAAGATCAAATCGGTTACCTCAATCTCATAGCATTAGCATCAGCTTCAGCCGAAGAAGCAATGGAAGCCATAGCTTCTTGAACACGGGTGGAATCGAGTTGGCGATCTTCAACACGGTCAGTGAGTTTATCAAGTGCTTTGCTTTGTTGCTGTAAGTCTTTCGAATCGACTACTCTATCGACTCCTCCTTCGTCCCCGCCTTCCATTTTTTCAATCTTGAAACTTTCGTTTTCTTCTGTTTATTTCTTTAGCTACTAAAACCCTAGATTGCCTCACTCCCGTGCTGTTTGTTTTCCCTCTTCTCGAATAGGGAGGAGGTATTACGAAAGGACTAAAGTAACCTCACCTGACTCGATCACATTCCGGCTGGTGTTTCTAAAGATATTAAAAAAAGAAAAGTATAAGTCAAAATAATATTTTTAAATAAAAAATATTATAATTTTTTATATTAACATATGAAATCATAAAAAAATATTTTTTAATATAATTTTTAAATTAAATATAGATATATTAAAAGGTAATATATGAAAGCTATGTAATTTGCGTTATAGGTCTCACTTCTTCTCGATTTTCAACCAGTATTATGCATGATGAGATCAAGATGACCAATATGAAAGAAATCAAGAAACCACAAAGTTATTTTTCTTAGAAATCATAATGTCAGCCAATGAAATGAGAGAGAAAATTAATTAATTAATTAATTAATCCAAAAAAATATTACTGGCGACAACTATCTCACCATAATTGATAAAAGTATGGGCTGCTGTAAGCCCTCTATTGGCCATTGGGTACAGAAGAAATGGAGTCTAAGGTAAGGCCAGGGCTGTGCGCTCGAGGTCAGTATCTATACACCCAGGCCCACAAAAGAGTTGCTTGAATTTGCAGCACATGGCGGTCCGTACTGGAAGAAGAAAATCATGGGTGGGCAGGGTACACGTACGTAGGGGAGGGGCTGGTCGGCAGGGGACCCAGTCCAGCTGGGTACTTATTGTCATTAATACTAATTAATTAAATCAACTTTGAAAAAAGATGGCCGAAAGAGTACAGTTGTTTATTTTGGCTCAAAAGTCAAATTATTTTTATTTTTATAAAATTTTATTTTTAAGACTACTTTTACAAGTTAATATAAAAAATCATTTAAAAAATATTATTTAAATATATTTCTAAATAAAAAATAATTATAAAGAAAACATGCCTAACGCCCAGACATCCCCCACCTAAACGAGGAAAGAATGGACCCTTCCCACCCTATTTGCCGCTGCGCTATCTGACATTTAAGTAAGAAGTCAGCCGTGCCATAAATGCTACGAAGATTACATTGTGTACATACTTTCCTTTCTATCTCGACGTTCATGCTATAAGTCGGTGATTATTTTGTTTAGGTTTGCTTTGGTTTTTTAATTAAAATTCAAAGAATAATAATTATTTTTTTATATTTTTCTCAATTCTTTCATTTATTTTATTTCATCAAAATTGAACTAGCCAAAAAATATATATAATATTTTTTTAATCGGTTTGATTTGGTTTTAGTTTTAATTTATCAATTTTAGGCTTAAAAAACCAAAAAACAAAGTGGTAGTTTTTAAAAAAATCAGTTTTTTTAATGAGTTGATTTTTCTTTTTCTTTTTTGTTTTATTGATTTAATCGGTTTTTCAATGTTTTTAATCAACTCTATATTCTATATCATTCTGTGTATATTCTTTGACCATTTTTCTTTATTATTTTAAGATAGAATTCGGATCCACGCCAGTTTCAGACAAGTTTTATCTCATTTACAACCAAATAATTAGTTATTCTATTGTGATTTCACTACAAGCCCAGTTAATCAGTTAATCTGTCTGTGCCCTTCTAGAATCAAGATTACATCCATGCACGGCTTTGTCAGGGATACAAGCCATCGAATCTAGGGCTCAGAGAATCCATGAGGGGATGCGTTCTTGTGACATGTGACCTGAACTTGCTTCATTTAAACCTGAATGAGAAAGATCGATCGAGGATGTATTTATTTTACGAACTATATAGGTTAATTTACCCTGATGACCCTGAAAGGAATTAATAATCAGGCCTTGCATGAAGAAGAAAACGTGTGTACTGTGTACTTTCATTTAAAACATAACACGTGCAAGAACTACAGACGCCAATGAAAGAGAGAAAAACATTTCTATAGCTTTTAAATAACCAATATGATTAATAACTATTAATAATCAGGCCTTGCATGAAAAGGAAAAGACAAGAAAAATAGCTTTTATTTTTCATTTTCATAGAGTTAAAATATCATTTCTAGGATGAATAGTTATTACTCATATTTGATCAAAGAGTTAAATTTTTTTAATATATTTATATAAAAAATGATTTTGATTGTACTTGTATTTATTATTTATTATTAATAAATAGTTATATTAATATTATATATATTAAAATAGAATTGGCTTCTCCAAATAGCTATTTTCTATTGAAATGCAAATATAAAAAATGATATATTTACATTTTTCTAAAAATTATTATTTTGCTTCTCTAAATAACCTTTTTCTTTGTAGATGCTTGTATATATGGGCTTTCACGGTCTCATGTCATGCCTTATTGTCTCCTATTCCATATGAATTGACACATGTCCTCCATATGTTTTCGGTTTATTGTCGATGACTTTTTTGTTTTTTTTTTCATGCAATTGTCTCTCCAAAACCTGTAAATATATCATGGTCTTTGTTGCCATTGGTAGTTCAAACTCGGTCTTTTTAGTTTTGATTTTTTTTTATTTTTTATCAATTTCTTTTTTGTTATGGCTTTATTGTCTTTCAATTTAACTCTTGGGTTTTAATTTGTAAATGTAATGTTTTTTATTTATTTAGTCCTTCTACTTTTAATTTCTTATTTTAGTCCCTTGTTATTTGTCAAAGTTTTTATGACTTTTATTTTTATCCTTCAAAACAAGTTTGTAGTTTTTGTTTTTTCAATGACATAATAAATCCAATTTGGCCCATCTTCTTTTGATTCCATGTTGTCTTCCTGTATTTTTTGTCTAGGTTTTTATAGTTTTCAATTGTATCCTCCAAATCAAGCCCCTGGCTTTTTATTTATTTATTTATTTAATAATAGTGGTGGTGGTGGTGGTAATAATATTTGAATTCCAAATTCCTTCTTTGTTACTTTTTTTTATCAACAATGAAAGTATAATTACATGGCAGATTTTTTTCAAAAAAAATTCAATTTCAAATTTAAAATGTTGTGTTTTTTTTTAAATTCATTTTTTAAATTTAAATATAATTAAAAATAATAATGATTATATTGTTGGAGGGTTTTTTAAAATCAATTATACAATTATATAATTTATTCTTATTAATTGTATAATTAAATTAGATAAAGAATAAAGCATTATATTTTAAATGATATATAAGAAAATGTCTCTTCTAAATGACTTTTACTAGTGGGAGTACACATAAAAAAATTATATTTACACTATTCAAAAAATCATTTTAAAGATTTAGCTCTCTGAAATAACATTTATCATTGGAGATTCTTTAACAATGATAATAATGGTAATAATAAAAACAATAATGTCAGTAGCCATGGCAATAATATTGATGATGATAATAATTGAGTGACAACACACAACAATTATAAAAATATCAGAGAGAAAATAATAATATTAATAGCAATGATGATAGTAGTAATAGTTTGTTATAGTGATAATAGTTGTTGTTGTGGTTATAATTAAAATAACAATGCTAGTTATAATAATAAAAAATGATTATTTTACTAGAATAATAACAATGACAACAACAACAATAACAATAGTAATGATAATGACAATAATAAAAAAAATGATAAGAATAATAACAATTATAATAATAATAATAATTTTTATATTTATTATTTAAATATTTATCATTTTAATTTATTTGTATGATTGAAGTTATTTTTTATTCAAATTTATCATTTAATATTTAATTTATTATATAAGAAATGTTATAGTTTTATAGATCTGGTATTACAGGTACAATGACTCAAGCAATCGGTTAAAAAAATCAACATATTTTTTTATAAGATATTAAAATTCTCTCTTTATTTTATTTTTATCAAATCACTCTAATGATATAATCCATGTCACGTGTTTATCAAAGTGTCGAATTTTAACTTCATTTTTAATCATCGTCATAACTGTACATCTTTTATTATTATATTTCAATACTAAATATTATTTTCCGTATAAGAAAATGAGTGTCTCTACAACAAATCGCGCGCGTGTATTCGTGTGGTAAAACAGCGGAGGCGGTGAGTGAGAGAGGTACTTGCACAATAAGTTAGTGGTTGAGAGCTCAAGGACAGCATCTTAATGAGCTCACCGGCCAATAAGTGCCACACTGAAAGAGAGTTGAGTTTTTGCGCCATTTCGTCAAAACAAGAATCGCCAGTCCATGTATAATGCAGATATATTGACAGAAACAGATAAATTTTGATTCAATCGAACTGCATCATTAATGCTTTACTATTACCTATTGCCAATGATTTTCACTATAAATAAGCTCACCCTCCAGGTATCTCATAACCAGTCAAAACACCCTCTGTTTCTCTAAAGATATTAAAAAGATGGGGAGATTTTCAAGCAAACATGTTGGTTTTTTAGCTGTAATGTTCGTGTTAGTGTTAGGGCTAGCAGAATGTAGAAAAATAGAAAAAGATGGGCTAGGAGGCGGTGCTGGAGGAGGTGGAGGCTTTGGAGGCGGTGCTGGTGGAGGAATAGGTGCTGGTGGAGGTGTTGGAGGAGGAGGTGGTGCTGGAGGTGGCTTCGGAGGAGGCAAAGGTGGCGGTGTAGGTATTGGAGGTGGAAGAGGTGGAGGCATTGGGGGTGGTGCTGGAGGCGGATCTGGTGGGGGAATAGGTGGAGGTGTTGGAGGAGGAGGTGGTGATGGAGGTGGCTTCGGAGGAGGCAAAGGTGGCGGTGGAGGTATTGGAGGCGGAAAAGGTGGAGGCATTGGGGGTGGTGCTGGAGGCGGTTCTGGTGGGGGAATAGGTGGAGGTGCTGGAGGAGGAGGTGGTGCTGGAGGTGGCTTCGGAGGAGGCAAAGGTGGCGGTGGAGGTATTGGAGGCGGAAAAGGTGGAGGCATTGGGGGTGGCGTTGGAGGCGGTTCTGGTGGGGGAATAGGTGGAGGTGCTGGAGGAGGCAAAGGTGGAGGTGGAGGTATTGGAGGTGGAAAAGGTGGAGGCGTCGGTGGTGGTGTAGGTGGGGGGATTGGTGGAGGTGCTGGAGGTGGTGTAGGTGGGGGTTCTGGTGGTGGTGGTGGTATTGGAGGTGGAGCCGGAGGTGGTGCTGGTGGAGGCGGTAAGGGTGGAGGCGTTGGAGGTGGAGCCGGAGGAGGAGGTGGAGTTGGAGGTGGTGCAGGTGGGGGTGCCGGTGGCGGCTTTGGAGGTGGTAAGGGTGGAGGCATTGGAGGTGGAGCCGGAGGAGGTGGAGGAGTTGGAGGTGGAGCCGGAGGAGGTGGTGGAGTTGGAGGTGGTGTAGGTGGGGGTGCTGGTGGCGGCTTTGGAGGTGGTAAGGGTGGAGGCATTGGAGGTGGAGCTGGAGGAGGTGGTGGAGTTGGAGGTGGTGTAGGTGGGGGTGCCGGTGGCGGCTTTGGAGGTGGTAAGGGTGGAGGCATTGGAGGTGGAGCTGGAGGTGGTGGTGGTGCAGGAGGAGGATTTGGTGGAGGAGCTGGAGGTGGTGGCGGCTTTGGAGGAGGCAAAGGTGGGGGAGGAGGTTTTGATGGAGGGCATTAGTTCCAAAATCAAGCGAGCTCGTAACGTCATGCTCGTGCATGGGATATCTGCAATCGTATTATCATGTATCGATAGTTTTATCATTTTGTAACCTAGTAACGAGGATCGTATCTCGAACGAATAAATAAAGCTTGTATTATCTTGCATCGTTTTCTTACACGCGCACAAACACAGGAAGAGATTGAAATCATCTGCATCGATCGCTTTATGCAAGCGGGAATTCTCCTGGAAGTAGAACCGAAATTATAAACAAGAAGCTAGAAAAGCGAAATTTAACATATACAGGAAACGTTGAAATGCATTATTTTAACATTAACTTCTTTCATGTGATTTGTAGAGCAAATTAAGGACATCGCCTGATTCAGGTAAGCGTACGTAGACCTAGAGGCTGAATTAGATATGAAAACCTAGCTAGCTAGAGAGTTGGGTACGTAGATTAACGTATTTTATGAAAGTTCACCAGACTGGAGAATCCACAGTACAATTACAGCTGCCTCTGTAATCTATTTTTTTCCAGACTGGGAGTCATTCTTTGCCATTAATGAAATCATTGAACACGAAACTTGTAGCTTCTTCTGCAGTAAGTTGTTTCGACCAAGGGGCGCTCGGTTCCTTAATTGTGCTTCGTAAGGATTTCATTTATAATTCATGAAGCAACCATTAATTTATCTACGTCAAATTGATAGATTACGTAAAGAGTACTAGCATATATGCAAATTTTGAACACAAGAAATGATATTAATTAAGGCTCAAACAAGAAAGCTCAATCAAATAGAAATTTCTTACAAAAACCACCCTGGAATAATATAATTAAGCTATATCTTAAAACCTCATCTAACAAATTAAATTTTAAAGCAAAATAAATTTTTAATATATAATAACAAGTAGTTATAGATTTGAATGATATCACTCTCATTATCTCCCAAAGGTTTTGGGTTATCACATATTAATGATCATGTTTTCCATGTAGTTTAGATTCCGTACCTAGAGGAGAAGGGTATCATTAATTGATGTAGGCAATTTATACTTCTGGGACAATGGATCCAAGAACAGTTGGTATTGTCCAGAGTTTTGCAATTGCCAGGAAGGTTTCTTTCTTGGATTTTCTTCTGCTTTTCTGAACTCTCTACTTCAGTAGTCCTAACAGGAAGCCCGGGTATCATTAGGAAGGCCTGTAATGAATTGAGATACATTTCATATAATGGAGATTGAGAGCTGGTACAAGAGACAATACTAGTGGAATTATCACTGTATAAATTCAGACACACATTTTATTCATTTGAGTGTAGCAGTATATATACATATCTATAAGGTATTGAATTGGAAACAAATCATTCTTGTTGCCGTTACAATTAGCCGTTACAGTGAAGGTGTAAAAACAGAAATGTTGACATTGCATTTATTTTCCAGATATCAAGCTTGATGTTGCCCAGAATTTTGATTGCTTTCCTTTGATAGAGGAGCTTCCCTTATATCATAATTGTTGGAACAAACATGGAGATGAGGCTTACTCCCTCTTTCGATGAATTTGCCTTCTTTGATTATGTAGAAGCATGTTAATCATTTATGTTTCCAAAAAGCGTGATGTGATGCAAGAGTTCGAGATCTACAAGTAGGTCTCAGTTCAGTCTGGCGTGTATTTTTGTAGAATTTTGATAACCGAGATTTTATTTGTTCATCTGGACCCACAAAATATACTTTTCAGAATGCAGTTTCCTTGAATTCAAAAAAAAAATTAATCGTGTCTTGATCAAAACATGACAGAAATAATAGCAGTTTACCAAAATTGAATATTAGCAGAAATACCAGAGCTGCCTGTCGACTGTGCGTTTAATCCATTCTGATAGGCTTGGAAGTAGAAGGTACTGTTCAATATATTTTAAGCAATGGGGCACTAACGAAACTTGAATGCTGATACAACTTAGCAGAGGACTCCATGTTCATCAGGTGGATTTCATTTGATCAGTTGTCTGTGGGAGAGTGACTGATTTTCTTCTAATTCAGATAAAAAGATGGCCATTCATTTTCCCGTTTGTTAAAAGGGTAGTGTTATGTTTGCCAAATTATCCTATTTTTCTGTGACCATTCAAGAATTTAGCTGCTGTTGAATATTCATCGGTGATTTATTACATTTTTAAGCTGTCACACATCAAATGCTTTGCTGCAACAAGGTTTCCAGTTTCAGCGAGTTGATTACCAAAAAAAAACGTAATTGATTCTGTCTGGAATGAGTTGTTCATTTTATTACATGATATCTCCACCACACGTACGTAGTTTTTTCTGCAGAAACTCAGCAAATTAGATGCTAGGAATATCATTTTAGCTGCAAATTGTGGAGCTAGCTCCCATGAAAGAGAATGCCTTCTTATCCATAGATTGGTTAGGTTAAGTCTAATTGTGCAAAAAGAGTCAAGTCTGCTAGGATATATATGCACGGACTAGTCAAAACTTAACCTGCTTGCAGAAAAACCAAGGATGTGTGCTTCTACATAATTGAGCTGTCTGGTTTATAATCTTTTTAAAGTGTTTTTTATTTAGAAATATATTAAAATAATATTTAAAATTATTTTTGATAAAAACATATTATTATTTTTTTAAAAAAATAAAAACAATTTTAAATGCAACACCAAATAATCTCTTAATGGGACTCAGCAAAGAAACAAACTAATCCCATTCTCCTTTGTACTCTGCCCAAAAAATAAAATAAAAATTAGCCTCTCTAGACCACAATATTTTTAAAACCTTTTTTTTTTTTTTATCAATATTAACACATATGCTCTCTTAAATATGTATATGCTGGTTATGACGCTTGTCAGGAAAAGTCACCGCGTTGATCCTGATCCAATCCGAAGTCCCAAAACCCAATAATTCACCGTTACACAAACCTGGCCATTAAGCTTTCTTGGACGCAAACCAGAAAACAACGAAACCTCAATTAACCGTCAATCAGATCAATCAAACCACCGAAAATGGATCAAACCGGAACCGAAAACCTCATCCTGGTCACTCGAGACCGAAACGGCATCGCGATGGTCACAATAAACCGACCCAAATCACTAAACTCCTTGACGAGGCCTATGATGGTGCGTTTAGCCCTTCAGATCAATGCCTTGGGCAAGGACGAGTCAGTTCGGGTCATCATTTTAACAGGGTCGGGTCGGGCTTTTTGTTCGGGTGTGGATCTGACTGCCGCGGAGGAGGTGTTTAAAGGGGATGTGAAGGATGTGGAGACTGACCTTGTTGCCCAAATGGAGCTGTGCAGAAAGCCCATTATTGGAGCCATTAATGGGTTTGCGGTTACTGCTGGGTTTGAAATTGCACTTGCTTGTGATATTTTGATTGCTGCTAAAGGAGCCAAGTTTATGGATACTCATTCCAGGTTCGTTGTGTTTTACATGCTGTTAAGGTAGAGTTGTGTGTGTTTGCATTTTGGTGTTCGTAGCAGTATCTGCTTAGCTTGAATGAGCAGTAGTTGAATGTTTTTGGGATGTAGAAAGTATTCACTTTTTTGGTAGGATTTGTGATTGAATTCATTCGCTTTTAATCTGTTAGATGTTCCTTGCAATTTATGAATGTCTAAGGTTCCATCCTACTTTACTTGGTAATTACCATTTGATTTTGATTTATTTATAACTCTTCTTTTTTCGGATAAAACACCATTTTCCATTCAAATAATAAACATAATCTTGTACATGCGGAGTTTTTTTTATATAGAAAGATAAGTTTGTCTTCATAATTCACGTCCATAATTAAACTGAGTCACCGTTGAATAGTAAAAAAACCCTAACAATTACGACCTTTGCTTGGACAATTGCTAACTTGCTTTTAGGCTATCAGGATACTGTGCTAGACTCTATCTGCTTAGTTTACAAGGAAATCGGTATTTCATACTTAGAAAGGATCTCTGTTCGATTTTTGGAGAATGCATCCAAATTCTCTCTTTTTCCCGCTTATGTAAAAGGTCAGCACCATATAATTTTGAGGTGCTATAGCCAGGCTATATAACGAGTGTATTTTTTTTATTGAGTGCTGCAGCCACCCTTAGTTGACTCATAGCTTCTCCCTTGTTTATTGAGTTACAACTACCCATTAACTAAATTGTAGAGACGGAATCCATTATCAAACAATTATGATCTACATGGAGTTGGTCCTTCTGCGATTTCTTCTGTTTTCATAGTTTGGAATGGCTTGCCAAAATAATAATCCCAGCTCTTTAAAATCCTGTGTAATGGCTAGCGTCTCTCATTTCAATGGGACCATTTTGGCTTATATATCTAAGGTCTCATGTTGTTGACTGTCGATGTTTTTAAGTGATAGGCCCACGATGCTGCACAAAAGCTGGTTAGATTTATGTGATGTTTACTTTTATGCTCTTGTACTTAGCTTGTCCCTTCTAGGGCAATCTTTTTAGTGTGTGTTAAGAATAAAAATGTTTGCTTGAATTTCCTGTGAAGGTTTGGGATATTTCCTTCATGGGGCCTCTCGCAGAAGCTTTCACGCATTATAGGGGCCAACAGGGCGCGTGAAGCATCTCTAACAGCTACACCAATTTCTGCAGAACAAGCTGAGAGGTGGGGTTTGGTTAACCATGTTGTGGAAGAAGGTGAAGTGTTGAGGAAAGCCCAAGAAGTTGCAGAGGCCATTATGAAAAATAATCAAGACATGGTGTTGAGATACAAGGCTGTTGTTAATGATGGCCTGAAGTTGGACCTGGGCCATGCTCTTTCTTTAGAAAAGGTAGTTATCTGTTCAGTGCTCTGAGTCTAGCATCATATAATAAACGATGGAGCATTTCATTTTTGCGATTTAGGCTGCTGCTCTAAGACTGCATATTTTTCGGCCTGTCATTTTCCTTGCTATTAATTTCCTAGGCTAGGAGGTGAATAAAATGAGAAAAAGAAACATAAGAAGGACGTTTACAGAACAACCCCCTCTTTACTCGCTGTAAACTCTACTTGCTATTCTTTTATGAGATTATACAGGTGATTCAGTGTTAATGAAATATGCTAGCATCACACTAGGAGTCTAATGGAACCATAGCAAGGTCATTTCTGTTCATGTGCTTCTTGGTGGAACTTGCTCCAATCTCCCTTTTTAACACGTAATCTGTCACGCAAACGTAGATCTTTCATTTCTCTTAGTTGAGGGATTTTCCAAAAGTTTTATAAGCATATACTATTTCTCTCTTGAATTGTTTGTTTTGGTTACTTGCTTATGTTTTAACCTAATTTTGTGTTTCAGCAAACTCCCTCCGTTATGGTTTGCATAAATGTGATTGTTTTTACCATCAATTACATTCTTATGCTATGCTAACAAATATTTTTTTTCCCTGGTTGCAAAATGGTTTGTTTCAGGAGAGGGCTCACGAGTATTATAGTGGCATGAGTAAGGACCATTTTCAGAAGATGCAGGAATTCATAGCTGGTAGGAGCTCCAAGAAACCTTCTTCGAAGTTGTAACTTTCTAAATCACCAAATTGTTCTGTTATTCTAAAAACCAACATGTTCTGTTCCTTAAAGGTGGGAAATCTGAGATCAATAGAATTATTTCATATATAACCTGAGTGGGTGGTTTGGACTTGGAAGACATCTATATATGTTGAACTGAAGAGCTAAAAATAGAGCTTATCAATGTTTTCTGCTTCTGCCAAAGAGGGGGTTTGTTAAAACTGGACCTCATAATTCTCCAGGATAATAAAAATGTGGGAAATATTTTCACAATTTATATTTTATTTTTGTTTGATTTAAATTGAATTATATAATGAACTTATCTTAATACAATAAACTTAATAATTCAGATATCCGAGTTTTCTTGCTTTTTTAATGATGGTGATAAATTTATACTGGTTATTTTGTTTGAAACTACTAAACAGATAAATTTATATCGATTTTATAGAAAACTTGCACTTGACATGAATTCTACACAGATTTATTATTTTAACTAAATTTATATTATAATAAAAAATATATACAATTAATATCTTTTATATTAAAAAAAATATTTTGCCTCCCGCTACGAAAACGAAACTCTCGGTATTGTTTAGTATATATATAATACTTGAATAAATTAAGAAGACAGAACTTTATCGTCACTTCGCACAAGGAACATGTTTTTGGCATCAATGGATGGTTGCCCTGTAATGTGACACAACCAGGAATATCGTGGTTGGACCGTCCAGCCAGAATAAGCCTGCTCCCCTTCCTGTCCCGTTATTTTTTTAACGTTTCAACGCTCACTCGCAGCGGAGTGTCCCTCTCCCTCCTCCCTCTCTCTGACGTGGTGAAACCCATTCCTAAAGAAGGCGCGGGTCTATAAAAAAGAATATTGCTATTTGTTAAAAGATAAGGCCTTATCACATGCTTAGTTACCGGTCACCATCAGCCAATTGTTACACTAATTCAATATAACGTCACAATCATATCATTTTCTATGCAAGGTGTGAAAATAATTCTTCTATGGAGATCTGGGAATTTTGGATGCTCCCGAAAATAAAAAGAAAACTCTAGTGTTTGGTAATTTTTAATCAAATTGATTTTAAAAATAAATAAATAAAATTAATATCATTTCCTTAGAAAAAAGTATCTAATATATATATATATATTTTGAATAAATTTAAATTGGTTACCAAAAACAACCTAAAAACATCACATTAACCCACCTGAGATTTAGCATGTTTTACATTATATTTTAAAATTATTTTTTTTAAAAAAAATGAAAATTTTTATTTTTATTTTATTTTTATGTGGTGATGTAAAAAATAATTTTAAAAAATATTAACAAACAGTGATAAAACCTTTCAGATTTGCAGTGTTAATTTTTTATGGAGCAATTCCATTTCTTTGGTTTATTTTGAAAAACGAAAAAAATGGAGATGAGAATAGTCGTATCTGCCCACAACTTGGCTAATAAATAACAGTTTACGAAGCTATGATCCAAGCAGGTGTAGAGAGCACCGAAGTGCGCCAACAAATTCAATTTCTTTCGATGATGCTCCAATCACCACCGAACTCCATGACGCATTATGGACCCCACTAGCAGCACGCGATTAGTCTCTTCTATTCTTATTCTACCAAAGATTCTACCGAACACTTAAAAAAACAAAAACCTCTCCCCCTGTGCCACTCGTTTTCTTATCGAAATGGCTCTCGCTTTGCCCTCTCTAGAGCCCCGACAGCAGCAGCAGCAGCAGCAGCAGCAGACCACCACCAGTGGTGAGATCCAAGAGATCGACATTTTTCATCGATTCGACGTCGTGTCTGACTCATCAGACCACCACTACCTCGACATCATCAACAAAGAGAACAGCAGCGGCAGCAAAAAAACCAAAGGCGCGGGAGATTCTTTCTCAAATATCTCAAGTGGGGTTTACAGGAAGATCATGCAAGAATGGAAAATCCTGGAAAAACACCTCCCTGATTCAATCTACGTTCGTGTCTACGAGAATCGAATCGATCTCTTAAGAGCAGTAATCATAGGAGCCGCAGGTACACCATACCATGATGGACTTTACTTCTTTGACATTGCTTTCCCACCAGATTTCCCGGCCCGGCCCCCTTTGGTTTATTACAGATCATTCGGGTTAAGGATCAACCCGAATCTATACGCCAATGGGCGGGTTTGCCTGAGTCTATTAAACACTTGGCCAGGTAAAAAAAGAGAGAAATGGAATTCAAGTGAATCCACAGTACTTCAAGTTCTGGTCTCCTTACAGGCCCTTGTTTTGAATGAGAAACCTTATTATAACGAACCGGGTAATGGGGTGTTACCGGGTCGGGCCATATGGGAGAAGAAATCTAATGCTTACAGTGAGAATGTTTTTTTCCTGTCTTGCAAAACGATGTTGTTTTTACTACGTACGCCACCAACAAATTTTGAGGGTTTTGTTACTGGTCATTTTAGAGAGAAAGCAAGTGTTATCTTGTCAGCTTGTAATGCTTATATTAAAGGTGAGGTTAGAGTTGGGTTTTATAGAAACGATGGGTCATGTTCAAGTTGTCAATCATCATCGCATGTTCATGTCTCCGAGAAATTTAAAGGGTTGATGGGTCAATTGTATCCACAGTTGGTTTCGGGTTTCAAGAGAAATGGAGCTTCTTTGGGGGATTTTCTGGAGCAGTTAAACTTAAAGCAGCCGGTCGAGAAGAAAACGTTGTCGTTTGAAGGGAAAACAGTCAGGGTTTTTGGGAAATTAAAGAAAGTTTTAGGGTTAAAGAAGAAGGATAACATTGGCAAAAGTGGGGTCAAAAGCAATGGTTCTTGATGGAGGTGAAAATGACCGAGGTGGGATTTTCAATTTTGCTTTATAAAGTTGCTTCAGAACTTGATTTTTACAATTTTTGATGATGACGAGGATGGCTACTATAAGATTTTCAATCTTATGCTGTTAACAAGGTAGTAAATATGATAGCTTTTTTTTATTATTAAAAGAGAAATAAAGTTCAAACTTGTTGTTACATAAATGATACGATTTGTCGGAAGTTTGTTTCTTTGTTGTTTCTCCTTGTGTGTTGTGTTTTTTCTCTTCTCATGGCAATGCTTACACTATATTAGCAGTTAATCTGACCTTGCTGCTATAGGAGTTCTTAAGCAAATCACACTCAATCGAATCATGATTAGAACCATTTCTTTGTGAAGTTCTGTTAAAATCTTTGATCAGAAGTCAATTTTGGCCAGAAGAACCTAATAAATTCTTAAGACTATTAATTCGCGGTCATAAAGAAAGCAGAGCGCATAACACTTTTGTCAAGCTCGTATGTTATGTTTATGTCTTAATACACAGCCAAGAATTTAGAGCGATTGAATTTTGTTTAGTGGATAACAAAAGGATAGGTAAATTAATCAAACACTAAGCGAACAGACTGTTGGAGTCAACGAATCTATTCTTTACATTTGGAGGTTTATCTGCAAGAAGAGGAAAAAACTAGTGTTGCAGAGAAAATACTTGGCAAATTTCCCTAGGCAAGAACAAAAGAAAAAACATCCGAGGCCCAATTTAACTCTTTCCAGTCTAACAACGCTCGGAAATTTTAGCCTTTGGAAATTATGGCATCAGATAACTTTCCACCAATCTATGGGGCTAAGATTATCAGACTTGTGAAGGCAAACAGAAAATTTCTCCGTGCTCTGGTAGATATCTCGGTCTTTCTGCTCCCATTCAACAACATCTGATGACACAAGCCCGGACATTGACTTGTAGCATTGAGGGCAGGCCTTCAATGAGCTATGTTTTGAGAAACACAAAATTTGAGAAATGATGTTGCACATTCGTGAGGCATGTTTGTTTCAAATTACCCTGTTCAGGTTCCAAATTTTGAGCAGGGTCTTGCCATCAAAGAGGCGATCTCTGGTCGGAAGGGCATTATTCTGGCATCTGAATTTGTTTCCATCTGGAAGGACAAGCTTCTTTAGGAGATCAGAATTGTGGTGGCCAACTTTGTCACTAACATAAACAGGACCACCTCAAATGGCTCTTGATCCAGAATGAAACTCAGCACATAGATGATCTGTTTGGAACATGTCCCAATTAGGTTGAATGAATTGTCCCTGCCACACGATTTTATATGCAAGACACGATTCTGTTGCCCTTTACCCTGATTTGTTTCTTACCATTGTCTGTCAGGATTACTTAAATGAGTGTTTATAAAGAACTTAAAACAGAACCCCATTTCACCGCTAACAGAGAGTTTCTGAAAGAAAAACTATGAAGGGACACTATGCTAGCTTCTTGACAGTCTCGGATTGTTTTATTAAAGGACGAATCATTCAGAAGGGCAACAGACAATGGAATCATTCAAATGATTTCAGTCAAAAAACACTTAGTTGCAATCAAGAACTTGTTAATTCAAACCGAAAGAACAGAGCCGAAATCATTCTAAAACATTTGATAGACACAACCTATTGATGTCCGTTAAATCTTTTAAGAAGCACAATCTATCGAATTTAAGAATATTTAGTGCCCCTTTGGCATTGCAATCTTAAAATGATGCTTACCTGATATCATACTTCACTGTACATATGAATGATAAGCATTCCATCCCCTGTCCAATAATTTTTGGTGTTTGTGATTTTACAATTAACTGATAATTTACCTAATGTGTATGCTCATATAAAAATCTTAAAAGGAATGACTGATGTGATGGTAAAAAAAAATGTCTACTGTTAAATTATATTCTATTTTAAAAAAATATTTTTATTATTTTGATATGTTTATATCAAAAATAATATATATAAAATATATTTTCTTAATATATCTCAATGCTGTAAAAACAATATTTTTACATTCTCAAAGAGAATTGAAATAAAAAATAAGGTAAGTGCTTTGAGCACTAAATCTAATATCCTGTCAATTCGGCCGACCAGAAAAACAAAACTTGGAATTTTCTTTAAAGAAGTTAAAAAATTAAGTTTACTTGAAAGGAACTCTAACCCACGATTCAAGCTGCTGTAGACCAGAATGTCTCTAGACCCGGGTCTGGCAATAATAACCAGAATAACGTCATAGAGTGGCCGCTGTGTTATATTTCTGGTGAAGCTGTTGAACTGAAATTAGTGGATGTTATTGGACAGGGCTTTCTAAAGCTATTCACACTACATTTCAAAAACAATTTTTTTAAAATTAAAATTTTATTTTATATTATTTTGATATATTGATATCAAATATAAAATTTTAAAAATAAATAAATAATTATTTTAATATATTTTTAGATAAAAAATATTTTAAAAATAACTTCATTTAATGCCCAGCAAATTATACTGCAATAACAATACAAAAATCACGTGTTTGATTTGACTTATCACAATGCTAGACTTAACGTAATTATAATTTAAAAGATGTTTGGATTAGCGTCCAAACGGTGTTTTGGCAAATTTCAATTTATTTTTTTGTATTTTAAATGAATTTTTTTTAGTATGTTTAAATTATTTTGATGTGTTTATATCAAAAATGATTTTAAAAAAATAAAAAAATATTATTTTGATATATTTCGACACGAAAAAAACTTTGAAAAACTACCACAACCGCACTCCATACATACGCTAAGATTGTTTTTACTTGTAACTGCTAGTTACTGTTGGACAGGACAGTAAATATTAATTTTTCAAATATATTTTCTTACTTAAAATTATTTAAAATATAACATTTCTTATCATTTTTTAAGTTTATTTTTAGTATTAACACACCAAAAATAATAAAAAAAAATGATGAATCGAAATATTAATAGATCCCAAAACAACGGGGGGCAAGTTGTTAACTTGAACGACATGTCAACCATGTCATGGTCCCTCGTGGAGCATGTCGTAATTAACAAAACAAACCAGGGCATTGTTATCAATCAACAAAATTCATTTTCCAGTGCACTAAAGGTGGTCTTTCCCGGTGTGAGTGAGCTTGACCTGACGTACAGCAGAACAGTTGTTTCTTTCTTCTCAATCCATCAAATCTCTAATTCCTCTTCTTCAAATTTAAGAGTTAATAAATTAAACAAAACTCCACCCATGGCTATGGAATCCATCTCAAGCGGTTTATTATTGTTGTTATTATATTTCACGTTGAGTCTCATCTTGACCCACTCAGACTCGGCACCGCAAGCCTTCCGTCGTGACCCCGGCCACCCCCAGTGGCATCATAGCGCGTTTCAAGATGTCCGTGACAGCGTCCGGTCCGACGTCCGCCACATGCTTCACTCTCGCGCCGAGGTATCTCACTACAATTAGGTTAAAATAACAATTTAGATTCGCAGTCATTTAGACCTCGTTTTGAACCATGTAGAAATTGTAATTCCACTGAGCTGCGTCCTTTTATTTCAGCTGCCAAATAGTCCGTAATTCCAGCTTTGATCATCTACTATTTTGTAATTCATTTTTACGTCGTTCTAAGCTAGACTACGGATTTTTGCATTTCTAATAACTTTGAATTTCTTTAATTTGTTATGAGATGCTTGATTTTATGTGTTATCATGTAGGTTCCATTTCAGGTTCCGTTGGAGGTGAATGTAGTACTCATTGGTTTTAATGGTGATGGAGGTTATAGGTTTAGTGTAGATTCGCATAAATTAGAGGAGTTTTTGAGGATCGGATTTCAAACTCACAGACCTTCATGTTTGGAGACTGGCGAGCCTCTTGATATTGAGCATCATGTCGTTTTTAACGTATTTCCGGTAAGCTCTCCCTGAAGTTAGTATTGTCGAGTAATTGTATTTTGCAAAGATTGTATTTGTAATGTTCTAGTGGAAAATCTTCAATGCTTCCTTTGTCCCAATACGTCCTCAGCAAAGATTTTAGTGTTTGTGGATGCCTTTGGGTCTGGCATGAAGGGACCCATAGACAGGAGATGCATTCCAAGGGAGAATTGGAAAATTCACTGAGTATTAGTAGTTTTTCATTTTTTTTTTTTGTTAAATGATAGGAATGACAGGAGTTGTGCCTTTTGTGTTGCTTTGACAATAGGCTGGGCAGCCAGAACTGATTGCGCTCGAGAAGGCATTGAAAGAGACTATGGTTCCTGCTGGGAATGCAAGAGAGGTGAGTGATTCTGTAAATATAATGTGTTCATTGTTTTTGGGGGTTGTTAGGTTGAGTGTGTTTGTAAGTTAAGTTCTGGATTTTCTGCTTTCCTTTTGTTTAGACTGATTTTGGAAGGGAGGTGCCTTTGTTTGAGGTAGAAGCAGCGACCGTGGAACCAGTGTTTCACAAACTATATTCCTACATATTTGATTTGGATAATTCAGAGTACTCTGCCAAAAATAATGACAGACCTGTTCCTAATGCAATCTTTATTGTGAATTTTGATAAGGTATGCTTTTCAATTTCAGACCTCTTTTCTGAGAAAATCAGTTCATTTTGTTTTCTAATTTGCATGTGAAATAACCATTTTGAGATTGGAAGCTAAATGCTTGTAATGTTTTTTCGTTATTAATTTCAATTGGTATTTCTCATAATGGTGTATGATTTTACTTTCTTGTGATCATGTGCGCCTTGGTTTGACCCTACCTTGCAGGTGAGAATGGATCCTACAAACAAGGAAATTGACCTAGACAATTTGATGTATGGCAAACTTAAGGAGTTGTCCGATGAAGATCTGAAGAAACAAGAGGGAGACTACATTTATCGGTATCGGTATAATGGAGGAGGAGCAACTCAAGTTTGGCTGAGTTCAGACAGGTACTGGGTGCGATCAACTTGTTATTACGTGTCAAAACAAGAGAGAATCATTTGTGGAGCAGTATTGGTTGTGCCTGAAGTTTCCTTGAATTTATCTTTGGGTCGTATAAAAATGCAAATATAACATTCTGAATATATTCTGTGATTAAGGACTTAGATTGAATAAAAAATTCATACTTAATAGCCGAATGTTGCTTCTATGCTGTGTTTGTTGCTCTATATCACATGAAATTCTATCAAGCATGTATGGGGTGATGCAACTAGAAAATAAATTTCTTCTTCTTTTCATGAAATCCTTATGCTATGATCCTTTGTTCAGGTTCAGAATACAGTTACCTTGAAATAGTAAGCTATGAAATCATATAACCTATTTCTGGCAGATGAAACCTCCATTGAAAATCATGTGAAAGTTTATTACCAACTACGCACAAAATCTTATCTGAGCTGTGCGTTACTACTTTCAATCAAGTTGGACTTGACATAAACTGCAGTAGGTAAATCTCTTTGATGGTTGTGAATCTTAGGACAGTTGCCATGTTGTGGGAAGTTTTCATGATGTTAGAACCAGAGATGTTCATGTTATAGTGCATTGTGTATTTAGCCCATTAATTTCAGTGCCCTGATTTCAGAAAATGCTCTCTTTGGTTCTCTGTCTCTTCACCGAGTCTAATATTGTGCCCATACTTTTCAGATTTGTTGTGATCGACCTGTCAGCAGGTCCTTGCACATATGGTAAGATTGAAACTGAAGAGGGAAGTGTCAGTTCCAGAACACTGCCGCGCATACGGAACACGATGTTTCCAGGAGGTGTAGGTGCTGCTAGTCATTCTACTCATGATACTTTTGTTGGACAACTTGCTGCTTTAATATCAACCACGGTAGAGCATGTTGTGGCTCCAGATGTTAGGTACATCTATGAAGTCTTTTGTTCATTGATCAGGGGATGCTACATCATTATTTTCCTATATTATCCCTAACACTGACACTATTTGGACAATCATACAAATCATGGTTTGAGTGTCAAGCATATTGCAGATCTGGTCCTCGCTATATTTTTCCTAGTTTCTGCAGTTTTGCAGAATCTGATTACTTGCATTTATTCTTTGGATTTAGGTTTGAGACTGTTGATCTGACAACAAGGTTGCTCATACCAATCATTGTTCTACAGAATCATAACAGATATAATATTATGGAGATAGGTCATAATTACAGCGTAAATGTAGAAGAAATTGAATCAGAGGTGAGTTATTCTCTCATGAAACTATTGCTGATTTGAATTCTAAAATTGGTGTGATGCCAGGTAACTTTCCTGTTCATTGTACCTTGTTTGTAGGATAACAATTAATAAAAGCAAGAAAAGAATTTTCTGAAGAACTCCAACCTAAAGTAGTTGCTAAAATGATTTATGCATTCAATCACCTTGGTTTTCTCTGCATCCAAGAATCTAAACTGAAGAATGTGGAGTTTGAATGTTTAATATGTGGAAAAGGAGTTTATAATACTTGGTGGAGATTGCTGAGAAAACCAGGATTTTATCTGTAAGTTTGTAGACCAGACTTTGTTGCATCTTGTAAAAGAGATCTGAGAATCTCAATCACTGAAAGACCTGGGACTGCGAGGGCATCCAAGTTCAGTTTGCAAAAGAGGCTTTTACTGTCTGTATAAAAAGTGTTATACCTAGTCTGTCGATCACAATAAAAAATGATTATATAACTTTATGGATCTATGGCCTTGTGGAAGTTTCTCTTAATCCAAAATCAGTTGGGTGCAGGGAACCCTTTTGCTTGGTGCTGTTTATATGAATTATCAATAACTTTGTTTTCCAAATAAAAAAATGTGCTTTGATGGTAATTTTTACACATCACTCACTTAATTGACTGAACAGTTTGTTAAATATGAAATAAATACACTTTTGGCTATAAGATATTTCCGTTTTTTCAAGTGGATCTTCTATGTCAGTTTTCTTGCATGAGCTGATCTCAGTTTATTAATTAGCCATGTGACTTTTGTATCTATAACCTTAAGATTGCATGATAGAACTGATGCTTAATGTTTTATCTGATATCATGTCGGCATCTCTGATAAAACTAGAAAGACTGACAATTTTATAAACCCAGGCTGACAACTTTATGCTATCTGTTCTCTTTCCATTTCAGGTGAAGAAGATGGTTCATGATGGACAAGAAGTTGTGATTGTTGGTGGTTCGTATGCTTTACATAGTCATGAGAAGTTGGCTATCGCTGTATCAAAAGCAATGCGGGGTCATTCCTTGCAAGAAACTAATAAGGATGGACGTTTCCATGTCCACACCAAGACATTTCTGGATGGAGCTGTCCTTAAAGATGTGGGTTTGTCTTTCTTTGTTTATTGTATTATCTTGTACTTGTTGACTTACCTAGTATTGCATGGCAGATGATTTGTTTTATATGTTGGTAAAAATCATCAGTGTTCTTGGTTTCTTGTTGGAAAATCCTAAGTATCCATTGCTTATTGCAGGAGATGGAACGGTCTGGTGATGTGCTTGCTGCAGGTTTAGTTGAGATCGCCGACCCAGCTCTTTCAAGCAAATATTTCCTCCGTCAGGTCCTCTTACAATCACTGTGCTAGTACATGTATTGCTGGCTTTTGGGAATTGACTGTATGTAGGATATAGTTTTTGCCCCCCTGCTGTTGTCTGTGTTCAGCTAAAATGAATTCTGTATCCTCCAGAACTGGATGGACGAATCTGACGGTTCAAGTGACTCAATTCTTAAGCATAAACCTCTTTGGGCCAGTCACGCCTCTAATAGTGTCAAAAAGAGGATAAAGCAATCACAAAAGAAACAAGGAGACTTGCAACGGACTTATGGGACAAGAGTTATTCCTGTGTAAGCATTGTCCTGGCCGTTCATTTGTTATTGCAGACCATTGGCATTGAACGGTGGCTGATAATTTATTTATAGTAGTTTAACTTTTTGAACTTAGATAGGAATATCTTTTGAAACTTCATTGAGCATTTCTTCCTTTGTCTTCACGGACAAAGAAGCTTGGTGTTCATGGAACTAGTTAAACCATATCGCATCCAAATGTACTGTATATTTAAATAATAACATTTCAAGTTCATCTCCCAGATCAAAAAATTTGATAAATATAAGGTCAGTTTCTGGAATTTCCTGGCTTGTAACTACTGATGCTCGCTTGCTCGGAGTATCATTGTAGCAGCAGTCAGTAAATTTGCTCTTGTAGCTTTGTTTCTTTCTGGTCTCTCCTACTCTGCTGTCAATTATTTTTACTTTTTAAAAATGTTTTATGGTATTGTTTTGCAGCTTTGTGCTATCGCTGGCTGATGTAGATCCACATCTTATGATGGAGGATGAAAGCCTTGTTTGGACAAGCAAAGATGTTGTGATCGTTCTCCAGCATCTAAATGAAAAGATACCTCTGAGGTGAGTAGCACTTGTTTAAAAGTTTCTCATGGCCACAGTAGCTGTATTCATTCCAGAAACTGAAAGATGAGTGTAGGTGGTGTTAGCTGCTCTTTCTTTACCGAGCCAATATCCCATGCTGCATGTATGGTTTTTCTGGCTTGTATCTGCCCAGTAATATGGCCGACTTACACCATGTTTCCTTCAGTCAAGTGACTGTAGAAATTCAACCCCTGCCATTTATATCCCTGGAGCCAAAGCTTGCCCCGTGGGTTCAACTACTAAAAGAAAACTTGGGTCAATACTGGAATTAGGTTAGAATTCAAGGGTAGGAATTATTTTGCATGTTGACTCCTCTCAAAATAATGTGATGCTTGATTGAATGTGATCATCTCAGTACTTTTGCCTCAAAAGTACAACCACCTCTCTTTTCTATTACCACATATTTTTGGTCCCTAATAACCATTCAGCTTTTTTTTTAAAGGCAGTTTGTCTTTGTATAAAAAAAAAAAAAAACCACGAGCAAGGCTTTCCTTAGTTTGAATAGTTTTCTAACAATTTATTGGAAAGGATTCTTTTTTCTGCCAAAAATATCCTGTTTTTGTTCAAAAATTTCCTCCACGCCTTTCTTTTTTCTTCATGTTTTTTTCCAACCTAGTCAATCAAGTACACTGCTTTTGCTCTTTATTTTATTTATATATGTATTTTTGTTACAATAATTACTTTATTTGAAGTATAATATTTTTAGAGGTGATTGATATTAAGTGGGGCCCCCAGCGAAAAACTTTTCTGGCTACACTATATACTCTATTGATGGTTATCTTTGGAGTTGAATAATGAATTTAGATTTTTCTTTGTCCTCACACATGTGCCTGAACTTGTCCTGTGGTATCCTCTCATGATATGTTTGTAGCCCAAGGATGACACTGTTTGCTGTTGTCACAATTAGCATTTCACTGTGGTATTTATGTAGAATCTCCTAGAAAGAAAGAAAGGTTCATTTCTTTTTTCTTTCCTCTTTTTTTATTTCCACTTGTATAATTCAATTCATTTGTGATTTCTTGCTGAACAGTTATGTTTCGGAGATAGAGAGAAGGCATGCCTTTCCATCACTTGCACAGCGCCACATATTAGCAGGGCTTGCTTCTACTGTGGGCGGGTTGAGCGCACCATATGAAAAGGCATCCCATGAGCATGAAAGGCCAGTTGTAAATTGGCTCTGGGCGACTGGTTGCCACCCATTTGGACCATTCTCTAATACTTCTAAAATCAGTAAAATGCTACAGGATGTAGCCTTGGTAAGGTCATTTCATTGTCAAAACTTCTGATTTTGTGGATGGTTTTACCAACAGAACTTAATACTGGACAGCTAGATACATTGATCTGTTAATATTGATAGTGCTTGTTTTTCCTCGTTTGACATTTCAGTTTGCTTTTATATTTATTTTAGTTAACATTGAATTTGTATCATATGTTTCACTCAATTTCCTTGGCAGAGGAACACAATTTATGCTCGTGTGGATTCTGCACTGCATAGAATTCGTGAAATGTCAGAGGTATTTCAGTCCCATTTCATTATTAAGTATTCAAGTGAGAATTATTTGCATAATTCGATGCTTGTGGAACTTCTTTGTCAGGCTGTCCAAACTTTTGCTGCGGAGTATCTAAAAACCCCTCTGGGTGAACCTGTCAAAGGCAAGAAGAACAAGACAACAACCGAATTATGGTTGGAGAAGTTCTACAAAAAGACAACGAACTTGCCAGAGCCTTTTCCACATGAATTAGTTGAACGGTTGGAGAAGTACCTAGACGTGAGTCACCCATGACCAGAATAGCGCCTTGGGATTTACACTTGCAAAATTATTGTGCTGATTTTATTTCTTGTTTGAATAACAGGACCTTGAGGAACAGCTTGTAGATCTGTCTTCTCTGCTATATGATCACCGGTTACAAGAAGCACATTTAAACAGTTCCGAAATTCTTCAAAGTGCTCTTTTCACCCATCAGTAAGTTAGCTTTGACTTGTTAAATCCTTCACGATGATGATGTCTTTGTTTATTCTCCTCCAAACTGTCATTATGCTTTAATTTTACTATTTCAGTTGGTTAAGTTTTGGGTCAACAATGCAGGTATGTTGAATATGTTTTGACATCTGAGAGAGAGAAAATGAGATGCTGTGACATTGAATACAAATATCCTGTGCATTCTTCACAGACTTACATCTACGGAGGGATTCTTCTTGCTGGGTTCTTTGTGTATTTTGTCGTCATTTTCTTTTCCAATCCTGTCCGTTGACGATCCCAACCAATGAGCTGTTCTCAATTTTTGAAGGCACTGAAGTTTTACTGGGGGGGGAGGCGTATACAGACAAGTATAATGTCAAAAAGAAGTTGACTAGTATCCCTTTGTAGTTTAAGCTGTAATGTGACAGATTACAGCTTCTCTTGTTCATTGTTTTTACCGTCCCCCTGAGTTACCCATTGGATGGCGTTGATTAGCGGTTGGTGTTTTCGTTTGAGGTTTATGGTTTCTCTTCCGTATTATCTAAAGTGGGCACAGGACCTTAAAATCGTACAGCCAAAATGAACAAGGGACTGAGGGTTGTGAAAATATTGGCTCAATTTTGATAATGTCAGCAGCCAAATCTTTTATGGCTATCAGCATTTTACTAGATTTTGATACCAAATGGACCCGTAACCGAGAAAGATCCCGAGACATATCATCTTTGACTGTAAATTTAAAATTTTATACTGTGATGCCCAATGGGTCGATTCCTCCATTTGCCTTGTGATTTAGATTCCTCCTTTTATTTTTAAGCGGCTTCCTGGTTCACGTAATTCAGTCTCTCTTTCGTATTGGTATTTTAAATTTATTTGACAAATTCCTGAGGTTGCCTTTTTCTCCACTTCAAGCTTTTGAATCATCCAACAGTCCTCTTCTAAGGCGCTGCCTTTTAAAGTTCTGTGATCGTACGAGTCTCAGGTAAAACTCCCGCTTGCAGTATTTCGGGTAAGTGTATTTGTATCTCTCGACTTAGATTTCATACATTACCTTCCATGGACACCAAAAAAAACTATTTCAAGTTAAAATAGATCAGGCACAGCTTTCTAGGCAGCAATTATGCATCAATTAAGCGGCTGATAGACAGCTTGCTCAGAGCCCAGTGCATATTCATCATATCCACATCACCCAATTGAAATTGACAAATCATTAAGCCTTTATTTGTTTCCGGAAAATGAATTCCGATAAATCACTTTTCAAATTTTACTGTGTTTGTTTGCTTTCTAGAAAGTTGGTCAACGGAAAACACTTTCCAGTCAAAGAAGAATTTGGTTTGGTTTTCAGGAAAGTGTTTTCCGAAAAATTTAGGCGGAAAATATTTTCCAGAAGTTGTGAAAAATTTAGAAATATCATTATTTGCTGATTATATCAAATTTGATCCTCAAACTTTTGATTGCTATATATAATTTGTTTTGAATATTTATTTTTCAATTCCATCTCTTAAAATTTAATTTTTATATTAATTTTGGTCCTTATTTTTATAATTGCTATTTACTTTTTTCTTATCATTTTTTATTGAAAATTTTTATCTATCAAATTTGGTCCTCATTTTTTTTATTATTATTTATTTTATTTGAAATAATTTATGAAATGTTAATTATTATTATTTTAATTTATTCACCTTTCTTTCTTTTTTTTAATTTTTTAGATTTGATCTTTATTATTTTGATCTTTATTTATTTTATTTGAGATAATTTATGAAATTATATTTTTTTTCAATTTCATTCTCATTCAACTTTTTAATTTGTAAGATTTGTTCCTCATTATTTTAATAAACTTGAAAAAAATTAATTTATTAATAAATTATTTTTCAGTTTATTTTCCATAACACAAACAAACACTGAAAAGTGTTTTCCAGTTTACTTTCCATAACACTGACAAATATTGGAATTCACTTTCCAGGAATTTACTTTCCAGAAATTAACTTTCCCCGGAATTTATTTTCCAAAAAGAAACAACTTTCCAGCAAACAAACGGGGCCTAAGTGAAACAAAATCACCCCACAACAAGAAAACCCCATCAATCATAATAAAGGATTAATGAAAGGGTCCTCCGCGATAATGCTTCTAGTTGCCATCAGATGAATACAATCAGGTCTCAAAGATTTCATGCAATCATAGGATCCCCGTGTCATGCACAACAAAGCAAAGTAAAGAATAGCAGGAGTACTTAATAACCCCGTAATAAAAAAGCACAGAGAATATCACAGCAAGAAAGAAGACGAGAGCCTGGCAGGCCAAAATTCACTGCGCCTGTGAGAGTCCAAAGACGCAGCAACTAAATTTCTGCTCATAGACTATAAGCCCCTTGCAAACAAAATGTTTATGAAACCCGTACACAATTTTTATTGTATTTAACGTTTCTAATAAAGGCCGTTGATGACTTATCATGACAACAAAAATAATCAAGAACTCGCGTAAATAAAGCAGAGAGCAAGAATCAAATGCTAAATCGAAATATGTCAGTCATTTTATAAAGAGCTTGCTAGGGTTTTCCGTTTCTGGATATTACCACCATCCCCTCTATGTATAAAGTATATGATAAAGTAGGCTTCAAAGGGGCCCAGTAACAAGTTACTGCCCATAGATCTTTTTAAAATCTTTCATTCGAAACCCAATCCTTATCACATTGGTCGTTCTTTCTTGTAGTTTTTTTTTAATTTCCAGGAATTATATTAAATTTTTCTTTCAATATTTTTTCTTTGACATTTATTCCTAATAAATCAAACATTGAATTATCAAATCAATAAAGAACCTAAAAGAAAGGTCGAGGCCAATTTGTGTTAATATTTAAACCTCACGATCCTATTTACTAGCACGAAACTAGCCATGAAAAATAACAAATTACTATTATCAATAACAAATCACCAAGGGATGGCATTGAAGGTGGAGAATAACAGTAAGAAAAGGAAGCAAAACAAAATAAAAAAACAAATAAATAAATTGAAATTAAACGTTGAATATTGATGGCAATGATTATTTGTGTGTTAGATTTTTTTTATATTCATACCTACCTGACATGTATTGAATAAAAAATCTAAATATTCATAAATTATCAATAAAATTTTAGATATTAACGTGTTATTCAAGATTAAATGTTGATGATGTTCAGATTAAAAGTAATAGAGTAGTCTTATTTGTACGACTAATTTCTTAAAACAAAGACAAGAACACTGAAATAATAGGCCGAAGTCTAACCAGGTTTCAACTTTCAACCAGCGATGGTCCCACAACACGCCGCCGTATCCCTACTTTTACTCCATTGACAAGAACCCAAGTCCAAGCATCTCGTGGAATTTTTCAGTCTGAATTTCCAACTTTCAAGCACATTCCCAGTCCCTCCTGAGCTGAATGACACTTCCCTGTTAGTGTAGTGACAGCTTGGTATCCTATTTGCGTGTTGTGCTGTCAAATAATTTCAGATCTGTTCAAGTGTTATAAGAATTTGAAATAGTTGAAATAACTAAGATTTTATTTATTTAATTTAAATATATACAAAAATATTTAAAGAAAATAGAGTTTTTTTGAATTAAAAAATAAAGTGACAAGTTGCCTGAAATTGATTGTGTTTTCTTCCGAAAATGCCTTCTATAAAATAAACAAATAAATCAATCAAAAGGAGTTTTAACATTAATTAAATATTGAAGCATAGGTCAAACTTCATATTATAAATAACAAATACATGCAATTGTAAAAGAATTACACTAGTCGTAATTTTTCTTAAATGTTTTTATTCATTTTAACTTATCAACTAATTGTTGCTGTTGATAACAAATGATTCTTTCTTTTTATTATAAAAAATCACACAATACAACTAATTCAAATAAAATACAAGAGAAAATATATTCATGACAAATCAAATTAATCTCTTTAAAATATCATACAACTAACAAAAAAATGTAAAAAAAAATCATCTGAAATTAAATTTGCAAAAAAACTAAAAAAACTGTAGTGTAAGATAAAAAAAAAAGAAAGCATGTGGACTAAACATAATTATTTTGGCTTTTTCAAGACTTGCCAAATGATTTCTCCTTATTTTACACTTTGATCATTTTTTATTTTTTTTATTCCATGGATAAATCTAAATAAATTGATCTTTAATTTAGATATAGAATATTGCAGTTGAAAAAAAGAATTAAGGAAAAATAAAAAACAAATAGCCACTGTGAATTGCTAGACATTCTAGTATATCTATAATTATAATTGTTTATATAATATTTCAATGAAATGAGAAAAGAAAAGAAAGTCAAAATTAAAGTTCGAGTCATAATTCTCGTAGATAATTATTAATTAATAATGGAAGACAAGAATATCCTGGTCCATCCAATGAGATGATAGACGGGTCTTGGAGCATTTATTTGTAATAACACTAGCTCTTTTCCATCCCTAAAATTCTCAGCACAGCCCATTACTTTTTCTAATTAAATATTCGCCCCTCTTCTCTCGAAATTCAAAAGAAAGATTCCATTTATTTATAAATAGCACAGCAAATAAAAAATATTGGCATGGTAGGATGATAATGAAAGATTTTAATAAAATTTTAATATTGATGTTATTAAATTTATCTTGTTTAAATGATACAAGTAGTAAATTAATTATATTATTTCTTTTATTTTTCATCTCTCTTGCCCATTTAATATTTTTTATTGAATGTCACTATTTTAAATAGCAATAATACATAAATATAAGATGAATAATTTTAGAAACAATGATGTGCGGCTTACAATCAAATTATTAAAGCAAGGAATAGACCTCGAAACTCTCTACAGAAGAGAACAAACAAACCTACCAGCCATAATCAACTCCCTCACGTCACTACATACGTACTCACAAATAAAAACAGCCCACGTGTACAGTCCTTGACTTCCAAAATCTTGGCAATCAAGTCACCCGCTCCTTATTTTTTTTATTGGACCCTACCAACCTGTTTCTTTCTATATAATGCAACAAACTTGCCATAGCCTCCTATTGTCTTGTTTTCCTTTATTTCAATTTTCAACCAGACCTTTTCAGAGTCCCCCTCCCCCAAGCCTGGCCTTTCTCCCCCAACATGTGCCCATCCGGGACAGGTTTAGCTGCGGAGACCAAAAGGGGCGGTGCCGGATCAGGTTTCAGGCCAGCGTTTGATGTTCTCGACTCAGACCATGACGGGAAGATAAGCAAAGATGACCTTCGCGAGTTTTATGCAGGGTTTTCGAGAAATGATGCTGGCGATGATGTTATAGGTTCGATGATGTCTGTTGCTGATTTTAACAAAGATGGGTTTGTCGAGTATGATGAATTTGAACGAGTTTTGGATGGTTTTAGCGAAAACAAGAAATCTTCGTCCTCGACAAGATCTACTCTCGGGGTTATGGAGGATGTGTTCAGGGTTATGGATAAAGATGGAGATGGAAAATTGAGTGCTGATGATTTGAAAAGTTATATGCAGTGGGCAGGGTTTGATGCTACTGATGATGATATTAAAGCCATGATTCGATTGGCTGGTTGTGCTGGTGGTGGTGATAAAGATGTTGTCACTTACGATGGTCTGCTTAAGATTTTAGCTCTCGATAATTCTCATGTAGCATAGTGATTTTGTAATTTTAATCTTCGATTGTCTTCTTTTTTTAAAAAAAATAATAATAAAAATACGTGGATGCTCATTAATTATGAATAATGATGGTTTTGCTCGTGCTCTGCCGCGTGAAATTGTTTCAATATAGAAATAACTTGCTGGATTTTGCATTTCAAATGTTATGTTAAAAAATGATTTTAAAATTATTATTATATATTTTAAATTATGTTGATGCAGTGATAATATATTTCCAAGTAAAAAATAATTTAAAATACAACCATCACTACACTAAAAAACGTATAAATCGTGATTTTTTGGTGAAAGCGAGCTGTCAATTGAAAACGAATCCGTCTTATATTCGATGCATTGCCAGCTTGGTCTGTGATATCGATGCTTCTTCCATTTCACGGTGGTCTCATTTTGGTTCACTCAATAACGCGTGTCCATTAAGATATTCCTCTGATTTCTGGGGTGACGAATTTACAGTGATGTTCACGTATAGCTTCTTATCACCACAAAATATAATATATTTTTTTTCCAGGAAAAACGTAGGCCGGTAGAAATCATGCGATAGACAAGCCATTGGGCAACATGAGAAATTGACTCTGAAAGAAGCTTCCACGGTCTCCACTGAAATCTTTCACGAAGAGCATTTTATAGCACTAAAATTCGAATGTGAGAGATTCGCCCAACTCAATTTCTGTCGTCCACTTGTGCATTTAAACTAGCAATATGTTCCCAAAGATGTGCACAGGGAGGTGTTCAAAATTCAAGAAATGATGCTCGATGCTAACCTCCTACTTTTCTGGGGGCAGAGCATGCCATCAGGCGTGGAAAGGCTAATGAGCCTTGAGCTTTACCACGTCTCTTTTGACGTCTCCCTTGTAACCCTAAATAGGGCTAGGACGCTAAAAAAATTGTCCACGAAAAGGACAACAGGACTAAAGACTGTTCTGCAAATCATTTGTAAAACCAGTCCATGGTTAGCAGACATTAGTGTTTCCGACACTTGACTCAAAATCAATATTACAAGACGTGGCATCGCATCCATGAGCGCCATAAGAGACGCCATCGACTGCTCAGACACTGAAGTGCTTGGTCAAGTTACAACTCGGGAGTAGCATGATGAGATCTTTTCAAGTAGATATCTAAAGCAATCCTTCAAATCTGGCTCGCTAGTCTAGCAATGAATTGCTAACCCAGAGCAGCAGGAGTTTCCCATTCACTGAAGGCTTCTTTATGAACTGTAACACGCAAGCGAAGTAAAGAAGTGTTGCCATTTTGTCCCAACACTACAAACAACTTGAGCCTCTTGGATACTGATTCTGTAAAAGCCAGCTCAGGAATGGCCCATTAACATGTAAAGCTACATCACAAGCTTCCAAACAAATTAAAAAGACTCGCACGTGTTGATTCAATATGCAACTTTAAATTGCAGGATAGGTGAATCAAGAGCATCGAAACCAAATATAATAAATGACAGCAATGCTTCAAGAGAAAAAACAAAAGTGATATGGAGAAGAAAAGTAAAATGGGAATTTAGATGCCTCTCTGAGTAATAAGGTATGTGCTGTGGACACCATTCACTGCTTTTTGTGCATCAAAACTTGGAGGGCCAGTAACTCAAGGAAACTTAAGCAGCAATTTCAGCAATGTTAAGAGCTAATTGCATTCTTAGGTTTGGTTTCACAAGCACATTTTAAACATTAACCAGACCTTATTAACATCATCATCACAAAATAAAACCAAATCATTAAGAGAGCAACGGCCAATGATAGAAAGGCCGACTATACTCGAAATCCTTCCCTTGTCACTTAGATTGCGATAATTACAGGTAAACAATTTTTTATTTACAAAAGCAGACAAATATTCACTTGACAAGAATATTAGGATTTCTACAACATGCTTATTGGAAAATGTAAACAATTTCTATATTCCATTTGCATATTCCAATCACAACAAAGACTTGAGCCTATAAGATAATGATTGAAAATGCCAACTAAGGAACAAAAGGTTACCAAGCAAAGCTACCTCACAGGCTTCCAAACATAATATAAAAATATCTGCCTGTTAAGGGTCAATATACAACTGACATCATGACATGAGATTGAAGAGTACCTAGCTCTGGAACCATACAAGCCTACATACTTGGTAAATGAAAATAACGTTCCAGCACTTCAAAAACAAATGTAGAAACGATTTAGATAAGAGTTGATTACCCATAGCATCCTCTTCACTGGTAATAGATTGCTTTAATATGGACCGGTAATTCTCAGGCAACTTTGCCAAAACGGTATCGTCAAAATGCTTTCCCAAATCATTCGTGCACCTGTAATCCCATAACCAACCTTAGAAGTTAGTGATCCAATTAACCCCAAGGCTCATATCTTTACCACAAACAAGACAATGAATCAAACTCTAAACCTTGTAGCAGATAATTGCTCCTGCTAAGAAAGCCGGTCGAGATACTCATCAGTTTTCAAAATATAGAATAAATACTTCTCAATCTGCATCCCGAACCCAGCAAGCAAATCAACTTCAACATACTCTCCAGGCACGACATAACAAAACACAAGAACTTGCTACCTTCTGAAGGCGAACCCGAAGATACGATCTCAACAAAAAATGAGTCCCATCCGAAGTCTAATCGGTAAAGCGAGACAGTGAGAGGATCTATATCATTTGCTTCAAATATTTCCACATGTTCATACATACAAATTCACCTCCATCTAACTGACTTGTGAGGGAAAACCGTGACGCAATCTTCATTTCCAACGGACTGATTTGTTTAGCAAAATAGCGACGCAAAAAATAAAATAAAATAATCAATTTAGGCTTCTTATTTTTTAGCTTCGTACAGTTGTATTTAATAATAATAGTAATACATACATACATACATACATACATACATAAATAAAATAAAATATCAAATAATTCAAAATTCAGCGATAAAGCCAGCATCTCAAGGAAGGATTACTTAAAGATAATAAAATCAAAAAATTAGCACGATCAATTATTTTATTGTATTTTACGTGACCGAAAAAAATAGTTCTCTAGTTCAGTTTTGAATTTCTCAGAGAACAAACAAAAGATTGAGGTTTACGATGTCAAGAGAAAAGGTACCGCTAGCTAATTCGATCTGGTCTTTGATTCTTTGAACTAAAGAAGATTTAAAATGAAGAATCTCCGGAGCAGACTTCTCGTTACGCCACGCTCTTTCCTAGAGCTCAACATCGGTCGTCGAAATCAACTTCTCATGATTATCCATCACGCTCGTTGACTCCTCCTTATCCATCTGATCTGATTACCTCAGAATCTCTCTGATTTTTCTTTGACTTTCAAAATCTGCGATGAAAAGATTTATTGGAAATGTCGATATTAATTTGGGAGGGAAATATATAAAAGTAAAATGGGAATAGGCGCCGCCAAAAAGGAGCAATCTGGTGTTGAGAGGAGACAGATCGCGAGTTTGTGCGTGAATCTAACGCCACTGGATGGTCTTGCAGTGAACGGTTAAGATGGCGTCAGATCCACGAACAAACCTGGGATATGAGTCCTCTTTATAGCAGAGAGAATGGGCTTGTTGAGGGGGCTTTAGATGATTTAAAAAAATAAAAATGGCAACGTGTTGCTGTGTGTAATGGCTTTTATATAGAGGAACGGAGTTGGGAGGTCGGTGAAAGGAGGACATCGTGGCCACTACTTTTTGTGTTCATTTTATAGGTTGGGTCGCATCTGTCTTTCTTCAAATCTGATTGTGGAGACCCACACGTCACGGACTCCTTGCCTTTCAAGTCCTTTCTTTCAGAATCAAGTCCCGGAGGTTCTCGAGTGTTCGGGAGGTGGATATTTGTTCATGTGAATCACTAATATAAAACAATCGGACTCTTATTAAAAGATCCCATAAAATATTAATACTTTTGTTTCAAGGAGATTAAAAATATTATTAAATAAACAAATAAACAAACACCACTGCTTAATTTGCATGGCCCGCTTAAAAAAAACTTTCCTAGGCCAGGGCCCGGCCCATCAAACTCTCTACGGACTTCCACTGATAGCTTAACATCCTTCGCTAGCCCGGAACAGAAGAAGCCACTAAAGGTGGATCTAATTAATTTAATTCCAAACCCTGACCCTGACATGCTGTTTGAAAACTTAAATTTGAGTAAACCTAAATAATTCAAAAATCTATACACGTCATAAATAAAATTTACAGACAGTTAAAATTAAATATTTATATAAATTTATAAACCATACTATAAAAGGAAAATTATGATTTGTTTCGTAATTAAACTTTCCCTTGCAAGCTTATCACTTGTACAATTCTGGAGTATCCACTGCGTTCTTTTATGCCAGGGAGAGTGTTTGTGGCAATACAAATTTTGCTGTTAGAACTCCGTTAGGCGAGATAAGTGGGCTGTTAATGTCGAGCCCCTTCATTTTCTCGGGATCTTGCTACAGATCATCATTTGCAGTTGCCTCAGCGGGTAATCCTAGCCCTTCGATTCACCACTTCCCTTCTGTAAAATAGGAGTTCATGTTGGTCTTAGTGTTCTGAGCAACCCCCCCTTGAACTGGATTTGAAAATCCATTACATCAATTCCTTCTAGATAGTCTACTCATTGATTTCTTTTTATTATTATTAATTTATATGTCCAGCTTTGACTATTTTTTGACATCATATTAGTAAATATAAGATTCGAAAAATAAAGTTATAGGGAGAGTAAAACTACATTTCAAGCTTTTATCACTACACATGTATAGTTAAGTATTGTGGGTGCTCGGTTCATCACTTACTTGAATTTGTGATTGATGATATTTTTGAAAATATTTTTTTATTTATTTTAATCGGCTCATGAAAATAATATTAAAATATAAAAAAAATAATTTAAAATAAAAAATAAAAATAAAGTGTTATAAATTTTTTTAAAAATGTAATGTAAACACTAGTTTGATAAATAGTAAGCCGGTGGCAACGCCTCTTGACTTGCTTGGGCCTAGTTGATAAATAGCCCACGGTTCGATATCGTTGAAAAACAACGTCATTAGGCAGCGCGTCCACAATAAATAGAGCGCTAAATTTTTCACTTTATACGAGAGACACATTTCAAATGTGAGATTTTTGGTTCCCCCATTCGACATGGATTGACAACTCATCTCACCGCCCAGAGCATGACAGCCACATGATGCTTTCCTTCTGGTGATAATTAGGGGAAGCTGCTGTCAAAAGCACGTTTTCCCCACCTTCAGCTGGTGCTATAATCCCTGCCTAGCCATCAAGATTTGGACGGAAGTAAAAGTTACATTTCAGTATGGATTCGTGAGATCTTGCGAAATCGAATTTTAGGTTGTAATTAAAAAAATTAATAAAAGAGATGAGTTATGTTTTTTTAATCGAAATAGTAGTCGATCTCTTTTTTTTAATTCTATTATATTTTAATGAGATTATTGTAGTTTTTCTTCTTCCAAGTTTTCTCCTTTTTTTTTTTATACATAAGTTATGTTTGCATGATATATTTATAAAATGAAAAATTATTTGTTCTTAGCAACAAACCTTAGCAACCTTACGATAAAAAAAGTATAAAATAAAAAAAGACAATTGAGATAACATATTTACACATACATATATCCTTTTCTTTTTCTATAAAAATTAGCTTCCTAATTTAACATTTAATTAACGATAATGATTTTTTATTGATATATCAATTCATATATATATTTTTTAATTTATTTATTAGAGTAAAGTAAGTTGTTAATTCCGTTTCGTTACTTTGCAAGAACCGGGATGAAATGACGTCATTTTTATCTTGGTTTTAATTTCGGTCCGTTCCGAAAATTCTGGTCAAATTCTGACCGAAACATCTCGATACCGTTCAGGCCCTAGAATCCTCTTTATTTTGATTAACTTGTGATTTTTTTTCTAATTTTGATATTATGTTTTTTTGACTTTGTGTTTATATTGTATAATTTAAAGCTAATTTATTTTTAATTTTAATTATGAATATATATAATTATATATAAACAAGTACAAGTCTAAAATACTATGCCAAAACATTCGAAATCCAGAATTTTTGTTCTAATAAAAAACTGAAATAGCGACCGTATGGACAACCTTTTTTTATTAAGAAAACTCATAAAACATGAAAATACATGTATAATATTAGTGCTTTTCTGACGTTAAAAACTAACTTGAAATGCCAACCGTATCACAGCTACCGATTAGTTGACTAGTGACTTATTATTTACGTGCGAAGTTGACTGGTATATTGACAGGAGAAAGGATGGCAGCAGCCAATCATTAAAAAACAAATAAAAGTTAGACGTATATTATAATGAATTCTGATAATAAAATTGCTATTTTAGCTCTGAGGTCAAAATATTCAACTCTTGAAACTGGGGTATTTTAATATTATTTGAATTTCTGATATTTTTTATTTTAAATTTCACAATAAAATTATTATTATTTTTTTTTCTTCAAAAACTGACAAAAAATTGAGAAATACAAATATACCCCGAGAAAAAAGAAGAAGAAAACCTGAAGCTGGGAACATTGTGATACTTTCATCCCACATGTTTTTCATGGGACCCCTTTGCGAGTTCAAACAAGACGAACAAGATAGAATGTTCAAACAAGTAATCACTGATGCCATCTGCAACAGTGAGCCAATGAATGGCCCGAGGATCAGAAAGTCTTGGGATATAATTTGGTGGGAAAAAATCTTACTAGCAGTTGAATAACTCCCGGTGAAGAGAACAAAATAGAAGTAAAATCAGTCAAGCTTGTCAAGTCTGAAAATGATATACCATTTCAAATTGGAAAGTGAGAATAACATGTGAAGTCATTATGATTTTATCGTGGGCGGCATTGAACTGAGACATCATCAAGTTAGGCTGTCAAAGGCACATTCACAGGTACTAATTACTGCATTATCTGCTAATTACACTGTTCTTGCCAACGTGATATTTCTTTATCTACTCGGGATATATACTTCTTTATTGTGCTAACAAGACCTCGTACGTAGACTCTTTTAATACAAGCAGCAGAAACTTATCTATAATTGGATATATATATTACAGATTAAGAATCTCAGATAAAGACACCTCTTGTGTAATTCTCCAGGCCCTTTTCTTTTGTAGTCTTTACGAGGAGACAATAAAGCATCTAGTTAGGTCATAAGTTTAATGGATTTGCGATCCTTTTCTTCTTCTTTTTTAACCTCGAGTGGCAATTTCATGCTGTACGTGCATCCTCCTCGATCAAGGATCATGGAGAGGAAGTGTCAATCTTGAGGATTATCCCAAAGTATACTCAAAAGGAAAGTTCAAGTTATTGGAGCGAGCTTTGGTGACAATCATTTGATGTTTCCCTTCCATCCACAGGCATCTCGTGCTGGCATCTGGTTCAATCATCGAGCGAGGGTATTTTCATTGCATAGATCTTAAAAAATGGGCTGACCTGGTTTTCTTCTCTGAAACTGAAGCATTAAACAGTAGATGGTCCCATTCCTTTTCAATTTTGCGAAATTAAATTGTCCTGTTATCAGTTAATGATCTAGCTATATCTCTGATCAGGTGAATATTATATTTCTAAATATATTCAAGCATTTTTTTTCCTATTGCAGTACTTAAATCGCTGATGGTGTTTCTTAACTACCACAACTTGGATTGTTGATGGCTAAACTCACATGAAAAATAGGACGTTAGGTAAACCAATCTTAGAATATAAACATTATAGGTGCTGGCGGAAACCTTTTTATTATTATTAATTTGGGATAATTATAAAAACCCTCTTGATATATATTTTACTTTTCTTCTATATTTTTATTAATTAATTATATTTTTCATCATGTAGCCTGACATTCAATAACAATCTACACCCTCAAATACTAATATATATTGTTTAATTATCCCTTATTAACTCTATTCTTTCTTTGTCATTTCACAATAACTACCGTAAAATACTAATGTCTATCCTTACACACATCGAATGAATAGAAAAACACTTATTGTTTGTGTTCATAAGATGTAACAAATACATGCTTTTTATAAAATGTCGGAAATAAATATACATTTATGGGGGTTTAATTTGGGATTCATCATTTATGTTTGATATGAGTTTGGATTTGAATATATTTTGATTTGAAAACACAATGAAATCAGAGTTTAAAAGCCAACTTAATTTGTAACTGGTGCCGCATGAGCAGGAAACCACCAAAATGCCATTCGTCCTCAACATGGCTCCTGCTAAGAAAACCTTGCTGTTAATGTTATCTCAGGAATAGTATCTTTTTTTCATGATGGATATATATACTACAAAACTTTAAATGGGTGCTGTGTGATCGTCATAATCGTATCATAGCGTGTAATTGCCATGTGGATCAAGTTCTGCCCAGAAAAACGCCAACTGTCAAGCAATTTGGATCGAAATTGACAGCACAGTAAGACTTTTCTATGGTACTGTCAAGACCTTCTACATTTAAGTGATGCTTTGGTTCGAATCAGTGACCTTTCACCATCATCAACTACATATATATACAACTGCCATGGCATGGGTTCACTCCGATTTGCGGATCAGTTTCCACTGTTTGCCATGCACCTGCAGTAAATTACCTTGCTTTTATATGTGGTGATGTTTATTGCGATTACCCTTTTTCGCGCTTGATGTTTTTTTGTCTCATTCAAAGGAGGCAACATCTCTGGCACGCCGTAATTAATATGTATAAGATTTTAGATTTTCAGGTTAAGTTTTAGGTTTTCCTTACCAGTTTCTTTTTCAAATCAGCAAAATTAGTGAGGGTATGTAGAAAGCTAGCTAGTACAGTAAGAGAAATAATTGATTCAATAGCGCACATTTTCTTCGGCTGTTTTGCCCTCCCTCTCCCAGCAGTCACCACATGCAGAAGAAAGAGTTGGCTCATCTTAATCACCTTCTGATCAGGCTTTGGCTTATCAGTAACTTTTTTTCTGAGCTGGCTTTCTCAGTTCCCGATCACTGCAATTCTCTTTACGTTCTTGTCTACACCCACAACTGCACAGTGTAACCACTGACTTCAATAAACATGGAGTAAAAACTTGAAAGAAATGAACTCAAGAAGGCGTACAAAAACAAGGGTCACTTAGTTAGTCTATTGTTTTCTCTGGTGGGGCTCCTTTATTTTCTCAACAACCGAACACAGAAACTATTTACAAATCTTTTTCATCAAACAATGGTACAAACTGTAATCAATTAAGTCTGTGATTAATAGCACCCTATAGAAAACAGTAAATCTCTTAATAAATAAATAAAACGAGATAAACATTGCGGAATCATCAAAATAATGGTGTGTATATATATATATATATATATTGCAAGAAAAAGAAGAAAAAAACCCTGTTGCACCAAACCAACCAGCGCAACAATAATAATAAAAAGAAGCTATCCTCTAATATTTTCTCACGTTGTACTATTTTTTTTTAGAAAATGTTTTTGTTGACTGATCAAAAAAACCCTATCCTTTTCTCACTGTATACGTACTCAAGGCGAATTGACAGACACATGCTACCATGATTTTTGGTGAGAACGAGGATTAGGTTCATGATTACCATCTTGGGATAAATTAAACAATTCATAATGACACATGCTTAGCTCACCTTGGCGGTTTTTGCTATTTTGGCTCGAAAAGCCACGTGCCGAGCCTGTCTCTCATTCAAAGGACCAAATTGCCGATTAATAGTTTTTCATTTCTACTGTAGAGACAGGCTCGGCAGGTGGCTTTTCGAACAAGTAGCTAATGACATGAAAGACCATTATTTGGCTGTTTTTCATCACTGAAACAGAGCTCAAGGTTAGGGAATCATCTCGTACTGTGTTGCTGTAGCAATGCCGAACCGGGAAGCCATATTGGGAAGGTCTGTCCAACACAAGTCTTTGGACGGGCCTGTGCTTCTCAACAGTTTCGATCAAGAAACCAAGTACACGCGATCCCATTAGGGACCTTATCTTCATCAGATAAAAATCTGCTCTCAAGGAAAAGCTTGGGTGGGGGGGCCGGTGCAGGAAATGTCCGAACCTCGCCGGTGAGCAAAACTCCAAACCTCTCCCAGCAGATGCGTGACAAAAGGGGAGGATAGCAAAGTGCAGGAGGGAACAGCCCACACTGCGCATGCATTTTGCAATTGCTTATGACTTCTTTGCTGGACCATCTCCTCCATTAATCATTGCACGGAATGAGTGTTGGGAGAAACAACAATACTCAACACTCCCTCTTTGTGTGAATTTATAGGAAACTTCTAAATAGAGCAGAATATATACGGAAAAATATATCCAAAAAATCACAAGCACAACACGCAAATTTTTACGTGGAAAACCTTCCCGATATGAGAAGGAAAAACCACGGGACCGTAGTCCACTCAAACACTTCCACTATCAAAAATAATGGGTTCACAATATTCTTCCTCAGATCTAACTAAGGGATACAACATAAATCATCAAGATTAAACAATTCTTGGAATACAACAAGAATTAAAGAGAACAAAGTTGAGAGAAGGCTCACAAACTGACAGCCCCGAGTTCTGTCAAGCAAACCAACTTCCACAGCTCCAATCTTCAATCCAACCGTTCAGAATGAAGGTCAATATGTCTGGAAGCTTCTGTCCAAATTTCAACCCGATCCAACGGTTAACGAGTTGGAAATCGAAGGAAGAAGACAGAGTGTTCTGCTGCCTCCTTCACCCTTTTTCTCTCGGCTCTCTCTCCTTTTTTCTTCTCTTTTCTTATCTGATTTTGTTCTCCTTGGCAGCTCAAAATAATTGTGCCCTGCCCTTCTAATTGGGTACATTTATGTGGGCTAAATCCACACAAATATTTGGGCCATCCTCCTCCTAAGAGGGAAACCCAAACCCAACAAATCTCCCCCTTCCCGACTAGGTGGAGGGATTCGCCATCCCGGCGATCGAGCAACATGTCTCAAGCTTCTCCCTTGTTAGAGCCTTCGTTAGCATATCCGAACCATTATCATCGGTGTGAATTTTCTCAAGAGTTAACAACTTATCATTGAGAGTATCTCTTATCCAATGATACCTTACATCGATATGTTTTGATCTTGAATGAAATGAAGAGTTCTTTGCAAGGTGGATAGTACTTTGATTATCACAAAACAACATATATTGTTGTTGTTTGAGACCAAGCTCCTGTAAAAACCTTTTCATCCATAGCAACTCTTTACAAGCTTCCGTTGCTGCAATCAACTTTGCTTCAGTTGTAGAAAGTGCAATGCATTTTTGTAACCTTGACTGCCAAGAAACAGCTCCTCCTGAGAAGGTGATCAAGTAACCAAGTAGACTTACGGTATCCATATCTCCAGCCATATCAGAATCCGTGTAGCCAACCAACATTGGTTCACCACTCCCAAAGCTAAGACACATCTTGGAAGTCCCTCGTAGATATCTCATAATCCACTTCACCGCATTCCAATGTTCTTTTCCTGGATTTGAAAGAAACCGGCTAACAACACCAACTGCATGAGCTATATCTGGCCTCGTACAAACCATTGCATACATCAAGCTTCCTACTGCTGAGGCATATGGAATTCTTTCCATATCTTCCTTCTCTTCATCTGTCGAAGGGCTTTGCTTTGTGCTCAACTTAAAGTGTGTAGCAAGAGGAGAGCTAACCACTTTAGCATTGTTCATGTTGAACCTCTCAAGCACTTTTTCAATGTATTGCTCTTGTGATATAAATAACTTCTTATCTTTTCTGGATCTATGAATATGAACCCCAAGAATCTGCTTTGTTGGCCCCAAGTCCTTCATTGCAAATGACTGACTTAACTGCTTCTTCAACTTGTCAATTCTTGAAGAATCCATGTCAACAATCAACATATCATCAACATAAAGCAATAAAATAATGAAATCGCCATCAGAGAATTTTTGTATAAACACACAATGGTCAGAAGTAGTCTTCTTGTAGCCTTGCTCCTCCATAACAGACTCAAACTTCTTATACCATTGTCTAGGTGCCTGCTTCAAACCATAAAGACTTTTCTTGAGCCGACACACATAGTCCTCTTTTCCTTTTACCTTAAAACCCTCTGGCTGCTCCATATAAATCTCTTCCTCCAAATCACCATGAAGGAATGCAGTTTTCACATCCATTTGTTCAACCTCTAAGTCTAGACTAGCTGCTAAACCAAGAACAACACGGATGGATGACATCTTCACAACCAGAGAGAAAATCTCATCAAAGTCAATGCCTTTTCTCTGCCTGAATCCCTTCACAACCAGTCTAGCTTTATACCGTGGTTGTGAAGTGTATTCTTCCTGCTTCACCTTGTAAATCCACCTGTTTGTCAAGGCTCTCTTACCCTTTGGTAGCTTCACCAAGTCAAAGGTGTGATTGTCATGCAATGACTTCATCTCATCTTGCATAGCATCAATCCACTTTGACTTGTGTTCATCTTCCATGGCTTCGCGATAACACTCGGGCTCTCCCCGTCATTTAATAACACGTACTCATTTACGTAATCACCGAGTGGAAGGATGTCGATCTCCGGTAGACCTTCGGGTGGAACATATGGTGGTATCTCCGATATCGGCAACTCATCATGAGATTCATCCTGTAAGGGAACATCTCAGTATCATCCGGAACTTGGAGGTCATTCTGAACATCATGTTCTATTTGTTCTGGCAAATCTTTCTAAGATGGTGTATCCAAGTCAATCAAACAATCATTATATCGAGGCACTACCTTTCTACGTCTTCTCAATATCATGTATAGTTTGATCTTCCATAAACACAACATCTCGACTTCTCACAAGTTTCTTCTCAACTGGATCATACAACTCAGTAACCAAACTCATCTAGGCCATAACCTAGGAAGATACATCTGTCTGGTCTTCACATCCAGTTTGATCTCTCATCTTTGGGAATATGCACAAATGCCTTACATCCAAAGACACGCAAATGATCATAAGAAACATCTTTGCCATTCCATACCTCGTCTGGTACATCAAATCGAAGAGGAACACATGGAGTGAGATTAAGAACATGTACTGTTGTGTTCAAAGCCTCCCCCCAAAAGGAGTTTGGCAACTGTGATTGTGAAAGCAAACATCTTACTCTCTCAACCAGCGTCCTGTTCATTCTTTCAGCCAATCCATTCAACTGAGGAGTCTTTGGAGGTGTTCTTTGATGACGAATACCCTGTTGCTCGCAATACTCATCAAAAGGACCCAAATACTCTCCCCATTATCTGCTCGATGCACCTCAACTTCTTCCCGGCTTGTCTCTCAACTGAAGCCAGGAATTGCTTAAACACATCAAATACTTGATCTTTGCTTTTCAAGGTATATACCCATAATTTCCTTGAATGATCATCTATGAAAGTCACAAAGTAAAGGCAGCCACCAAGTGTTTTAGTCTTCATAGGCCCACATACATCTGAATGTACAAGATCAAGTATATCTGTCTTTCTAGCAGAAGGGGAACTCTTAAAGGAAACCCTGTTTTGCTTACCTGCCAAACAGTGTGTGCATTTTTTCAAGGATGCACTCTTCATTCCTGCTAGCAAATTCTTCTTGGCCAATAATTCCAAGCCTTTCTCACTCACATGAGCAAGTCTCTTATGCCATAGTTCTGTAGAAGACTCATCATCCATTGCATTAATAATGTCTTTGGAGAATTTTGCTTCTAACATATACAAAGTAGAAAGCTTATAAGCTCGAGCAATAACCATAGCACCTCTAGTGAGCTTCCACCGACCATTATGAAAAATACTCGCAATACCCTTCATCATCAAGTTTGCCTACTGGATATCAAGTTCAAACGGATGTCGGAATATGCTTCACATCATAAAGAATTAACTTCATGCCATTACTCATCTCCAAGCACACATCTCCAATGCCGACAATATTGGCCAAGTCATCATTGCCCATCTTCACTGTCCCAAAGTCACCGACTGTATAGGAAGTGAAGAAATCTTGTCGGGATGTAACATGAGTTGAAGCACCACTATCAATCACCCAACTGGTCTCATGGCATGCAAAATTAATGACATCATCATCATAAACAGTGAAGAAATCTCCGGAAGTAGTGGTGGCAACTCTATTACCATTCTTGCCATCTTCATTTTGTATCTCCTTCCCTTTCTCTTTATTCTCTCTCTTCAATTGTCTGCAATATTTTTTGATATGCCCTTTCATGCCACAGTGATGACACTCAACATTGGCAAACCTGTTTGACTTGTTTCTGTTGTTATCTCTATTTTTCGGACCTCTGCTCTTACTCCTCCCCCTTCTTTCTATAACCAACACCTCTGACTGTGAAGAGGATCCCTGTGATTTTCTTCTCATCTCTTCATTCAATATACTACTTTTAGCCAAATCCATCTTGATTTCACCATTCGGGGCTGAGTTAAATAATGACATTCTAAATGTCTCCCAAGAGTCCGACAATGTACCAAGTAAACACAACCCTTGAACCTCTTCATCAAACTTGATACCCATCCCAGCAAGCTGATTAATAATTCCTTGGAAAGTGTTCAAGTGATCCGTTAAGGGAGTTCCATCTTGGTATCTCAAATACATCAATTGCTTCATCAAAAACATTTTACTATGCCCGGTCTTACGAGCATACAACTCCTCAAGTTTTTTCCAAAGTGTGCGTGCATGTGTCTCACCCTCAATATGATTCAACACATTATCATCTACCCACTGTCTAAGATATCCACATACTTGTCTATGCATCAAAGTCCATTCTTCATCAGATTTATTTTCTGGCTTCTCAGACGCAAACACGGGTAAATGAAATTGCTTCACATAAAGCAGGTCTTCCATTTTACCTTTCCATATATTATAATTTGAACCATTCAAACACACCATTCTACTTAGATTAGCCTCCATTATTCAACACAAGATATTTAGGGTGCTCGATCGCACCAAGCTCTGATACCACTTGTTGGGAGAAACAACAATACTCAACACTCCCTCTTTGTGTGAATCTATAGGAAACTTCTAAATAGAGCAGAATATATGCGGAAAAATATATCCAAAAAATCACAAGCACAACACGCAAATTTTTACGTGGAAAACCTTCCCGATATGAGAAGGAAAAACCACGGGACCGTAGTCCACTCAAACACTTCCACTATCAAAAATAATGGGTTCACAATATTCTTCCTCAGATCTAACTAAGGGATACAACATAAATCATCAAGATTAAACAATTCTTGGAATACAACAAGAATTAAAGAGAACAAAGTTGAGAGAAGACTCACAAACTGACAGCCCCGAGTTCTGTCAAGAAGACCAACTTCCACAGCTCCAATCTTCAATCCAACCGTTCAGAATGAAGATCAATATGTCTGGAAGCTTCTGTCCAAATTTCAACCCGATCCAACGGTTAACGAGTTGGAAATCGAAGGAAGAAGACAGAGTGTTCTGCTGCCTCCTTCACCCTTTTTCTCTCGGCTCCCTCTCCTTTTTTTCTTCTCTTTTCTTATCTGATTTTGTTCTCCTTGGCAGCTCAAAATAATTGTGCCCTGCCCTTCTAATTGGGTACATTTATGTGGGATAAATCCACACAAATATTTGGGTCATCCTCCTCCTAAGAGGGAAACCCAAACCCAACAATGAGAACCAGCGTTTTATAAGGGAACACGTACTAGTCAAATTAGTACCATCCTCCTCCAATCATTCCTCGACACGTCAACGGCCCATTCTATCTCATCCCCGGAAGGCTGTCTGAATTCTGAAACCGTCCCCGATAACTTATATTCTGTGTTGAAACTGTCGTCTAGTCAACTTCGTGACTCCATCTTTTTGGTAAATGGGGTTTTATGCGTGCTTTTTTATTAGAAAAATAGTGCAAAATTATAGTTGTCCAGTTGTAAATTTCGTTTTGTTTTGTTTAAAATATTTTGTATCAATTTAAAAAAATATATAAAATGACATAATTTTTATCTTAATTTAAATTTCAGCTCATTTTAGATTTTTAAACCAAATACCATCCAAAACATATCAGTTTTATTCCACTCGTTCCGTTTCGGTCAAATAATATTTTTTTAAAAAATAATAAATAATTTAATAATATCAATTATATCTCTTAATTTGACCATTAGATTAAAATAAAATATTACTAGGAGTCTCTTGATATATATATATATATATATATATATATATATATATATATACACACACACACTAAAATTTCGAGTAATCAGAGAATCTAATGATCTTGTGAAATTGATGGTGATATTCTCATAATATTATACATGTTCATAATTTTATTTAGATTAAACTACACAATTATAAATAATTTTATTTTTAGATTTGAACTATTTTTA